>OY754958.1:82066698-83287296 GCA_963576555.1 Ferdinandea cuprea | reverse complement strand
TTGTCACCGCGGTGAACTTGGTGGAAAACAACAAGCCGTCCAGTACAGTAGATAAACATACTGATCCACTAAAAATGCGCAGGAATGCACGTAGGCTGATTTATAGGCTAAAACGACGTGGCCCGAATTCTTTTACGGAACAGCTAGCTAGAGCTCGGGAAACCATAGCATCGACGGAAGGTGCTTGGCGCAGTAGCCAGAAGGACAGGCAGCAAAACCCAACTGGGGCAGGGAAGATGACTGGACCAAGGAAGGAATGCCTTTTGCCTTCCACCTTGAGTAGGTCTAAACCCGGAAAACCAGGCGTTAACTCAGTTAAGGACTCGTCCAAGGCTGAGGAGAGGCCTGGCTGTTCTAGGAAGGTTCTGCCAGCTAGTAGCAGACTAGAGCTGAGGCCTAGAGCGCGTGTCTCTGGAGGAGCCGGCAGAGAATTGGTCGTAGCGGGGCGAAATACCGCTTGCCTTTCACTTCGACTGTGACCGAACCCAGGCCGCCGGGCGCTGTCTTGGACAAGGACACATCCAAATCTGAGAACGCTCCTGGAGTCTCTAAAAGAGGCAGGCATGACGACAAATCTCCCCGGTTGTAGGTAGGCAAGCCAATAAACCGAAATTTGCTGAGAAGGTGAAGGAAAGTCTTCGTGTCGCAATTATCGACCTATCAATTATCGGCAATCCAAATCGAAGACTAACCGCTAGCCAATGGGAACTCATAGAGCAAAGAATCCTAGATGGTGTCAACGAACTATCGTGAAGGCAGAGGATAAGCTTCCACTTTTTGGACAGCTAATCACCTTCAAAGGATTCAAGATGATGGAATGTGACGATAAAGAAACGCTGGTATGTTTGAAGAACTTCGTCAGCAACACCAAAGCACCTTGGTCAAATGCCGACCTGCGTGTTGTTGATAGAAAGGAGATTCTCAGCATCACCAGACCAAAAGGAAGAATACTCATTCGAGGACCGTACCTACCCACGGAAAGGATTGAACGCAAGCTGCAATTCCTTAACTCGGATCTTCAAAGCAGGGAGTGGAAAGTCCTAAGAACGAGTGAGTACACCGAAAAGGGTATAGAAGTGACAATACTCTTAAGTCACAAATCGCTGCCGCTACTCCGCAAGCACGACTTCAAGGTTCGTGTAGGCATTACACGCTGCAAGCTCAGGCTGGTAGCTGAAAAGCAGAATAGCGGAGGAGAAGTAGAAGCTGCCCGTGATGAAGATAATACAAATAAATCTTCATCACAGCCTCAGCAATACCGACCAAACTGTGGTCAAATGGGACAGGGTGGGAAAAAACGCTCTTCTACTGGCGGCAATATACATGCCATACGAATCCGTCAATCCACCTTCCGATTTAACCAACATGCTTAGAGAAGCAGAGCGTGGAAAATGGTACATAATCCTAGGCTGCGATGCAAACTCCCACCATACGCTCTGGGGAAGCACCGACATCAACGACCGGGGTGAATCTCTCTTAGAATTTATTATAAAAAATAGACTACTAGTAGCCAATGTTGGTAATGAACCAACATTTATAACAAGGAATAGGTGTGAAGTATTAGATATTACTCTCTATAACAACTCACCTACTCTCTCTGTGCGAGAATGGAAAATGTCCACAGAACCATACTTCTCAGATCACAGAATTATAGAATTCCTCACTGACGAGTAAACTGCCCCTTTGGGTAAATATAGAAATCCCAAATTGACTAACTGGGAAACATACTTATCAGAAGTAGCTAAGAATAGCCAGGAACTGACATTACAAAAAATAGAAACGTTAGATGAAATCGATGCATTAACAAAAATGCTAAACACAGTTCTAATTAAAGCATACGATAAAGCCTGTCCTCTACGGACAACAAAAAATAGGAAGTCTCCACCATGGTGGACAAAGGATCTCCTTGAAATCAGAAAGAAAACCAGAGCGCTCTTCAACGGCCACGAACTCCCAAACGGATTGGGATACATACAAGGTCGGCCAGCGAAAGTTCCATAACTAGTGCTAAACGCACAACCTGGCGCACTTTCTGTAGTGATATCGAAAGCACCACAGAATCGGCTAGACGTCGGAATGTCCTGTGCAAAGAATCCTCAGTTCCCGGATATCTTAAGGGCACTAATGACACTTGGACACAATCCTGTGAGGGGACTCTCAGTCTACTACTGCAGACTAATTTTCCGGGCTGTACAATGAATCAGACTAATCAGTCTAGTTTTAATACCACAACAGCGACAATCCCGGTAGAACTTGTAACCGAAGATAAATTAAACTGGGCAATTGATACATTCTTTCCGTTTAAATCCCCTGGATGCGACGGTATTTTTCCAATCATGCTCCAGAAAGCTAAGACCATTATTACACCGATCTTTAAAAGACTTTTCATTCGGATTCTGGAATGCGGCTACATTCCGAAAACCTGGCGAGAGGTTCATTCCGAAGGCGGGGAAATCCAGCCACACTTACCGCCAAGGACTTCAGGCCGATAAGTCTGACATCATTTATTCTTAAAACTTTTGAAAAACTAATGAACGTCTTTATACACAGTCGATTAGATTACAGTGCTTATATCAAAGGCAAAGGGGTGGAAACCGCACTGCATGAGGTCGTTAACACTATAGAGAAGTCATTAAAAGATAAAGAATATACACTGGCGGCGTTCTTGGATATTGAAGGTGCCTTCAATAATGTCAAAACATGCGCAGTCAAGAGAGCACTACAGAATTCAAATGTTGATCAATCTCTTACTAATGTGATTATAAATCTACTTAGTGAAAGAAACATCAACGCGAAAATAGGTGACACTGAACTTAGAGTAATTGCTGCAAGAGGCAGGGAGGGGTCATCTCCCCTCTACTCTGGGTACTTGTCATTAATGAAATATTAATCAGATTTAAGAATATTGGGGTCACGGTAACTGCATACGCAGATGATGTAGTTTTGCTTGCAAAAGGAAAATTCCTACAAACCATATGTGACCTCCTAGGGAATTCACTAAGAACACTTTAAGTACCCCCAAAAAACTGAGCTTGTCCTTTTTGCAAACAAAAGAATAATACCACAATTCCAGCCACCAACTCCTGAAGGAATACCTCTAAAGGTGAAGGACAGGGCGAAATATCTGGGTATGATCCTAGACAGGAAACTTAATTGGAAGCCGAATGTCAATGAAAGAGTAAAAAAAGCAGCTAACGCTTCCTACGCATGTAACCGCATCTTTGGCAGGAGGTGGGGACCAAACCCCAAAATAATCTTGTGGATGTATACGGCGATGTGGCAGCGTAGTCTGGTGGCAAGCCGCCGGCAAGGCGACCAATCTCAAGGCAATGACAAAGATACAAAGACTAGCATGTATAGGAACAACCAGCGCAATGAGAACCACATCTACGGCAGGTTTGGAGGCAATTCTCAATCTAACTCCTCTGGACCTATTCATGGAAGAATCTGCAACCAAAAGTGCCTTGAGGATTAGTCAAACTAATACATGGAACCCATCCAATTTCGGGCACGCTCAAATTCTATAGAAAAACATTGGGAATAATGTCACTTCTGACTACATGTCTCCCCAACTGAACTTTGATAGACTATTCACCTACTCCTTTCCGAGCAGAGATGAATGGAAAACAGATGAACCCACAAAGCGGAAATCGGTATCCATCTATACAGATGGATCAAAGATGGAATGTGGAACCGGTGCTGGTATATTCTGTGAGGAATTGAATATACACTGCTCCATCAGGCTTTCTGATAGCAGTAGTGTCTTCCAAGCAGAGATTCTGGTAATCGCGGAAGCGGCCAGAATGGTGTCATTGCTGGCAATGCCACGTAATGATATTACCATTTTCATTGACAGCCAAGCGGCTATAAGAGCAATTTTTGCTATAGAAATTAAATCGAAGCTAGTTCACCGCTGTCGCGAAGAGCTTAAGGTTCTTTGCTCGCAGCACTCCACGAATCTTTGCTGGGTCCCTGGACATAGTGACAAAGCCGGCAATGAGATAGCTGATGAACTGGCGAGAAAGGGGTCCGCAATGGATAAAACTAAAACTACAGTCGATGAAACTAAATCTCAAGGACGACAATATTTGTAAAGGTTGCGGAGACGAAGAGGTCCATGAGGACACACCTCACTTCCTCTGTCACTGCCTGAGCCTCTGTCACTTGAGAAACAGAACACTTGGGAGTTTTTACTTCCATGATTTACGAGAACTTTCTGATGTTACACTTTCTAATCTTTACAGGTTCTTGAGGACGTCAGGATGGCTGGACGGAGTCGGGTAAATGCAAGAAGGATAACACAAGCTGACCATCAACAACACCGTCGGTCAACCCCCAACAAAAGGGAATCACAATGGGTCCACAAGGACCTTAGTGTGGTATAGTAGGGTCTACCCTGCTCTACCAACCCACATACCTAACCTAACCTAACTGAAAAGTTTGGAAAGACTGGTTGTGCTGCATGTGCGCAAAGTTGCTCTTCGATCACATCCTCTCTCTGAGATGCGACATGCCTATCAGCGCGGTAAATCCTGCGAGACTGCGCTTCAAAACCTTGTTGGCAGGATTGATAGTGCTCTTGACCGGAAGGAGTACGCGTTGAGTATTTTCGTCGATATTGAGGGTGCTTTTGATAATGCGACCTTTGAAAGTATGTGCAACTCAGCGAGACAGCATGGTGTAGATGAAACTTTGCAGTTGTGGATTTAAGCAATGCTAATGTACAGGACGTTGGTAGCGGATGCAGATTGTGGCAAGTGCGTCATAACAGGGGTAAATCAGGGCTGCCCTCAAAGTGGTGTTCTGTCTTATAATGCCTTATGTCGTATATTATCACAGGTATCTTTTAATGAAATTCTGATGGCTGGTCCGACTATTTAGGACGATTTGTTTCTGATTTTACTAAGATTTCGTCGGCATAGATACGCATTGACAGCAGACATAGTTAAAATGTATAGGCAGATTTTGATGCATCCCTTCCATCGTAAGTACCAATACATTTTATGGAGGAGAAACGAGCAATCACTTATACAAACATTCGAGCTGAATACGGTTACATATGGTACAACATCAGCGCCATTTTTAGCGATCTGCCCTCTCGCTGAAAAATTTCGTAGCAGACTCAAACCTAACAAGTACCCTGGGGATCACTTGGGATCCGAATATCGACCATTTCTCGTTTGGTTACAAAAATAATCGATTATATATCGATTGCGCAACAAGATCTATGCTGTCAGTATCTTCTGCCCTGTTCGATCCAATTTGGTTACTAATCCCAATAATAATTGTAGCGAAAATCCTTCTCCAAAAGGTTTGGATTGAAAAATTGGACTGGGATGCGAAAGTTCCGCATACCGAGACAGACAGTCAGTTTATGGAGGATCTATATTCTCCGAAGAACATTTCTGTTCCAAGATTTGTTTTATCTGTAAATAAAAAAGAAATACAAATTCACGGATTTTCTGACGCGTCTCTGCACGCATATGGCTGTTGAATCAACACTAGAATTACCGATATTTCAGGGTCTGTAGTTGTTAAACTCTTGGTGGCAAAGTCTCGAGTAGCACCTTAAAAAAGCAACTCCCGCGACTTGACCTTTGTGGTGCTTTTGCTTGTGGCAAAAGATTGAACCCATCTTCAATAAATTATACTCAAAAATCATTTTTTGGACAGACTTTCGTAGGAAAACGAGTATCGGAAATCCAGAAACATACGCAGGACATCGCCTGGAGACATGTACCTACAAACGAAAACTGCTGATATTGTGTGACGGGATTCGATTTGGATTTCTGGACCCTCATTTTTGTTAGAAGGTACTGAAAAATGGCCCTTATCTTTGAACAACGATTTAACGTCGGAACTTGAACAGAGAAAAACCGCGTTGCTTATTAAAAAACATGCAGAAGACGCATCGTATCTATTGGATATCGTCAATTAGTGGAAACGTTTCTCCTATACTTCTAAAAAGACAAATTTTTGCATATGTGTTGCGGCTTGTCAATAGAATGAAGAAGCGTTCGGTGGAAAACCTCGGTTGTCTTATCCCAATGGAATTGGAGTTTGCTCTTCATAAAGTTGTATATATTAGACAAACATATGTATTAGCTGAAGAAGTTATCAGTTCATGGAAAGCAGCTTACATTCATTGTTCATTGATGAGTCAAAAGGATTTCAATTGTTAAAAGTAATGCAAATATTTTAGAGGAGCAGAAACATCCACTACTTCTTCCAAAGAATTCGAACTTCGTTCTTTCGATGGTTAGGGATGTTCATGTATCCAATTTTCATGCAGGATCAAAGACTTTTGTTACATTAATTAGGCAACGATTCCGGATCGTCAAGAGCAAGAGATATCGCGAGAAAGGTTGTAAGGAAGTGTACACATTGTATCAGATACCGTTCGAAATTACTGCAGCAGGCTATGGGTGATCTTCACGCTAAAAAAAATTAAGGTCTGCGGCGCTCAAGAGAATGATTGGTCGTCGATTGTTACCAAACGACATTTTTTGCGATAATGCTACAAACTTTGTGGGGGCTGACTCAAAACTTGAGAATTCCAAAACATGTTGTTTCAACAAAAGTCATTGATATCATTAATAACTTTTGTAATCACCGTATTAATTTTCGTTTTATTCCAAATAGGACTCAACATTTCGGTGGTCTCTGGGAGGCTGCCGTCAAGTTTTCATAAGGCCATCTATACCGAAGTCTTCAAAACGCTAAGCTGACATTTGAAGAGCTTTCAACGACACTGGTTGAGATCGAAGCCGTGATGAATTCCCGGCCAATATCTTCGCTATCGGCGGATCCCAACGATTTGGAGGCGTTGACTCCTGGACACTTTCTAATCGGAGCAGCGTTGAAGGCCATTCCCGAATTACCAGATGATGTTTCTGATATAAGTTACATACAACGACGGCGTCGCATAAATGCAGTCAAATCGCATTTTTGGAGGCGATGGTCAGATGAATATGTCAACGAACTGCAACAACGGTCGAAATGGTCAACACCTCAATGGATTCAATGGTTATTGTCCATGAAAATAACCTTCCTCCCTAAAAATGGCTGCTTGGCATGTCGGCTTGTTGATGTCCGCACTACAAAAGGCATTATTCGACGTCCAATACTTTTTGATGGGGGTGGTTTTCAGTGAGTAAGAATCGCACACTATTATCAACACGCACGGCCGGTCCTCATAGCGTCTTATGGAAGATTATCAAAAAAAAAAACATTAAACTACATTAAATCTTAAGATTTACCATACAAATTTGTATTTGATAAACACAAGTTTCAAAGATAATCTTGAAAGAAACTAGGTTTGCATGTAAGAATCGGCTTGTGAACACACCCAGTAGCAATCAACCATTCCTGGATATGTCAAAAGTGTTGTTGGTTGCTGAGAATTGAGAACGAGAAAACAATTTGACAACCAGATATTGGGGATTTTGAGAGCCAGAGAGCGGGTTGAAAAAAACCCCTATGTTTGGAAACGTGTAGAGATTTAATGTTAATCTTTTGCCTTAAATCTCGGAATTCCTTTTTGTTGAAATGCAGCACTAACCGAAAACGAAACTGGTGTTACATATTAACTTTCGATTATTTCATTGAGATAAAAAAAAATTGCATTTTCAGATCTTGTCGTCTCGTAAAACTATAAAAACTAATTGTAACTTGTTCGGGTGATTTGTAGCTGTGTAACTTTTTTTATACTTTTATTTAGTTTTAATTTTATTTTTTTCATTGTGGATCTGCGAATATATTATGTATTGAAAACGTAGCATTACCAAACAAAATCAAGATTTTTATAGTGCAGTACTGAACGAGCTTATAGAAACTATTACATTTTCACAGAAATTTACTACATTCTTACATATTGATTTTTTGACAGAAACATTTTATGAAAAGAGACGTGAAAAACGAAAAAAGATTTTACTACGAAGGAGAAAAGTTTTTAGAATGAATTTTAAGCAAATTAGTGCAATGTATCGCGTACAATAATTACTATTTTTCTTTCGTCAGTGTACTTGTGAACATGTTTCTATTGAAATCTAAACAATTAAATTAAGAACAGTGAATTAATTGCCATGAATCGTCATCAAGTCTTAAGTGGTGCCTGCAATGCTGGAGATCGATGTTATGCAGTGGGTTCTGTCGAAGGAATCCCCTTTACGGTGAGAAAAAAAAAATACAAAAAAAAAAAATCCGAAAATAATTATAAAAAAATACTCACATGAAAAGTTGCAAAATGTGCCTCTAAAACGCTCTGTTCTCGAAAGTGGCAATTGGTCGTTTGTAGAGAAATTTTTCCTAAATCAATTAGTTGGTTTCCGCAGAAGGGGACTAAAGGAAGGGGAAACTTGACCATACATTTATAATATACAAATGTACTAGGTACATCATATTCGTTATTGTTTATTATCAAGTGAACAATAATGTACTTATATCTTGCAGTTAATATGAAATAATAATGTTCACCTAAGTGGTATAATTTACGTCTTGAACATACAAATGTAGGTGAGTACGCAGGGGACGAACGAGACTGATTTCTTTGTCAAAAAGGCATTAAGCGAAAGAAGGTCTACAGTAATGTACCCGAACATTTTTTTTAATTTCATGTTGATTAGTATGATCCCCAAGAGAGTGTATGTCGTTTTCACTAGATGATGACGCAACTACATATATACATTCAATATTCTTAAATGATATTCACATACATATTTGTTTCACACTACATTCTCTATATCTAAATTATTGTTCAATATTATTCCCCCGATGTCCAAGGGCAGGAGTTTTATTAAATTGCCAAAGAATAAATATATTTGTTGGTCATCTTCGTCGGGGGAAGAAAAAAAAACTTAGTTCATATATATTTTAATTAATTATCATTATCATCAACAATCAACGAGATAACTTGTTTACTTTTGTTTTAGCATGTGACTTTGATTGTTGTTGGCTTCGCGAATGAAGTTATTAAACTGCATATTGATGGATCTCTAATGGAGTTTATACACATTTATATGTGAATTTAAAAGTTGAATTGCGCATACTATGTAAACTTATTTATATTTACGAAGACGACGTTCGCGCCAACGTTGTGCATAAAGTTACAAATTGAAAAAACCTTATGAGGTCAGGGACCTAATGATTGAGATGTAATTAAGGTTTTGTCGAGCATACCTTTTCGTAAATCAATATTAGTTATCTGTACCTATAAAAATTTTTGTAATAATTATGTGGGACAAGCGAATATTTAAAAGTTAACTTTTCAAAAAGAAGTTGAGTAGTAAATCAGTCTTATCGCAGCTCATTTAAATATTCCTTTTTAGAAATTCTATATTAAGACAAACCCATTTTGCATCAGCGTATTTCAAGTTGCTGATGAGCTTTGCAGGAGCACTGTAAAATTATTAGTATGTCGTATCTGTACGGCTGGGCATTCGTTTTCCCTGTGCTCATATTTTATTTTTTAAAACTTCAATAGACTGTTCAGCTCCATCTTTTGTTTAATTTTTAGCCACCTTAAGGCATCTAATTGAGTTAAATCGGTTGCATCTCAGGATACATCTGAGCTTTCTTTTGCAGTTTTTGTAACCTTTCAATTTAGTCTTGATTGCAACATATATACAGTATCATAGATCAAAACTATAAATGTGTTCTAAATGAGCTGTCAGCTGTCATTATTTTTGTAATCTGTTTGAAAGAAAAAAATATTTTCCGTTCATTTCATACCTAAGACCAAATTTCTATTACAGTTTCATTATTAATATGTATTTATTTCCATCAATTTCGTGTAGACATTAATTCATTTATTCATTGTTCGTGCGCAATTGACACTACCCTGCTAGGTAAAAGATGAAAGGGCTCAACTTGTGTTGTGTGACCCAATATAAATAAAGTTGACCAAATTTATTTAAGTCACATTTTTAGTTTTGAAAAATTAGATTTTCTCAAAAACGGCTCTTAAGTATTTTGATGACACATTTGACCTAAATTGCTCAAAATACAAAAACTAATCAAAATCGTAAGTGCCCCCTTTTTAAACAACGCATTTAATTTAAATTTAAGAGAATCGTTTGATGAACAAAAAATTAAAAAAAAATATTTCAAAAATCTAAATACTCAGATTTGTTCAACTTAACTGAATAGAAAAATAGTATTTTATGAAATTCGCAGCATTTCAAAAAACTGAGTATGCAGTATTCTGGGCCCACTCCAAGTATTCAAAATACAAAAACAATCCAAAAATTGTATGGTAGGTACCGTTATTTAAAACGATACAGAAAAAAATAAAAAAACGCCGCGTGATGTTACCCCAAAAACGTATATACGATCTTTGAAGCAAATCCGCCGAGCCGACAGAATTTGGGAATATTGCCTTCATAAGCCATGTACGTTTGTAGATAAAGATTTAATAATTTTGGGTGACTTCAATATCGATTGGTTAAGTGAAAACACTTATAAACATAAAATAAATTCTATTTGTGTGTGAAACAATATGCTCGTTGTAAATGATCAGCCGACAAGAGTAACGGATAGGGGTTCCACACTGATAGACTATTTGCAACGTCGTATTTAACGGAAACGTAATTTAAGACAATAAAACGATCGCGTTTAATATGTTCTTCTTGAAAAGTGTTGAAGACATTATTGAAGAAATATCAAGAGTTACATATATGTGTAATATCAATGAAGTGAGTACCACGCATACGCGTTAAGAACATTGTGAGAGTCCTAAGTATTATGGGTACCAAGCAAGACTATAATTTTATGAGTGCTAATATGTTTTTAGATGGAATTGAAACAATTGGACCAATACTAAGAGATCTATTTAACAAGTAAATGACGGGAGTCTGTTTTCCTAAGGGGTGGAAGAAATTTATGATTAGACCCATACAAAAGGTAACTAATACTGTTTTGTGTGAACAGTTTAGGCCAGTAAATATACTGCCATTGTCTGTAAATTGGATGATTGAAAACTGGAAAAATAAAATGGATGAAAAAAAGATCGTTGTGTCAGTTTTTCTTGATTTCAAAAGAGCTTTTGAAACAGTCGATCATTAAATTCTTTTGAAAAAGCTTCCACAATGACTAATAATTCAATAGCCAATGCGATGGAAGTTAATATAGGAGTACCTCAAGGTTTAGTTTTGGGTGTATTTTTATTTTTAATTTAAATTAATGATATAAATTCGGTGGTGAAATATAGCGAATTGTGTATGTTCGCGGATGATGCATTACTATTTATTTGTGGATTTTCCGAAGAGGAGTGCATAAACAAAATAAATGAAGATATGAAATTTTGTTATATATGGTTAGAAATCAATAAATTAAAGCTAAATATAAAAAAGACGATATATATACATGAGTATAAATTCTAATACGACTATAAATGTAAACGTAGATGGTGAAAATATCGAGCTAGTGAAAGAATTTAAATATTTAGGTGTTATTAATATTGATAAGATTAATTTAAAATCAAATATTGATTATGTCTACAAAAAGGTAGAGTGTGGTTATGTTTGGTGTTGTTAGCACTCAGTATAAAGGCATATAATAAAATAATCTTATAGGTCTACAACTCACATATGATTATTAAGATTGTTTCTTTTGTCTTGAAACTGCACTTATAACACACTTTCATGGCTTTTTGATGTTAGAATTAGAACTTGATACTTTTTTTACAGGAGCGACATTAAAACGAACCTTTCCGTAATTTGACAGAAATGTCAACACAATCTGTCTGAAAAAAATTATTTCCACAATAACAACAGCAAAGAACTAATTGCAGCTCTTTTTAAGATGAGAAGCGAACTTATACGCCTTAATTATATCCCTCATCGTCCAGATCTACCAATTTATTGTAGTCTCTGCAACTTATCTGAGAGAGAAGACGTTTTGCATTTCATCGGAAGATGCCCCATCCTTAAAGAAATAAGAAGGTATTTTCTAGGAAATGACGTAAAATCTGCGGAAGAAATTATAGCCTATCTAAACTGCGAAAGCGATGTTAAACAACTTTTTTATTTCTATAAAGCTGCAATTAATTACCGTAGCAAAATTATTACTGAGAACTTTTAATTTTGAAAAAAAAAAAAAAATTAGTATAATATTTTTGTTTATGGTTTGCTTTTGTATATATCTTATATATTTTTAAATCTTTTGAAATTCAAGAATTGAATATATTTAAATTAAAACAACTTGTTATTAAATGTTTAATCTCATGTCAATCAGGCAGACGGCAAATCCATGCTTAATGATTTTTGTAACATAAATTTGTATTATAAACAAGAAAACAATAAATCTAATCTAAATCTAAAAAAGGTATCTAAGAAAATATACATTTTCAGCAAAATAAGACAAAAAATTTCAATGAAAACGGCAATTAATATGTACAATGCGTTGAGAAAACCACATTTTCAATATTGTTCAACAATCTTATATTTGTCATCTGAAACCGAAACTCAAGTTCAATTATATTGAAGTGTGGCAGATTCACGAATATAAATGATATGACAATCAGGCTTGGGTGGCTAAACATTCGACAAATTAAATTTAATGCGATATTTTGGGACACGAAGCAGCAGGCTGCATACTAAATTTCAACTGTTTAGCATAGCCCCAAAATTAGCAAAAATAGAAACTCACTGACAGATCATCAAAACTATGCAGCACTTCCAATCATTGTAGAACATTGTAAAACATTGGTTTGCGTAGAAACCCCAGGGGAAAATCTAACATATGTGATTTTCCATCCAGGGGGAGTGGCAGCCGCCCGCTTCTCATCCACTGAAGTGCCTGTTCATCAGTGGAACGATTGTGTTCCAAATTGTAGAAACGATTATCAGCTGTTCATTGAAATCGATTTCTGTCAGTGAAATAATAAAAATAGATTTATAGAAAAGTTTAAAACATAATTAAGTAATTTTGTTTGTAGAAAAATTCTATAAGTGATTAGCTTTCTTTTGATACCACTTAAAGCCAATATGGTTTGCTTAGTCGTCTTAAATTACAAAAAAAAAAATGTTCAATGATGGATTTCAATGATAGCTGTAACTGGCCCCTCTTTCTATTCTCATCTGTCAGGTTTTCTTTCATTGATCAATTCTAACCTCACTTGTTTTGTTTTGTATTCAATTATTCTTGTTTTGATTGTTTTACCCTTTGAAATATTTAATAATGCAACAAAATAATATTGTAACACAGTTTCACTTGATCCCGACTAAATTTTTATTTGCGTTTTTTCCCGTCAGCGACCATAACAAACTAGATCTGTTTCATTTCTCTGACAGGTACTTCCACTGACAGAAATTTTTCAATGATTGCTATTGTCAAAAAATGAAATATCTGTTCCACTGATTTGTTCCAATGTTCCAAGGGGCTGGTTATAGCTATCATTAAAATCCATCATTGAACATTTTGTTTTCTTAATTTAAGACGACTAAACAAACCATATTGGCTTTAAGCGGTATCAAAATAAGAGGAGTATTGTTACTCCTCATAGAAAAAACGAAAAGCGTGTAAGCCGGGTAAATCCCCAAATTTACAAGGTTTACAGAATTACCAACGAAATTAAAAAAGCACTAGAGGAGAAAAAAAATTGTTCTACCGTTTTACTTGACGTCGCTCATACCTTTGACGGGATTAATATAACTTAACAAAGCCCTCCCAAAACAATTCTATGATATTTTAAGCTCTTATTTAGCTGAGACTCTTTCGTGTTAAACAAGGGAACAAGTATTCCGAGTTCAAAGAAATCGCTAACCAGGAAGCGTTCTTCGCCCGATTTTATTTCTATTATACACTCGCGATATCCCGCAAGAAGAGGATACTCTCGCACCTTTCGCGGATGAAACGGTCATGCTAGCTGTAGACAATTCGATTCAGTCCGCGACAAATAAGCTTCAACGAGCTATCGACAGAATATGCGTGTGGACAAAAACTTTGCGACAAAATCCACGTATGTTAATTTTACCTACAGAAATGTAAACAATCTACTAATTTATACTGACTGGGTACAACATAAATAGGTAGATTGCAGATTCCGTACGGAAACGAGGCTAAATACTTGGGAATGACGTTGGATGCATGATTGAAATAGAAATCGTATGCTAAGAAGAAGATTTCGCCAAACGCCCAATGCGGACGTTTTTGACCAGGTCGATGTCGCAGTACAGCTTGTCTCCTTCATAAACCGTCAACGCATATGGCATCAAATATTTTAAGAAACATTTTTCTTTCGAAACGATCAAGGATTAGAAAGAGTTCATGCTTTGCAACCATACATCAGAACTAAGATTATGAGAGTCCTATGTAGAGTTTCCTTAGTTGTTCGGAAGAGGGCTTCACTTTATAGTTGCTTTCTCAGCCCAAAGAAACAGGGATTGGCAAGCGTTATTCTTCGTTTGATTTCTAATGAGATGCCGTTTTTAGATGTGATAGCAGAGCAGAAGTTGACAAAGTCCCTTACTACCTCAAAGTTATATCAGTCGATTGTGACATTCTGGCCGATTCGTCGATGTTGGGTGTCCCTTTTCGTTGACAGCGTACACTTTGTTTTGCTTGCCTGACTCCATTTTTGACATCAAAGGTCTCGGTTAGGTCTTTACCGACTTTGATGCAGCAGTGAGCTTTATCCATCATCATACTGAAGTTTGGCAGGGATGCCAAAACTAGACATGGTTCTGTATAGCTCGTTTGGACTTCAAGGATTTGCCGTGCGTTTTCGGCTACTTTTTCTCCTTTTTTTGCATTGTCGGTTGGGTATGCTGTAACGGGACATTTTTGAATGCGTTGTGTTTGGAATGAATAACTGAAGCAAACTGCATAAAATAATCCGTGTGGCAATGCTTTTTTGACTCACTGTAGATATTCGTTAACTTTTCAAAGGTTTTCAGTGCAAATGATATTAAACTTATGGGTCAGGATTGACGTTTAACACTAGCTATCGAACTGTTGAACCAACCTACCTACCTTGTAAATGTTCCAGCCTGAGTGGGAGTTTGAAGTTTTTGCAGTATTAAAACAGGTTCATGCTTCCCTTCATATTTCAAAAAGACTTCAGGTCCACCAAGGTGGCGACTTCCTTTTACAGACATGAGGACGTAGAGGACATGCTTTCTCGTAAGCTTTTGTTGAATCTTAATGTGGTAGCGTCGATTTTTTGTGGTGTATTCAATGTCTGTTGCAGTTTTTCAATGTTTTTCCCTACCTCTGCAATATATTTCTCCCAGTTTGGCGTTCTGGGATTCCTGCATTTTCGAAACAGGCTAACGTTCTGATCAATTATTATTCTGTGACCTGAAAAGGCACTTCCCCAGTCGTTCCATTTTAACCACGGTTTGGCCCATGTAGCTAAGTAAGAGGAAAAGGTTAATCTGTTTCCTTGCAACAGTACATGTACGTGTCTTACTATTATTTGGTGCGTTAATCTTATAAACAACTAGATCTCTACAGTTCAGCCCTTTTATTTGTCTTCATATTGCCCACGGTTCTTAAATGAGAGCGACGTCTATCTTCTTCGTAGTCATGAGAAGAGTAAGGTTGGCGCTGGCTGCCTTACTATGGTGAAGATTTACTTGTAGAATCTTCATGATGGCAAGTCGCTTCCGCACTCTCTCTGTTCGGCGTCGCAGCCAGAGCAGCGAAGCGAAGCAACGGCAGCGATTTATAGTTACGAAGTACAAGTACTTCAATTGCATTATCTTTGTGTTCCCCTACTTTAATTATCTTCCACTACTTGCTGTGTAGTTCCAGGTTAAGGAACCGCAAGTTACGTTCGATTCTCTCGGCAGGTATATTAGGGCCTTGAATATACAATACGCCCTTTTGATCTTGTGTAGTTCAGAATTTCTTTCCTGTCAACAACACGCAGGTCAGCATTTTGCCAAGGTGCGTTATTGGTAACGTCGAAATTCTTCAAAACACCATCAAGTTCTATCAGTTGCCATTAGTCGTTGGTAAGCCTCCGATTTGGACTGCAGTGGTCGACTACAGCGACACTCGGACTTTTCGTCGCTTTTTCACCTGCCTACCTACAACCGGGGAGACTGTTTGATTGTGCCGACCTCTTTTGCATTATTTCCTGGAGCAACTGCCGAACGCTTTGAACCAGGCGCAGTTGAAAGCAATCGGCATTTCGTCCTCGCTGCGGCCGGTTTTACTACAACACCTTCACTCTAGGTACGGCCCTATTCTGCTTGTATGCATAACCGTCTTGGAACAATCTCAATATGTCTGCTCGGCTAAGGACTCATCCATGGCTGGATCGGAACTTCGCTTTACGTATTTTGACTTGTCCAAGGCGAAAGGCAGTCGGCATTCCTC
The DNA here is from genome assembly GCA_963576555.1 of Ferdinandea cuprea. Classification (NCBI taxonomy): domain Eukaryota; kingdom Metazoa; phylum Arthropoda; class Insecta; order Diptera; family Syrphidae; genus Ferdinandea; species Ferdinandea cuprea. Next base: position 83,270,973 of record OY754958.1, on the reverse strand, counting down.
CCACTAGTCGAACTCCTCTTTCCTTACTGGCTCTGCTTCCTTTATTTTTGGCTGCTGCGCCATGCAATCTAAGTGTCTCGAAGTTTCAACGCAGTTTCAACGAGTCTTCAGGTACTGAGCCTAACTGTTTAGCGTTGTCCGCCAGGTCAGGTTTGCCTTCATAACTGCTACGGCTTCGTATAATTCCGAACATGTGCTGTCCTTTGATCTAATGTCGTCCTTGCTGTGAACTTCTTTTTTGGGGCAGACACAAAAGACCCGTGCCCCGATAGGCTGCGGTATACCACAGGCATTGGTGGTTGCATCAGCGGACCCCCCCCTCGATACTTCGGGAGAGACCGTCTTCAGTAGAGTATCAGCACAAGGCTCATCTCTGCCCAAAGACTGATTTTCTAAAAAGTCAAGAGCGTTTTAGAGTCGTTGTTTGTTCCTCAACTTTTTGGTCGCCATTTTGCAATTTAGGACTCTTTTCCTAAGAATTTGGATGAGCTGGCAATGGATTGATTGTCATCATCATGTCAACCGTCCCTCGCTTTCCCTATCCGAACATTAGGTGGTCGACTTATCATGAAGTAAAAGATTCTCTTCCTCCTCCGTCAGTGTCGTGATTGTTTTAGAATTGTTCATGGTGCCCGATTCATTACCAGTCCCTTTGTTTGTTTTGTATATTTGTTTAAAAATGTTGGACCCACGAGTAAGAGGGAAGAAGATGTCGTTCTGTACCGGCATTACAGGGTTTATCGAGTTTAGTCATATTTAGTCAAAAGCAGTGGCTTTTGGCGACCATATAGTGGTTCTTCACCACGCATGACGATCTAAGGATCAGCGCAGAACACGTCCTTAGCTGGGGAGGCAGCAGATTTTCCGGGTATTGTCCTACGAGAGGCACACGAGGAGAGGCAGCAACATATGACACTTGATACAGTCATTTGCTCTTTCTTACGGAAACCTTCGCCACCGCAAAGGCATGTTAACGAGTAAGTAATTTTGAACAATCTCAATTATACGTTAATGAATAAGGCTTGACGGATGAAGGCTTGAAGATGAAAATGTGTTCGACAATCCTACTTCAGAATTGAGTCTGTTTTGAGATCCAAAGAGATTTAATCTACATCTACATTTTCAAATGTTAGAAATAAGACTCATGACTTCTTGAATATGAGGATTTTTGGAGCTGAGTCAATGGACTCAATCGACTAAGAACGCAGAAACAGCAAAAGATGTATGGGACAGTTTGGAAAAGGCTTTTGAGGACTCAACGTTGACAAGAAATGTTGCTTTGCTGAGAATCCTAATTACAAGCAAGTTGAGGGATTGCGCCTGAGTTGAGGAATTTGAAAATTTATTTGGGCATTTAAAAAATACAACCGACAAGAAATTTTCGCAGCATAGGCCGAAGAAAACAAATGCATTGTACGTATTTTTAGTGGTAAAACAAGTAAACCATCACGCGTTGTATCCTGATTCAGGGGCATCCGTCCATATTCTCTTGTCGGGATTGGCTCGATGACAAAATTTGGTTGAATATCGAGTGCATGGGACATGTTCGGTTACATTTGTCAAATGGAGAAATTGCTACCGCGAAGAATGTATTGTATGCGCCTGGTCTTTGTGCTAATTAATTTTTTGTTAGTCGCTGGACAAAAGGGAAAGTTTTCGCTGAATCTTCATGGCTTCGATTGAGGAAGATGTTGAAAAAAATTCAGCTGCCATCTTCGAAGGCATCATGATTATTATATTAATATACTAGCTGTACACGGCGGGCTTCGACCGTGCAGTTCTAAGTTGCAAAACATTAATGGCTGAGGGGAAAATGCTTCGAAGAAAATTTCAAAGCACGTTGGATTAATTGCCAATTAATTCTTCTGTATGTTACAGAGAGGTGCGAAACGTGAGGCAGTGTAAACAGTGACACCATAACACATGCGGTGATTATGTTTGAATTTGAACCATCATATTTTCGTCATAACTTCAGGAGAAACGGTATTTTGAAGTTTAATACAATGCTGAAACACCTTTAAGTGCAATCAAATCTTCCACGATTTTGAAAAATTGTCGATTTTTACATGTCCACTGTTTCAAGGTTCTACAGTGATTATAAGTCCTCCATATTTTTAATAATCTGTCAGTGAGTTACATTTTTTTAGTTACATTTTGGGGCCCTGTTTCCCAAAAACAGCTCATGTTAAAAATTTGTATTGTATTGTTTTTTAAAGAGCCTTCTGCCCTCCTGAAATTGTATGAATCTAGTTTTTTTGTAAGCGAAGTTACTTCACCGAGAAACAAAACTCCTACGAAAACATGCAACTCATGGGTAATGATATTTTGCAATCGATGATTACCGAGAACTCTTGGTATACTTGGTATAAGCGGACGCAAATGAATGCTTAGTTTTTTTTGCAACGACAATGCAATATGTAACACCCAACTGTGTTAAATAATTTGTTCTTCTATTTTGCCCTTTCTCAAAAGTATCATTTCTTTTGTCTAAATGTCGAAAAAAATTATGAACAAAAATTAGTTTTTGTATGGCAGGCCCCGCAATATTGTTTCTATTTTTAAATAGTTTAAAATATATATAACCAGCAATAGAGTTTAAAATAATATATTTATTAAACGTGTATAACGCGTATTAATGGGTATAATGAGTAAAATTCTAAAAACAGTTGAAATTCATACCCATTTGATTTTGTGTGATAGCAAAACATAAAAAAACATAAGGAAAGGCTACAGTCCGCTTGGGACGAACAGTATGACTTCCTATTCTTATCTCAAAGAAAAAAACATTAAGAAGATGATAGATAGCATTTTATTTCGTTCTATGAAATTTATAGAAAAAAAAATATTTTTTTGAAAAATTCACTCCAAAAAGTGGGTGTGGCCAAAAACTTTGTATGGCCGATATATTGGAAAAAAATATTGGCTAAATATCTTGTTAAACATTTGTTTCGGTTTCTGTGAAAATTTTCGCTGAAATGAATGAAGGTTCTAACACTCTCTTTCTCTAACTTTAGCTTTAAAACTGTGTTTTCCTAAATTATGGCCGTGGCAGTGGGCGGATTTAAAAACTTTTAACAATTTACCATTTCTGTCAACACACATTTCAGTGTTGCTCAACATGCGATGCTTGGTTCAGTGTACGAGGCTTTCAACGTACGCAAGCAACTTAAGGAACTTGTCAATTTGATCAACAAAGTGTACGAGTTTATTTAACAATTAAATGTGTTGACCAACTAGATGTTCCTGGTTAATTCACAATTGCATGAGTTAAGAAACTAGGTGTACAAGGCTCGTAATGCGTTGAACACCCACAAGGTGGAATTTTAATTGAATTGCGAAGCTCAACGCGAGCAACGTGTTTTATGAACTAGTGTACGATATTTAGTTGAATACAGAATTGGACAAAGTTAGTTGAATGAGTGGACGACCGGCATAAGGTGAGTAATAAATCTGTTTCCTGTGGTAATATTTAAAAAATTTTTATCCTCCGTTTTTCATCTACTTAAAATTATTTTTAACCAGTCTCCTGTAACTGGAAACTTCTTAAATGAATGGAAATATTCTTTCATAACACCTATTTATAAAAGCGGTTTAAGGCAAAAAGTAGTAAACTATTGGCCTATATCAAAGCTTTCTGCAATACAAAAATGGTTTGAGAGTATTGTTAAGGATAAACTCTTTTTCGCGGTAAAAGAAATTATTTTAAATATTCAGCATGGCTTCAGATCATGTGCTACTAATTAAGTTTTGTTGACTTATTATATATTTATAATATTTAATAGTTTTGATGAACGATAATTTTTTTCGACATTTAGAACGATAATTTGACAGGGTGCATCACACACTTCTTTTGGCGAAGCTAAAGTCTTTGGGTTTTCATTCTTCAATGCTAAAATGGTTTAGTTATTACCTGACTAATAGAAGGCAATTGGTTAAAGTCGATGGTTCGACTTCTCGCGTTATAGAAGTTACTTCGGGTGTTCCACAGGGCAGTCATTTGGGCCCGTTGCTATTTATATTATTTATAAATGATATTCATGAAATATTTAAATTTTGTAAGGTTTTGACTTTCGCCGATGATTTGAAATTATTTTCTCTGATAAAAAATGTATCTGATTGCATTCCTTTTCAATCAAATATTAATAGACTGTCGGAGTGGCGCAATCGTAATGCTTTGGAACTTAATATGTTTAAATGTAAAGTTTTTTCAGCATATCGTATTGGTACTACAATTTTGCATAATTATTTTATAGATGATCTTCGACTTCAGCGTTTTGATGAAGTGAAAGATCTTGGTGTCATATTTGACAATAAGTTAAGTTTATTTTTTCATTATGATTATATCATTGCCAAGTCTAACTCATTGTTAGGCTTTCTTAAACGTAATAGTAAAGACTTTCGAGATATAAATAGCCTTAAAATTATTTATTGCTCGTTGGTCAGAACTTATTTAGAATATTGTTCCGTAATTTGGGATTCGCTATATGCAGTTTACGAACTTAGATTTGAAAGAGTCCAAAAAAACTTAACGAAGTACGCGGTTTGTAAATTAAAAATGATAGATGAGCTTCCTAATTGTGGCAGGAGATGCAACGCGATGCAACTTCCGTCATATTTATTCGCGATGTTCTAAATTATCATATGAATTCACCAGAATTGATCTTTCTTTTAAATAAATATGCTCCCCAAATATCACTGCGGGTTAGAAGCTTATTTTATACAGATAGGCATAGAATCAATTATGGTAATAATAAGCCTATTACGAGGTGCATAAGCACATTTAATGAATTTTGCAACGATATTGATTTTTGCTTGTCGCGAGCAGATTTTAAAAAGTCCATTTGAATGGTGATTTGTTAAAAAGGCATGCGTCACAATGACTAAGTTTTTAGTAAATTAAAAAAACTGTCTGTGGTTACGCATAAAGGCAAAATCAAATTTCAAAGTATGAGGATTAATTCTTGGCGCCCTTACATAAGTTTTTAGTTAAAAATCTTATGATTAGGATATTTCCCCGATTTTATATGAATATTAAGGACTTTTGCCCTTTTAACAAATTTCGAGTTTAAATCCTATGAAAACTTAATATTTTAATGGATATTGGCTTTTAATCTGAAAAAAACGTATTTATTAGATGTTTCATCGGTCATTTGTACTATAAATTATTTTCGTGTATACAAAGATACGTATGACACATAAAAAAATCAAGAAATTAATATATTTTTTTTAAGATTTTTTTATTGTATTTTTTTATATAATCCCCAATTTATTTTTCATAATTATATGGAAAATGTTGAATAAAATTGAGCACAGTTTATATACCTAACACTCATTTCTAGTTACTGCATTCATTAGTTAATATTTATTTAATATTTACTGATTTTTTAAATTATTTTTTTTTTGTTTCTAGGCCTATGCTGCTGGATGTAATATCGTTATATTGGCAAGCACATTTGAACGTGTGCAAATTATTCCTGGTGCCACACATGGTTATATAAAAATATCTGCATTAGATTGCAGTACTGATACTGGAAAAATCGCGGCAGCTTATGAAGACAAAATCTGCATCTTTGAACCGACTCCAGTCATTCAAAATGAACGCCCAGCAACACATAATCTAGAATATAGGTAAAGGTTTAATTAGCGCATTAGACTCTCAGTTGATCAATTTACAAACTATCAAAATACCCTAAACAGGTGGGTTCAAACTGGTTCATTTTCTAATAATTCGCATGTAACGACACTATCTTGGAATTTGGAGGGAACACGTCTCCTTACCGGGGGTGCATCGTTGCAAATGTGGAGGGAAAAGGTTTCAGAAGATAACGAATCAGCAGGTAGGTGCATTAAATACTTATTTTTTATTTTATTTTGCTTTATATACACCTGTTTCAGACTATAGCTTTTTTGTCTTAATTCACCCAACGAATTATAAATAAATATGTATTATTATTGATGCAAAAATATTATAAATAACTTTTAAAAATATATTTTTTTAGATTCATTAGCGAACATAAACGCATTGCCTGAAATAAAAATTTACACTGTAGAATCTGATACAGGTATTGCTCAAAATTGCTAAATAAAATGCGTTTGTTTTTAATTTTCTAAGTTTGGCTTCAAGATAAAACGAAAATGTCCAAAATATAATTGGTCTCGTTTTGTGAATTATCACTAATGTTTGGACAGAATACCATTTAACACTTAACGAGTTATTTTATTAAAAGGTACAATTTATCACATTAATAGTAATAGTATAAGCAAAAATAAATATCGCGTGGATTAGCAACAGTCCTAGGTCCATATATCCTATGCCCAGATCAAACATGCGGCCATTAAAATATCTACCAATTATAGATAATATTAAAATCTCCGCTACCGTCGACAGTATTCGATTAAATGTTTTGCTAATTCCAAATTGGTAATTGTCCTCAATCGGATTGAATCCACGAAAATTACGAAACGGCAACCAAATACACCGATTGCACTTAATTAATGGCGGTCAACTAGACACATCTCGCATTATCACATTTTATTCCCGTACTTACTGCTCACGAATAAGGCCATAACAGGTGTTTTCTGATTGAAGGCGCTTATGTTTTTTTTATAGCAATGAGGCCTTTTAGATATGACGAAATTTCATTGGCGATTTTAATTTGGCATTCTTTTCTAAATGCGGTCCCAGTACTACCACGGCCATTGATAGTTCGATTGTAGAGGGTAAAACGGCATACGATATGTAATATGGTACTCTTAATTATATTTTTTGCTAGGACTCTGCGTTTCGCCTTATGAACTTGTTGTAAAAATTGTTTTAGATGCAATTTAGGAAATAATTTTTTCAAAAAGCTCACACTTTCATTTTAATGCTTAGTAAAACTATAAGCAAATTAATTTATGAATGGTCGGTGAATACCGGCCTTAATGAGTTTTTTTTATATCAATCGTCCGAAAACAGAATTTAACAAATACTTCTAAACTTCAGTTTATATATACGCTCCCTAAAGTAAGTAAGCGTGGGTGCAGTGGCTTAGTGGTTAAGTGCGTTGGACCACTAAGCGAAAGGTCCCCGGTTCAAATCCCGACCTGTACCACCTGAAAGTTTTTATTCTCTGCCCCACCTCTTGCGAACGTCTGACCAACATACAAGAGTAAGAAATGTCATGAGAAGTTTCTCAAAAATAAATTGCCGTTCGGAATCGGCATTAAACTGTAGGTCCCGCCATTCGTGTCAAAAATATAACTCGCACACACAATGGTTGGAGAAGCTAGGCTTTAGGTCCTGTATGGGCCGTTTACGCCTAATATTTATTTATTTTACTTTTTTAAAGTAAGTAAGCCCGTTTTCTACTTCAAAATATGTGTCCTTATTTATATATGTATATGACCGAATACATTAAGATGTTTTTTTTAATGTGACTCATGAAGCTCCACAAAAAGAACGTGATATAGTAGGCACCCAAATTCAATGAGATGGCTAGAAAGAGCACTGTATATTCGGTTTAATATTTCTCGAAACCCTTCGCTCTCCATGCACTTCGATATTGTCGTTGCTGTTTAATTCGTTAAAAATCTCGGCAGGTTTTGCTATCAATGGCGTTTTAAATTTGTTGCGTGCAAGCCGGACAATTTTATATCGCATACGTTGCACTTCGATTTATTTGCTTGTTTCCCGAATTAACGAACGCACTTAATTCACAAATCCAAGTGACAAGCTCAAATAGACGTCTCACTCGCACACATACATACAAACGCAAAATACTTTTATTTTCTTCGCTCGAGTCCATTTGGAAATCCGTGATGCCGAAGTTTTTAAAGCTGAATAATGAAGCATTGACGAAATTGGATGATTTCTGTATGGTGATTTCCAATAAGCCATTTTTCCACTTAATTTTTCCAAAGTAATAAACTTTTTAATTTCACTGATTTTGGCCAAAATACGAAAGCAAGAAAATTTTGCATTCGATATCGCATCATCAGCGCTCTTATCGCCTAAAGCATAAACGATTGAATAAAGTCGTCTTGGCGATGCTTCTTCTTCATGTAACTACCAATTTACAATGAATGTAATTTACTTGGCGATTTGAGAGATCATCGTTTTTTGTTGCTTCACATAAGAAAATGAACTGTCAAATTTGCAATCGTCTCATCGTTTGGAGTAAATTTTATCTGAATTCTTTAAGAAAATAAAATATTTTAAAATTAAAATTGAGAAACATATATTTTCAAAATTAAGCTGATGATCGGAATGAAGTACTTAAACATAACGTACTTTTTTAAATGTTTTGAATTTAACACATCCACCAAATTCAAAGCGTTCTACTTTAAGTCTCTAAAAACTCAATTGAATAACAAGGCCGAAGTAAGAAAAATTCTGTAAAAATGTTGTCATAGCTTACAGACAGAACTTTTTGTTTTTGAGATGTCACATTTTGCAAGAAGTTCTTTTCAAACTATTCAAATTTGAAAAATTTACCATGAACCCAGACAGATGCCAAATTCACTAAGTTTTTGCCATCGCGATCAAAAATTCGTAGGGCCAAACGATGAGATATTTAGGTTTGAAATAAGGCAAAATCCATGTTTTTCGCATGTTTTTCGTGTATGCGGCTCACGAGTTGATCATTAACAAAATTTGTATATCTACATAAATTAATACCAAGGAAAATCAAAAATATTGTCCTTACCAACATTAATACTTTTCATTGTTAAAATAAATTTCAATGAAATCATTTAAAAAAAATAATTATTTAAGGCGGAACAAATTAAAAATATTTACGAACAAAACAACGTTTGGTGGGTTAGCTAGTAACGGGTGATCCAAGTAGAGATACTTTTTTCAATAGCCTTTTTTGACAGATCACGTGTGAGTCGTGTCATGCTGTCGTGTTATTTTTGTTTAGTATTGTTTGGCATTTCATAATGGAAAGACTTACGCGTGAACAACGTTTACAAATTGTTCAACTTTATTGTGAAAATTCATGTTCTGTGAGGAATGCGTTTCGTGCACTTCGCTCAACTTATGGTCAACATAATCGGCCTACTGAGCGTACTATTCGCAACACCATCACCCATTTTGAGACCCAGTATTCATTATTAAATAATATTCGACCGAATAGACCACGTCCAGCACGCTGTGAAGAAAATATAGCGGCCGTAGCTGAGAGTGTACACGAAGACCGTAAAGAGTCGATTCGGCGCCGTTCGCAGCAACTCGGACTGACGTATGGAACGACTTGGCGCATTTTACGTCAAGATCTTAAATTGAAAGCGTACAAAATACAGCTTGTGCAACAACTGAAGCCGCTCGACCTTCCCAAGCGGCATCGCTTCGCTCTATGGGCTCTTGAAAAGTTCCAAGAAGATCCGACGTTTTCGAGGCAAATTTTGTGTAGCGATGAGGCCCATTTCTGGCTCAATGGGTATGTAAACAAACAAAATTGCCGCATTTGGGACGAAGAGCAACCTGAAGAGATTGAAGAACTGCCACTTCATCCAGAAAAAACAACGGTTTGGTGTGGTTTGTGGGCCGGTGGAATCATCGGTCCATATTTCTTTAAAAATTATGCCGGTGCGAACGTAACCGTCAATGGCGACCGTTATCGTGCCATGATAACCGACTATTTGATGCCTTAAATTGAAGCTCGTGATCTCGGCGACACGTGTGATATCACACCGTTAGACTTTTTCCTGTGGGGATATGTAAAGTCAAAAGCTTATGCCGACAAACCCGCTTCGATTCAGGCCTTGGAGGAAAACATCACGCGTGTCATTCGCCAGTTACCAGTCGAAATGCTCCAACGAGTGATCGAAAATTGGACTCAACGGATGGACCATCTGCGACGTAGCAACGGCCAACATTTGATAGACATAATCTTCAAAAAATAAATGCCAAAGAATGTTCTTTCAAATGATAATAAACATTCTCCATTAAATTTGGATCGAAATGGATCACCCTTTACATATTAAAATACACCTAAGGTATGAGAACATCATTTACAAATTCATTTGACTGATGGTAAATGTTCAATGATTAGATTTATATAAAATGAACCTCTTAAGTTTATAAATAAGAACAGAAAGAATATGTCCAATAATTTATGGTTTTCAAGCAATGTTTTATTAGTTTTTTTTATGTTTCGGCGAGTTGCAAAAACGCTGCTTAACAAAAACTAGCTTTACTAATGCAATGTGTCTTGAAACACTAGCAACTATAAAACGACATTGATATTAACAAATCCATTTATCAGGCAATTCTAATTAATATGAATTAAAATTTTTCAGGCGTTAAATTTGAAATCGGTGGTGGAGACAGAGACGTTAAAACTCCAACCAATGAATCCAACAGCGATGAAACCGCATGGGAATCGATTTGGAGTTGCCAGACAGCAATACCCGTCTATCATATGGCATTTAGTCCTGATGGGACACTTTTTGCTACGTCTGGTCGAAACGATAGATTAGTAAAGATATGGTATGAGAACAAGCATGGTAAGCTAACATCATACAGATTTTGTGATTTATTTTTATTTCATTGTTTTTTTTTTCGTTCGTTCAGTTCTTTTTCCAACAAAAAGCTTTGATACCTCCCAATTTCGCTCGGGCACATTTGATGATTCGGATTTGAACTACACCTATGTATATATTGCCCATCCTAGAGCCGTTACGAATATTTCGTGGAGAAAGACCAGCAAATATATGCCAAAGGGCTCTGTATCCAATATGCTCGTAACATCTTGTCTAGACAATATATGCCGAATATGGATAGAGACCGTACTACCCGATGATGGCTTAGTCAATATGACGCAATTTGACCCGATAGCCTCACAAAACCCAAAATTTCGAACACATCGGCACAAGCATAGATTCATGCAGCGCCTTAAGCACATGAAAACATGTTTTCACATACGAAGGCACGCCAAAAATGGTGCAATCATCGGGAATATAGCCGCAACAGCAAGTGATTCACCATTTCGACAGGGTCCGATACCATCTCTTCCGTCATCGTACAGTGTGCATGATTTTCATTCATATGGTTTCCATGGTACCGGTGTTACTCCCGGAATGCATTTTCATTTAGCAGCCTCAATTAATGCTGAAACAGATATTCCTCTTGTGCCATCGATGCAAACCTCTGATCCCTCGAATCAGAATAATTTCATTTTGCACTGGTTAAACAACAAGGAGATGCACTTTTCCCTTCAAGCTGAGGCCATACTTCAAGAGCTTACACGAAAAATAATTGACAGAGAAGACAATAATAATAAAACTACAACAAATCTAAACGGTACTGATAGTCATGTTCATATGGAAGATACAACAGGAGAATCTGAGCGGCGGGAAGACGCCAAGAAGAAATTCGTTAAGTCGGTGCACAAGTCATTTTCTATTGAGGAGAGCAACAGTGATGAACATTCCAGTAGTAAACATTCCGGTCAGCATGGTCCCCATGGTGGCATTTCTAATTTAAATTCGATTTCGAATACAACATCGCTCAACTCCTTGGCAGCTGATAATCACACCGCCGGAGGTCACGTTATCGACCCACTGGACATGAAAATCGATTGTTTGTTAAGAGATTGGAACCATAGTCCTGATTTGCTGTACTCCATCCATCCGATCGATGGAAGCTATTTGATTTGGGTAATTGAGTGGTTGGACGACTACTACCCTGGATCGTTTCGCCAGGCACAAGTTTCCTTTTCCACGCGAATTCCTGGTGCATTTCCTCTGGGCGATGCAATGTCCATGTCTACAATGGTCAGTTTGTATAACACCGGTGCGAGTCCATTAAACTTTCGGGAGAAGGTAAAGTCTGTAAAAAAGAATGAGCACATTCCCAATGAAAACGGGAAGGATCCGCAGAGCTTGTCGATTGTATCGGAGGAGCAGGAGCAGGATGCGGATGAAAACGAGGATCACGATAAAGATGAAGAAAACATTGAAAAGGAAGAAGAAAACAGTGAAGAGCATGCTAAACACAATGTTACAGATGATATGGTCTCTACCACCCCATCTCCAACAGTGTCAATGGTAACAAAACATTCGAATGGCACACTCAACTTGTGGCAATTGACTTTCTCCTACAAGACGAAGTTTACACAGGTTTTAAGCATTGGCCACGTCTGTCGTGCATCTGGTCATCGGTTCCGTGTAAATGATATAACATGCCATCCGGTTTTGCCGCTGCTGGTAAGTAAAATACAATAAGTTTGATTATATAATTTTACCGTCAAAATTATTTTTAGGTATCCACTTCACATCACAATATTCCCGACGCCAACAGCAGTGTTATGAGCCCTATGGAAAAGCATCATAATTTTAATAAAGATATTTTTGCCCCTGCTGGCTTTTGTTCGGAGTTGATACTTTGGCGGGTGGATGCAGTTGGTCCACTTTGTCACTCGGGAGGAGTCAGTGAGTTAGCGCGAATTAATTCACCAGAAATATCAGCATTTAGCAATGTTGCCTGGATTCCCACATTGTTGCCAAGTACGACTCTGGGAAGCTACAGTAATTCACCATCAGCATGTTTTGTTGCAAGTGACGGTGAGAATTTACGTGTTTACCAAGCTGTCATTGATGCTCGCACTTTGTTAGCTGAAATTTCCTCATCGGAAAGCCTAAGTAAAAAGAATGGTTCCTTAACATCATTGTATTCAGAAGTGTCATCCGAGAACTTTTATCACAAAACTTCGCTGCATGATAAGATAAAAATTGTATCACAACAATCGACTGCTCGTCCAGGTTGCATTATTCAACTGGATGCTCTTTCAGAGGCGAAACATGATTGGCAAAATACACAGTTTTTGCATGTTTTCCAGGAACAGTTGATTACTGGAGAACGAACTGATAAGCAGAAAAGCGACGACCAGGCAACCAATCAACCGGGCTTTATGGAGTCGCAACTAAGTGCAATGGTTGATTTGCAAAGAAATTCGGAGTTCGAAGAGCCATTCTATATTGTAATAATTGAAAAAACTCTGAAAGGAAGTACCATCCATATGTGGCGCATTGTGATAGCCTCGAAGCCACAAACATCATTTCTTTCTGAGTCAGCAATGTACGTTCCCGACAGTAATCTCACACAAGAATTGGACGACCCTGAGATTACACGTCGGATGTCCGTGGACAATGGTATTGCAGGAGGTGAAGGTGAACCAGAATTAGAAGCTCCTCATATATCTATTGTAACCAAGAAAGTATGCACACAAGAACTCCCAATGCCTGATGGCGTAGATGTAATTCACGCATCTCCATCCGCTGGTCATCTAAGCTCTTCCTCAATATACCCTGCTTGTTTCGCTCCATACATAATAGTCACAGCATGCTCGGATTCAGTGTCACGCTTTTGGAAATGTGATGTTGTCACTGGCGAGGGCGGTGTTGGCGACTTGGCGACAACAAAATATGAGTGGTCAGAGTGGAAGATGTTTAGTCGACAGCAGGATTCAGCCATTGAGATATCGGGACAGCCTTTAAATATAAGTGCTGCATATTCGGGCCGTGTAGCGTGTGCCTACAAATATGGGAAATCCTTCACTAGACCACATAAGGGCGATCCAGACTCGAGATATATTAACTTGTGTGTGGCAATATACGAATGTGAAAGTACAGGTGGAAGTGAGTGGGTCCTTGAGGACACCATTCACTTGAGGAACGTGCATTTGCCACGCATAAACATTGATCACAGTCTCGACTTGAGTTACTTGAATGATAGTAGATATCTACAAAAGAAACAGCGACTTAACCAAGCTATACAGACGTTCACGCACGAAGATAACCGGTCACCGCGAAGTGGAGAGATTACACCTGAATTGGGTGTTAAGCCAGCCTCCGGTTTGTTGGCAGTTCCAAGCTTTAGTACACTTCAATCGCTAAGAAAGAGTATCACAGAAAACGGAAACACTTGTCCACTAACACAGAAGCATCTAGTCCAATTGGATTGGGTTTCAAAGGAAGACGGTTCGCACATTCTGACCGTAGCGGTCGGAAGTAAAATTCTCCTTTACACCCCAGTATCTAGTGATTTGGCGCAGGCCAACATGAAAGCTATGAAAGAGTCACGGTCGGCTAATCGCCCAATTTTGCGCAAGGCTAGTTCTTTAGCTCAGCCTCATTTTAACGATGAAATTCGTTGGATGAAACTGCGACAAATTGATTTGCAAACAGCCGACGGGCTACCGCCGCTTCCCATGCAAATCTCTTGGGTTCGTGACGGCATTTTAGTAGTAGGCATGGATTCCGAAATGCACGTGTACTCTCAATGGAAGCCACGTTACGCACAAGCCCTAAGTGTAGAAGATCTAATGGACACGAGGAACCTGCGCGACGAAGATTTGCGATCTCTTGCAAACGATTCTACTCAGCGTAGATTGAATAACGTTCAATCTATGCCGTTGATGAGCAAAGCAAGTACGGTGAATTTGCAATTGCTCTCGGTTGATAAAAAAAAGAAGTTTGGGAATGTGAGCACCGCAAACATACAGGCAGGTTCTGAGGCTCAGCAGTCTAATGATTATATGACGGATTATGGACTATTTCAAGCTTCACGAATAGCTTGTCCAGTTTTGCCGCAATACCATCCGAAACAGTTAATGGAACTGTTAAATTCGGGCAAAATTCGGTGGGTGAAAGCAATTTTAGCCCATTTAGTTCGATGTATGAGTGGTCCCTATCTACAAGGAGGCGCAACTGGTGGTGATGATGAAAGTATGGCAAGACAGGTTGGTAGTAACATTTTTACGATCCTATGTATTTATACTATTCATGTACTTAATATGTACTTACAGCGCGCTTGGTCGAGGTCGAGAACTTTGTCTATAAGTTTTGTTGGTGGAGCAAACAGCCCAAATGAACAGCGTGGTTCTACTACACAGGTATGTACATTATTCTTAAAATAAACAGTTCTTTGCTAAAAACTTCTAATATTTCATAAATTGTACATTCATAGATTCCAGAGGAACTAATGTTGGATTATGCAGAAATCACTTCTATTCCACCGCTTCCTCTTTGGGTGCTTCTGTCAGCGGACAAAGAAGGATCTGGCCAAGGTAACCAGCAAAAAGAGGAAGTCAAAGATTACGATGAACTCTTTGACATGGATGCTGAAGAGGATAACCTCGATGAACTTCTCGATGATGATTCTGAGCCTCGTCGCAACGACAGAAGACCGTCCATACCGGAAAAACAAGGTATTGCTCATTTTGGACCAAGGCAAGGACAGCTGCTGTCAAGACTTCTTACACACACACATTTGCCGGGTCTGTCATCCCTAGACCAAATGCATTTGCTAGCTTTAGCCGATACGGTTGCAACATGCAATACAGAGTTCTCTGAAAAGTTCGCTATTGATGCAGCAAAGAGTTCTATAGCTAGGGAAAACTTAAACCATACCGATGAAGCCGGGCACAATATTTCAACGGAGTCCCTTGACGACTGTGGTCTCAGATTTTTACTAGCAATGAAACATTTTGCTTACTTAATGAGGTGTTTGCCTCTTAATCAGCGGTCAAATTTTCAGAAGCAAGGTGTTGGCACTTCGAACATTGTTTGGGCATTCCATTCCGAGAGCGAAGAAGAATTACTTAATTTAATTCCATCATACACAAAGGGAGAGCTAAAATGGTCAACCCTTAAGGAATTGGGAGTGGGATACTGGTTAAAGAACGTTACTAATTTAAAGCAATGCATTGAAAAATTGGCCAAGTCAGCGTATCAATCCAAGCAGGATCCCCTAGACGCTGCACTATATTACTTGGCAATGAAAAAAAAATCGATCGTTTGGGGGCTCTTCCGTTCGAAAAGAGACGAAAAGATGACAACGTTTTTTCAGAATAACTTTAATGAAGATCGTTGGAGGAAGGCAGCCCTTAAGAATGCATTTGTCCTTCTTGGCAAGCAACGATTTGAACACGCTGTGGCTTTCTTTTTACTGGCTAACTCTCTACACGATGCAATTGAGGTCTGTTTAAATAAACTAGAAGATTTTCAATTGGCGCTTATTATTACACGCTTGTACGAAGGTGAACTGGATATAAATATGCCGTCAACATACAAGAAATTAATCAACGAACACCTGTTAGGACTCGAAGACGACGGCAACGGGCAGGATGTGAGTAAGGCCCATCCCGATCCGTTCTTGCGTTCAATTGGTTTCTGGATTTTGAAAAATTATTCGGCGAGTTTAAGTACTCTTCTGTTGAATAACGCTGGTCAAAATCACTATGCTTACAAAGACGATGATGGTTTAAAAAATGAAAACACGCAATCAACTAATCCAAATGTCTTCAACTTTTACATTTACCTGCGAACACACCCGCTCTTAATTAGGCAACATATTGCGTCGACTGCGCAAGAGAAAAAACTAACACAAGTGGTTCTTTCTGGATTCAGTTACACTGGTGATGTTGGTAGTTCTGGATTGAGCGATAAACAATTGCAGCTTGAAGATAGCATAACTCCGCTCGAACGACAATTGTACTTTACTACTGCTCATGCGCACTTTAAAGCTGGCTGTCCAGCCCTCGCCTTAGAGGTTCTCAACAAGCTTCCCACTAAAGTAATTGAAACTGCAGCTAACAGCGAAGCAGCTTCTCCACTAGAAAATGTAAAAAACGAGTTAATAAGCACAGGTATACTGGAATGGGGTACTGGAAGCAACTTAGACGGTGGCGGTGGTTTAATTACTGATTTTGATTGGGGTGCTCCGGTGTGTGCGGTAAAAGAAGATAATGGATTTAAAATCGAATGGGCTGAAGATGAACACGAAGAGGGGGAAAACCGAAAAACTCCAACTCCGGTTATAAATTCTTCAATAAAGACCGATGTACATGAGGATAAGCCGCAAGAGAAACTCGACATCATGGCGCAACAATTAAAATTTGTTGCCTGTTTGAAAATTCTCATGGAAGAACTGTCTACACTTGCGACAGGCTTCGAAGTGGATGGCGGTCAACTACGCTATCAACTTTACATTTGGCTAGAACGAGAAGTAGACGCACTAAAGCAGCTATGTAATTATTGCAATGCAGAAAATGATGCCTTAGAAAACAATCAAACGATCGAAATGACACAAACGGACAAAGACAATAATATCACCTCACAAAAATCAACAGATAAACCAACATTGCATGAAATTTTAATGCAAGAAAAACAAGACTTTGAAGCAAAAGTTAAACGAGCAGCGAGACGAAAGAGATGGCTCAAAGGTAAGAAGATAATTTTTTCGACTATTTTAAATGTAAAGTAACTAAAATGATTAAATCTTATTAAAATATTTTATATATGACAAAAAGTAGTGTTAAAATTCTTAATTTAAATAAATATTAATGCTAAATATTATTAAATCATTTTATAAATTGCTGTTTGATAAAAGAATATCAGGTTCTTCTATCCAAAATATTTGTTTTCTTTGAGATCTGTAACACAAGGTATGGAGGGTTAAGATCCAAATAGATTTAACATTGCATGTGATAAAGTCTTAACATCCAATATTGTTTCTTCTGTAATAATCTAAGCAGTTTTAACGATATGTAAATGTTTTTCCTGACAATATTTGAATCGTAGTTAAGCTGGTGATCAGCTTCCATGCAATTAGTTTTGTGCCTAGGGAGTATAAAAATAAAAATATCCCAATACAATCTACTTTATGTACTTCATTTGCATCTCATCTAAATAAGACTAAGTGTAGAACATAATAAATTATTTTGTTGTAATACAATTAAAATTTTGACTTATTTCATTAACTCATTACTATTTGTAGCAAATGAAACACTTCTACGTACACTTTTAAGTTACTGTTCACTTCACGGCGCCTGTGGTGGTGGCTTAGCTTCTGTTCGAATGGAATTAGTTCTCTTGCTTCAGGAGTTACAACAGGAGAAAACACAACAACAACTGTTGAGTCCGCTTCCGTTCCCTACAACATTGCCTCTGTTGAGCGCTTGCGTTGCTGGCAATAAGACTGTTATAGCCGATCCAATTAAATATCTCCAGGTATGATAAGTTGCAACATTGTGACCGGTTTTAATATTTTTTTTACAGTCACATACCCAGGATATGCTCCAGACAGTCGTGGACGTACGATCACCATTTGTTGGCGTTAAAGAGGATACATATTCTGAAATCTTCGTTCTGCGTGATTTAGCAATCGCACTTTCTTCGTGTATATATCAGTCGCTCTGTGATTCGGAAAGTTTCGTTGTAAGCCAGTCGTTGGTTTCGAATGGCTATCAAAGTCCTGGCATTGAGAATATAGCAAAATTAAATGCATCATGTCAGTGCTCGCACTTGATGGTAAACGCCAATATTTATCAAAGAAAACGAAAATATTCAACAGACGAACCGGCCCCAATTTGTACATTACCATCGAAATGGCCCGGCGTTACCAATCTGAGAGCTCTCTTGGCACGAGAAAAAGACGAAGACATCCCAAGACTGACTGTTCTATTGTTGGAGGCTTTTGTTGCCACTTATATGTCCTTGATGGTGTACGCGTTAGCATCTTGTGACTGTCATATCTTGTATCGATTGATTGGACAAAAATTCTCTAATTACACATGGGCCACACTCTTTGGTGGTGGAATTAAAAAGCTTCTTCGAAAGGCAACCTCGCAAAGCCATCTGACTCAAAGTTTTCAATCTCAAAGTTCACAAGATTTACCAGATGAGAGTAGTGTTTGGAATACGGTGACTTCCATAACAAAACAGCGAATGAAACTAAACATGAAACTTCTCGGCAATTTTAATAATCCGACCGGTAGTTCAGTAATGAAGGAGGATAAGCCGACGTACAGGGAACAGTTTGTATCGCCTGAAATGTCCATGGTGTCATATTTCTTGATAAAACCATCTCCATTAGGTAAGCCACCAGCTTAAACATAAAATATAATGTTCAATGTCTTGAACTCTTTTTTAACATTTTTAAACAATAAAGCTGAGGGAAATGAGGACGAATATGATACTGACGACTCGTATGAGGACGAAAATGAGGATGAGGATGATGACGATGAGGAGGTATTCGGTGATGGTCAAACAAGAAGCAGGCGACGAAAGGATAACATAGAACACTCCAATCCGATGTCGTATTCTTGGAATATTATGCGGTTGGCTATAATTAAAATGACGTCAATCAAATTGCAGGAAGTCATTAACATCGCTGGAATTGAAAACCAAGGTACATTACCATGACCACATTATATTTCAACCGTAACGAACGTAACTAAAAACCATAACGTAATTAATTTCTTATAGAACTTCCTGTTGCTAGTCCACTTACACACGAAGTATTACGAAACCTTAATCACTGGCAAGAAATCGTAACAGAGGAATTGCTAGTTAAAGGACCAGCACCTGCTGACTTTATTCCTGGTAATAAACAGATATTATGCGAGTAATACTTCATTGATTACATGACTTTTAAATTTCAGGTTGCTTTGTTGAGAATGAATCCAAGGGGCCTGCTATCCACAAGTACAGATCGTTACTTGAAAAACATAACACACCGTTTATAGACAGCTCCTCTGCGAGACCAGCTAAACGCCTATGGAACTTCCTTGTACGCCAGGAACATGTACAAGATATATTTATACGCGCAGTATTTGGAAAGAAACGATCAAGAGACTGGGAGGCAGCTTCAAACGCTTGTTCAAAACCAGATTCAAATGGCACCACTGATGTTGATTCAGGTAAGAGTTGCTTATTTGTATATCAACAGTCTGCAAGTATTTTATATCATATCTCAGGAAGCGAACATTTAACTCCACAACACGAACCCATTCGAATCATTCACAAAGACCAAGAGTCAATATCAGCCTTCTGTATTAACAATGCATCACCTGGACTAATGTCTATCGCGACACCACGTGAAATACAAGAAATGGATATTTCATTGCTTCTAGAGTCTCCAAATTGGTGCGAGGATGAATGCGAATACGATATACTCAATCTGTCGAAAGACATTGATTCCCTTCCAGCAACAGGATTTTTGGTTATACAAGCAGCTGCAGACAAGTAAGTAATCTATACATATACTAAGTTTCATTATTAACCTATGTTAAATAGAAATTCCGTAAATGCAACTCCAAACATTCAAAATTACGGATCATCGACCAGCTATCAACCAACAATAGGCAGCCAATCTGGGCGTGGAACATCGGTGGTAAGTCACCCTTTTTCAATATATAAACAATTTTTTTGTATCGCTATTTAATTGTACATTTTTACTAATACAATGCAAGATCAATACCCACAGTCTTATTTTATTTTTTTTTATTTTTGAAAACCAATACGGTTTCATGTCACACATTTACCTCAAAATGTACATAAAGTGATATACATATTTATATTATTTGAATGTTAAAACGTACACTATTCACACACATTTTATGTGTACATATTGAAAAATGGCTTTTGTTGAGGTACATAGCAGAAATAAATGAAGGAAGGAAAGCTCTTTAGTCAAACATACTTAATGTTATCTTTCTGTCAGGCCTAAAAATGTGTATTAACGTATATAAAAGGAGTTTACAATTAATTGACTATGGGTTCTTTTTTTATCTTCGTTGATCTTCTGTCTAAAACGCCCAATGCTCCATTTTCGATGTCACTGTGCCGCTCATATACTACTTTGCAAGGGTCCCACGTTGAAACCCCTTCCCAAATAACACTTAACAGCCTCTTTTCTTTAACTCAGCACCCAAAATACTTAGAGTTTTGAAGAACAAATATAAAACTGTGTATATTCCCAAAAAGGAGGGGTTGCATATATTCAACTTATTTTACAGTTATGCAATTTTACATGTTACAAATCATATTTTCCTCATTAGATCGGTCAAAATTTCTACAAGTTTGCAAAGGACTACTAGTGGTATAGTGGCCGATACTTTGATATTGTCTTTTCAAATTTGGGTGAAATTAAGTTAAAACATGAATTTTATAAAATAAATAAAATTACTGATAAAAAAATTATTAAAAATACTTGCTTTTTCGTGCCTCTGATCCCCAGTCAACAACGATATCATCTGTATAAAAATATTATTATACAGCTGCACCCTTTCACAATAACTCCAAACTCTTTTGTCGAAAATGCGGGATCGATCTATCTCTTATTCAATGGATTAGAAATTACTTTCTTAGCGTTCAATACAAGTTGTCTTAGATGACTTTTAATCTGATATTTATCATATAAATGCTTATTTCTCGTCGTAAGCCTTTCTTATTTTTATTTATGACCTTCTTACTGATAGTACTCCCAGTTTCTAAAACAAAACTAGCTGTTAGACGGTGCAAGTGAAGGGGCAACGTATGTTTAACCCAATTAATTCTGACCTTGACAGCATCATTAGGTGGGCTTCAGTAAACCCTATAGAATTTAATGCTTCCAAAACGCAATGTTATCTTCTATCATCCCTGAATGATACTTACATCAATGAAACCGAGAAGCTTAAATTCTAAATATGTGGTCTGTGACAACCTTTTTAATTTAGCACTTTCGAAGCCGAACCAGTCCAGCTTAATAGAATAAAAAACGTAAATAAAATTGCAAAATAAATTTATATATTTCCGCAAAACATGAAACCTGGGCTCTTACTTAAGGTGGCACTATAGTCTGGGTTGGTCCTGGGCCTCAACCAACAAGCGTCTCCAGCCTGCACGATCTTTGACCAGTTGTCTCCAGTTTCGCACGCTAAGTTGGTTAAGAAACAGCGATTGGCAAGAGTAATTCTTCGTTTAATCTCTCTCCTTGACCACCTTAAAGTTATATCTGTCTATGGTGACATTCTGTCCGAGACGTAGGTGTTGGGTGATCTTTCTTGATGAGAGCATATACTTTGTCTTGCCCTCATTGCCCGCCAAACCCATCTTCGCCGCCTCCATCTCAATACCTTGTCTAAATCCTTTTTTGACGTCGAAAGTCTCGGTGAGTTCTTCACCGAATTTGATGAAGCAGCGTGCACTCTCCATTGTCATCCTGCACAAAAGGAGGAGTTTGGAAGGGATGCCAAAAATAGACATTGCTATAAATGCTCTAAATGTTTTTATAAATGCTTTCATAGGCGGTCTTAAAATCGATGAAAAGGTGGTGGGTATCGATTTGGACTCGTGTCCAGGTCGTGTGGACGGATCTCAGTTTTTCAATCTCTTTTTGCCCGGTCCATCCCATCTTCTTGGATGGCTATTCGTCCAGGTTCGTCAACAGAAAAATCATCCGTATCCGAGGCTTGCTTAAAATCTTAAAATCTTTCAAGTTAAAACTTGAAATTCGTTTGAAAATATAAGCGATTTAAAAGTCTGCAACAAATCCTAAATATTTATTTTTGGGCCTTTTACTTCCAATCTTTTTCTACATCATTATTTGTTTTTTTGTTATTGATTGGTGATAAATATCCGAATTGCATTTATTTTCAATTTAAATAGAATTGTATCTGGATGACACTCCATAAAGTTTTTTTTTTAAATCATGGAAAAAATATAGCAAACAATTAACAATGGACAAGTATATATATGAAGTGAAAAGCAAAATGGTTATAGATATCTGACAAAAGTATATTATTATGCATGATTTAACTGAACCCCTAATATATGTTTTCTCCATTATTTAATAATTAAAAGCAAACAATAACAAAACAATTTGTAGACTGGCCGCCTATCTTCATTATAGAATTAAGACTGGTGTAACTCTGTTAGACATTTCTTGAATTTTACTTTCTGTCATTAAATACAAAATTTTAAGAAAATACTGATCCTCTGTTGTTGGATTTCTGCAGGAACACTGAGGACAAGCTACAATCTCTACTTTATTTTAATTCGATCTATCTATGGGTTCCCGAATGAAGTAATTTTGTTATTACTCACTTTGCTTTTTTTAGGAAATAGTCGTTAAAACACAAAAACTACTAGGTGTATTTCAATAAATTAACCATGAATCGAAATAGGATGTCATCTGTAGAAAGCCATAAATTGTTGCAAATATTTCTATTCAGGTTGTAAAATCAAAAGCAAAAATTTCACTGTATTTACCAATTTTAGATGAGTAATTTGATATGCACTGTTTAATCACACGCACATAACGTGAGACCTGGTCACCATACCTTTGCTTGCATCTCCTCATCCTATCTTCAACACACCACTTTGTTCCTTCCCAACATCATCTCCTCATCCTCTCATTTCACTCTATTCGAAGCACATCATAAAAAACCGTTCTTGCTTCATATTGCATTTGAATTCATTTTTATTTATTCTTTATATTAAAATTAATTTTCGTTACTTTACCAGATTTAAAAGAAAGTAATCTTAAAAAATAATAGTTCATTTGTAAATGTTTTAAAATTTAAATCAAATTTGCACTTGGATAATAAAAAAAATGGTGGTCACATTGACTATTTAAATACATATAATATATACAATGTGACCACCATTTTTTTTTTAAACAGCAACTGACGATGTCGTGGCCACAGCATCGAGGTTGCGTAGATATACGGCTTTCAAATTTACCTGTATCAGCGAGTAATTTTTGTTAGTTATATACATATACATACATATACTACACTATTTGAATCAATTTACTTCACCTTTTTTTACTTCACTGTTTCTTTATTTAATATGGTTACATTTGTAAGGTAGATGAATTAATCAAAAGTACAAAAAAAATTATAAATCAAAATCTTCAAAATTATCTTTGAAATAAAAAGAACGGTTTTATGCCAAAAAAAATTGCAAATAAACAACAATAAACTTTGCTTCTGCTTCGGCCAAGGAATCGAAATCAAGACGATGTTAACGAACGGTGATTTTGGTTGAAGTCTCTACGCCAACGGAGTTATATTAAACCGGCGCCCAAATACCGCTTTTAATTTCTTGGGACTTTTGGCTGCTCCCCTTTGTTTATTTTCCCTTTTCCGGGATTTTAAATCGAATTTTGTATTCCCGTTAAAATATTATCCGGGTACAATTCTAAACGACTATTATTTCATCCGTCTGTTTGTTTTCACCATCAAATATTCCAAGTAAAAATGTTTAATTTTATTTTCTTTACAAAAATAAATTTATTTTAATGTTTGACTTGGTTATAATTCTTTTGAATTTTTATTTTATTGCGGCCACAAGCTGTCGAATTTCTACCGCTTTTCACAATTTACCAAATATTTTTTTTGCAATTTTAGAAATTAGAAATCTCCCAGTTAATCAAGCAGTTCAACCAAAGCACACACTACAAAATTTATACACTGTACATATAATTTAACACCAATTCACATACATTATTCTCCTATCATCAACTTGTATATACTTTACACAGACACTTTACACCCACCGAATGGGTTTTTATTTTGGTAAATATTACTTATTACTTTCATTTAGTTTGCGCGCATAACAAAATAGGATGACAGTTAATAAATCGCAGGGTAGAACTTTAAGAAAATATGCACTTGATGTAAGAAAGAACTGTTAGACAGAATTATATACCATGATACAGTGTAATGCAGTATTGTAATCAGAAATACAGCACATTTATTAATTTATTATTATTTATTATTTATAATTATTATTATTTTTTTATTATTTTATTAAAAAAAATTTTTTTTTGATTTGCAAATATATACCACCAAATATCCCAATATTAACATGTAGACATTTAACGATGTGAAATATGCTATAGGAAACAACTAGGTCAGTATGTACATCATTTACTTTGAGTGCTCTGTATACGTTTTCACTTTGTCTACTTTTTGTCAATTATTTGTTCTAGCATATTGATTTGTTTTTGAATATCTCCTATAGATAAGCCTTCTATGTTCGCCTATTTCTTGCATTTGGTTTTGAATTACGAATGTATTGTCTGAATGTCTGGATATTAGATTTTGTGCTGGCAAAATTCTGCTACAGTCTTTAAGCATTGCCTTTATTTTCTTCAGCTAGCTGATTATGAATTGTTGGATCATGAAAACAAATCGCCAAAAAAAAGGTCAGGTCGCTCAAAATTAAAAAATAGTTTTTGGTTGGATGGTTCTACTTTGCTTTTTTTTGAATTACTGAATTTATAGTGAATTTATTACTGAATTTATTATTTGTAATTAATACATACTGTATATAAATTCCACAGTGCTTGAACAATGGAATCTATGTACCTCCCTGGTGGTTTGTTAATTTCATTTTGATTTTGATCAATTTTGCTTTGAGTGATACGACACAGGCTTGCCTTTTAATGCCGAAACACAAAAATTAAAATACATCATGTCACACTTGTCAAAACACTCACATTAAAAATGACAAATCGCCCAACCAATTTTCTATGTTGATACTTGCCGTATATCCATTTTTTCTCATAGCAGTTGATCATTTTCTTCATGTAATTAATGAGAGAAAAAAGCATTTTAGCACTCCTTACAATTTCCGGATTTATGGGCAACGGATCTTCGCAAGTTAAAAAATTGTCCATGGTTTCAATATTTGAAATAATTCTTATCACGAATATTTGTTGTATGTTTCCTTCGCTGATACATACTTTAAAATATTTTTTCACTGGTCAAAGTCCCTCATCTTTTGCCGTTGAAATAGAAAAGCAACGTATGTCAAGCTTGTTATTTGAGTGATATTAAATGCGTCCAAATACAATGCTGTCTTCTGTCCTTTAAGCGAAACCCTAATGACTGAAAGCGAAAGGCTTTCCATTCTTATGGTGTTTTTGATTGGTAAAAACATAGATTTTTTATCAGAAGTTTTTGTATTGTTTTGCAAAAAAATGTTTAAATTCCTCATCAATTTCGCAAGTCTTGATTTTTTGAAAATATCAGTTTGCTTCCAATTGGTTTTTGAACCACTAAGTGAATGAAAAATGATCTAAATTTCTTATAGGTCGCATATACATATATTGATATGTAGTTTATTTTAATTTTCGAAAAGAAAACTTTTTAATAAATAATTAAAATGCAAACTGTTATGAATTATTGAATTCATCTAGTACCACTTTCTCCTCAATAATATGTTTTTCTTTCCAACTTAAATTTAAAACTTAAAGTGAGTGCTTAATGGCTTATTTTAATCATTTGAAAATCAATAAATATAATGATATCAGAGAAAAAATATTTGCTAATTATGTGGTTATACAATTATTTTCATTTTCTATTGTAATTTTCGATGAAAACCACATATTGTTAAAAAACAACGCTTTCAAAAAGTAGGCGTGGAAAAGAACTTTAGGTACATGGCAAACCTATAAAGGAGTTCAGTGTCTATATATTTCGTTAAGGTTCTTACCCTTCATCTCTTTAATTACAGTTTTAAAGCGGTATTGTAGGGGTGGCAGTGGGCGTATTTACATTTTTTTTACCTTTTCGGGACCCTAGGGAGTATATGTTCCAAATTTCAGCTTCCTAGCATAAATTTAAAAGCCGGACGGACGGACATTAATAAATAGTCCTAGGTTTTGGTCCCGATCATTAATATATACATATACTTTTCAGGGTCTCCGCCGAATATTAAGGGGTGTTACAAACTATTTGTCAAAATGAATATGCCCTTAGGATAGGGTATACAAATTAAATTTTAAACAGTACCAATTATTCTCAACTGGTCGTGGAAATTTGACAGCTACACCGATTCTAGCTACGTGAGCACAGAGTCTAATATGCGCGTCTTTGTTGGAATTACCACTTATTCGATATTGCCAAGAACGCGTCAATATTTCTATGTTCTCTAGCGATGCAAGAAATATTTCAACTCTTCTGATCTAATTACAAATTAAAATTCTCTTATTCCGTCCTTAACTTGAGTACAACGATCTTATCGGGTCTGGGGAGCCAATTTAATATTTGGAGCTACTAGACAGGATTTAAAAACCTGCGATAAAACTTATTGAATTATCAAAAGAAAGAATTTTATTTTGGAACAACCATAAAAACAAAGAAAAGGTAAAGGACGATTGGATTTTCATATGTAATAGTTCTCAGTGCTCAAACCTAACAAATTTAAACAAATGCGCTCTTACGAGAAAAATGCTGTATGTATCAAGGGGTTTTCAGGATTGCATATCAATTATGGGGAATTGAGTGCCTTAGTTTTCATTCCAAAATTTGTTTCAGATTAGCATTTTTCGGTCACAAAAGATAAAGTTTTCCTTTCCTGACGTCATCCACGGTTGCTTCGCTGTTGTAGATCCTATTTGATTTTATTTCGCACTTGGGTATGACTTCCAATCAAATAAATGTCTGGAATGGGTTGGAGTGGGTCAGAGAAAGAGCTTTCTGGTGCTGGGGCATCTTACTCCTGTCTTTGCATTCACGTACATGTTAATGACAAGCTTTCATATGTTTCAGGAACTCCTTGTTATCTTAGCGCCACCCATATAAGATCTCTTAGTTATCTATCGAAAGCTTTTTCAAAATCAACCCAATACCATTTTGTCGTGTTGGTAGTGTCCTTTGGGCTTTAGTGATTTCGCTCTACCTGTACGTAGCTCCCACAAGCCTTGTGCACTGCATTCGCCATCCATAACTTCGTTGATATTGTTACGAAGATAGATTTGCATGTTCCTAAGTCCAGGTTGTACCAAATGATTTTCGCAAAAGCTTCTGTTTGTTTCTCTTTCTTTTTTTTAAGAGCCAATCTTTTCTCATTGTATGCCCACGTCAATCTCAAAAACCAGCTGTCTTGGCACTTAGTGAAATACAGGCCAGCATTGATACCGATTTAGGGGAGTTTAGTCCGCCTAGGTACAACTTTGTGCCATTATTCTTTTCCCATCGTGGCATCGCCGTTTATATACGTAGTGATGTAGCCTACCAACTTCTACCTCAATATGGCCAATGTTCCAATCCGGAATTTAATTATATTTGGCTAAAATTCCATGTCCGTAGGCAATTAATTCACTACCGTTTTATTTACGGAAGTCCTAACCAGGACAGGCATTCAACTTATAATGATTTTGATGCACTGTCTGATTCTATCACCAGAATTGTAACCCATTATCCTCGTACTGAAATCGTCATTGCGGGCGATTTCAATATAGACAATTCAAGTTGGCTTCGACGTTCTGGACAGACAATACCCGAAGAAAGGTATTCCTAACAGGATAAAGAGTATCAAACAAAGAGGTAAGTTTTCGATCATTTAAGGCCAACCCAACTGTGGAAAACCGAAAAAAAGTTCAAACAAGCCAGAAATGACTGTAATGCCCACATTGATCGTGTCTACATCTACTACAAAGTCCCACAGTTAGTAAAAACTGTTGGTCGTTTGTCAAGAATATTAAAAATTCGGCCACATCATCTATCCCGACACTCATTTGCAATGACATTCCAGCTGTCAGCTCTTCGGATAAAGCCAATCTGCTCGCTGCTCATTTTGCAGCTAGCTCAACGCTGCCAGATTTTGCTTTATCTCCCCGTGTACTTGAGCGCGTAGAGTATTTTATGGGACCCATCCATTTTCGCACTCATACAGTGGCAAGAGTTCTTCGAGATCTCAACATACATAAATCCGCTGGTCCAGATGGTATTTCCCCTATCGTTCCGAAGAGGTGTTCTTCCACGCTGGCAAAACCACTGCGTAAGCTTTTCTGTCTGTCCTATTCTTCAGGGCTCTTTCCGAAAAGATGGAAAACAGCATTTGTCCAGCCCGTCCCAAAAAAAGGCGAACCCTCCTTTGTCTCCTCCTACCGACAAATTGCACTAACGTCCCTTCTTTCGAAGGTCATGTAAACGCTGAGAAATCGTCAGCTTATGAAATATCTTGAATCCCGAAAACTTCTTAATGACCGGCAGTACGGTTTTCGCAGCAACAGATCCACTGGTGAATTGATGACATATCTAACCGAAAAGTGGAACCAATCTATTCGCCGTAGTGGTGAAAGTAAGGTCGCTGCCCTTGATATTTCAAAGGCATTTGACAGAGTTTGGCATCAGGCCCTTGTCGAAAATGCGTGCATTTGATATCGATGATACCTTTCTTCAATGGATTAGAAATTACCTTTCGGACCGTTCAATTCAAGTCGTTTTGGACGGTTTCAAGTCTGCAACTCACCAAATAAATGCTGGTGTCCCCCAGGGCTCCGTTCTGTCTCCGACTCTCTTTCTCATTTTTATCAATGATCTCCTTCCCAATCCATTCCTTCGCTGATGATAGTACCCTTAGCTTCGCATATTCGTTTCACGATTCACATCCCTCATCTTCTAGCGTGGAGCTGGATCGGCAACGTATGTTAAGCTCATTAGATTCTGACCTTGACAGCATTCTTAAGTGGGGAAAAACCAATAGAGTAGAATTTAATGCTTCCAAAACACAATGTTGTCTTCTGTCATTAAAGCGAAAGCCCAATACTCGTCATTATCCATGGATGCCATCCATGCATCCGAAAGACTTATGTTCTTGTGGTATTTGCGTTAAAGACAAACTTCGTTGGAATGACCACATATTCGATGTCGCAAAAAACGCTGCCAAATGTCCAGGATTTTAAGCGATGCAATAAGTATTTCACCCCTTCTGATCTGGCTAGAATCTACAAGGCGTTTATTCGCCCAAAACTTGAGTACAACGCTCATATCTGGTCTGGTGCACCAATAACATATTTGGAGCTACTTGACAGGATTCAAAAACGTGCGGTAAAACTTATTGGCGATCGAGACATCGCGAAATCACTTGACTCTCTTAGTCATCGTCGCAATGTTTCCTGCCTATTGTTGTTTTATCGCTACTTCCACCACAAGTGCTCAAATGAAGTAGCCAGTTGCATTCCACCTGTACAGCAATTCAACCGCAATACTCGCCATGCTAGGAATGCTTAACCACAGTTAACCCTCAAGCCTGTATTCGGGCGTACAGTGAAATACAAGGATTCGTTTCTTAACCGTACAATACGAATGTGGAATGCTCTACCCCGCTCTGTTTTTTCTGCACATTATAGTTTAGAGACATTTAAAACCAACGTGCATCGGTATCTCCTTTTTTTCTAATCCTTCACTTCCCTAACGCACTGTGTTACATTATACAAAAAAATCCTATATCGTTCATACCATGTTCTTTCCGCAGTAGACAATCTTGTAAGCTTTCACCCTAACGTCCAAGAAACACTCCCGATTTCCGGTGTTTCTTAAATAAACAAGATTCCCAATCGCCTTCTACCCCCTAGCGGACTTCAGTCCTTATAATCGAATACACACAACGAACGGCAATTTCTCCTGATAATTCCTACTATTGGATGTTTTTGACTTTCGCAAGAGGTGGAGCAGCACTTAACCACTAAGCCACTGCGCCCATCGAATCTTAAGTGAAATTTAAGAAAAAATATTAAACTACTTGTATTGAATTTATTGAGACTTTTTAAATGATTACATAGATGTGTACATGTCGATTGTTTAAGTAAAACTGCGGCTATAATGTATTGCCTGCTCTTTCGTTAACAATATTAAAGAAATAAATGTATGCCACATGGCTATTATTAGATGTGTTGTTTGACTGTTCTTCCTCATGAGCGATATGAAACGATAGGATGCGTGTCTTTTCGCGTAGGTACAACAAAACTAACTTAAAAACTAGAGAGAAGAGAGACGAATGTATACGCAGTAAACTATTCGGTTGACTTCTAGACAAGAACGCCAGTGGCGATGAATCTGGGAGATGCTTTATTACGATTTATGAGTATAAGAGCAAGAGCGCCTTATGTTGTACATAAATATCACAGAGATGTTTCGATTTCACTTTTTGCTTGTTGTTATATATTTTTTTTCCTCTAGGATAGAGCGAATATATATAATATAGATAAAGCATGTATGTTAGTCTATATTATTTATACTTATTTTTTCTTTTTTTTTTTTCTTTTTGTTTAATTTGAAATGTTCTTAAGGAAATCTTTATAGTTGCAAAAATAAAATTATTAGCAATATTCAATGATTTTAGTAAATTTTCGTATATAGGAGTGAATCGAGTGTCCCGGGACCAAGATGAGGGGACAGTGAAAGGACATTATGAGATTGCCCGAGTTAGCCGCGATTTTGTCCCTGCGTTGCTTTCAAATAGAACGGCAGGGGAGTCTCATCGGAGTTTGATCCATGATCTAACGAGGAAGCAGCGATTGGTGAGAGGTAATTTTCGTTCAGCAAGGAGAAGCCTGCCTGTGAGAGGAGGACTAGATTTATTACCTCGTTGTCAATGAGGTTGAGTTTGGATATTGTTTTCTTTAATAATAGTAAAGAATATCGCAAAAACGGTAGGGTGTTGGTTTCTTTGTAAATGTAGGAGCTGGATAAACGTTTAGTGTGTGATTCAGGGTTTTTCCCCGAGCAGAGTATTTTGCGTTCAAAGATTTAAATTTCCAGGGCTACCGTGTGTGACATTGCAAACCAGATAGGGAATGCATATGATAGTGTATTGGCCTGATGAGGGACTTATAGAATAGAAGGCCTTTTTTTGCAGCAGGAATGGCCTTGTGTTTAGAATATATTTAATTTTTAAAATTTCTTCCGGGCTGCTTCTTGGGAGGAGCCTGACTAGGAAAAGATTGTATTGGGTTTGATTTTGTTTTGAACGTAAAGTTTCGAATTTTGAGACTTTGTCAACATAGGAGATTTTGTTCTTTAACTCCTCCAGGATGTCAGCCTCCGGGTAGTCGGCCGTAAGGCCTCTGAGAACCAAGTTTGTGGTTTTATCTTCATTCCTTGTGAAGGAATAGGCTTGCACGTCCTCGGTGCCTCGTAGTAGTTCTATCAATGTACGATGGACTATAATATTGTCTACTAATACTACACTGATTCACTACCCTGTACGAAAATGTGCCCGAGTTTCCTTTTAGATCGGAAATTAATTTACAGATATCAATATTTTAAATTATAATAGGAGTATAGTACTTACCCCAGACAATATGAGGCTCCTTGTCCTCGTTTGGGTTTATGGTGCGAGCTTCTACAACTCGTTCGCTAGGAAATCCATCGATGTAGGGTTCCTCTGGAGATCGTTGAATCGTGGCGTCGCTGCTGTCGTTTTGGCTGGTGGTGGTGGTTAGATTGCTGCTGTTGGTGGTGTTTTTGCTGCTATTGGTGGTGGCTATACTGCTGCCGATGGTGCCTTTACAGCTACTGGTGGTGGCTTTGCTGCTACTGGTGTTGACTGTGCTGCTGCTAATGGTGGCTTTACTGCTACTGGTGGTAGCTTTGCTGCTACTGGTGGTTTGGCTGAGGGCGGCTGTGACTTGGCTGCTGGCTAAGTAAAGTGATGGCTGTGAATTTCCTTGCAGGGAAAAAAATCAAATTGTGCAATATGGCGAATCGGTTATCGTCGCTGGTGGTGGTTTCCATGTTAGAGCATGTGCGGCTATCGGTGGCGTTGTGTCGCTTGTGCGGTTTTTGCCAGTTGAAAATCGGTCTGTCTTCAGCAGGAATTGGCTTTGGCTTGTTGGTGGCGGATAAGCTACATGGCGGAATATTTGAGCCATTGTTCTGGCTTAATGCTAGAAGTTAGTGTGCGGCGGCCACTCTTCTCGGACTGTTGGTGGTTATCGGCGGGGGTTTATTCCTGCTTGCGCCTTTGTGCTTTGTTGGATGATCGGTCCTCATTTCGGGTCATTTCCTTTGACCTCGGGACAATGAGTGTGTGGTGTGATGGCGGGAGTTGCTTTTGCCACGAGGGTTGGCCGAATATATCCAACAAAAACCCTGTAAAAGAAAAGGCATCCGCTAATAAATTGTCAAGAAAAACTTTTATAGTATGCTATTTTAACTGGCCGCGGTAATAATTTTAAAAACAACTTTAGACACTTTGTTAAATTTAAAATAAAAATTGTGATTGTAGGTTATGACGATTTGGAAATTTTCCATGCGCTCTAGCCGGCTGAGATCTCCCTGAGATTATTTCTTCTTCAAGTGCTGCTGCTGCGAAATTAGTCAAATCGTCTGTGTCAACAGACAGCGGTGCGGCGTGAGAAATGGCATACGTTGTAATAAATAAATGAACTGAAACGAAATGGTGGGAAGTGATTGCACCGAAAATTAACTTGACATATTGTAAAGTTACAATTGGCTTCATATCTCTCGTTTCTCTACTTCCACAACATCTGCATTGTCAACTTTGTTTCGCGTAAGTTCAATATTCCCTAAAAATCAATCAAGTTCTCGCCTCTTTTTAAACTAGGAGTTTATGTTACGTTACTCAAATATGTACATTTTCATTTTGAGTGTCCCTGACTCATACTTGCAGTTGCTCTTCAACCATAAAATTGGTCTTTGAATTTACATGTGAGACATTATGTTTCTTATGAGAGAATGTTTCTTTCTTCCTCGACAGGAGACCACATACGCGACTACGATGAATACATGCGGTCTTTGAAGTGCTCTTTTCAATGCAGCTCTAAGGAAAATTACTTGGAAGTGTACTATCACAACGCACTAAGCCAGCTGAATGCTACATCCAGTTCTTGTGATTATTTCGTCATCGCAATTATCGAAACATGGCTTTATGGTGAAATTCTTTCTTCTTAGCTCTTTGACTCAAGCAACCGTCTGAATTTATGTTTTGTGTCACAGAACGAAAAAGAGGTGTATGATTGTGAATGAGGTGGCAAAATATTAGTCCCGTTTAATTTAGAATATGATTATGAGTTTTGTCTAATCGATTCTCTTTTTTTATACAATTAATCACAAATCAATAATAAGACAAATTCATTGAGTAAATTATTGGATTTGATATTTGAGCATGGGTTAGTATTTGACGTCAGATTAAGACAATTATAAATTTCCTTACTATATTTACAATTAAGACATATGCACTATTAATGAAAATGAAAATATTAAATACAATTTAATTAACATTTAAATCAATTTTATATGGGTATCAAAAAAGTAAAAAAGTTTGATTGCTACAATAGATTTCTTTATAGAAATTATATTATAAATATTTAATCAAAAATCACATGTAATAGTAATAGTAAAGGTACGATCAGACGGTCATCCAAACTTGTCATCCGGATGACATCCTGTCTGGTCAAAATGTTATTGCATCCAAAGTAAGAATTTTGCTTTAAATAGAATTAAAAATCGGATTCAAATTGACATACTGATTGGTATACTGACTTTTCTAAAGCTTTTGACAAAGTGAATCATAAAGCATTACTAAGAAAACTCGGGTGATTGCGGTTTGCACTCGAGCATACGCATTCGATTGCATCTTTTTTAGAATGTAGAGTACAGAAAGTTCGAATTGACGAATATTATTCTGAAGATTTCTAAATTATATCAGGAGTACCCCAAGGAATTCACTTGGGGCCCATTTTATTAATGTTGCGATATTAATGATATTTGTTCTTTGTTTGACTTTGCTTTTCCACTTATTTATGCAGATGATTTAAAAATGTTTGCACGTATAAGTAACATTGACGATTGTATATATGTTTACTTGTACAAAAAGATCTTGATTCTCTTGTTGAATGGTCCAAAATAAATAGTCTTAAATTGAATATTAAGAAATGCAATGCAAATGAAATTGATAACCATTGCCTTAAAAAGCTCAATGAAGTCAAGTCATGTCATACTCCCCAAAGAGCGTTCACGCAAAAACCATTCATGTTCCAGAATTGGTATACAATGAATTACGATGTGAATGTACCTATTTCACGTTTAATAAAATTGTTAAACGTTTATTGTACTGAGGTTAACTTATAGTCCAGTCAAAATTAATATTTCACTTTGCCAAAATTCGCATTGAGCTGAAAATTGGATGAGACGTTAAATACATCATTATGAATGAAATGTCAAAAATCCCCTTCGATCCTACATTTTCAAAAAATGTTATTCAAAGTCAAACATACGAAATTAAGGTTTTTTCCATTTTTCTTGAAAACGGTAAGTTTTATCGTGAAAATAGTCCGGACAAAAGTTGTAGATCGTACAATTCTCTACAAAAGTAATGCAGTCACTTTTTCTCCTACAACTCACCATTCGTGAAATATCGCGGTTTTAATAATTAAAAAATTCATATTTTACATAATATGCACACATTTCCGCACCACCTATGAGGTAAAGTACTGGCGCATTTTTTTCACGTGGTTTCCCCAGTAGGTATAATCCACGACCTATTGTATTAAAGAAAGTTTGATGAGATCGTATCCTATTGATTAAAAGAATGGTAATATTGCTAATGATGAAAGTGGAATTGGTTGTGTTCTTCTAAATGTTATTCTATTAGATAATTGTCTAATTCTACTTCGACAATTATTTCTTCGTTTTCATTTTCTTCTTCTTGCTGAATTTCTTTTCGCTGTTCTATGAAAAGGGATGCATCAATTGTTTCTTCATTAATATCATAAATATTTTCATCTGTTGCATTTGTTTCAATATTAGAGCAAGTCTGACCCTGCAATTGATGCATACTGGCGAACAAAATAATCCCAATTTTCGACAGCCACAATTCTTACTACAATCCGTCAGCAGTTTTTCTGGAGCAGGCGGGAGTAGAATTTGAATTGGCTCCAAATAATTATTTCCAACCCCATCCTTCTGGGTCCAGCTCATTGCCTAGCCACACTTGAACTTGATAATACACACGATACAAGTGTTGAAAGGCAGAAGCAGATGTTGGAGGCATACAAAACAACTGTACTGTTGTATTGTTCCATCCAGATTTTTCAAACTTTAAATATCTATATTTTTCTATGGAATCAATTTTTTTTGGAGCACTATACATTGCAAGAAGAAAACCGAATTCCATTTGTAACGAGGTCGTGTGGAGAAGAGTCAATACTTCTGCGCAATCAATTAAATCATTACGTTTTTCGAACAATTTAAATACTGCTATTAAAAATTTCTGCTGTACTCTTTTAAAAATTGCTGATGTAATATCGCAGCCAGTTATTGCATGTAGAAATAAAATATGAGCTTGACATTTCGGATATGCAGTCAGACTTTGTGATGAATATATTGTTGATCGTACTTGAGCTTTTCCAGGTTTCAAAATGTAAATAATTTATTTACAAATGTATATGATTGTAGCTTTGTAGTTAAACAAACAATATCGTGTGTAACCAATTTGAAAGTTTTGTAACAAAAAATAAAATAAGAATGTATGTTATCTGTATAAGTATAAGGTTTCTAGATGTAATAAGTAAATAAATAAATAAAAGCTAAAGTTGACGGAATTTAAGGTATACCGTAATGGACAAATAAAAGTTACCACCACACATCTGTTCAGCTAAGTTTTCATCCCATAACTGTTTTAAGAACAAAAAATAAACGAAAAGATTTCCCCAACTTGAACATTTTAGTCTAAGATTATTTGTTGACAATGTCTAAACAAATATTTACAGCTTTGACCACTTTCTTATTCAAATGCAGAGAGTCTCAACGCTTCCACTACGGTATATAAACCGACTCTCTTAAGAAGTTCACCATATAATTTTTTTTTGTCATACCATGGTTGAGGGTATCCCCACTCATACCTATGTATGCCTACATTTAATAATGTTTGGTTTACGGGTGTGAGGATACGATTGGCAATCTTTAAAAGAAACTGGTACCCTGTGAATATTTCCTTGCTGATTGACAATCAATAGTATTTATATTAAGAAATGCAAATAGAATTGTTTGAGTTTGAGTAAAGGTTTCTGTTGGAACAAAGTATAATCATACCCTTTATCAGCTAGTATATACATATTTTGAAAATGATGATATTTGAAATGATGGATAGTATAAGTCTTCAAGAACCAGCGGGCCTCTGGAGCAAATCACTTTATATATTTTATATCTGTACATAGCCCGTATCATCATTCTTATTTTAAAATAGGACTAAGTTGATAAAGTCTAGGATATAGAATTAATAGTAGATTAGTTCTTCCCTGCTAATACATAATATAATAATATCTATGTGCTAGCTGATAAAGGGTATGTTTTTTGGTACAACACAAATCTGATTAATTTCAATTTTTCGGGTAAAGCTAATAGAGTTTGTATCTAAAATACTGGCATATAGCAGTTGATGATCATTATCATCGGAATGGAAAACGTCTTTCAATCAAACATGTTCATACGTAAAAAAATAAGAACTGTGAAATAGCATTCTTTTTGAAGTCGAACATTCAAAAGCATAGAGTATGTCTTTCGCTTACAATAATCAGATAATTTCTTTGTTGTCAGCTCCACTTTAATTCAAAAGATCTGGGGCTAAATTTTAAAGCATTAACCGTCTTGATGAATAGATAATCAGTTGTAAAGTGACGATAACCAATATTGTGCAATACATAACCAAATCAATCTTGCGGAATATTACCAACAAATTTTCAACATAGCGACGGGTATGCTACTAATCTTAATATTAAAACAAACAGTTGCCTTGCTTATAATTTTACAAAGTATGCATACGAATTTGCATATTCTGTTCAAATCGATTCAAGGACATATTATGTCAATGTAGGCTCAAAAAAAAAAAAAAAAAAAAAACAAGTAGATAAGACATAGATAAGAAATTCATGCTTAACAAGGCACTTTTGACACACCTTAACATGTGGACAACGCTTGCAAAATTCTGCACATTTAAACACACACAATTTGAAATATGTAATTTAGCTTAGGTTCACTTAACAAGAAACCGACTGATGGAAACATACAAAACATTATAGTTAACAGTATTCTCGTCATATCATTTCTGTTCTTTGTTTCTTTAATTTTACCGCAGTCAGGGGTTAACAACATTTTTGAAAAACAAAATTGCTATCATGCACACTTTTACATTATACATCTAACACACAAATGTTTACAAAATGCTTTTTTATTTTTCCTGTCTTCCGTTGTATGCTGCAGATAAAAGGAGCCAATTTTCCAGGTTGTCAAGATCCATGGTATTGCAAAATGGTTTTAGAACATTCTAAGCACTTGCTAAAACCGGTACAGTTTCCTTTCAATAATTAAACAATCAAAGTTTATAATTTGTGTTTCTCTTTTTCGTTTTGTCAATTCGTGTGCTGATTTTGTATTTATTATTAGAATATCATAATATGTGCTTCCCTTTATTTATGTCTATTCGGTTTTTTTTTGTGGA
Organism: Ferdinandea cuprea; assembly: GCA_963576555.1. Taxonomy (NCBI): domain Eukaryota; kingdom Metazoa; phylum Arthropoda; class Insecta; order Diptera; family Syrphidae; genus Ferdinandea; species Ferdinandea cuprea. The sequence continues at coordinate 83,232,963 of OY754958.1, read as the reverse complement.
ATTTTAGATCGCAAATACGTTGTTTGTTAATATTTGCAGTTTTGTGCTGAAAGTGCACAAAGTGTGATTCATGTGGAACCATGGATCACCGATATCGGAGTAATTTTTTAGTAAATTTTTAATTCTTATTCACAGGTGATGAAGCACAAAGTGGACAATGTTAAGAGAATGAGTGCACATCCATTAATGCCGCTCTATCTTACTGGAGGTCAAGATGGATCGGTACAACTGTGGGAATGGAGTCACCAACAAGTGGTCTGCACTCCAAGACCACCGGGAACTTTTGCCAAAGTTACACGATGTAGATTTTCACAGCAGGGTAATAAGTTTGGGATTGCAGATGGTGATGGAAACCTTAGTCTGTGGCAAGCTGGTATTGCCTCGCAGAGTAATCGGTCTTTTTTTGTAAGTTAAATTTTTACCGAGTTTGGTAGATCATTTACCTGAAAAATGTTTCATAATTTCTATTTACAGACGCAGCAATGCCATAATAAAATTATATCCGATTTTGTGTTTCTTGGTTCGTGTAGTTTAGTTGCAACTGGTATGAACTAATTTTATATTTAGAATGCAACAATTTGATAAGAAATTGTGTTTTATAGCTGGATACAGTTCGGAAAACAAGAATGTTGGAATATGGGACACGCTCCTTCCTCAGAAAAAGTCTTTGGTGTCATGTATGTAAACGTTATATATATTTTAAAAACTATTAAGAACTAGATCTAAATAATCTACTTCGCACAGTGCGCCTAATCTTTTTGTCTCTAGGACGTTCCATATTAATCCAAATATGTTGAATCCAGAAAACTTTAATACGCCCCTGGTTATTCCTCCTTTGATGAACACCCACCCAGACCAAATCTCAAATTTTGCGGCTAAAGGTCGAACCTAACTCCACCTTACTCCACTGGCCAAACTTCAGTGGATGGGCTACACTCCTTCAATCTTCATCATAACATCTTCAACAAATATTAGAATTAACATTATTTAGCATTTTAACTTCTTTGCCAGGCTCAGGTTAGACTTCATGCTACAGGTTGCGTTTTATATTCCAGGTCCAGGTTTTTTTTAATAACTTTTAAATGAAATACAATTTCCTAATTTATATTTTAATAATTGATCATATGGTCTTCAACATTATGTATGGATTATGATGTCGGGCAAGTTGGCGCCTCTACATTTTGCATAACAATTTCGCAGAATTCTGTAATTTTAGCAATTAAATTAATCTTTTATTAAATAAAAACTTTTTTTGGAAATGCAGTTCGTGCGCAAATTTTAACATTTCATCATTTCTCAATTTTGTTCGTGAACACTGTTCGTTATATAAAAAATTAACTTTCTTCTCTTAAATCACTTCTTAGTAGTTAAACAATTGAAAACAATGAGATTCCAAATACACAATTAACTAACGTTCATAGCTGTCAATTAACTGATGATAACATACTACCACCATTATTCGCATTACCTCTTTCGTTTGCTACTGCAACATCTTCATTAAAATCTTATTCTACATCATCAACATCGGTTTTATCTTCATCTTCATCGTTAGCTTCCAAAAAATCATCAAATCTATTTCTCCCTCTCTTGAACCGATCAAGGGGAGTTCTACATATGTAAATTTGAATTCCCAAATTGTGCACAAAAAAATCAAGTTTCTTCATCTGTAAAGTCTTCATCTTTTCTCTGGGCTCTGCCAAATATAAAGTGACTACATCTGTCAATATTCGATAATAATACTAAATCCGTCTGATCAGCTAAAATTTTATGCACTAACTAAAAAAGATGGCAACTTATCTACTCTTAAATTTATCACATTCAAACTCAGGGTACCTTCACAAAAACTTTCTATAGTTCTTCTTCCGTTTGTATGGGGTTACTATGTACAAGTGAAGGAATTCATCACACATAACAAAAAAGGGAGTCCATCGCCACCGCCAACAACAACAACATCACCGGAAGAACTAGAGACATTTAAAATTTCTGTGACAATCATTTCATTCAATAACATCAGACTCTCAACCTTATCTTTCTCAGTCCCCGCATTCGCTCAACGCATTACAACAAATGTTCTTCTTTTTCTCAGCAATATGATTTTATTTCAAATTACTGAGACCTGGTGACTGATGCTCATCACAATACAGAAATTTTTAACAAAAATCAATACAATGTCTTCCGTTCCCTGTCCAGACATTACTGAACTTGTAAGAGGTGGGGTGTGTTACTTGCGTTTCGATATACGTTTTTCTGCACCTACTGTTTTCGCATATCTCCAAATTATAACTGTGAGATCATTCCTCCAAAAAGTTCGTTAGAATTATATAGAGTTCAATTAAAAAATTGCTTATTTTATTTATCTTAAATCGAAGATAATCATTGATTCTTTGTAATTTTTATTTGCCCAACGTTGATTGAGTTAATTATTCGGATGACCTAAATTTAGTTCCATTTAATGTAAAATTGGATTTCGAAACGGAGATCGTTGACTCTTTATTGTATAACAAGCTATTCCAAGTCAATTATTGTAAAAACGATTGGAATCGCTTTCTAGATTTAATTTTTGCCGATATAAATTTTGAATTGAATACATCGTAAAGCGTTATCCATTTGTTTCAAATTTAATGCATATTTTAAAAATATTAATTGTAATAAATTTCACTAGGCTAATTTTCAAGTCACCCTGAGTTATATATCCATGGATGGCACTTGCATTGCTGAAACCGAAAGGCTTTCCATTTTCGGTATGTGCGTTAATGACAAACTTCGTTGGAATGACCACTTTGTATGGGCGATATTTAGAAAAAATATTGGCTAAATATCTTCTTTTTTCACTTTCTATGAAAATTTTCGAAGAAAACAGCATATTAGTAAAAAAAAAACCCACAAAAAGTAGGCGTGGCAAAAAACTTTATATGACAAACTTATAAAGGAGGGTAGTGCCTATATATCTTGTAAAAGGTTGTAATCAGGGTACGGAAACGCACGCTCACGAGCAGTTCGCGAGAAATGAGAAATTCGCTATCTACATTTTTATATCGTCTCATGCACGCGAGCGTGCGTTTCTTATCGACTCACCCCGTGGGCGCATACCAATGTACGTTGACGAAAAGTCTCATTCGCGTGCATGAGACATATATGAAACGTTTTTTGGACTGGCGGGCGCACGCGATAGTATTTTACCTAAAGGAAATGAAAGTAGATAAGGGTGGGAAAATTTCATTTTGCCAGCAGCATCGAACGATGTTGAGTGGTGTGGAAATGAAAAGTAGTCTTGCTTCGGTCACAGATCGAGGTTGCCGTTTTTTGGAGGTGGGTGTATGCTTCTTGGAGGAATATCCTGTTTTTAGCTGCATTTATATTTATATTGGTTCTTATGGCATTGCATTCAGCTGGTTTGTTTTGCTTTTGTCCTGGATTTCAATGCCACAGATTTATTGCTGCTGTTGTCACTATCAACACCTATATTTTGTTAAGTAAAAATTAATAGTAACGTTTTATATTCGCTGGACTTTCTGCGCTTAACACTTTATCATAGTTTCCGGTGCAACTCAATTATTTTAGGCGTATTAAGTCTTAATTAATTTTATTTTTTACTTTCGTAGGTTACTTTTCCCAATTACCCAAATCCGGCCTATAAAACCATTTATTACAATGTAACACTCTATCTCTCTAACTTAAGCTTTAAAATGTATTTTTCTAAATTGTCGGCGTGGCAGTGGGCGTATTAATTTTTTTTTCTACACTTAACCATTTCAGAGCCATAGGGAGTATGTGGTCCAAATTTCAGCTTCCTAGCGTAATTTTAAAGGCCTAAAAATTGCGGACGGACGGACATTGCTAAATAGCCTTAGGATTTGGTCCTGATCATAATTATATATACTTTTATGGGTCTACGACGAATATTAGTTTGTAACACTATGTGTAAAAATTAATATACCTTAGGATAGGGTATAAAAAAGGTCGCGCATCATAGGTACCAAGTGGTTCAAATTATTTATGAACGCGGTTCGTTTTTATTATGGAAATAAATGAAAGAAATGAAAGAAATGAAATATGTGGATCACCAAAACGTACCCGATAGAGCCAACTGGAAATGGCCCTCGAATCTTAGTTTTCTTTATTCATACTATACATAAGTATATGCATTTACACACAGTTTTATTTTTACAATTTATTAAAACTTCCTAAATAAACAGTTTTTTTTTCTGAAAGGGTTCAGTTTGTGACGCATGTGACATATCAACGAATACAGTAAAAGCAGCTGCACATTACATTTTAATTTTCGGGTTTGGTTGCGAAATTCTTATTTAACGAAAAGGCGCCCAACTGTTTTTTCTTTGCAACGCTGATATGCATACATTTCATTGAGTTTATTTTTTAGTGGAGGGGTGTGAGGATAATAATTTTTACTACCTACTAAATTACTTATGAGTATAACAACCATGAGAGTAAGTTTTTGATTAATTAACAGATGCAAAAGTTAACTTATATGTTTGTAGTAGGTACTTATGAACGTAAATCGCTAGTGAAAATTTACTGAACAACAACATTCTTTAGGTACGCCGAGCCATTGTTAAGCACTATTCACATTAGAGGAAATTGCGAATAGGCGAATCGCGAACAAATCAATTTTAATGTATTTATGAATAGAAAATTTGTATTGTTTCTACCGCATTCAAGCATTAAGCATTATATTTAATTGATCTAACATCCTATCTAAAAATAACTGAGTCTAAATTGATTTAAATAGCAATATTTACACATAATACAGACGCGATCCACAAATCCGCGAATGAAAAAATCGTTCGAACATAACCTCAAAATTGATACATCTTGCTAACAATTACATCTCATATTCGCGGGTAACTGCGACCAATTAAAGTTTTCATGTGAATGAAATGTCAGAATTTACGAATATTTCTACTAATTATTAGCTAAGTGAATATCTACATAAACATAGCGTGTGTGTAAATTTTGTTATTGCATCAAAGCAATTTATTGTATGGCCATAACACCGACGGTGATTTGTTTGGATAACTAAACAGCCTAGCTTATTTAGCGTCGGAGTTGAGTCTTTTGTGTTTGTTTTCTGGTTTGTGTATCAATTTAACTGTTTAAGTATGAAAAATTCGTTGGTTAAGGGCCAATCCGTTTTCATCATACATCCATACGAATAACAACAAACTAGCTGCGTTGCCAATACAGACTTGGTGTTCTTTTTAGATCTAATGTCTTGTAAGAAAAAAGCGATTTTGCTATAGGAGAACTTGGCCATTCTTTAACATTTATCTGTTTGTTGTGATTTCTGTTGTGATACTTTTTGCAAAGGTGTGTTTATATATGGAAATTGTGCAAAATATTTTATGGGGAAGAGATAGTTATTATTTATTTACTTTTCTGTGAATTTACTTTAAACCTAGTTATGACACAGATTTTAGAATATGATATTCCTTGGTAGTCAGCACTTCACTGGCATAGAGTCCAATAAATTGTCAAACAATTTATTTTGGATTTTTCTTTACTCTTAGTATTACGTTTAATAAATAAAATAAATAACTTTTTCATCAGAATTAATAATATTTATATATTTTCAGCATTTACTTGTCATGATCAAGGTGCTTCGAGTTTAATATATGCACCTCAGCATCAATTACTCATATCATCAGGCAAAAAGGGAGATGTTTGCATTTTTGACGTTCGTCAAAGGACGCTGAGGCATAGATTCCAAGTAAAAATAATTAATTTAAATAAATATCATATTCATAAATAATATATAACCTAGGCCCACGAAAGTGCAATTAAATGTATGGGAATGGATCCGCACGAAGAACTTTTTGTGACTGGATCAGCTGAAGGTGATATTAAGGTATATCATGTTTTCTGCTATTTTTGTGGTTTCCCGAAAAAATATATCTTTTTTTATTATAGATTTGGAGTTTAACACACCACGCACTATTATACGCATTTCCTGGAGAACATGCTAAAAGTAGTTTCTTCAAGCACATTGGTCAAGGTGTTAGCCAATTGCAATTAGACTCACAGGGTCGATTATTTTCGTGTGGCTCCGATGGCTCGATGAAAGTCAGACAACTTTCTGACAGGGATAATATTGTTCAGTCACTATACTAACAACAAGGTAATCATTGCATATCAAATATATAAGTATATATTTGAAAATGTAGATAAATACCCACTTATAGGCATTATACAGCTTATGTACATGTAACTTGTTAAAAGCCTTTATAGCGTCGGCTGTTTTTATTTCAGACACGTCCTACTATAAGTCTCTTTAAACCCACGCAGTACATTAACTACCACACACTAAGGGAGACAACTAAAAACTAATACCAAAGTTATTAACTAATAATTAAAACAAAATGTTAATTTTGTCTGCATTATTATATTATATATTAATGTATTTACGTGTGAATTTTTCTTGTATTTCGTATGTTTCCAAAAGTAAACTAAAAAAACGCGTTTTTCCTGTTTGAATATGTTAATTAAAAATAACTATAATATAAAACTACTATTTTTATCAAAACACATACATACACCTTTCGAACAGTAATTTTAAACCTTAATCATTTTTATTACAATACAACTATACATACATGTTTCCAATCAAAAAAGAAAAGATTGTTTAAAACAACAAAATAACTATTTTAAATCAATTCTTATGAAGTATTGAAGCTTAGCTAAAATGAAAAATAAAAACATATTACTTTGAAAAAATACATCTTATTACACACAATAAATAACTTATCTAAATTAACTGTGGACAAATTTAATGTTAAAATGCAATCATATATAAAAGGAATGAAGGAATGAAGAGAATAGGCACAAAGTATAACCTAAAAATTGTTGTACTTATATTAATGAATATAATATATATATACATATATATATAATATAAATGTATACATAAACTATTTACATAAATACGCCTCGAACTAAGTTATTCTGTATTAGTAACGATGAGTAATAGAACGATTAATAAAAACATAGAATAATACTGTGCAAAATAAAAATATTTAGCATAATTAATAAAAAGTAAAATGAGATGATACCAGCGATATGTGGTGTGCCCCGACCCTTATATTAGAATGTTAAAATGATTAAGATAATTTATATTTTGTTTCAGAGCTTACAGCGCAGGGAAACAAATTAATCGTTCTCCTGCAATATTTTCCAAGTGTCATTTAAAAAATTTTGTGGAGCATTGGAATGTCAATCTGTGAACGACTTTTTTTGGCATAGATTGAAAAAAAAAACTCATAGTACCAACGAACTTGCGACTTATTGCCGGAAGCAGGGTAGCAAGATATCATCGTTAACAATGCTTTAAGAAATGCTGATAATGTTTTGAATTTTTTACTAAAGGGCAAATACAATTCAATCAACATTTTGTCATTTTTTCATTGCAGTCAGGACATACCATGTACTAACAAAATATTTATATATATGTATAATCAGTAAAGTGAAAAGAGAAAGTATTAAAGAAAAATATGTTATATTTATGGATTTGTATTATTATATAATTTGTTAATAAAATTAAATCGCAGTTTAATTTAAATTTGTCTGTCTGTTTGTTTATATAACATTTACTTTAATTATGTTCATATTAAATGCAGTGTTTTTTTTCTACTGTTTTTTGTTCGGAAAATACATTGTATCACATAGGAGGAGCAAACAAATAAATAATATTTAATTACAATTATGTTAATATTGTGCTGTCCTAAACTTTGACGACTGCTTGTTGCGTAAGGGCTTTAAATACATGCTGAATTGACATTTTTGTGTAAGCATAAATGAAAATTTATAAAAGTTTAATATATTATTTTATGTTGAAATGAATCACATTTGTAACTTAGCTATATAAAACAATTTATGTATGTACGAAACAAAATTATTTCATATTTTGTTTGCATTATTATTATTTTGTTGTCTTTACAATTGTTTTTTTTTAATAATAATAATTTGTTTCTTAGAATGAGTATTTCATTAATTACATTAAACTGTTATTATGATTGTTAATAAAAATTTATTTAAACCCAAAATGAACATTTTTGAATAATTGCGTCTAAAAAAATGAAGTACGGTAAAGAACATGACACATGGAATACTTGTCGACAACGGTTTAAATACAATACACGTCCGTTTATCAAAGTTGCATAAGAAAAGGATACCGCGAAAGTATCCCAGCTTATCGTTTCCACACAATGGACCCAACTTGCTGGTCTAAGTGAGCCGTGACTACCGTCACAAGGGCATCCACCAACCTACCTACCTATCTTTTACACATTCACAAATTTAATTGCATAAATTCTCACAATTAAAATTCACAAATTACTTAATTGAAAGAATCGTATATCATTGCTGGACACATTGTCTTTCCAATTGGTGACTAATCGCCATTGAGAGCCGTGAAGTTAAAGGACTTTGATTCGTGAGACCACGGGCATTTTACGTTTATCCTTTCCTATGGAATACAATGAGGCAGTTCCTTCCCTCATTACTTCGACGTCAAAATTTCACAATGCACACGACGGATATATATAATATTTCTGCGCGAATATTAACAAACCAGCTGAATGCCTGGCTTAGCTCGTGTTAATAGAACTTAGTTTTACTATCCAACTTTTTTTTGGAAAATAATGGTTCAGTTCGCGAAGTTTTCCGCAAGCTCATTTTGGGTTGAATGACTACGTCAACAAGCAAAATTGCCGCATTTGGAGTTAAGAGAATCCACATGAGACCCTTGAAACGCCATTACATCCACAAAAACTGACTGTTTGGTGTGCTCTATGGGCTGGTGGAGTCATTGGTCCATACTTCTTCCGAAATGATGCTGGAGAGTCAGTTACCGTTAATGGAGACCGGTATAGAGCCATGATAATCGACTATTTTGTTCCCGAATCGGATGGCATGAATGTGGATGAGATGTGGTTCCAACAAGACGGCGCATGCCACGCAGCGCATGTCACAATCGATTTATTGAAGGAAACATTCGATGAGCTCATTATTTGACACCATTGGATTATTGTCTTTGGGGATATGTGAAGTCGCTCGCCTATGCCAAGGATTTAGCCAAGATTCAGTATAATAATTACGGTCATAGTACTGAATCATCTATCATTTCTGTTCAAATATTTTTTTTTTCAAACCAGCCGACCCGGCAAACTTTGTTTTGCCCGTCTATATTTTTAATTTGTTCCGGTGCTGGCATGCTTTTCGCCATCCTAAGCCCATCGGTGGGACCATGACCCTTCTCTGTACACAAACAAAAAAATAATCATGCCAGTCTTGCGTCTAGGTGGTATTGACGCTGCGAGTTGAATTCTTAACCCACCCTACCTTGACACTTATAAATTAATCAAACGAAATTTAACATCAAACGCGAAATTAAAAAAAAACGGAAGTGACTTAACAAACGCGAATGGTAAAGAGATATTCTTATATATGTACATATGCATTAAAAAAAACCGTGAAGTTGTATATGCACGGGCATATACAGACAATAGGGACTTCTTTGTTCACTGCTATTATTTTTATATATATATGTATATATATAACTAAAAAGAGAAGTCACTTTTTTGACTTACCAGATTTTCTCTACCTGGTACCTTTGTAGCGTTCCCTCACCTTTAATACGAAAAATATACATACAAATGTCCTTTACCTGAATGCCAATTTAATACGTTAGAATAAAAAAAATTACAAATAGACATAAAATAAAAAAAAACCTACTCCTTGTTGAGTTTTGAACCCACGATTTTTATTGTTTCCCAAATATCTTAAATAATAGACAAAAATTATTAAATCTGATTTAAAATTAACAGGGTACTTATACTATATTACTGGTCCTCATGCGGACGCTCTAATCTTAACTATATCACTAATTACTATTACCTTTCGGCATTATTACTAATACATTTTTAATAATTAAATATTGTTATGCTGTTTTCAAGAAAATTTTTATAAAAAAAATTAATTCTTTATTACTTTTTATTTTGGTATAAAACTTTTAACACTATATATATATGCAGAAAAATATATATTCATAAAATCTAACTAATGCTTCTTAAAATTACAAAAACTAATACTATTTATAGTCGAGGGTGATGTGCACTCGCCTTTTCTATAGAGGCCACCCCCAACACCGTTTACAGCAGCCGGCAACACACTGACACCGAAATGCCTCAGTCGACTCTCAGGAACACCACACCCTTGCTTATCTGTATCAATATGGCGCGGTACTAAAACGAAGGAGTTCGAGAGCATTGGCGACGTCCCCGTCGTAAGTGAGCAGCTTATCAGTCGCTTTGCGGTAGCGATGGTATCGTACCGGGATACCATCCCTGGTCTGTACCAGCCTTTTTTATCAATATGGAGAAAAGCCTTTTGGCGGAACAAAGCCATACCGGAGCGTTCTCTCCATGTGTGCTCCATCGCCCTTTCAAGGTGCCTTCGAGTCACCTTAATGAGGAAATTGCCAATCCAATTCAAGTGAGCCCCATCATATAATGCCATGTGGTGATAATATTTTATGTAGTCGGATTCAGGAGTTTTAAACAACCCGAGACATGTCCTAAGATATTGTCTCTCGAAAACCTGAGTCCTTTCCGTATACGACGGCGCTATATTGAACCACAATGGAGAACCATTAGCGCTGATGGGCCTTATTAATGCCGCGTAGCATATGAACAGGATTGTTTCCGTCTTCGGAAATAACCCATAACCCGAGCAATAACCCATAATTTGCTCGAAGTTACGCTGCAGAAGGATGTTGATGACTTCGATCTTAGAACCTGATCTGTATGCGACCAAATCATCGGCATACGCTAAAGCGTGTGTGCGTGAACATTACACATCACTCTTGTAAATATTAAACAGGATCGAAGAATTCACCGCACCCTGTTGTAAACCGTTTTTGATGTTATAGACTCTGCTCGAAGTTACGTTGCCACATTTGACCACAAGCTTCTTTCCCATAAGCATATTATAAATTATATATAGCAAGGGTTTGTGCATTCCTACCCTGATCAACTTGTAGCAAAGCTCTTCTAATCATACGGTGTCGAAATCCTTTTCAAAGTCAACCAGACAAGGACCCGTGCATTGGTTCCTGCATTTATTCCATTGAATGTCGGAAACCCGTTTTGACCCGGCATAAATAGTATCATGCCTCGCCCTGAAACCAAATTGGTTGTCCGGGATTATTTTATTTTCCTCGACCTACTTCAACAGAGCTCTATTAACAACTTTCTCAGAAACCTTGCTTATATTCGGAAGCAAACTAATTGACTGAAGATTTACAGGGTTAGTATTATCCTTTCCCTTTATCGGGATTGGATGTACCACTGCCATTTTTCAATGCGCCGGATGATAAACATTATTCAGGGCATTGTTAAACAGCGTTGTGAAAATCTCCACAGCCTCTAGGGGCAGGTGTCTCAATACGATATTTGGGATACCATCAACTCCCGCCGTTCTGTAGAGAATCAAAGATCTCCAAGAGATCATCTGTCGATACGAACAAATAAGGTGCTTCTCGCCTATTGGCGACAACGGCATTCGCATGGTGTCAATCACTGAAAACAGTAAAACTGATATTCTCAGATCGCCAATTTTCGAGTTCAGTGCGCGGATAAAACTGACTCACCGTATACAATCACTGAAAACAGTAAAACTGATATTCTCAGATCGCCAATTTTCGAGATCAGTGCGCGGAAACAAGCGCCCAACAAGTCAACTTTCTCTTGGGGATCTTCGACCACGCAAAAACCATCAGTCGAAGCAACATTTTCGAAGCAACAGATTCGGACAGTTGAAACATAATTGTGATCTTTCTTCCTGAACAGTCTATTTATCTGTAAGAACATATTCGGAGGGTTTTTATAGCCCGAATTCTATTGTCCCAATACAAACTTACAGAATTTCTGTAATTTTGCTTAATTAACTGTTTCAGGTTTCGGATATCTGAGTTCAGTGACCATACCTCCGGTTCGTTGCGGTCTGTAAACTGTTTGATGAAGCTGTTTAAGCCATAGGGAGCAGTCTACTTTTTCGTCTGTAAAGTGCGTCAATTGTAGCGTTCCTGTACTTTTCTGTCTGGTCGTTGTCGGAACGAACTACCCGAGGGATAGTCCGCTCCATTGTTCGTTTAATGACATCGTTCATCTGCATTATATGACGATCGATGTCAACGTTCGACATGTTTGCGTTAGTTGGTGGATCAATCCCACTCAAACGAAATTCCCGGTTTAACAACCCGGAGAAGTGCGTACAGCGTGCCCTTCCATAATCGAAAAAACACACCGATTCGTACTCCTCCAGCATCGTTTCCTCGTTCGGGATCCGAAATGCAGGCGGCGAGTCCGTTCCGTAGTGGTCACTATCGTACTCGAATGCATGCAAACAGTTCCGCGTGAGTCGATCCGCGTTTTTCAGTTGAAGTCTTGCGTCCGTTAAGACCAAGTCCAAGAAAGTACCGCTTCTCGGGAAAGAAGAGATTTCCGTCGCGTACAAATCAAGTTTGTACTCAATCGTATTGAGGTGCCACTACTCATAAAAATGGTTGCCCCTAGTGTTGGGAGTCACATTTCCCCATGCCGCGTGTTTGGTGTTTAAATCTCCAGCCAAGAAGAAATAATTCTCCTACGAATGAAGCTGAAGGCTTCGAAGAACTGTCTCGAATAGATTTCATGGAGGTGCTTCAAGCGCGTAAAGCGACACCACATACAATCTTCACCGACTATGGAGAGGAATGCATATGATGCATGTTTCGAGCAACTGGAACCTACGTACGTCACTGCTATATATAACCTTATGGCCCAGCCCTTTTTTCCTACCCCACCCGCATAATCATATGCAGAGTCGGGCCGGTCTCTCCTAACTACATGGTAGTTTCTGTATCACAATTTGTGCCTATGATTTAGTTTCGCTAACCAAAAGCACATCTGGGTTTTTGGTTTTCAACAGGTTGGACAGTGCTATTCTTTTCTCGATCCAGACTAGTGAGTAAACATTCACCGCAGGGATCTTTAATATTCTCTCATCTAGCGTATCCATTGGACTTATCGCACGGCAAACCTACCTAACAGCTCCGAATAGATAACGTTTATTCGACCCGCTTGTTCATTAAGCTGTGGAACTTGTCGATCTTTCCGTGCAAAGGCAGAAGGATCGCTTTTAAGTTCAAGTCAACCTCAGGCGCCTTTTGAGCAACCCTCGGTACTGTCATTTGGGTCCTACCCGGTTCAGCTGCCATTTGGGTAAAGGACACTTTGGGTGCCACAAAATTAGGGAACGCGCGAGTCTTTTGACGCTTCTCTTCTTCAGAAAACTTGTTGCGGGCCTGGACTAGCTTTTCCTGCTCTTGGTACCGTGGGCAACCCCTGAAATTGGCGGGATGCACAGAGTTCCCGCAGAGCACACAAGAAAGAACGCTTCGGTCCCCAACTCTGTCCGTACCAAGAGGACACTCTCCATGTTTGTAGTCCCTATCGCACTTGACGCACCTGAACTTCATGTTACAGTTAGCCGCGGCGTGCCCGCCAGGGCAGATATTGAAGTATGCGGTCAGATCTTTCCAATGTTTCCCATTCAACAGAATGGTAGTAGAGTAGTCTTCCTCAAACTATCAATTCTGCTTTCGGGAGTGAGCTGTACCAAGAAGAATGGTAAATTTCGGTTACCACACCTTGCCACAGCCGTTGAAAACGGCTTGACACCCACGTTGATGAAATCCTTAACCTCAAAATCACTCACATTTATTGTATCTGTTACTGTTGTCTCTGCTGCTGTGGGAGTTGTTGCCTTTGCTGCTGCTGCAGGTGTTGTTTTTGTAGCTGTTGCTGCTGCTTCGCCTGCTGTTGCTTATGTCGCTCCTCTTCCTGCTCCTCAAATGCTTGGAGCTGCTGTGGTTTGAGCAGCTCCTTTTCTGCCAGTTTGGCCTGGTGAATTTTCTCCCTTTTTAGGAGGAGCTCCAAATTCAGCTTGTTCGGGGCTGCCTCCTCATCGACTTACACCTCTTCTCTCTCAAGGTCTTCGTCACCCTCCTGAGACAACTCCCAGAAAGAGTTGCCTTCTCTGACGTTGATGGGCAGACCGTCGGGCAGTTAACCCTATCTGTAATCGCCACTCTTTTGGCCGACAATTTCGGCTGCGGGCTTAACTTCCGTCTTCTCTTTTCAGTGTTTTTTGTCAGTTATTTCTTCCTCTTCTGACTCTGAAGTTGACATCATTGCTGCTGATGTCGACGCTGGTGCCAGCTTTAGTTAGTTTAGCGCGATTGGCGACAACGGTGCCGAATTTACCATATCATATCAAGTCCAATATCACTATACACTCTGTCTTTGATCACTGTTCACTTGAACCACTGCACCATGGAATTTCGCGTCACGAGTTGAGAATTGACTGTTGTGGCGTCTCATTGCCCAAGGCTAATCCGGACTTATAATTTGTCCAGCGGAATTTTACCTTGTGGTTGGGCCAATGGCGAACTGCTTTTTAAATGAAATAATTTTAAATTTTTAAAAAGTACTGCTTATTTTTCAAATGCGAATAAATTCTGGCGCTTTGCCTTTATAAAAAAAATGGTATCATATATGTAGACAAGCTAAGTTATAAGTATCATTTTGTATTCTAAATTATGATTCATTTCAGACACAGATGAGGAATTAACCAGATAGTCAACTCTGCAATTCCCTATCACTTTCAACCCGCAAAAAATATTTAATAACGGCCGCAAAATTCTCTCTCAATTTTCCCATCTGTGAATACGTGTGAGTGATGAAGTTATATCTAATATACTAGATTACCCGCCAAAAATAATTGTGGAGAGTTTTGCAATATATCCAAATCGCAACAACAAAACAGCTGGTCACGGCGGATGTGTTGGGAACATAATTTGCACTTATATGGGCTTTTACGTGCAAATCAAATGGGAATCACGCACACATAAATCGAATTATGTGGGGCTAATGGCCGCGCCCATGAAATGCCATTTTTTATAGCAAGAAGTTGGGAACAGTTGATGAATTTCAACAGATTACAACTCACGATTTGGGTGTGTAAAATAAACATGGTCAATATGCGGTGAATATGGATTGATAAAAACATACTTACCACACAACTAATAACATAATAAAATATTATAATATTAAGAATAAAGCTATGTTTTAACTAATTTATTCTAATTTTTAATGAAAAATAATATTGATTAACGTGACTAATATATAATAAGTAAGTTCATCATACATTTTCGGTTGACAATAAATTTAAGTATAACTATACTAGCAAGGATTTCGTAGATTATGAATGGTTATATGGAAGCAGTTAAGTAACTCTACACAATTGAACACTGGTTTAAAATGCTTTTTAATAAAACGTAATCTTACAAATATTATTTTTGGTACATCAAAACACTTTTTTAACAAAATTTGCAATTACTTCCTACAAGTAGTAAATTGTTTTGTTTATTTTCATATAAAATAAAATTACAAAACATTATAACTTGACAAATAAAGTCGGCTGTTAAAAAAAGTGGCAAATTAATTCAATATATATGTAACATAATGTGCATGCTTATTTATGATATGTTCTCAAATACCAAGCATTTTCGATTAAAAAAATTCACCCCCAATATATTTATGCAGTGCATTCCAGCTACCTTTTTTTCTCCTTCTTCCGTCTATCGCTTACTTTAAATTTTAAAATAAAGCATATTAACTTTTATAAAAAAAAACTTCCAAAATAATACAATAAAATATGCATTTTATCTCATTTTATTGACCAAAATGGAAAAGTACAACAACCCAAGTATGTTTATTTTAAGGCAGATAAAAAATAGGGAACTATTTCTTATAACCGCAAAATATTTTTTGCGGGTTGAAAGTGATAGGGGATTGCAGAGTTGACTATCTGGTTAATTCCTCATCTGTGTCGACTTAACTTGTAGGCAAGGTGAGAGATTCGCTCTCGAGTTGACTATCTGGTTAATCCCTCATCTGTGATTACAGACTACTGACCCACCACTGAGCGTAATGAGTAATGTTAACACTAAGGCCACCGTCCTCGTTTCACTACATACCAAGGGGATCCGAAGAATAGCAGCAGTAATTGAAGGAATGTGCGGAATTGCAGTCGGATGGACTTGGCAGTGCAAAGCATGGGCATGGTATAAAATGCTGAATCTTCTTGGTGTCTGGTTGTTGTGGTGACGGGTGACTGGTTGACGGTGGCGAGGCACGGTGGCAGATCGATGGTGCGATTAAGGCGATAGTCTGAATGGTTCGACTTCTTGTGTTGTACTTTTCTTGTTTGTAATTTTTAAGTAGAAATAAAGATAAATTGTTTATAACTGTAATTGAAAAAGGAATAAAGATAAATTGTTTATAATTATCTTACATGGGGCTCAACCGGGATATTATGAAACGAATAATTAAATAAAATGTGTTGTCAAAGAGTAAAGTAGAAACGCTTAGATAGGAAAAGTGTTAAGAGTCAAGAAAAGTTGCGAAAAGAAAAGTTAAGCAAAGGTGGAGTCGGTGCAAAGAACAACTAAGAAAAGTTTTATTGAAAAGTTGAAACAGTGACAATCCGGGAGAATAAAAGTGTTTGAATAACGAAAGCATAAGTGATATGTCGACGTAATTATCTATGGATGATTTACATCAATTAACAGTGAATCAGTTATGAGAATTTTTGAAGAAACACAGTATTTCGTATAGATACAGCGCAAAGAACGATTTAGTGGAGCGAATACGAAGTGCATTCCAGCGTGACAAATTAAGACTAGAGGAGGTGTTAGAAGCTTTCGCAGAAGAAGAACTAGAAGAACATCAACTGGAGTCTGGCGACGAAAAGCAAAGCCACGAGGAAGAATACAGTGAGTTACAACAGTTTGGCACGAGCAACGACAAACCGGGAAGAAGGACCGAATCAGCGGCTGAGACAGCACAGGAAGGAGAACCACAGTTACAACAAGAAGCGGAACGACAGACGCGACGGGGAGAAGAACGACGACAAGAATTCATTATGACAGAAAAAAATTATTCCGTCTTCAGGGATGTAGAGGAATCCTTAAAAAAATTCTCTGGTGAGAACAACAGGAACTATGCAGATTGGATCAAGGACTTCGACAAAATCGCCTCAGCATGCGAATGGAACAGTATCCAGAAATACCTTTGCGCCAGGGGATTGCTGACAGGCGCGGCAAAGCTGGCGGTAGAAGCGGTAGGGAAAAAGGCACACGATGTTTTAAATGTAATCAATTCGGGCATATTTGTAACAATTGCCCGAATGCAAACAGTAGCGTTAATTCAAGAGGAGTACGTCAAGTGAGGTGCATCTACTCAGAAAACCACATGTCAGCCAGGTTTGGAGGAAAACCCTATTATGCCTTTGTAGACAACGAGAGTGATGTCTCCATCATTCAGGACAAGTTTAGAAAAGAAATAGGAGCGAAGTATGACAGAGAGGAATGACACTTAGAGGATTTGGCGATCGGATTCGGAAAACACTTGGGTCCTTTATCATAATCTTACAAGTTAGATCGGATAAGCATTTAGAACTTACTTTTTACTTAATGGGCTCCCGACCCATGAAGGGTCCCTGCCTGAGATACGGCAGCCTTCCACCCTCTGCGATCCCGAGCACGCTGCTTCCAGTTGTCCAGACCAAGCGCCAGGCATCCGCGATGGCTTGGTCTTTAAAACGGAGGTTCGGTCTTCCTGGGAGCTGGGATTCGATGATCCTCTTGGCTGGAGCGTTGTTGTCCATTCGCTCGATGTGGCCGAGCCAATATAGTCGACGAGTTTTAGCTTTTCGGACTACATCCACATCTTGGTGCAGCTCATAGAGTTCCCGGTTGTATCTTCTC
Organism: Ferdinandea cuprea; assembly: GCA_963576555.1. Classification (NCBI taxonomy): domain Eukaryota; kingdom Metazoa; phylum Arthropoda; class Insecta; order Diptera; family Syrphidae; genus Ferdinandea; species Ferdinandea cuprea. Next base: position 83,215,079 of record OY754958.1, on the reverse strand, counting down.
CTCCATTCGCCCTCCTCGCACACAGGACCAAATATCCGTCGAAGGATTTTTCTTTCAAAGGATCCCAGTATTAACTCTACTTTCCTGCTTATCGTCCAGCACTCAGCGCCGTATAGCAGAACTGGCAGGATAAGGGTTTTGTAGAGCATGCACTTTGTCCTTCGAGTTAGGAGTTTTGAACCCATTTGTTTTGCCAAACCGAAGTAACAGCGGTTTCCTAGGGTAATTCTTCGACGGACCTCCACTGAGATGTCATTTGTGGAGTTGATGTTTACCCCGCATATATGCATATATTAAGTCTTGTCCTCATTCACTTCAAGGCCAACTAGTTTCCCCTGTTCTTCAATAGCCGTGTAAGCGTCTATCACGTCCATACGTCCATACATCCGTCTATCGTCCGTCCATACCCCAGCAGTTGGACTGATCTGTTGAAGATAGTGCCCTCCGTGTTGACACCTGCCCTGCGCACTAACTGCTCCAGAACAAGATTGAAAAAATCACACGACAGCGCATCTCCTTGCCGAAATCCGGTGCATGTTTGAAAGAGTTCAGATGCGCTGCTGCCAAACTGCACATTGCATCGCGTGTTATCTAGTGTCATGCGACACATCTGGATTAGTTTTGACGGGATCCCGAATTCGGCCATCGCCACAAAAAGCTTCTGGTGGATGGTGTGTCTCGACTTGAAACTCGTTGGTCTTGTTGTTCTTTAGCTTTTTAATAGCTAAGCCCACCTCTTCTATACTGGCCGGAAGGACTGGTTCTTCATTGACTGGACGTGGGTTCTCTTCTTGCCCCATCACTCTCTATACATTTTGTCCGTTTAGCAGCTGCTGGAAATGCTGCTTAAATACATCTACTATTCCCTGCGCGTCGGTGACTAGGTTTCAATCGCTGTTACGAAGAGCCTGCGTTCCGGTCTTAAAGCCAGCAGCCAGTTGCTTGGCTTTCTTATAGAACTTCCGGATGTTGTTTCGGTCGCGGTACTCTTCGATCTCCTTGAGCTGGGAGACTGCGTGCTCTCTTTTCTTTCTACGCATGATCTTCTTCTCCTCCCTTCTCCTGGCTCGGTACTCATCCCTTGCTGCCCTTGTTTTCCTCTGCAGCGTTATAAAATCTTTTGAATTAGCGCAATAAAATGTAACCGCATGTTATTATCGGTATGAGTCATGTTTCCGCTGGGAAGAATTAGCGCAATAAAATGTAACCGCATGTTATTATCGGTATGAGCCATGCTTCCGCTGTGATGTTTTCTGCCATATATATATTTAAATTAAAACTGTTTGATAGGCATGAGCCTAGTTGTAGTATAAAAGTATTTTGTAGGGAGGTGTTTTTAGTAAGAATCTCAACTTTTATGAGCACGCGCGGCCGGTCCTCTAATGTCTCATGGAAGATTTTCCACCTCCCCCCGGGCAAAACCTAAAATTATTTATCTATATATATTCCAATAGTCACTGTATCGCCTGCTTCTGGAATTCTGTACCTTAACAAACGCGGAAAAAGCACGCCCTGTGCCTATCTTAATCTAAAACTTACAACTGCCACCTACTTAATCTAAGTAAGCCAGCCAAGGCATATAATATATATATAACAGGCCGACTTTCCCGAGTCGGATCACGGATCTACCCCGGATCGAAAGGAATTGACTCGAGAGAGAATCTCTCACCTTGCCTACAAGCTAAGTCGAACTCATAAGCCCCACATAATTTGCACTTATATGGGCTTTTACGTGGAAATCAAATGGGAACCACGCGCACATGAATCGAATTATATGGGGCAATGGCTAATGGGAATATGCATTTATAAAAACATACCACACAACTAATAACATAATAAAATATTCTAATATTGAGAATAAAGCTATGTTTTAACCAATTTATTCTAATTTTTAATGATAAAATCAAAATAATATTGTTTAACGTGACCAATATATAATAAGTAAGTTGATTACAGATTTTTGGTTGACTATAAATTTAAGTATAACTATATAAACACGGATTCGTAAATTATGGATGGTTATATTGAAGCAGTTAAGTACTTTAACACAATTGGGCAGTGGTTGAAGACGCTTTTTAATATAACGTGATCCAATTTCTTACAAATATTATTTCTGGCACATGAAAACACTTTTAAAAAACATTTGCAATCACTCACTAGAAGTAATAGTAGTAAATTGTTTTGTTTATTTTCATAAAATAAAAATACAAAAAATTACAAATCATTAAAACTTGAAAAAGAAATTTGTCGGTTGAAAAGAGTGGCTAATATTTTAGTTACATTCAATATAAAATTACAATGTAACTAAATGTGCATGCTTATTTATGAGTTTCACTCAACTACCAAGCATTTTCCACCTACCTTCTGTTCTCTTTCTTCTGTCAATCACTTACTATATAACTTACATAACCAATTTCCAAAGCCGCCTAAGAAAATGTAATGACTGTTTCCCACTTCGTTTTCTATTAATGCACAGAACTCGAATATGTATAAACATTAAACTTTCATATGTTGAATAAAAACATAATAAAACAATCAAAGAATTAATATATATAAAACCAATCCAAAACTATTTACTATAAATATTATACACCCAAAAATTACTAATTTAGTAATATTTATGTAGTACTATAATGAAATATACATTTTATCTAATTTTATTAAACATTTCCATCCATCCGCCGAAAAAACAAACCAAAATGGAAGAAATAAAACCACCCAAGTATGTTTATTTTAAGGCAGATAAAAAATAGAGAACTACATATTTCTTATAACCGCACAAAATATTCGAATTAAATTGTAACAACTTCGTATTTATTGGGTTACTAATTTTTTGTTTGTTCATAAACATTTACATTAAAATATCTATAAATATCTATCCTATTTCCCAACACATCCGCCGTGACCAGCTGTTTTGTTGTTGCGATTTAGATATGTTGCAAAACTCCCCACACTTATTTTTGGCGGGTAATCGAGCAAATTAGGTCTGACTACATGTGTCTGGCTCACACGTATTCACAGATAGGAAAATTGAGAGAGGATTTTACGATTACGTACATTATTAAATATTTTTTGAGGGTTGAAAATGATTGGGGATTGCAGAGTTGACTATCTGGTTAATTCCTCATCTGTGGTTTCGAAGGTAAAAATTGGGCACAAGGACTTTATTTTCTAGGTCGAAGTTCGGGAGATTGCTGGCATTTACATTGTACTTCCTCAAAAATAGTTCCTACAGCCTCCACTTCGATCTTCGATCACGAAAAAGTCGTCATCATCAACAGCGTTCCCTGGATCTATTCTTGCTGCTGTAAATAATCGTTCATTTTTCGTTGTTCGGGGGATCTTCAGACATCGTTGAAATCGTTCCTCCTAAATATTTTATTAATCTGGGGTAACATACTCGGGTTTTCGATCTTGATAGCTCGAATCTTGTTGTCCCAGTGCAAATTGGACGATAACCCATAATTTGCTTTAATTAGTATTTGGATGTTCTTTATCAACGGCTTCAGCGTCCTAATTTCCAAGTTTTGTCTGTCAGTAAACTGCCTATGCAAGTTTTTGAGTCTTGTAAGCAGTCTACTTTTTTGTACGCGCACTAAAGGGACTTTGCATACCCTTATAATGAAGTGGCACAGTGCGGGCATTAGGGAAATGAAGGATTAGAGAAAGGGAGAAACCGATGCACGTTGATTTTAAATGTTAATGCAAAGGAAAAACAGAGCGTTGTAAAGCATTCCACATTCGTATTGTACGGTTGAGAAAGGAATCTTTATATTTCACAGTACGTCCGAAAACAGGATTAAGGGTAAACTGATGTGCATTCCTCGCAAGGCGAGTATTGCGGTTCAATTGCTGTAGAGGTGGAATGCACCTAGCTATTTCATTTGAGCACTTGTGGTGGAAATACTGATAAAACAATGACAAGCAGGAGACATTACGACGATGACTAAGAGAGTCAAGTGATTTCGCGATATCTCGATCGCCAATAAGTTTTACGGCACGTTTTTGGATCCTGTCAAGTAGCTCCAAATATGTTGTTGGTGCACCAGACCAGATATGAGCGTTGTACTCAATTTTTGGGCGAATAAACGCCTTGTAGATTCTAGCCAGATCAGAAGGGGTGAAATATTTCTTGCATCGCTTTAGGAAGCCTAGACATTTCGCAGCGCTCTTGGCGACATCATATATGTGGTCATTCCAACGAAGGTTGTCATTAACACACATAACGAGAATGGAAAGTCTTTCGGTTTCAGCGATGCAAGTGCCATTCATGGATGATGGCAGAGAATTAGGGGTTCGCTTCAATGACAGCAGACAGCATTGCGTTTTGGAAGCATGAAATTCCACTCTGTTGGTTTTACCCCATTTAAGTATGCTGTCAAGATCAGAATTGAATGAGCTTAACATACGTTGACGTTCCAGTTCAACGCCCGAAGATGAGGGGCGTTGCCCAGGAAACGAATATGTAAAGCTGAGGGTACTGTCATCAGCAAAGGAATGGATTGGATTAGAAGTGACAGACAGGAGGTCATTGATAAAAACGGGAAAGAGAGTCGGAAACAAAACAGAGCCTTGAGGGACACCAGCATTTATTTGGTGAGTTGCAGACTTGAAACCGTCCAAAACAACTTTATTGAACGGTCCGAAAGGTAATTTCTAATCCATTGAATAAAGGTAACATCGATCCCAAATGCACGCATTTTCGACAAGAGAGCTTGATGCCAAACTCTGTCAAATGCCTTTGAAATATCAAGCGCAACGACCTTGCTTTCACCACCATGGTGAATAGATTGGTTCCACTTTTCGGTTAGATATGTCATCAAAACACCAGTGGATCTGTTGCTGCGAAAACCGTACTGCCGGTCATTAAGAAGTTTTCGGGATTCGAGATATTTCATAAGCTGACGATTTATCAGCGCTTCCATGACCTTGGAAAGAAGGGACGTAAGTGCCATTGGTCGGTAAGAGGAGGGAGAGGAAGATTCGCCTTTTTTTTGGGACGGGCTGGACAAATGCTTTTTTCCATCTTCTCGGAAAGAGCCCTGAAGAATAGGACAGATAGAAAAGCTTACGCAGTGGTTTTGCCAGCGTGGAAGAACACCTCTTTAGAACGATAGGGGAAATACCATCTGGGCCGGCGGATTTGTGAATGTTGAGATCTTGAAGTACTCTTGCCACAGTACGGGTGCGAAAGTGGATTTGTCTCATGGAGTGTTCTATGCGCTCGAGTACTGGGGGAAAAAAAGCACAATCTGGGAGCGTTGAACTAGCTGCAAAATGAGCACCGAGCAGATTGGCTTTATCCGAAGAGCTGTCAGCTGGAGTGCCATTGTAAATGAGTGTCGGGATAGATGACGAGGCCGAATTTTTAATATTCTTAACAAACGACCAAAAGTTTTTACTACCGGAGGGACTTTGTAGTATTTTTTGCCTCAACTTTTGGTCGTAGGAGAATTTGACACGATTAATATGGGCATTGCAGTCATTTCTGACTCTTTTGAACTTTTTTCGGTTTTCCTCAGTTGGGTTGGCCTTAAATGACCGAAAAGTTGCCTCTTTAGCCCTGATAGCTTCTTTACAGCTCAAGTCACACCACGCGTTTTCCTTAGGTCTGATACACTTTATCCTGGTAGGGATAAAGCGTTTCATACCCAGGTGAATTAAATTTGTAATCATATCGGCAGCGGCATATCGGTTGAGGAAGCACAACGACCAGTTAAAAGGTCTGTGTAAGGTACCTGTCAATCTCCTCGTTTGACAGATTCATATTGGACGGTGGGTAGAGCGTGTTTGAGGAGATCGCTTCTGTCACGTCACAAACTCTTTCAATTTCGTTGGGAATCGTTATTTCGGCACTAAGTCCGCAATTGTCACTTTCATACACAAACGTGCGCAGACAGTTTATTGTTTGTCGGTCCACGTCAATTTGTGGCGTCTTATTGCCCAAGGCTAATCCGGACTTAAAATTTGTCCAGCGGACTTTTACATTTGTGGTTGGTCGCAATGGCGGACTGCTTTTTAAATAATTTTAATTTTAATTGCCACATAATTTTTCACCTCCGGTAAATTTTTAAAATGCGAAGAAATTCTGGAGATTTGCCTTTATGAAAAAAATGGTATCATATATGTAAATTATATATGTATATGAAATAAAGCAAAGAAAATAAATACCTGTACAATTGGTTTGCAATTTATTTTGCTTCTTTTGTACACTGCAGCTATTTTTTTTTCTTTTAGCCAAATTTCAACATGAGTTACTTTAAAATCGTTTTTGCCTTACGCGATGAGAACCTTGTTGATTCATTATTGAATGCAAAAAAGTTGGTCTATTCAACTTGGTCTTATTTCGCGGAACCGACATTTCCAATTAAAAAAGTGGCTCATTCGGAATCATTATACAGAAATCTTACAATTTTGTCAATGCTTCATTATTCAGATCTAAATATATGGGCTACAAAAAACTTCGGCTGAACGGATTTAAAATTTTTTTTTTAACTCATTTTGAACAAATCTACATCCCTTCCATTTTCGGATTCAATATATAAGGTCACATACAAAAGTAAAAGTCGTTTTTATATATAGAGATTATTATCCAAAACTCAAAGCTTATGTGGGATAAATAAAGGGTAAATTTTAGAACGATTAAATACGAATAGTTTACGATATTGTCATAAGTGTTTTTTTTCTTCTCCGAAGTCTTTTTTTGCAGACAAAGTAAGCACTTTCATTAATTTTAAAATGTTACATAATATTATTCAATTAAATGTTAAAATTTATTTGATTCATATTCTCCTTACGATGTGAAAACAAATTAAAACGAAAATAATTATATCCGTTGGCGACGTACATAAGTAGTCATTCGATCACAGTGGATGAACCAGACATTCATGTGTCTATATATGTAATCGTATTTTAATTTCATCACTTCCATGATGCTTTGCAAAACAATAGAGGTTTAATACGCTGGGTACGTGACGTTGTATAAATCCTGACAAACTTTAACGGCGATGGATGGATAAGACGATGCAGATTGACGAATGTGGGGAAGTAGGTGCCGCGAAGTAAGGCCAAGTAAAATAAGACCAACTTTCAAAAATTGGCCTTATTTCACGTTTGGAAAGTGACCTCTGTCTAGAATAATACGAATAATACGACATAGTTTTTTCAAAGTAATAAACTTTTTAATTTCACTGATTTTAACCAAAATAAGATCGCAGACAGATATTGCATCAACAGGGCTCCCATCGCGTAAGGCAACGACGTCGTCTTGGTGATGCTTCTTCGTGTAACTACTAACTTACAATGATCGTCTTGGCGATTGGAGAAATCATCGTTGACATCAGATGATCATAATGAAGTCCTTAAAGAGTCCTTTCCTGTCCTGTGTTTTGGGATAAATTTTCAGACCAACTAGTATTTTTTGGCTTTGAATTGCGTTTTTTATTTAAAGTTACTACAAGTATGATAGTCATTTTTTTCATATGTTTTAAATCTGTAAGTAAACTCTTAAGTTTTCCAAATATAAGATATATAATAGGATAACTTACGCCGCATCAGCCAGATCATTTATCTTACGTTTGTTTCTCGATATCCTCGTTTTTTTCTTTAATTTGCGCACTTAATTCTTTTGAAATTAATTAAAAAAAACTGCGATATCCATTTCTTTTCTTGTTGATTTTGAAAACACACATTTTTATTTCTGGCACTTTTTTTTAAAACTCGTTTATTTAAAACATATGTTCAAGCATAGAGATGGCTATTTCGAAAATATATCGATATTTAACCATTCAATATATTTTGAATGTGAATATCTGTTACTCGAAAATTGGCTTCTAACTTACGCTTGTTCCCATACTTTCTTGTATTAAGTATGAAATGCCTCCATATATAAGTTTAAAGTACTGTAAATACAAATATGCGTCGGCATATATCGGCTTTTCGATGTACATATCGGTAAATTTTGTACATCCCTATCAGAATCTTACATTTGTCGCATGTTAAATCAATGCGTCGTTGGATTTTATTTATTCTTTTTTGAAATCGGACACCTCGGATGTAATTAGGGTCTCTGACAGCGTATGCGTTGCGGAAAATTTTCCGTTCCGACGGATACCTCGCTAGGGCCGAATGTCTGGTACGACCAAATCAGTCGTTTCATGCGATCTGAAACGTTCTTTCTAATAGCCAAAGACTTTGCACATATCTTGGAGAATTTTAAATCCAACTGAGCAGATCGATATTTGTTTCGGCCATTTGGTGGCACCCTTAAAGGAATTACCTAAACCCTGCCACGAACCTAATTTGGAACAATGGAATGAAATTGATCGCTGTGGAGGAATTTTACTCATATCAAATTAATTGTAGAACCACATCTGGCAATACCAAGTCTACCTTATGTAAAACGAATAGCGTTTTACTTTAAAGTCTCTAAAAACACAAAGCCGAAGTAAAAAAATTCTGCAAAAATTTTGACAAATCTAAATGAAGTAGGTACCTACTCATTGCCTTGAGTATGTATATGATTACTACTCAAGGCAATACTGACAGACATATGTTTTTGAGATGTCACATTTTGCAAGAAATTACTATCAAACGAGATTCTTGTTCTGACAGCCAGCCGAAGCGCACGGAATTTTCTCGATCGTCTCAACCTAACCTTCAGTGTTTGATTTTGAATTTTAATTTGAAAAATATAATAAAGTTTTCTTTAAATCGTTCAAAATATTATCGCGATTAATTTAATTAAAACCTTTTCAACAACATCACATACAGTTTTTAATTGGATGCTTTTTTTTTCACAGGGTTTTTGCTGGATTATATTCAGCCAACCCTCGTGGCGACCGTAACAACAGCCACCATACTACTCGTAGCGAGGTCAACGGATATGACTCGGTATGAGGACCGATCATCCACCAAAGACCAAAGGCGTTAGCAGGATTAAACCCTCGCCAATGACCACTAACAGCCCAAGAAGAGTTGCAGCCGCACACCAATTGCTAGCACTTAGCCTGAACAAAGGCAATAACAACCAGCCATGCAACGCAACCGCCACCACCTTAACCGAAAGCGCCCAGCAGCCAAAGACAATTCCGGCAGAAGCCAGTCCAACTTTAAACTGGCAAATACCGGACAAGCGCCACACCGCCACCGATAGCCGCACATGTTCTGCGATGGAAACCACCACAAGCGACGACAACCGATTCGCCATATTGGACAACCTAGTCATTCACCCAGCGAGGAAATTCCCAGCCAACACCCGTAACCAACTTCAATTCGCCAGCAGCCAAGTCACAGCCGCCCTCAGCCAAACCACCAGCACCACCACCACCAGTAACAGTAAAGCCTCCATCTACAGCAGTACAACATCCACCAGCAGCAGCAATACCACCACCAGTAGCAGCAAAGCCACCACCAGTAGAAGTAAAACCACCACAAGCAGCAGTCAACCCACCATTAGCAGCAGTATAGCCACAACCAACAGCAGCAGAAGCACCACCAACAACAACAACAGCCTACCAACCACCACCACCAGCCATAACGACAGCAGCGACGCCACCAGTCAACGATCCCCCGAAGAACTTCACATCGATGGATCCTCCAGCGATCGAGTCGTAGAAACTCGCACCATAAATCCTAACGAGGACAAGGAGCCTCATATTGTCAGGGGTAAGTACTGTCCTCCTATCATTATTAAAAACATAAACATCCGTAAATTAATTTCCGATCTAAAAGGAAACTCGGGCACATTTTCGTATAGAGTAGTGAATCGGGGTAACATTAGTAGACTTTATGTTGACAATATCTTAGTCCATCGTAGATTGATGGAACTACTACGAGGCACCGAGGACGTGCAAGCCTATTCCTTCACAAGGAAAGAAGACAAAACCACTAACCTGGTTCTTCGTGGCCTCACGGCCGACTATCCTGAGGCTGATATCCTGGAGGAGTTAAAAAACAAATTCTCCTATGTAGACAAAGTCTCAAAATTCGAAACTTTACGTTCTAAACAAAATAAAATTCAATACAACCTTTTCCTAGTCAGGCTCCTTCCAGGAAACAGCCCGGTAGACATTATTAAAATCAAATACATATTAAACACGAGGATTCACTGGGAAAAACCCAGGGGGAATAAGGGGGCCCTGCAATGCAGACGCTGCCAGCAATTCGGCCACTTGGCCAAAAACTGTGCAAACCAATACAATTGTGTTAAATGCACCAACAGACACGAACCAGGGAGCTGTCCGATCACGAGGGACGAGGGGAGCAAGGCAATCTGCGTAAATTGTGGCGAGAACCACACAGCTAACTTCAAAGGCTGCAAAGCCTATAAAGATTTCGACCAGAGAAGGAGGAAAATGGTCAGAGAAGCCAAAGAAAAACATAGTAAAGGGAGACTACTCTCCAACATTATCTCCAATGGGAATTTAATTTCTCCGGGAGTCTCTTATGCTAGTCACTTTAAAAATTCCTCGGATATCAATTTCCCCCAAGTCGAACAGCCTCCTCCCCGCAAACCTTCAACCGGTGCTAGTGCCCTCAATCAGTTTATGGGTCTTTCAATGGACCTCTTCGGGTTGGAAATGAACACCCTTATCTGTAAGATTGAGTCCTTTATGTCCAATCTGGACAAATTCGACTCCTTAATCCAGAAGAGGTTAGCGTATCTCGACCTGGTAAACCAACTCCTGATATGCGACAAACCATGAGAATTCAATGTCTCCAATTTAACATTTCGTCCTTAATTAACCACTCAAGGAGGCTGGAGCTACTCAAGGTTCTCCAATCCACCAACTCGTCGTTTGCATTCCTTCAGGAAACGCACTTAAATGTCCGGCACAAAGTGTCTTTGGACTCGTATCATGTTCTCAGAAACGATCAGGCACAAGGCGTTGCCATTATAATCAAAAGCAACATTCGATACGAGTTGGTGGATTGGAGCTCCTTGCAGTTCCCCAGCATATTCATGTGCATCCGCTTTAAAATTAATAACACCGAAAAAAAAATCCTGTTAGGATCAATTTATATCCCCACTAACAGTCCCACACAGGCGTTCACTAACGAGCTGATTAGGCTAGACGAGTTAGCCAACTCTTTTGACGGAGCCATAATTGGAGGCGACTTGAATGCGAGAAGCCTCACCTGGGGCGACAGCTGCACCAACCCTAACGGTAGAGCCTTGGAGACTTGGCTACAAAACTTTAACCCGTCCCTCTCGAACATTACCTCGGATACCCCTACATTTCCTAGAAGCTCGTCATTTTTAGACCACTTCCTAGTCTCAAATCATCTCTTGAATCACCTAGATCAGAACTTTTCTGTACATACGCTCTCTTCCTTCACGGACCATTTCCCTCTTTTGCTCCAAATTAAACTTAGTGAAGCCGATATTTGCTTACAGGAGCCCACTCCGAGTAGGTCGTTTAAAGACACCAACTGGGACGCATTCAGAGAAGACCTTGATCAATCTCTCTCTGAACACCAACCCCTACACTCCCTCTCTCTGTCCAACTCGGAGATCGACACACTTATCGATCGTTTCAACGAAACGCTTCAGGAATCCGTAAACCGGCACTCCAGTAGACCCAATATTTCCTTCAATAAATATCGTAATCTCCCAAAGGACATTGAACATCTCTTCAAAGTGAAGCACCAATGGCAGCGGCGCCTCAAAAACATTTTCCACAGCTCCTTCAACAGGGTTAACCCACAATACAGAAAACTATCCTCAGAAATTTCCCTTCTTAACAAAATTATTAGGGACAAAATCATAATCTGGTTGAACAACCAACTGAGCGGGAGACTGTCTGGAATTAAACCAGGCCCAAATGCTTTTAAAGAGGTATTCCGCCTCGTTGGTAGGAAAAATAAATTTTCCTGCGGAAAGGTCATCGTCAACAATGACACCTTCTCCAACGAACATTCCATCATATCAGCATTTGAAAAACATTTTCAAGACATTTACACCGAGAAAGTTCCCAACTTTAACCCCCAGGTCACGGTGGAAGCGATTCGGACTTCCCGTTTTATATCAAGTTCCAAGCCCACTAGGATCTTCAACTTCGACTTTGACAACTCCGCCCTACGGCCTGTGGCAAACCACATATTCACTGACATTGAAGAGGTTTCAAGTATAATTGGTCAACTTAGGCCTAAAAAATCAGCAGGCCCGGATGGTATTACCAATCATATCATCAAAAAGTTGTCCCACTCGGCAATAAGTTTTTTAACAATTCTTTTCAACAACTGTATCAACAATGGATATTTCCCTAAAGCATGGAAAACCGCCAGAATCCTGCCAATCATAAAACGCCCTAATAACTTTGATATCAACAATTATAGGCCAATATCCCTCCTTTCCAACATCGGTAAGCTTCTCGAAAGAATTATACACGACAACCTTTCCTCTCCGACTGAGAATCCAATCGAAGTCGTCCACGACCACCAATTCGGATTTAGAAGAGGCCACTCCACGGTTCACGCGCTTCTTAAACTCCACAATGACGTCACCTTAAACCTCAGGCAGAAACGCTGTACCGTGGCGTGCTCACTCGATGTAGAAAAAGCCTTTGACAGCGTGTGGAGGGTAGGACTCCTCGCCAAGATAGGGTCACTAAACATTCCTCCTCACATAGTTAACCTTTTGGAGAGCTTCCTGAGAGACAGAAGCTTTTTCGTTCAACTCCAGGGCACGAAATCCAACATTTGCGCATGTAACAGCGGAGTTCCTCAGGGATCAATTCTGGGACCCACACTTTACAATTTCTTCCTGCACGACTTTCCACATTCAGTCTTACAAAACAACCTGAGCTCAACAGCCCTGTTATACGCAGACGACACGATCGTCTATGCTAGCCACGACCACCCTAGCACTGCGCTGCGTCACCTTGAAAAACACGTCGTAGCCATCAGCGACTACTATAAAACTTGGGGGATTAAAATTAACCTCCCCAAAACCGAACTGATCTGCTTCCGAAATGCCAGCGGAAAGGGCCCTCCTGGTGTCCCCAGCGAAAGTAAAAACATCTCGCTCAGGATCGACAACTGTGTCATTCAGACAAATAACTGCATCAAATACCTAGGCGTCTACCACACAAATCTATTTAAATTCAACAAGCACGCGAGGTTATCAGTGGCTAAAGCCCGGAAGGTCGCCAACATCCTCTCTCCATTTCTGAGACACAAAAAACTGCAAAAATAGCAAAACTCCTTTTTTACAAGACCCTCATCCGGCCAATACTATCATATGCATTCCCTATCTGGTTTACAATGTCACCTACGGTAGCCCAGGAAATCGAAATCTTCGAACGCAAAATACTGAGACTCTGCTCGGGGAAAAACTTTGAATACCACACCAAACGCTTTTCTAATGCATTCATTTACAAAGACACCAACACCATTCCGTTTTTGCGATATTCTTTATTACTATTAAAGAAAACTATATCCAAACTTAACCTCATTGACAACGAGCTAATAAATGTAGTCCTCTCCTCACAGGAAGGCTCCTCCTTGCTGAATGAAAATTATCTCTCACCAGTCGGTGCTTCCTCGTTAGATCTCGAATCAACCTCCGATGAGACTCCCCTGCCGTTCTATTTGAAAGCAACGCAGGGACAAAACCGCGGCTAACGCCGCTTATCTCAACTTTTACCTTTTCATCGTCCCCTCACCTTGTTCCCGGGACACCCGATTCGCTCATATATATGAAAATTCATGAAAATTCACTAAAAATATTAAACATTGCTAATACAATAAATAATAATGGAAGGACAGTACTCACCCCCTATTTTATCCTTTATTTTGTATCTACATACCTCATATGTACTCTCAAACAGTCGATTTATATCTCTTTTTATATTAACTTTAATTTTTGCCAACATTACGAGTTCCTTAAGAACATTTCTAATTAACTTAAATTAAAAAAAAAAAAAAAAAGAAATACGTATAAATACCAAGACTAATTTCACTATTCATAACACACACATAGAGCACTCGCTCTATCCTAAGGGAAAAAATAAATAAAAAAAAAAAAAAAACCAAACGAAAAATCAAATTGAAACACATCTGTGATATCCATGTACTATATAGGACGCTCTCGCTCTTATACATACAATACGTTACAAAGAATCCATCAGATTCATCGCTACAGGCGTTTAGTACCTCGAAGTCGACCGAATAGTATACTGCGTATACATTCGTCTCTCTTCTCCCTAGTTTTAAGATAGCTTTAAGATATATTGTATATTGTATTTACGCGAATATTCTCGCATCTTATCGTTCTATATCGCTCTTGAGCAAGAGCAGTCAAACTATACTTCCAAATGACAGCCATGTGGCATACTTTTATTTCTGTAATATAGTTATTGAAAGAGCAGGCAATACACGATAGCCGCAGTATTACTTATACAATCGACTTGTACACACTCATGTAATCTTTTTTTATAAAGTCTCAATAAAACTCAATTCAATTCAATTACTATCAAACTGTTCATACTTGGAAAATTTCCAATGACAGATGCCCTCATACAATTTCACGATCAAAAAGTTTTTGCCGGCCACTGGTACGGATATTTTTGTCTACACTCTTCCACGTCCAACCCAAACTACCAAATTAAGATTGCTGCCAAAAATAAAATGATTTGAAACCAAACGTTTACAAGAATTTAAATTCAAATGGATTTTCGGTGGATGTTTGTTGCAATTTTTTACATGACTTTCATTCCCATGAACATACAATTACGTACAAACAAAACATTGCTTTATTGTTTTATCTTTATCGCACGCAATTGGTTGTTATCGTATCATAATTAATATCATTACATTGGGCGCAATTATTTGAAATGAAACTTAAAACAAATCCTTTTGTTAAATCGAATATTTATTAGTCACGATAAAGTGTTGATAAGAGCTCGATTTGTAAAAATAAACGTAAAGCAATTTATTTTGTCTTACAATTTCTTTATTTATATTTCGTAAATGAACCTTAGATTGAGTATGTATTAGTCATTAATGTACTATAATTAAGTTGTTTACTAAAATAAATGCCCAAGCGCTGTGCACCTACAAAACGCATTGCAAACGAAATGAGTTTGCTTCTTAGGGCTGTTAATTTGTTTGATTTAAATTTATTTATGGTAAAACTTAACGAAGTGTTGGAAAATAAACAAGAAATTCACTTTATATTATTATGCATCTTGGATGCATGCAAATTTAAATGCCATTTTGTGAAGAATTTCTTTCCACAGACTTCACATTTAAGCCTCTTTTCCTCAGTATGTCTTCGAGTGTGTGTTACTAAATTTCGCCTCGAGTTCATTTGCTTACCACAGATTTCACACTAAAAAAACATAAATAAATATTTTTAACATAAATTAAATTTATATAAATGGACGTGCAAAATTGTTACCGGAAAAACTTTATTTGAATGCGAATCCATGTGAGAAGCACGACCACTAGCTGTTTTGTAAGCTTTTTTGCATATTGTGCATTCAAATGGTCGTTCGCCAGTGTGCATTCTTGTGTGTATTGTTAGTTCAGTTATTTGAGCGAATGATTTTCCACATAACTCGCAGACGAATTTCTTTTCAATGTGCCGTACTTCGACGTGAGTCTTCCATGATTTATCGGTGAAAAATGTTCGGTCTAAAAGTTATAATAATAGAGAGGTTAAGCTCGAGAAAATACAAATAAATAAGGTAGCAACAATTATATTTTAGAGTTAAGAGTTTAACATTCTTCTTCTCGTCAGAGAAGAGCAAATCCAGTTATTCCAATTATAAAAGTTGTTGTCTTGGTTCGCTCATATAACTTTACACTGCGTAAGAAACTACATAATGTACCAAAAAAATAAACGACTACAACTATTTAGTGTAACATAATAAAGGACGTTTTTTTATAGGCGGAGAATTTTGAGTTGAAATAGAGAAATGTTTTTAATATCCATGAAATTGGCTTTATTTGACACACAATTTTATGCCATTAATGCTTGAATATGATTTCCACCCACCGCGGCGCGAACATGCCGTAATCTGGGGGCCAAATTGCCAAACAGCGAGCGTTTCAATTAGTCCATTGAAAGAAACATTTGACGAATGTATAATATCACGAAATCGACTTGTTAACTGGCCACCTCGTTCGTGCGGTTTGACGTCATTTAATTATGTTGTTTAGTGATATGAAAAGTCGAAAAATCAGACATAATTTTAATTAATTCGCAAAAAATGATATGCTTACAGGAAAAGTGGCGAACTCTTAAGTTCATCATACATCCTTTGATGACTAAGGGCTGCTTTCTATTTCTGAACGAAAAATTTCCCCTTAACTTTAAATTTTCATCTCTTGATGTTTCTTCGGTTTTTCATTATATTTTAATGCAGTTTCGAATCAGTGACTAAATCTACCGCTGGTCCAAATCCCGAGCTGTACCACCAAACGTTTTTTATTCGCTGCTCCACCTCAAGAGAATCCAATATAGATCTTGCAAAAGCAAGACTTATGTTTACATCAAAAAGTGTTTTTTTTAAATCACAGAAGTGTGGCATTCTCATGCACACGGAGTGTGCATATGCCAATAATGCCATTAATTCACAGACAGTTGTATGTAGCATGCTGCAGTCAGTAACGCAACAAATTTTACTATTTTAACAGATGGAAATAAAACAGCTAATAACGTTTATAACGCTTTGCGTGAAAAAAAAATGTTTTTTTTCTGTTGGGCATATAGGGAATTGATAGGGTATCATACTGTTCGTCCCATGCGGACTTTAGCCTTTCCTTCTGTGTTTTTCTTTTGGGCATATAGGGAGTTGATAGGGTATCATACTGTTCGCCCCAAGCGGACTGTAGCTTTACCTTATATTTTTAATATATGTATGTTCCGATATTTGATATGATAGGACCACGGACAAAACTCCAAATGCGATAAGCATGTACAACCTTTATGCAAGGTGTAGAAGTTTTAAAAGTAACGCACTGCATGGCTTTCTCCCTTTAATGTGAGAAGCCTTAGAATCCATGTGCTGACCCCATAATTTTGAACTAAATTTAACTGAATTTCCTCTTTAATGGTCTATAATTTGAATTGGATTCTCCATATCGAAATAAACTTTTTATCTATATGTCAACACCTGTTTTTTGTGTCACTGTACTAATTAATGTCAAAAGAAAGAAATTGCAATAATAAAAAACAACTTACTGCAATATTCACACTTAAATTTTTTTGCTTTGCAATCGGATCTATAATGATTCTGTAATGACCTAAAATCCAGTATATCAGTTATTCCGCAATATTTGCAGTTTAGCGTCTTTGTTGTCAGATGATTTCTTCGTATGTGCTGATAGAAGTAATGAAAGTTCGAATACTGGAAGCCACAATCGTCTACTGGACATGCTATTTTGGCCAAATGCGTAACCATATGCATTTTCAAATCACTGAGATCGACAAAGTCAATGCTGCAGTTGCCACATACCCAAACCGACCGCATAACCTCCTCATCCAGCAACTGAAAATCACCAAACAATTCCTCTTCGTTGTTGTCATAGTGCATTTGTTGCAGATGCGCTTGAAGTTCGTCTGCGCATATAAACACTTGATGGCACCTGTGACACTGGAGGAATGTTTCCGAGGCTACAATAAGTGTGTAGGAATCGTGTAACTTATCGTGATTTTCATCTTCGATTTTGATACGCTTGTTGCAAATTTTGCACATCAATGTGAGAGTTGGTTTCGTTTCGCCATTTTTTGTACTGCGTCTGTAGCGTCTTTTCTTTGTAATTACTTCGTCTTCATCTTCATCCGGTTGTTCCACTATAGTCACTTCTTGTTCTTCGTCAGACGGAGGCGGATCATCCACATATGCTTCGTCATCAAATTCACCATACGCTGTGGTTGTCTCATCGATGAATTCCATACTTGCGACAGTGAACTCATCTTCTTTTTCAGATTCATGTTTGCTAGCCTCGTACACTTCGATCTCATTGTCATTGAAATCTTCCTCCTCAAATCTGTTCTCGCTTTCCTCAATAACACCGTCTAAGTGAATATCTTGCACTTCTTCAACATATTGATCATCATATTCAATATCAGCTTCGGCCAGTGTCTGATCGAATGGAATTTCGTTGAACTCATCGATTTTAAAGGCGTCATCCTCCTCCTCTTCTTCGTCCTGCTGCTCCTCTTTGAACGAAAATTCAGTTTCCGGCTTGAATATTTCTGTAAGAAGTTTTTCCGAGCGAATGACGTTCTCCTTGAATTTGTAAAAATGGATGACGGTCGACTTGCAATTTTCACATATATTTTTAGGTAGAATTGGATTAGCTATTACCTACGAATAAAAGATGATTACAAAATAAAACACAAAAATAAAACAAATAACGCACATCGACAGCGAAGCAAGATAAAATTATTTCTGGCAATGTTTTAATGTTGCCCTCGATTATATGCTTCGTATAAATTGACAGCGGATTTTCTTGTGACTCTAAACAGATTCGACAGACAGTTGCAGGATCCAGCTCCAAACTGCAGTCCATTTTCTTGTTTACAATAGAAAAAAGTTAATTCAAGCAAAAGTAATGTTCAACGCTCCAAATAATTCAAAACACGCGTCCAAGTAAAATTTTAAATAACCAGTCCAATAAGTTGCGGATGAGTGGCGTGTTTTACTTGCTGAATGTTTAAATTTAAGGTGGCGTTTCACGCCATTTTAGTTTTGATGTGTTTGTTCTGAGAAACTAATGTCGATTACATTCTCCCATCCGCCATATTGGAACTGTTCCAACTGCTGTCAAGTACTGTTCCAAATGCTGTCAGTGCTGTTCTAGATTTTGTCCGGGTACTGTTCCGGTTCTCACTACTGCCAACACGTTTGACATATGTCCACGCCAGTGTTACCTGTAATAATTTTCAGAAAGAGTTCAAAAAAAGAGTCTCGGATGAAAAATCAAACCGATAAAAATTTAAGAAAAACACTATTATTTATTAACGCTAGACTTATATTTCAAATTCAAGTAGGACAACAGACGTAATGTCTAATTAAGACAAAATAAAAATATAAGCAAGTATTTTATAAATACTTAACAAGAATCATTTAATTTAATGTCGATTTCCATTCACCCAGTCGAATATTTCTTACCAAATGTTTCCAAAGAATATGTATAACATGTATATTAACCAAGCCGATTTTACATTTCTCGGGCGTCCTGTCATTTTGTTTGTTTTCAGCATATGTCAAAGGTGTTGGTAGTAAGAACCGGAACAGCACTCGCAAAAAAGGTAGAACAGCACTGACAGCAGTTAGAACAGCACTGACAGCACTAAGAACAGTACTTGACAGCAGTTGGAACAGTTCCAACCTGCTAAATGGGTGAATGGAAAACGACATAAGTTAAAACTAATTTTTATTTAAAACTTTTCAATATCCTTAATTTCAAAATAACTTTTAAAATTGCAATCTAGCGCTTACGCTTTTATTTCTAGTAATTTGTATTGTTCGATAAATTTTTCATGATAATAGTTAAGATCTGTTAGGATTTTAGTTACATTTGGATCTAAATACTTAAGTTATTTGGTAAGTTATAACGTGCCACAGAGTTAGATAAATAAATCCATATATGCATTTTCCAATGCCAGTTCAGTTTCCCGTGTGCTTACTTGTAAAGTAGATTATACATAAAGGGTTAAATTAGGTAATTCAATTAAAAGAGTTCAAACCCCAGTATTTTTGTCAGTATTCGACGAATGCAGTATAAAACCAAGAAAATTTAAATTCGTCTGGTCGAATAATATAGAGAACCGTCCCATATTTTTTAAAAGGAGTCCAATTTCGTTGATTTTCAGAAAGATGAGTCACGGGTGTTCAAAAAAAGTAACACGATGGTAACGCTGATCCACGCTGAAAACAAACAAAATGACAGGACGCGCGAGAAATGTCGAATCGGTTTGATGGTAGTGAATATAGATGTTTTTTGGAAGTTGAAGTGTTTTATTTTATTACTATTTAACACATATAATAAAACGAGGAAGTTTATACGACCAAGTCGTGCAGTTATGTACTTAAATCTAGCCGTCAATTTGATAAAATAATGTTGATTTTTTTTAAGGCTGCTATTAATTTATTATAGATATATTGACAGATCTAAAGTAAACAAAGAAACTGTTTCATTTGCATTTATTTTAATTTTTTATAATTAAAATAAAGGTATAATAAGAAACTAAAAATGGATATTGTTGGGGCTACTATGCATATTAGTGGACATTATCTTCGGTAGTAGTGATGATGAAATGAACAGGAAAAAATGATTATGAAAATGTTAAAGTAAATACCTGTAGCATAAGCGCAATGAAATTCATTCAAATTGAAGTTATCTCTATATTCATCCAAATATTGAACATTTGGAGACCAATTTTCATCTTGGAATCGAATTAATTAAATATTTTTGCCTTCAAGTTCAAAATTCGAATCTGTCAAATTCAAATTTACAAACTTCGTATGAAAATCGACATAAGTTTTTGAATTTTTATGTTCCAATATGACGAATTGGGTAAATAAAAATCGACATTAAAAAAATTTGTTTGCCGCGCATATTTTGGCTTCTTAAGTGGAAATAAATTGCAATTGGTTTTGGTGCAATTCATGAAGATCCGATTTAGCAAAAAAAAAAATTAAATTCAAAGTAGGCGACTAACATTTTCTAAAACACCTCTCAGAGGTTGCTTAGTTAAACATCGCGTAAGTATTTATGCAACCTTTACGTAACTTTGCTGAAATTCTGATTTATGAACGATTTCCCTTTGTGTTTTAACTAAACGAGGTTTGTGTCTAAATAAGTAAGTAAACTTCAAAAACTAGTACCAAACACATAAGATTCTACTACATTTCGCTTTAAGGGTGCAGGGACTCAGCTGCTTTTGACAGATTTTTGTTTATTTATATTGAAATATTTTGCGTAGCATAATGAACTCCCAATATAAAAAAAATGGTCGGAAAATAAGGTCAAATGATAAGGTACTACAATTTTTTTATAAAATATGTTACAAAGGCACACATATATTTAGATAATCAATTATACGATTTGCATTGTGTCGGGTTACTTTTTTGGCTAAAGAAATCAATTAAATCGCAAAGACGCGAAATCAAATGGGATTTTTATATCTCCTCATATTTTTTTTCAACTTGTTTGTTTTAATAAAAATATAAAAATGACGTTTACAATCAAAAACAAATTTTATTTGTTTTTGGTGTTTAGGTTACGCATCGCTTAAGCAACGTTGCTTAAGTTTTTTTAAATAACGTTTTGCTGCGGGCAGATTAAGTGTTGTGAAAAGTTACACTGGCCTTAAAATATGTTGATAAATAATGCTGATACTATTTATTTCATTTTTTTTTTTTTCAAATTTATTGGATTGTATCGGCTACATGAATTTTGGCCCCAATGAAAAAGGGCTTCAAACCAAAAATTAACAATGGCTCCAAAAATAAAATTCTTTTTCAAAATGAAAAATGGCCCCAAAAATAAGAAAAATGGCTGCAAATCACAGAAATGTTCGTGTTGTTTCCCATATAAATTTTTGGTTTGGGGCCAAAATTCATGTAGCTGATTGTATCAACTGCCTGATGCAAAAGTATTCACTATACCGACGTGCCATACTCACTGAACAAGCCCTTCGTTAATTAGGCCCCTAATTACAATATTTCTCGCACCGAACATAGCTACTTTGATATACACATTAGTTGTCATCCGAAATCAGATTTTTTTTTTATTTTTGGTAGAGCGTTTGTTTTTTTTTTTAATTATTTTAACTATGGAGCTTTTATACGGTATAAAAAGAAAAAGGGTAACGATTAGCAACTGGACTATTCCAAATATTCCAACAATTTGCAAAGTGTCCAGTCAAAATATCCTAGCTTTGGCAACTGCTAATCAAATTAGTGAAAACCTAAGTACATCCGCTGAATCATGGGGTTCGCACGTCTATGTGAATGATATTATTGCCCCGTGGAATATATTTAAAGTGTGTTCTAACAAACATCCGATCACTGTGCTGGAATGGAGCCTCGGCGGGGACTATCTACTTATAGGGGACACTGGTGGATACGTCAAACTTTGGACTCAGAAGGCTCAACTGATAAATGACTGGGTACCTGTTTATTCAGTTCATTTCGCTGGCGAAGAAGTAATTGATTGCAAGTTCTTCCACAATGGGCGTAAGTTGGCCTTTCCCTCGGATAAAAGGGACGTAGCAATGTACATGGACAAGTTTGTTCGCGTTAAGTATCCTCCATCGGTGCGGAAGTTTGGTGGCGTTGGCGCTGAAGGCTGTTTAGTGGTCACATCGTCAGGTTTGTTGGGTGCATTCTTAATACCGCAACTGCGTAATATAAATCCTTCGACTAATGGTGAGACTTTAACTGGCTTTTCGCCAGTCACCGAACTAAGTGCGGTCACACACAGTTTGGGACTTACGCGGAATTTCATCACTACAGTTACAGTGGCGCACGGGAAGAGCTCAAATTACCTGAGCGGTCACTTCAGGATTGCCATAGCCAGTGGGGAGCAGAACAAAATGATGATTCAGTGCTTCTGCATTATGATACAACTTACCGATGGCAAGCCGATCATAAGCAGTCAGTCGCTGCCAAGTTTTTTTCTCTACGAAGGGGCTGGTCGAGACATTGCCTTCTTGAAGATATCTCAACTGCAATGGGAGACCATTGACGAGGCAGAGTCGGTTATAGTGGTAGCAAACAACTATGAAAGCAGCTTCGTTGAGCAATGGACATTGGTGCAGAAAATAACCCCAATTCACAAGTTCCTTCAGATAAATAAAACGGAAGTGTTTCATAACACATCGTGGAAAAACATGGGCAGCATGCAATATTCCACATTGGTTCTTGATATCTGTGTATCAAAAGTTGTCTTCGATCATCCGTTTGTGTTTCTTATGATGAGTGATAATACAATTCAAATGCTTGGCAGAGGGTTAAAGAAGTTCAGCTCATCTTTGCCGGTAAATAAACTTTTGGATTCCGATCTAACGTGTAGGCAGCCAAAAACAGAAATTCAACTAGCCGCACTGGATGTCACTATGATGGGACATTTGTTGGTAACACTCGACAATTATGGCCAAATGTATGTATTGAAGGTTCCGCAGGCGTATCACGAACAATGCACTAGTCAAATGGCGTTAGTGGCACACAAAGTGTCTCTCTTGGAGTACAGCATAATGACTGGTAAGTTTGTTTCAAACACGATAGTTTTAATATAACTATTTTGTAATAATTTAAACAAATATTAATCGTTTTTTTTTTTTTTTTTTGAATATTATAGGCTTCGATGCCACAGATATGTTCATGCTGTTTCGTTCCAATATTCTAGACGCGGTCATCGAAAAACTTTCGGAAAATTTCACACGTCAACCCTCATACGTTCAGCAATTTTACTACGTAAGCTTTTTGACATTGAAAACGAATCTATGCCGCATGCAGGTATCGGGACAATCTCGAGCGAACGATCTTAACAGTCTGCTTATGCTTCACTCAGTACTAATCGCGTTTAAAAGTCTGCTGAGACCTTCGGATCTAACAAGCCATGATAAAGGACCGGCAGAAAATCTAGCAATGGTTCTGTCCGAATCCGTGCCCGATGTTGACAAAGTGCTGTTGCATTTGGATCCAAAAGATTTCACTGTCGAACCGCCGACACTGCAAAGTTTACAACAACTGATTCAGTGGGTTGCTGACTTGGCCTTGAACATTTTGGCCAAACTGCCACAGAACATTGTCCAACATAACAAGAACAACGGATATGACATCAGTAAAGATATTGTTGCGTTGAATAGTATACGCGAACTGCTGGTAATGATTCGCATATGGGGATTACTAAACATGCACTGTCTACCGATGTTCTTGAAATCATTTGAAAATCTTGACGTATTAGCCACCTTATTTCGTCTTCTCACTAGACTAGCGCTCAACCCATCGGAACCTGATGAAGTCTTGCTGGACGAGTGTTGCGTTTTGCCTACGCAAGTGCTGATACCGCAACTGCAAACGATCACATCGAGTGTCTCGTTGAATTCTCCAATGATATTTTATAGATCGCCACCACTCTTCTTCAAATACAACGTGGAGCCAGAGTATTTAAAGACTTTCAACGAACAACCACACATCGAGGGGGTTCTCTGCAATGACGGGATTTTGGACAGCGTTAGAAATATCCAGTTGGGCAAGAAGCCCGTCGCTGTTCGACAGTGCTTGCGATGCGGTTCATATAACAGCTTTGCAAGTGTAGCGAAGACGGCGGCGATGAAGGCGTGGGAACAACGATGGACTCGTTGTCGATGCGGTGGCTACTGGAAACTAACCACCCCGTATGTATGTAAACAGCGAATAGAAACTCCTAGATTTTAATTTTAGTCGTAATACAATTAAGGTTAAATAAAAATAAAAATTAGAAACTTAAGCTGACAAAAATAAATAAAATTCTTTATTGACAAACAGTATGTTATTCTTTAGGGACTGGTAGTCCTTTATCGATGATGACCTCCATGACATAATGTTTTAAAAAAAAGTCAATTCCATTTTTTTCTGATTTTATTTTTACTATTTTGAACAATTCAAAAAGATTGTGTTTAAAAAAAGTTTACCTAGGAATTGAATTTTTATGATGCTGCTGTTTTCACAGTAGCTACTACCGGGTGATTTTTTAAGAGGTTTAGAACTTTTTTAAAAAAAAAACACAAAAAATTCGAAAAAATGAATGAAATATTTATTTGAATCGATAGTTTGAACCTTGCAATTTAATGTTTAAAGATAATTTCATGCAAATGTTGACCGCGGCTGCGTCTCAGGTAGCCCATCCGCTGAGTCCAATTTTGGCATACTCTTTCACACATATCGGCCTGTATCTCACGAATGAATGCATGGATGTTGGCTTCCAGTGCGTCAATCGAAGCGGGCTTGTCCCTATACACATTAGCCTTGGCATACCCCCACAAAAAATAATCTAATGGTGTCAAATCGCACGATCTACGCGGCCAATTGAATTGACCGGCCCGAAACGTGAAATTAACTGTTCACCAAACTCGCCTCGCAATTGCGCCATTGTTTCGCGTGCTGTGTGGCATGTGGCACCGTCTTGTTGAAACCACATATCATGCAAGTCAAGAACTTCCATTTCGGGCAAAAAAAAAGTTTGTTATCATCGCTCGGTAGCGTTCACCATTGACAGTAACGCTGCGATTCGCATCATCTTTGAAGAAATATGGCCCAATAATGCCGCCGGCCCATAAACCGCACCAAACAGTGGCTTTTTCGGGATGCATTGGTAGCTGTTGCAATGCTTCTGGCTGATCTTCACTCCAAATGCGGCAATTTTGCTTATTTACGTACCCATTCAACCAAAAATGAGCCTCATCGCTGAACACAATTTTTCGATAAAAAAGACGATTGTATTGTAAGACGATCCATGGTTAAATTGCAAACCAAACTGAAGCTGTTTGATAGTGACACAAGGTACTAAACACACGTCAGCTGTCAAAACCAGTGTTGCCAAAACCAAACCAGCTAAAAAATCACCCTTTAGTAATAGTTGATGACGAGTATTTGAATTTTTTATTGTTTTTAATTGCATCAATTTGACGCAGCACAGCATCATCTATAACATATAAAATTCTGCTGTTTACAAAATATATAGAAATACTTAATTAAAAGATTTCTAAGTACATATTCCCAAATCGTTTTGTTTTATATTTAGTTCTGAAAAGATTGCAGTAATGTTTGTTTTTCCTTTTCCTTCTTTTTAACAACGTCCAAGCTTCTTTGTCTCCATGTACTTTTCCGAAGTTTAATGGGACGACTGCCAACATAACGTCCTAGAAACAATAAAATCCTATTAATAAATCTTAGACCGGTACAAAGCAGATATAACTTCTATACTACAAAACAGTAACTATACAGAATATTTGCATCTGCATACATTTTTACATGCAAGTTTATGTACACAATTGAATTACTACTCCGCAGCATTCATTTTGGACTACATATCATATAGAAATTATAAATGCCAAACTTGCTTCAACTTCAACATACAGGGTCGTTCGTGTACACATTTCATTTGCACAGCCAGTTGCATTCAATCCCTTGAGTTCAGTTCAACCGTAAAAATGCTTATCAGTTCACCCTTAAGCTTATATTCGGACGTACAGTGAAATATAATGATTCGCACATTAGGTGCAAATTACACGAATGTGGAATGCTCTACCATGCTCCGTTTTTCCTACAGATTATAGTTTACAGAGATTGAAATTCTTAGAAGACCCGTACAGAAAGCTGAAGGAATGAATAAGAAAACCTTGTTTGTAGAGACACAGTCGGTGTTGAAGATATAAAAAAACATTTATGCACGAAGGCGAAGGCGACACATATTCAACTATGAAGTAGACCGAAACATTCAATATTGACAATATAAGTCAAGAATTCCGTCCACCCGAACAAAATGAAGTGAGGATAGCAATATCTAAAATGAAGTCGACGTTCTATTTAAGGCAGCAGGAGATGACTTGGTAGAGAGCATACAATGTATGCCTGATGAATCGAACGTCAGCATCGTTTGCCCGGTTTTCAACAAAGGAGACTATCTAAGCTGCGGAAACTATATATATATATGTCTCCTGAACATCGCAGTATTTGTGTGAGCGAAACCATCTGATTGGACCCTTTTAGTGTGGTTAAAAGGTGCGATCAGACGGTCATCCAAACTTGTCATCCGGATGACATGCTTTTTTATTAAAATTAAAAAAAAACTCACCATCCATTTCCTTCATGGCGCGAATAAAGTCGGCAGGTTCACGGAAACTAACAAATCCAAAGCCTTTACTTTTCCCTGTTCGTTTATCACGTATAACTCGAGCTCTTTGAAACGATGGATATTTATTGAATATTCTTGTGAGGATTTCGTCATTTACATCATTACCCAAATCCCCACAGAATATTCTAAAATCATTGTCGGGCCAATCAGCTAGTGACGAGTCCTCCCAAATCTGACCGCCAGCCACTCGCACAGTCTTTCTATCTTTCTTTTTCTTTTCGGTCTGAAAGGATTGAAGGGCTGATGAAGCCCGGGCAGCCTTTATAGCCTCTTCAGCAATGGGATTTGGACCAGATTTCTCAGCTTTTAATTTCTTGAGCTTTTGTGTAACATCGAACTGAATTGCGTTGATATCAATATGAGGAGCGGCAGCAACTTGACTTATATTAACAGACTGTCGGCTCTGGTAAAATTTCGGTGCACTGCTGAGAACAATTGGGGTAGGATTTGATTTTGATGGTGATTCTGATTGAGTAGTTGTGGGCACGAACGTAGAAAGAAATGATGGTGGAATTGGCATAGGTGGAGGTGCTGGTGTTCTAGTAACTGGGGCTTGACTAAGCTTCTGTTGTACTTGACTGTAGGTATTTGACCCAATAATTGGGCGCACTTGGTTAGGAACGAAAATGTTACGATTTGATGAAGCGGCCGGTTTTGATATTTCTGCTTCAAAGCTGTAATTGTACTTAGTTATTGAAATATACAATATTTTTTCAATTGTTATTTATTACCGAGACATTTCGTCTTCCATAGCTTTTCTTTTTTCGCCCATATTTTGTAAACGTATATTAAGTTGGTACTTCTATACAAACTTTCCGATAAAGTCAAAGGAGAAATTAAAACCAAACTTAAAACTGACAGCCGTGCACTGGCATATCTGAATACCACAGATGAGTTATACAGATAGTCAACTCAGCATACCCCTGTCCCTTTGAAAACGAAAAAAAAAAATGAAAAAAAAAATCCTCTAAATGTTCTATCTGTGAATTCGTGTGAGCCAGCCAAATAAAATACGTTGTCGTTGATATGTCAAAAAAATGTCATTAGCGCTGTCAGTTTTGCAAGAATTTCAAATGGCAACAAAAAAGCAGATTATAGCGGATGTGTTGGGTAAGTGCTGTAAAGTATTGAGTTAACGTAATTCACGTCTCCACAGATAACTACACCGAGATTAAGCACAAAAGATTAAAAATTAATCTTTTATCGTCTCCACAGAAAAATAAGGTTAACACATGGGCTTTTCCCAACCCGCTCTCTGGCTCTCAAATTAGCACCCAGTTTCTTTCAAGATTATTTTTTAATCTTGTGTATTTTAAGATTAAAATTTGTATTGTAAATCTTAAGATTTAAGATAAATTAAGGGCAGGTTAATCGGTGGAGCCGTAGCATTACAAACGAGCAACGATTGCAAATGATTGAAATTTATTATCAAAATTCGTGCTCTGTGGAAAATGTGAAAATCCGCTGTTTTATCGAAAAATTGTGTTCTGGCTCAACGGATACGTAAATAAGCAAAACTGTCGTATCTGGAGTGATGAACAGCCACATGCCATACAAAAATTCCGATGCATACCGAAAAAACGACCGTTTGGTGTGGATTATGGGCTGGTGGCATCATCGGTCCAATTTTATTCAAAGACGACCGTGGAAGAAACGTTACCGTTAACGGCGAACGATATCGAGCTATGATACGGGACTCTTTTTTCCCCAGTTGGCTGAGTTGAACTTAGTTGACATGTGGTTTTATCAAGACGGTGCCACCTGCCACACAGCTCATGAAACAATGGAAATGTTGAAGGATGAATTTGGTGAGCAGCTTATCTCTCGAAATGGCCCTGTGAGTTGGCCGCCAAGATCATGCGGATTAACGGCTCTTCATTATTTGTTGTGGGGTTATGTACAGTCGTTAGTGTATGTGGACAAGCCAAACACGATTGAAGCACGATTGTTACAGGATAACATAACACGGGTAATTAGTGGAATACAGTGACGCAAAATTGGACCTTCCGAATGGACCATTGGAAACGGAGCCGCAGACAACATTTACAATAAGTTGTCTTTAAAATGCATTTACGTTTTAGAGAACAACTTCAAAGGCCTATTTATCGATTACAATAAAAATTTTGAATATTTAATGCAAATTTGAGTTTGTAAACGTCTCTTGATTTTAAATTTAAATTTGGATTTATTATAAAACGTGGTGCTTTTACTTTGACTACTAATCTTTTACTTCTCTAAAGAAAAGTGTTCGGATCCTTGTTACAAATACACCTCTGAGGCATTACTTTTTGGTGGTGCCAAATTTTCAACTTAATTCTAGTTCATTATAGTTTGGCCATTCTGACCAGTCAATCGGCCTCGATTGTATAATTTAAAGCTAAAGATAAATGTTGCCTTTCGAATCCGTCCGTTTACTGTACTACTTTTACTACACTCGACCCATTTCTTTAGTCTACTTGAATCTAAAATGCCGTGATACGGCAACTGCCGACGCTAAACTGCTTGGGCGAGGTATGGTGCTCATTGAATAGTTCAGGTTGTATAGCTGGGACTTTTCGATTGCTTCGGAGACTTCATGTCGCAGCCTGGTCAAATCTATTCGCGCGTAATTACTGAATTTCTCATCTAAATGCACAGTCAGCTCGTCGATGACACTTCCCCGTTGTTATACTCCGAACAACAGTTTACTTGGGGACAACCCCGTGCTTGAATGGTTAGTAGGTATTATTTATGGCATACTCAACCCTGGTCAACTGCTGTTTCCAATCGGCGCACTCGGAGGACTCAACCAACTTCGCCTTCAAAACTTGGTTTACTCTTTCAACATATCCATTCGACTGCGGAGACCACAGATGAGGAATTAACCAGATAATCAACTCTGCAATCCCCTATCACTTTCAACCCGCAAAAAATATTTAATAACGGCCGCAAAATCCTCTCTCAATTTTCCCATCTGTGAATACGTGTGAGCCAGACACATGAAGTTAGATCTAATTTACTAGATTACCCGCCAAAAATAATTGTGGGAAGTTTTGCAACATATCCAAATGGCAACAACAAAACAGCTGGTCACGGTGGATGTGTTGGGAAAAAGGAAATGCTGCGAAGTGTTGAGTTTATGTGATTCAACTTTTATAGCTATTACAATATAAATGTTTATAAAGAAACAAAAAATTAGTTACCGAATGAAGTTGTTACAATTTAATTGGAATATTTTTTGCGGTTATAAGAAATAGTTCTCTATTTTTTATCTGCCTTAAAATAAACATTCATGGGTTGTTGTACTTTTCCATTTTGGTTAATAAAATGA
Organism: Ferdinandea cuprea; assembly: GCA_963576555.1. NCBI lineage: Eukaryota > Metazoa > Arthropoda > Insecta > Diptera > Syrphidae > Ferdinandea > Ferdinandea cuprea. The sequence continues at coordinate 83,184,907 of OY754958.1, read as the reverse complement.
AATAAAATGCATATTTTATTGTATTATTGCATAAATATTACTAAATTAGTAATGTTGGGGTGTTAAATTTTTGTAGTAAATAGTTTGCAATGGTTTTTTATATATATATTAAATTCTTTGATTGTTTTATTACTTATTTATTATTTGATTGTTTTTATTCAACAATGAAAGTTTAATGAATATATGTATATATTCGGGTTCCATGCATCGATAAAAAAAAAGTAAAAAAGAAGTATTTTTAAACCTTTTTAAATTATGTTGTGTTACAAGATTTGTACGTTTAGTCAATCAATTTTCTTAGCTGTTCCTTTTCTAAGGCGGTTTTCGAAATTTTTTATATAAGTTAATATGCTTCATATTAAAATTTAAAGTAAGCGATAAACGGAAGAAGGAGAAAAATAGGTTGCTGGAATGCGTATAGTTGCGTGTAGTTGAGTACATCACGAAAATGCTTGGTAGTTCAGTACATATCATAAATAAGCATGCACATTATGTTACATATATATTGAATTAATTAGCCACTCTTTTTAACAGACGACTTTATTTGTCAAGTTATAATGTTTTGTAATTTTATTTTTTATGAAAATAAACAAAACAATTTACTACTCTACTAACTAGTAAGTAATTGCAAATTTTTTTAAAAAAGTGTTTTGATGTACCAAAAATAATATTTGTAAGAATTTGGATTACGTTTTATTAAAAAGAGTTTTAAACCAGTGTTCAATTGTGTAGAGTTACTTAACTGCTTCAATATAACCATCCATAATCTACGAAATCCTTGCTAGTATAGTTATACTTAAATTTATTGTCAACCGAAAATGTATGATGAACTTACTTATTATATATTAGTCATGTTAATCAATATTATTTTTATTATTTTTCATTAAAAATTAGAATAAATTAGTTAAAACACAGCTTTATTCTTAATATTATAATATTTTATTATCTTATTAGTTGTGTGGTAAGTATGTTTTTATCAATCCATATTCACCGCATATTGGCCATGTTTATTTTAAACATCCAAATTTCGAGTTGTAATCTGCTGAAAACCATCAACTGTTCCCAACTTCTTGCTAAAAAAATGACATTTCATGGCTGCGGCCATTAGCCCCATATAATTCGATTTATGTGTGCGTGATTCCCATTTGATTTGCACGTAAAAGCCCATATAAGTGCAAATTATGTGGGGCTTATCAGTTCGACTTGGCCGCAGCCATGAAATGTCATTTTTTATAGCAAGAACTTGGGAACAGTTGATGAATTTCAGCAGATTACAACCTACAATTTGGTTGTGTAAAATAAACATGGCCAATATGCGGTGAATATGGATTGATAAAAACATACTAACCACACAACTAATAAGATAATAAAATATTATAATATTAAGAATAAAGCTGTGTTTTAACTAATTTATTCTAATTTTTAATGAATAGTGACTAATATATAATAAGTAAGTTCATAATACATTTTCGGTTAACAATAAATTTAAGTATAACTATACTAGCAAGGATTTCGTAGATTATGGATGGTTATATTGAAGCAGTTAAGTAACTCTACACAATTGAACACTGGTTTAATCGCTTTTTAATAAAACGTAATCCAAATTCTTACAAATATTATTTTTGGTACATCAAAACACTTTTTTAACAAAATTTGCAATTACTTACTAAAAGTAGTAGTCGAAGTAAATTGTTTTGTTTATTTTCATAAAAAATTAAATTACAAAACATTATAACTTGACAAATAAAGTCGGCTGTTAAAAAGAGTGGCTAATTAATTCAATATATATGTTACATAATGTGCATGCTTACTTATGATATGTACTAAACTACCAAGCATTTACGTGATGTACTCAACTAACAAGCATTTTCGATAAAAAAAAAATGCACTTTCAATATATTTATGCAGTGCATTCCAGCTACCTTTTTTTCTCCTTCTTCCGTCTATCGCTTACTTTAAATTTTAAAATAAAGCATATTAACTTATATAAAAAATTTCCAAAACCGTTTTAGAAAAGAAACAGCTGAGAAAATTGATTGACTAAACGTACAAATCTTGTAACACAACATTATTTAAAAAGGTTTAAAAATACTTCTTTTTTACTTTTGCATTTTTATCGATGCATGGAACCCGAATATATACATATATTCATTAAACTTTCATTGTTGAATAAAAACAATCAAATAATAAATAAGTAATAAAACAATCAAAGAATTTAATATATATAAAAAAAACCAATGCAAACTATTTACTACAAATATTTTACACCCCAAATTACTAATTTAGTAATATTTATGCAATAATACAATTAAATGTGCATTTTATCTCATTGTATTAACCAAAATGGAAAAGTACAACAACCCAAGAATGTTTATTTTAAGGCAGATAAAAAATAGAGAACTATTTCTTAAAACTTCAAAAAATATTCCAATTAAATTGTAACAACTTTATTGGGTAACTAATTTTTTGTTTCTTTATAAACATTTATATTAAAATAGCTATAAAAGTTGATTCACATAAACTCAACACTTCGCAGAATTTCCTATTTCCCAACACATCCGCCGTGACCAGCTGTTTTGTTGTTGCGATTTGGATATATTGCAAAACTCCCCACAATTATTTTTGGCGGGTAATCTAGTAAATTAGATCGAATTTCATGTGTCTGGCTCACACGTATTCACAGATGGGAAAATTGAGAGAGGATTTTGCGGCCGTTATTAAATATATTTTGCGGGTTGAAAGTGATAGGGGATTGCAGAGTTGACTATCTGGTTAATTCCTCATCTGTAAGTTCGACTTAGCTTGTAGGCAAGGTGAGAGATTCGCTCTCGAGTTGACTATGTGGTTAATTCCTCATCTGTGGAGGAGACGCTACAGCAACTTTAATATGCTCAATGTTTTTTTCCTCCAGAAATTTACCAAATTCCTGTGACGTGAAACCAGTTCCCCGATCACTTATGCTCCTATGTGGACGACTGTAATATTCACAATATCGCTTCAGGGTGTTTATCGTTTCTCTTGTTCCGGGAGTGTTGACAGGATATAATTTGACATATTTCGTGAAGCCATCTATGACAGCCAAAATATGTTTACTCCTTGAACTAAGGACGGTGTCAAAAGGTTTGGGCCGTTTTGCAATATTATATAGGTTTCGCACAGTATTTCGCGGGTGCACGGAATGGTAAATACACTTAAGACAAAATCGATTTAATTTTTTCTTTACATTCGAGATCCAATAATGCTTTTGGATCTGACTTGCGCATTTGTCAATACCCAGATGTCCACATTTCTCGTTGGTGACACGCATGACGTCTACTTCTACTTTGGGGACATAAAGGTGACGTCTGTTCTGCGGACTGAAACGAAAAACTAACCCATCTTCTAGCACATATCCGGGTATTCTCGGATAGACTGTGTGTTCTCATCGCGCTCATTCCCATTTGGGATCGTATATTGCCAATATTGGCAAAGAAACTGGTTTATTTCTTAGCTGCTGAAAGGCTTCAGTGCACTCATCAGTCGAAGAAAACTTTAAATCTTTCCTTAGCAAATTTGTCAAATTTGGCCTGGCAATGAAGGAGAACCCTGGGACAAAGCTACGGAAATAGGAAAACAACCCATTCTACCTTTGGACCTCTTTAGTATGGCGCCGCATCGGGTAAGTGCGAATCGCTTCCAAGTGATTGTCGTTAGGGCGTATCCCATCTGTACCAATCCGATAACCAAGGTAATTGATTTCGTTAATTGCGAACTTACTCTTCTTCATATTAAGTTCCAAGCCGACTTCTTTTAATACGCGCTGCACCTCGTTGAGAATCAATATAAACTATAACTTTACCTTTGTCAATCAACGGTTTCAACGTTAAGTAAATAACGGGTGATCCAAGTAGAGATCCTTTTTTCAATAGCCTTTTTTGACAGATCACGTGTGAGTCGTGATATGCTGTCATGTTATTTTTGTTTAGTATTGTTTGGCATTTCATAATGGAAAGACTTACGCGTGAACAACGTTTACAAATTGTTCAACTTTATTATGAAGATACACGTTCTGTGAGGAATGTGTTTCGTGCACTTCGCTCAACTTATGGTCAACATAATCGGCCTACTGAGCGTACTATTCGCAACACCATCACCCATTTTGAGACCCAGCATTCATTATTGGATAATATTCGACCGAATAGACCACGTCCAGCACGCTGTGAAGAAAATATAGCGGCCGTAGCTGAGAGTGTACACGAAGACCGTAGAGAGTCGATTCGGCGCCGTTCGCAGCAACTCGGACTGACGTATGGAACGACTTGGCACATTTTACGTCAAGATCTTAAATTGAAAGCGTACAAAATACAGCTTGTGCAACAACTGAAGCCGCTCGACCTTCCCATGCGACATCGCTTCGCTCTATGGGCTCTTGAAAAGTTCCAAGAAGATCCGACGTTTTCGAGGCAAATTTTGTTTAGCGATAAGGCCCATTTCTGGCTCAATGGGTATGTAAACAAACAAAATTGCCGAATTTGGGACGAAGAGCAACCTGAAGAGATTGAAGAACTGCCACTTCATCCAGAAAAAACAACGGTTTGGTGTGGTTTGTGGGCCGGTGGAATCATCGGTCCATATTTCTTTAAAAATTATGCCGGTGCGAACGTAACCGTCAATGGCGACCGTTATCGTGCCATGATAACCGACTATTTGATGCCTGAAATTGAAGCTCGTGATCTCGGCGACATTTGGTTTCAGCAAGACGGCGCCACTTCCCACACATCGCATCAATCAATGGACTTATTGAGAGAACATTTCGGTGAGCACATAATTTCACGTTTTGGGCCGGTCGATTGGCCACAAAGATCGTGTGATATCACACCGTTAGTCTTTTTTCTGTGGGGATATGTAAAGTCAAAAGCTTATGCCGACAAACGCTTCGATTCAGGCCTTGGAGGAAAACATCACGCGTGTCATTCGCCAGTTACCAGTCGAAATGTTCGAACGAGTGATCGAAAATTGGACTCAACGGATGGACCATCTGCGACGTAGCAACGGCCAACATTTGATAGACTTAATCTTCAAAACATAAATGCCAAAGAATGTTCTTTCAAATGATAATAAACATTCTCCATTAAATTTGAATTTTCAGTGTTTTTTTCTTTAAAAAAGTAGGGAACCTCGAAATGGATCACCCTTTATATCTGTGAAAGACCGCGGGTGCATTCTTAAGACCGAAGGGCGTTCTGGCAATTGTTCATTTATATTTATTTCATAGTCGTTCTCGATACAAGTCCCAACTGCGTTTCAGAACTTGCTTGTATAAAAGCAGCTTGTTTTGCATGCTGAGTTTGAAAAACCGACCAAGCAGTCAATGCATTTGATTGTATTTAATAACGAGCTCTTCCCGTTTCTTTTTTACGTGCGATTTCCATTTTAGTTTCGCATCAAGTGTCATTCCCAAATATTTAGCTTCATTTGCGTACTGAATTTGTACGAAGTCTATGAAAATGGGTAGCGTTGTTACATTTCTGTAAGTAAAATTAACATGCGTGGATTTTGTTTCATTAGGCACAATACGCCAAGTCTTTGTCCACTCAAAAACGCTGTTGATAGCCCGTTGAAGCTTAATTGTAGCTGATTCAACCGTATCATCATCCGCAAGCGTCGCTACAGTTGTGCCTTCTTCCTGCGGAATATCTCGAGTAAAGATTAGAAATAAAATCGGACCCAGGACTCTTCCTTGTGGAACTCCTGCGGCGATTTCTTTGAATTCGGAATATCCTTTTCCGTGCTTAACACGGAAAAGTCTGTCCGCTAAATAAGAACTTAATATCTCATATATTTGTTTGGGAAAGGCTAATTTTAGCTATTGTTTTAAGCCCGTATGTCATACTTTATCAAAAGCCTGGGAGCTGTTGCCGCGGTCGTTCAATCCGTCGACAATACACTCGATGACATCGGTCTCCGGTATGTTGGCGTAGGAGGTAGTCTCCTGCATCTTCAGTACATACCTCTTCACGGACTCGTTCGCTTTTAATGTACGCGATTTCAGCTGCTGGAAAGCATCGTGCATCGAGTAGGAGCGTCCGAATTCTTCGATTAATTTCTCCTTCAGGTCCTTGTACGTGTGGGCCGCGGTGGTATGTAGGAACACTTTGGCTGTGCCTGTGAGTATGCGGCGCACACCAACAAATTTATCTTTTTTGGTACAACCGAACACTGTAAAGGCGTCTTCCACATCGGTGATCTGCTGAAATAAAAAAGCAAAAGGTTTACAACAAAAGTATTTTATTTCTAGCAAAAATGTATACACCCGAGAAGCAAGTTGAAGAAGCAGTTTGAATTGAATGAAAGAGACAGAACATGTATAGATAGATAGGAAATGTTTTGACAATTAAGTTTAATGCAGATGGACGCAATGCAATGTTTATTCAACACCTTCCCTCATTGTGAACACATCTGTTGTTGTTTAATTCCAATAAAAGACCGAAGTTTAAAAAATGTTAAAGCTGGCAATGCTTTCGTCAGAACGGCCGCTATCTGCTCCTTTGTAGATATGTATTGGATGTCTATGTGATTTTCATTTGCAGCTGGCGTATAAAGTGATGTTTAATGGAAATTGTTTAGTTCTCTTATGGAACTCAGGATTCTGAACTAATTTTATGCTGCTCATGTTGTCCAATACCAAGCCCCCTCAGAAAAGTTCGTAACCACATCGCTTCCTTTGCTGCAGAACAAGCTGATATATATTCAGCTTCAGTGGATGATAAAGAGACGGTTTTTTGCTTTTTACTGCTTCAGGTAACACATGACCCATTTAACATGAACACATATCCTGTGCGGGACCGGCGAGTGTCTACATCACCTGCGAAGTCAGAATCACAATATCCAGTTAACTCGGCATAGTATGCAACCTTGGAGTATTCGATCCATATATATTGACTGAGAACATTCACCGCAAAGGCAATATCTGGTCGAGTGGCAACAGCGAGGTACATTAGACTTCCAATGGCTTCTCGAAATGGAAATGTTGATATGTTTTCTTCTTGTGTAGTTGCAAACTTGATGTTCGGATTATCAGGTTTATTCACCGGTGATGAAGAATACATATTGAAATTTCTCAAGACTCGTTCACAGTATTGCTTCTGGTTGATGATGAGTTTTGCTTCCGTAGATATGAAGTCGAAAAAAATATGAAGCTTCAAACTCTTTTAAATTTTTAGATGTTGCATTAGACTATCCAAAGTGATTTTACTCGATGAGAATACAAAGCCGTCATCAACGTAGAGCGCAAGAATCAAAATGTCTGTTCCACTCATAAACACATGCGTCTGCTTGGCATTGTTGAAGATTAAACTTGTTGAGCGTTTCTTAAAATTTCGAATTCAAAACTTGCGAAGCATGTTTAAGGCCATATACTCTTTTTCAAATTTCAAAATTTGGTCTTGTAATTCACCATATAAGAAAGCAGTTTGTATATCAAATAGGCGTATGTGAAGTTGCTTGTGGGCTGCAAATGAGAATAAAACTCGTAAAGAATCGAATCTTACCACTGAGGAAAATGTCTCCTTATAATCGATTTCAGGTTTCTGGGGGCATCCTTGAACAACAAGACTTGCCATGAGAATCCATTTACTTCCGTTTGAGAATCCATTTACTTTGGATTGGCTTCATCCAGGTCTAACGTTCAAGTACTTCGTATGTGTCAGATTCTTGGAGTGATTCTTACTCTTCGTCATGGCTCTTAGCCATTGAGATCTTTCGTTACCTGATATAGCCTCATCGTAAGTTGGATTTCCTTCGGCTCCAGCTATAGCACACATATTGGTTATCATTTTATTCCTTAATGGGTAACGTCCATCTGTAGTGCAATCATTCTCTTCAGTAGTGGTGGCAACTATAAATTCTCGAGGATCATCCATTGAAAATGTATCTTGAGTATCACACTGGTCCCTTGGTCTTTGTTAGATTGGTTCTGTTGAAGGCTTTGCACAGGTTCGAGTTCAAAAATGCTGAAAGGCAGTACGTACAAATTTGATGATTCAGATAAATTGGTAGTCTGAAGCCTTTGGTTTCATGATTATAACCTACGAAAGCAGCAAGCTTACTCTTCACTTCAAGTCCTTTACTATGTTCGAAGTGTAAAGAGACTTGTAGCTGGGAGGTGCATCCTTCCATAACTCATAAGGCGATTTCCAATTGTTTGATCGAACAGGACTAATATTTCGAAGCTGCACCGCTGTATTGACAGCATCAGCCCAAAGCATCTGTGTGGCACCACAATCATATAGCATTGAGAGAACAGTCTCCTTCACTGTACGGTTTTGCCTTCCAATAAAACCGTTCGGTTCCAGAGTGTATGGTGTTGAAGTTTCATGATGAACACAATGCTTTTCCAAAATTGCTTTGAATGCCCTGCATAAAAACTCGGTAGCATTGTCTGTAACCGTTTTTACAGTGATGGAGCTGGCGCGTGCTTTGGTCGAACTTAGATGCAGTATCAGATTTTTCTTCAGAGAAATACACTTGTGTAAAATTCGAATAATCATCTTTGATGAGCAGCAAGTATTTGGAACCTCCTAGGGAAGGAATCTGCATTGGTCCACATCGATCAGCATGGACTAACTCAGCTCGTTCCTTTTTCCTTGGTTTTTCATCTTCCCCGAAGCTTTGTCGATGAGATTTTCCCAAAGCGCATCCCTTGCAGATGAATTTTTCAGATTCACCTATAGATAGTTGTTTCTTTAGATTTGATTGCTTACTTATGTCGAGGCTAAGATGTCCAAGGCGCTTGTGTCATCTTTAAATGCTGACTCTGGCGGAAACACTTGCAAAATCTGGTTGACAATGCTCAAACGAAGCTTATACAGCCGTGAAACTTCACAACGATGTCCAACTAGAAGAGTCTGTCCATTTCTTTTAACATCCGCACTACCATTCTTGCAATTCGTAGCAGCACCATGCATGTCAGCTGAGCTGACGCTGAATAAAACGTTGGGGCAAAAAGTATATTCGTAAGTGTGTGGTACTGTACCTTTTCAGAGACATCTGATTTTATTTTTACATCGCCGATTTCTTGTACATACACCGTTTCCATGTTTCCTTATACCCTTTTCACACATTTAAATTTAAGGTTTCCAAAAAATGTTTCGAAATCTCGTCAAAGCATTCACACCGAACACTACCTGGGTTTTGTTTGACGTTTCAGTCAGCCATCGAAAAATAAACGCGAATAAACAATTATTGCGTTCAAATTGCAAGTGCACTGCAGGTCCACTATAAGTGCCTGACTACACGTTCATGGAATGATCGTCATGTCGCGCGAGACAGGTAGATTTTATGTGAGTCTGAAAGAAAAGGGTAGATTGCACCAAGAATCCACCGAAAATCCTCTTTCGATTTCAATTCTCGGCGTGGGCATGAACATTTCGGTTCCAAAACCATACCAAATCTACCTGTCTCGTGCGACATGACGATCATTCCTATGAACGTGTAGCTAGGCCCTAAGGTTAATTTACGTCCTAGCAGCCGAAATAAATTGCATGCATATATTTTGTGCTGTTGAATCAAGGTGGTCTTCAAACAAACACTTTTCTTTACAATTGCCGTATAGAGCTTTTTCCATTTTGAGAGATGACAGTTAACAATTTGTTTGCCATTTGGCATAAGAAATTTCAAAAATTCAGTGTCCAAAAGTGAGTAAATAAATAAGTTTAAGATGTTGTTTTTTTTTTAATTCGCGATTAAAGTGAACATACATATATGTACATATTTGTTATTTAAAAGACCAGTGTAATAATATATCAACAAATAAGTGGAATATGGAAATCAAGCCAGATTCTGGTAGGAGGATTCTAGTTGTACGGTATGTAGCAAAATGATGGTGCGTGCCTTTAATGCTTTCTATCTGATATGTATACCTTTGTATGCAGAAATTCGATTTCTACGCGTTTAATAAAAACATATTCGGAATATATTGCCTACGCCGAATTCAATTTTATATAGATATAAAATAGCTTAGGGTATATTAATTGCAACCCGAATAACCTTGCATTATATAGATTTGCTGGATTTGGCTGGATTTGCACACTCTCCGGATGAGTTTATATTTGATTACACTGTAATAATTATTCATAAATATATTATATCACATCGCGGATTAAAACACTTAAACTGGTTTATAAACGAACTTTAATGTACTGAATTTCCGAAATTCACGTATGGAATACTGCTAACAAATTGTTTGCTAGGCCACCACGCCGTTTTGATAGCTCAAAATTGTGGCAGTTCTAAATTTAGCTATATTTTATTTACTTTTGCTTTCAGGAATCGTCCGTATGATAGATGGTAAGCCTCAGTCATGTTTTACAAGATACGATTTTCGTCTTACGTGTCGTCAGTTTATTGACAAAGGGATTGAAAAGTGTGGGGGATAGCCAAACACGGATAAGCCGCAATTCTCATCCGATTCCTGTATTTTCTTTTGCGCTTCTTTTGTTAATTTTTGTGGTTTGCTTTATTCATGTGTTCTACTCGGTCGTGTTTGCTTCGCGTAAGACAGACACCAACCAATCAGCAATCAAGAATAAATATGTGTTGGTGAACCAATGAAGAAAACAAAAAAAATTTGAAAATTGAAACTAAAATGCACGGATGGTGAAAAATCTGAACGTATGAAAGCACGGTGCGTGCTCAAAAGAGAATTAAGAAGTGTCGTACGACAAAAATCGTTTCGTGTAAAACATAACGAAACAACGCAACTAACAAGGTTCGCCTGAACGAGCAAAAAAGGTATCAGCTGTTGCAATGACATTTGAACTACAAAAGCGTGCTTATTTTTCTAAACGTATAGGAGGTATCTTGTACTTCTAATCCAAATAAAATAATGATGAAAAGCTATTGTTGACTTTATACCAATGGTAACCACAAGTTCCTTCAACAAATGTTTCCCAATACTGCTCTTTTTAAAAGAGCATTTTTCAAGTGCTTTCGGAGAAGCAGCATTTTCAAATCAGAGATTTCAACCGAAACTAGTATAATTGACCAAAAAGTGTTAAATGAGTTCAAGAAACTACTTAAGAACACTGGTGTCCCGCTTAAAGATGGATTTACATGCATTCAAACTGAATGCAAAATTTGCTTAAAACACTCTAATCAAGCGGCTTATGTAAACAAAACTACAGGTTAGTGTCCCATCGAACGAACGGTTTTCATAGTCGATGATACAAGTGTTTCTTTATTAGTGTAAGAACTGGTGTATTTGGAAGAGTATTTGCAACCATGGTATAATTGCCAGAACAATAGTGATGACGCTAAATCAAGCTCGATTAACACCTTTTATATTTTGTTAAATACAAAGTAAGGGTCTAAACATAACTTCAAAAATTCATTTTTAAAACGTAATTAATTTGAATACCAGCACCGACTGACATATAATTTAAACATGTTAAGCTTTGCGGATGATCTTATACATAATTAATGTAGTTTTCGAAATATTGTTTTATGTCAATTTTAAATTATATACATATATCTACATACATATGTACATAGTACAAAAATTACTTTTGAAGTTTGTCTTTAAAGAGTTAAAAATTAAATTGTTCTCCAAAATCACTCAAACTTCGTAATCCAGTTGCTTTTCATGCCCTTAACTCAAATCTTCAAATGTTGGCGCTCTCTTACCGTTTGTGCGTGGCACGACCCCAAAGTTTTGAAAATGGCCTATGAAATGGTACCAACTTGTCTGGAATGGAGTGTTCAAAAGTTTAAAACTTAATTAATTTTATTTTACTCGTAAAATGTGTAGTGAATTATTATTATTATTTTTTAATGGATAAATTAAATATAATACATACATATTTGTTTGAGCACTTGCTGCAGCGGCTTCATCTGATGTTAGTCAATTTAATTTAAAATGTTTGAGCTGCAAAGAAGTTCGCCGATTTTTAACTTTCTCGTATACTAAAGAGAAATAACTTTTTTGAAATAACGGTACCTGCCATACAATTTTTTTTAGTGAAAATCACTCATCACTATTTTTTTAGAAAATGGTTTAAAGGATTTTGTTTTTTTTTTACTTAATATACTGCATACTCAGTTTTTGGAAAAAAATTCGATTAACGGTAATTTATAAAACCGCCAATATATCGAAAACTAACAAATTGAAATCCAAATTTTACTATTTTTTTTATAAATTTGCATACTTCTATTTTTGAAAAAAAAAAATTTTTAATTTTAATTTTTTTTTTCATCTAACTATATATTTTTTCGTAAACTTAAATTAAATTCGTTTTCTCAAAAATTGCTCTAACGATTCTGATAATTTTTTGCATTTCGAACAATTATATAAAAAATGTCCAATGAGCGAAATTACATTAAAATCGTAGGCGCCGTTTTTGAGAAAATCGAATTTTCAAAACCTAAAAAGTGATTTAAATAAATTTGTCACCATTTCTCTTCGATTCATTTTGCGATTAAAAAACACATCTCATGTACCAAGAAAGTTTCGTATGACGCAGTCGTGCACTTTATTTTTGATGTTTTCTAGTTTGCTTTGCTGTCGTTCAGAAATTCATATATTATTTGGTTGCTGTTAGCTTACTGAAAAGAAAAATGGGCATAGTTTTTGGACGAGGATATGAAAGAAGTCTATGGTGCAGTTACAATAAGTGCAATCTGGCGGACGTACTTTTCGAAGGCGTGCGTAATTTATGCACATTTGCTTGCAGCTGGTGAATTTGTATTTTTCAGGTGTTCGACCTTTATTGATGTTGGTGTAATGATTTGCCAGGTAAGGACGGGGTTTCATTTGGCAAAAGTATTTATTAAACATCATAGGTCGAGTTTGATGAATATGTTGAAAAGGAGGAGAGGCGCACATACGCCTTCCTTTGCTGTGGAATCGGCAAGTTCATTTCCATAAATTCCGGTGTGGTTTGGGACCCACATGAGTTTGATTTTTGTTGTTATAAGTCCCTTATAAAGTTTGCTAAAAGGTGGTTATGGTTTGGGTTTGAAACTGCTTGTATTGTGGATAGACTCTCAGAACATATGACGTATTTACCACGTAAGTTGGTAATTGTTTTAGCTGCTTGCCATATTGCAAGTGCATCTGCTGTAAAATTGGATGCAACGTCTGGTAAAAGTCCATATTTAATTATTGGCCCGTGTTCTTAGACGACGGAAAAATATGTTGCTTCCGGTGTTTTTGAGCCATGCGTAAAAATGAGGTGTCATCCTTGTGTTTTAAGGTTATTAGCAATTTGATTGAAGCGTTCTTTATACATATATTTATTCTTTAGGAGAAGGAAGTCCGGACTCGGCTATTATAATAAGAATAGGTGTGAATCGGAAGGCTCCAATGCTCTTTCTTGCTGCTTGGTGGTAATATGGTTTAGAATATTAAGTTTCCTTTTGGACAGTCCCCATGTTTTTCTATTTAAAATTGTTTATAACTATGACTTTTTTATTCTACACAATGTATATCATATTTCGATTGAGGCTAATTCAACTGAGAAAACCCGAAACAAGTATAAACGAGCTGCAAATACCCACATTAATCATGTCAAATTCTCCTGCAACCAAAAGTTGAGGCAAAAAATACTACAAAGCCCCAGTGGTAGTAAACACTTTTGGTCGTGTCTGAAAAACATTAAAAAATCGGCCTCTTTATTTGTTCCGACACTCATTTAAAATGACTTACCAGAGTACTTCAAGATCTCAACATACATAAATCCGTTAGTCCAGTATTTCCCCTATCGGTCTAAAGAGGTGTTCTTCCACGCTGGCAAGACCACTGCGCAAGCTTTTCTATCTGTTCTATTCTTCAGGGCTCTTTTCGACAAGATTCGTCCAAAATGGCGAATCTTCCTCCCCCTCCTACTACCGACCAATTGCACCCTTCTTTCCAAAGTCATAGAAACGCTAATAAATCGTCAGCTTATGAAATGTCTTGAATCCCGACAACTTCATAATGACCGGCAGTACAGTTTTCGCAGCAACAGATCCACTGGTGATTTGATGACATATTTAACCGAAAAGCGGAACCAATCTATTCACCGTAATGGTGAAGGTCGTGGCGCTTGATATTTTAAAGGCATTTGAAAGAGTTTGGCATCAAGCTCTTTCGTCGAAAATGTGTGCATTATGAATCGATGATACCCTTCTTAATTGGATTATAAATAACCTTTCAGACCGTTCAATACAAGTTGTTTTGGACGGTTTCAAGTTTGCAACTCAACAAATAAATGCTGGGGTCCCCAAGGCTCCGTTTTGTCTCCGACACTCTTTCTCATTTTCATCAATGATCTCCTGTCTGTCACTTCTAATCCAATCCATTCCTTCGCTGATGAAAGTACCCTTCGCATATTCGTTCTGGGATTCACGTCCCTCATCTTCGGACGTGGGACTGGAACGGGAATGTATGTTAAACTCTTTCAATTCTGGTCTTAGCAGCATTCTTAAGTAGGGTAAAATAAATAGAGTAGAATTTAATGCTTCCAAAACACAATGCTGTCTACTGTCACTAAAGCGAAACCCTAATAGTCTTCCATTGGTTTAAACTTATTGGTGATAGAGACATCAGAGATTTGTGGACAAGTTTTTTTTTCAGCATATGTAAATTACTTTGCATTTTTCTAAAGAGAAATGCGCTCCAAAGGTTGTGGCCCCAGACATGATGCCTTCAATGATTTTGCCAAATAAAGCTTGCGTTTTGTTGGTGTCATTTTGCTTGCACATTATATGTACATACAGCGAACGCATATAGGCAATAGTCTAAATATTTTGGTTTGCTAATTATTAGGCTGAGCTCTTTAAACGCAATGATGAATAGAACCACAGAGAGTGGTGGGCCTTCAGGGATACTATTATGTAACGGGATCTTTTTGGAGTAAAGGTTGTTAACCCGCACACAAAATTTTCTGTTAGAAATTATACATTTCACATAATTAAATATATTGGGTCCTATTCGCCAATAGTTTGAGTTTTTTTCGAAATGGAGAAAAAGGATGGTAATGTGGTTTCTAGCAGGAGTCAATGTATATCAGATTGACAATTGTACCTCGATTTATGCTGAAGCGAACCGAAAAAAAAAATATTAGTTGTTATTTGTTGGTTAACTTCTCTTTTTATGAACTTTTTTTATTAATTGACTGCACATTTCACGAGAAATGTTTTAAAACATTTGAACATTGCATTCCAGAAATTTGGTACCATCTCATAGGCAATTTTCATAACTTTGGGGGTGTGTCACCACCAAATTGTAAGAGAGCGCTAACATTTTTTTTTCAGATTTGAACTCAGTTCATGAAAACCAACTGGATTACAAAATTTGAGTGATTTTGGAGATTTCTTAATATATAGCAAGAAGCTAATAAGTGCGTTGGACTACTAAGCGAGTGGTCCCAGGTTCGTTGAAGAGCAGAAATACTTTTTGCGGATACTGGTGCAATCATTTTTAATCAAAATTGCAGATTACATTTAGTTAAAACTCTAACACCCTTATTCTTTGATATCACTTTGGAGTTTTTCTTTCTTTTTTAATAATTTGAATTTATAAAAGAAAAGCCGAAGAAATCTTGAACTACCACCCTATTGCCAAACTCTCTTCTTTAAAATAAAAAATAATTAAATATTAGACGTAAACGGCCCATACAGGACCCAAAACACTTTGTGTGTGCGAAGATATATTTTTTTAAACAAATGGCAGGGACCTACATTTTTAATATTTGAGAAGCTTCTCATGACAGTTCTTACTCTTCTTGGATGTTTGTCAGACGTTCACAAGAGGTGTGGCAGCGAATAAAAACTTTCAGGTGGTACAGGTCGGGATTTGAACCAGGGACCTCTCGCTTAGTGGTCCAACGCACTTAACCACTAAGCCACTGCACCCACACTCTCTTCTTTGTCAATTTTAACTTTCTCGTATACTAAAGAGAAAGTTATTGCGATCGTGCGGAAATTTCGAACTCAAACTGAGTATGAGGGATGATATTACGACTATAGAGAAGACCGCCAATGCCGTCCGTCGATCTGTCCGTCTGTCTGTCTGTCTGTATGTCTGGGCGCCGTATGGCGAAACGGTTCGACGGATTTGCTTTAAAGTTCGTATGTAAGGTTTTTAGGGCTACATCTCGGGGCCTCTTTTTAGCTTTTGCTTTATCGTTTGAAATAACGGTACCTGCCATACAATTTGTTTGGTAAAAATCACTTATCACTAATTTTCTTGAAGATGGTTCAAAGGATTTCGGTTTTCTTTTGCACTAATGATACTTGGGATGGGGCCAAAAATACTGCATACTCAGTTTTTGGAAAAAAATTCAATTACCGGTCATTTATTAAACCGCCAATATCTCGAAAACTAATAAAGAGAACTCTAAAAAAAAATTACAGTTTTTTTATAATATAAAGTTGAACAATATTTTTTTTTCATATAACGATTTTCTTAAATTTAAATTTAATTTTGAGAAAATCTAATTTTTCAAAATTTAAAAAGTGATAAAAATAAATTTGTCACCATTCATTTTCTATTCATTTTGCGATTCAAAAACGCATCTCTTGTACAGAGAAAGTTTCGTATGACGCAGTCGTGCACTTTTTTTTTACTCATTCTCGACATTTTTTTGTTTTATTGTCTTTTGTCGGTTTTCTCGGACACTCTACAACAACTCCATCAATCATTGGTCAATACTTTTAAAATCAACAACCATCGTACACGCTATGGTCCGTATGCTACGTTTAACTAATTTATCTACTTAGAACAGACAATATTTACCCATCATAAATAAATATGCATAAATTTATTTCAGAAAAAATTGTGATGGTTTATAGATAAATTCTTTTTGCATTCCATAAGCTACATTTTAAGACAGGAATTGGGTAAAGCTATTAAGTTTAAGTTTCGTTTGACGGATGACTATAACTGGGGTCTTAAGTTAACAATAAGTTAAACAAACTCTCTAAGCTCCTCCGCTCTCTAATGAGTTTTGAACTAAATATTAAATAAAGGGTGATCCATTTCGAGGTTCCCTACTTTTTTAAAGAAAAAAACACAGAAAATTCAAATTTAATGGAGAATGTTTATTATCATTTGAAAGAACATTCTTTGGCATTTATTTTTTGAAGATTATGTCTATCAAATGTTGGCCGTTGCTACGTCGCAGATGGTCCATCCGTTGAGTCCAATTTTCGATCACTCGTTCGAGCATTTCGACTGGTAACTGGGGAATGACACGCGTGATGTTTTCCTCCAAGGCCTGAATCGAACCGATGATTCCACCGGCCCACAAACCACACCAAACCGTTGTTTTTCCTGGATGAAGTGGCAGTTCTTCAATCTCTTCAGGTTGCTCTTCGTCCCAAATGCGGCAATTTTGTTTGTTTGCATACCCATTGAGCCAGAAATGGGCCTCATCGCTAAACAAAATTTCCCTCGAAAACGTCGGATCTTCTTGGAACTTTTCAAGCGGCTTCAGTTGTTGCACAAGTTGTATTTTGTACGCTTTCAATTTAAGATCCTGACGTAAAATGCGCCAAGTTGTTCCATACGTCAGTCCGAGTTGCTGCGAACGGCGTCGAATCGACTCTCTACGGTCTTCGTGTACACTCTCAGCTACGGCCGCTATATTTTCTTTACAGCTTGCTGGACGTGGTCTATTCGGTCGAATATTATCCAATAATGAATGCTGGGTCTCAAAATGGGTGATGGTGTTGCGAATAGTACGCTCAGTAGGCCGATTATGTTGACCATAAGTTGAGCGAAGTGCACGAAACACATTCCTCACAGAAAGTGAATTTTCATAATAAAGTTGAACAATTTGTAAACGTTGTTCACGCGTAAGTCTTTCCATTATGAAATGCCAAACAATACTAAACAAAAATAACATGACAGCATGACACGACTCACACGTGATCTGTCAAAAAAGGCTATTGAAAAAAGTATCTCTACTTGGATCACACGTTACAAGGTAATGGCTACCTGGGGCGCGATTCTATTTACGTTAATGATAAAGTTTAAATTTTCTGCACGCGATTTTCTGGGGCGCGATTCTATTTACGTTAATAATAAAGTTTAAATTTTCTGCACATGATTTAAAATTATTTTCTCAGATAAGTACATTATAATACATTACTGATTGCATTCGGTTTCAATCAGATACTAATAATATTCTTGGAGTGATGTGACCCTAATACTTTGGAACTTTTAAATATAAATTGTTTCTTACTTACTTACTTAACGGGCTCCCGACCCGTGAACAGTCCCTGCCTGAGATACGGCGCCGTGACCTAGTGCTACTTATCGCCGTATTACAAGCTGCTGCAAAGTCAATTAGTCGGTAACCGTTATCTGTTGTCGTTTCGTGGAGGCTGTGCTTACCAACTAATACGCCGAAGATGTTTTCCTTGCCGACTTTATCATTGAAGTCCCCGAGTACAATTTTTACATGGTACTCCGGGAGGCAGGCTCCGTAGGTTCCGTCCAAGAGGTTCAATAGAATTCCTCCTTGATAGGGTCCTCAGCCTCGTCGGTAGGGGCTTTTTTTTAATAAAATGCTGTTTTCTTCGACAATTTTCATAAAAACCGAAACAAATGTTTAACAAGATATTTAGCAAATATTTTTTGCAATGTATCGCCCATACAAAGTTTTTGACCATGTCCACTTTTTGGGGGCGTTTTTTCCAGAAATTTTTTTTTTATACATTTCATAGAATGAAATGAATATTCTTAACGCTTTTTTCTTAGCGGCATATAGGGATATAGATAGGGTATATTTTATAGGTCAATTTTTTTCAAAATCACTGCGCGAAATTGAAAGCAGCTGGTCACGCATTTATTGTATAATAATTGAGTGCTGTGTTAATTGCTGTGAGATTGCAGACTGAAAAGTTTTAATACACAAAATAAAAAGCGAAGCATTGTATCAAACATTTTGACAAAAGTGCTTACGATTTTGGAGAATCAAATTTCAACCAACTCGCGTCCTTCTGTGGTGGACCATGACCATTCACATCTTTTCTCAACCTAAAACCTCTTAAAAGATCTTCAGATTTATCAGTCTTGTTTAAAATTTAATTTCTTACACTCGATCGATCGATTTGAAATCACTTTGAAATCTACAAAATCGAATTATGGAACACAACAATTTCACTTTAGTTCAATTTCGAAAAATTTAAAATTTAAAGTGAAATTTATTTTCGATTTCATTTCGAGTGAAAGTGAAATGTGGAACCTAGCTGTTATCATTTTTGTTCATCATGCGATTTTTAACACTTATGTTAACATAAAATAAATTAAATGTTAATCTTTATATCAGACGATACGCCTTTATTTGACCTTTTCCTGAAATATGATTAAAATTCAGTAAGAAGGTTAACACTATAAACCGACGATATGCACGAACTTAGTTTGAAAAGAGAAAAACTTCATGACGAAAAACAATTAGAAAAACTTAATGACGTACGCGTAAATTGCGAGTGAGAAGCTTATTTTACACATAAAGAACCAGAACCAAAAATGAAAATAATAAGCCAATAGCAAGGTGTGACTGTAATAAGTACATTCAATAAATTTTTCTTTGAAAATAAAAAAAATTCCATTATGAAAGTTGTTTTTTGATTGTCTAGTCCTGATATCTCATAAACCAGGCCAAATATCGATTATTTATTTATATCAGTGGGTTTAGAAAAAAAATTAATTTTAAAACTTAAAGATTTCTCCTCGTTGCTCTTGTTTGACTTCGGAACATCAGTGCATCACACTGATATTAGCAAATACACTACTAGGATCAAGTGCCGAGATATCGTCTAATCTAACCACTAAAGAGAACAATCACCAACAACTGATGGTGCATACTATTCAAGCAATCCGGTCAATAACCGAAGTCAAGATAGAGGATCTTGCTGCAGATATGAAATGTAAAAAAATGTTCACCGCTTCGCTGCTATTACATGCAAAAAAAACTTCATCACTTTGCTGTGGTGCTCCCACACCACATATCAGCTATTCATTTCATCAGCTAGTTCAGGACAGGAAAGGCCTATCGCTCCATTCATCTGTTCAGCTTTCGGTTAAAGGTGTATGTTGATTAATGTTCTCTGGGCTTGCCTTCCTTAATCATGTTGGCTGTAGGTAGGTACATGTAAAAAAAGGTGTGGTGAATGGTGTGTGGCAATATTATTGTTTATAAGTCAGTTTATCTTGGGTAGTTATTAGTTACTTATTAATTCATATATGCATTAAGTAAAGTTATTAGATAAATTGTTCATTCAGTAGGGTTTGTTTTGTTTTTACTATATGTGTGTGTGCGCATCCAACCTTGTCATCCGGATGACATGCTGACGTTAGAAAACTTGTTTATTTCAGACGGTATTACCACTTTAGGATAAATTCTATGTCATAGTGACGTCAGGACTTCTTCGTAAGAATCTTTCTCGCTTTCGTTTCGACTCCGACAAAGTTGTAAGAAATTTATTAAACTCCTCGTCCTGGTCCGTTATTGAGATTTTCTTTTTCTGAAGACTACTTATTTTTCCCACTGAAATATAATGTGAATGGTTCACTGAAGGTTGCAGTTCACCACGTTCATACTGTAACCACGCTTGTTCTGATTTCTTTATTTTTACCAGAATTTTTAAAAATATTTCTCGATGGCTTAAGCCGAACACATCATGTCGCATTTGAGGTAGTGGGTCTTCATCAACCATAACCGTCGATTCAGTTGCCATATCTGAACTATTCCGATATAGATCGTTTTTAATGTGATAACTTGGATCTATCTCTGGGTGATCTTCTCCAAAATCACAGGTTTTAAGAACCGTTTCCACTTGAGAGAGATTCGCAAATGTCTTGTCTTTAACGAAATGTATACGCGGTACTTCCCCCATTAGACGCAACTGTGAAAGTTCATGTCGAATCAGCGCACTTATCAAGTTCTTTTTCTAGTTCACCTTCAGCTGCTTCGTTTGTCGCCATCCAGTAAACATTGCAGAACTGAAAGTTTGATGTGACCTTAACTCTAGTTATTTGCAAGCCTTTGCCAAGAACTTTTTGCGACGCTTCACCTGTCGCCAGTAGATCTGTAATATTTAAAATTTATTTAAAATTGCCATGCGCCTGTTTATGCTTTGATCACCCTTTTTTTTTTTGGCTAAAGTCTAAAGCGGAATTCGTTGCCGATTTAGATGCGGGACTTTCAAACCAACGTTTTTTACTTCCTGAAAAACGTTTGCCAAAAAGCTTGCTGAGAGTCTTACCCTCACGATTGGAAGTGGATTTATTGCATTGCGTTGAGCACGTAGTAATAGTGGCAGATATAATGGATCTCCATAGACTGCTTTTTAGTTGTAATACAAGAAGTTGATTCATACTTTCAAAGAGTTGTGTAGAGTCTGAAAAAAATAATCCTTTTTATGATTTCGCTTTTAAAATATCATATAAAGTAAATTTTTTTTTTTTTGCAGTCCGGCTAAGGGACCAGACAAAGTTTCTAAAAGATTGACGTTCCTTTAAAAATCTCTATAGAAAATGAAAAAAAATTGTTTAGCAAAATTAGAAAACACTCACTTGTTTATTTCATTTGTAAGTACAACATTGATAAATTGGGCTGGAAGACGGTTTAACTTAAAAATATACAGTGGGTACATACGTAAACTAAAACATACTAAAATTGTAGCCTTGTTAAAGCAATTTTTTCGCTCATACTTTGCAATTTCAAAAATAAAGTGCATAGTGATGCAAACACCAAATACCTGCCAGACCGTTATTTATTGCTTGTAGGTCCAAAAAAATCCTTGTAAAAACACGTTACTCAAATCGTTCCCTAGCTCTTGGACTTTAAGATTGAATTGTTATGTCTTCGAAGTTGTTTAGCAAAATTAGAAAACACTCACTTGTTTATTTCATTTGTAAGTACAACATTGATAAATTGGGCTGGAAGACGGTTTAACTTAAAAATATACAGTGGGTACATACGTAAACTAAAACATACTAAAATTGTAGCCTTGTTAAAGCAATTTTTTCGCTCATACTTTGCAATTTCAAAAATAAAGTGCATAGTGATGCAAACACCAAATACCTGCCAGACCGTTATTTATTGCTTGTAGGTCCAAAAAAATCCTTGTAAAAACACGTTACTCAAATTGTTCCCTAGCTCTTGGACTTTAAGATTGAATTGTTATGTCTTCGAAGTGAAGATTCTCTGTTGAAAGTTCACACTTAAGGATACTTCCTTAATGCCTGTACTCTGTTGCTATCAACAGTATAAGGGTGCTTACAATCCATTTTGCACGTGCAAATTATATTAAAAGTGTTACGTAAAATTGGGTTCTCAAGAAAAGTCACTCATCATCGACCAAATATTTACCCTACGGTAGATCCTGAAGATAACATTAAAAGTCCACAACGATACTCACCATCGCCGTCAAGACTATAAAACAATGCAAAAAAAGGTTTCAACGTGATGAGCGAACATTTCGTTGGCGTTTTAAAACGCAAATGTTTACATAAAACATTTTCTTTTATCAAATTAATTTTTTATTTAAATTTTTAAGGCTTCTTGCATATGTGGAAAATATTTCCTGTTTCGCTAATTTACTCACTTTTCTTTCTCTTCTGATATATTTAAATTTTTTTGTCTGCCGAATCAACAACGCATCAAGCTATTTGGTGATGCTTTTGTTTGAAATGTTTGCGCATTTTACCTAAGTTTGCAATAATGAACACTTGACGTAGAGAGTGATGTGAATATTTGCATTAATGAACAGTTTACAAAGCATCAAGAGCATCATGATGCCAGTGATGCGTTACTGAATTCACACTGCATCTTTAACAACATACTTACGATTGTGCTTGTTAAGTCACAAGCCAACAATAGAGACATAATTTACCAAATGCATGTACAAGTATTTACATACATATATACAGTCGCTGTTGATTGAATACCTTGTAACCCAGTAAAGTCATTTTTTCAGGAGAAAAACAAGTAATGGGGGCCAATACAATACAACTAAAATTAAGTTAGCTAAATCCCTCTACCTCTAGCATTATACAAACAAGGTTTCTGTGATATTTTTGTGCTATACATTGTTTGATCAAGAAAATGGATATTTAAAAATCTAAACAAAAATAGAGCAAAACATTTGTGTATGTATTTCTTTCAACAAATAAATGGTTCATATTGCATACACACCGACTTCTCTAAGGCGACCAGCTGTCCCATGAGATAATCAGATTTAAACTCAGGGCGTATGGTTCCCCACCTGGTTTTATAAAATGGATTAATTCATACCTTATTGGTAGGGATTATCGTGTCAAATTTAGAGGTTCGTTTTCTGAATCTTTTTCTGCTCAGTCTGGAGTTCCTCAGGGAACTCACTTAGGCCCTATTTTTTCAAACTTGCTATCTTCTCTTCTTAAGGTTCCTCTCCGGTTCAGAGGTTAGAAATCACCGTTTTTAGCGTTTGTTTGTTTATTACTCCTCTAAATATTTCCGATATTGAGAGATCTAGCCATTCTCTCAGATTTGCTGTGCATGTTGCTCTTTGTCCTCCTCTTGTCACCGTTCCTTTTATCTTTCCTTGCAAAATTACTTGCAGTAGAGGCTACTTGGTTGTTTCTGAAAATATGACCAAGGTATTCCAATTTTATTTTCTTGATTGTGAACATTATTTCCTTTTTCCGATTTACTCGTCTTAATACTTCCTCAGTTGTCATTCTAACTATCCAAGAGATCCGTACTATTCTTCTATATATTCACATTTCGAATGCTTCTAGTTTCTTTATGGTTCTTTTCTTTAGCGTCCAAGTTTCGGCCCCGTATACTAAAATTGACCAAATATAGCATCTCACCTTGTTTTCGTTTCCATATTAATTTCTCTGCAACATAGAAGTTTTTTTCATTTTACAGAAGGCTGTTCTGGCTTGTTCTGTTCGGCATTGAATTCCCATTGAATTTCCTTACAAGTATCACCATTGCTGTAGATCCAAGGTATTTGAAACTGGGTTTTCTTTACACATTCACATTGTTTATCTTAAGTTCGCCATTCTCAGTCCTTGATTTTTATGTTGTTTTTGTCGAACACCATAATTTTGGATTTTGTTGCGTTAATCGCAATCCATATTTTTCGCTTGCGAGATTCAGTTTATTCATCATAATATTCAGTTCCCTCAAGCCATTTGTTATTATTACTGCATCATCCCATATCTTAGGTTATTTATTCTCACACCATTAATATTTACATTCTTCACCATAGTCGATGTCTCTTATGCTGTCCTCGAAAATTTCTTCCGAGTACATATTAAATTAGAAGTGGAAACAGAATACAACCTTGTCTGACTCCTCTTTTGTTGTTTATATCTTCTCCTTCTATGTTTATTTCTGCCCTTTGATTCCAGTAGAGGTATTCGATTATTCTGCATTCATTCGTATCTATCCTTTTGCTCCTTAGAATTTCTATCACCTTTTTGTGCTGTACTTTATCAAAAGCCTTTTCGTTGTCAACAAAACATGCGTAAATCGTTTGGTTCATTTGTAAACTTCATTGAATTAATATATTAAAGGCGAATAATGCTTCGCGAGTTCCAAAGCCACCCCTGAATCCAAACTGTGAGGAACTTACATCCTCTTCCAGTTTTTTGAAAATTCTTTTATGAATGATTTTTAGAAAAAGTGTTAGGTCAAGGCTCATTGAACTGATTGTCTTGTACTCTTCGCATCGTGACGCTTTGCCTTTCTTTGGCAAAGTTATGATGCTTGATTTCAACCAGTCCTCAGGGATCTTGCCGTATTTGTATATAGCGTTAAAGAGATTGGGAGTATTTGGACATTGTCCTCTTCTATAAGTTTCAAAAGCTCGTTTGGTATTCCATCTGGGCCTTTGGCTTTCCTGGTTTTGGCTTCGGTTAGCATCTTTGTTGTCCCCTCTATCAAAATAGTCAGCCCTTCCGTTCCCACATTCGGTTGAAGTACTCCTCGTTCATCCCAGAAAAGCTCTTCAATGTACTCTTTCCATCGTTCTAACTTCTCGTTTATATTCACTAATATCTTTCCCGTTTTATCTTTTAGTGTGGCGTGTTGTTTCTTTCTTTCAATTCCATTACTTTTCTTTTACTTTTTTATGGAGATTAAAGCTGTCATGGTTTCTGTCGTATCTTTCTATCTTAGCGCACTGTTGTTGAAAGTATGTATTTTTAGCCTCTCTGATTGCAGCCTTCTTGGAGAACCTTCTTTTTTGTTAATTTGAATGCTTGTTCAACTTCCTGGTTAAAATCTTCGATAATCGGTTCCTCGCAGTCAGCTGGTGGGTCATATACTAGAATGATGTTCATTAGAGTCTTCTCAGTTTTAAGTTGCATTAGTATCACTCTTTTTCACTGACTCACTCCTATTATTGATTTTCGTTTCCGATCCATTGTACATCCGCAATTCCTAGGATGTCTATTTTAAGCCTTTCAACTTCTTTGTTAGGTTTATATAAGCTTCGAACGTTCCATGTTCCTATGTAAAAATACCCCCGGGGATTATTCGCACCCTCTGACCTTTTAGGGTTTGCGGGGACTGAGGGCCATTTGGATGTTTTGTGTATTTATGATGATTTTTACTAGAGAAAAAAATAAAAATTGTTTGATGTGGTTTCCTTTTGCCTTCCTCATTTTATTTTTTTACTATATCTATACGTTTCAATACCCTTTTTAATCAGTGAGAGGAGTTCTTTCTTCCTCCTATCTTTACTAAATATATATTAATTTGCTTTAACGTTGTTGTCTTTTTGTGTTCGTGTCAGTCCTTTGTATTAATGCTTATTTGAAAGGCGGTATTTACTCACCATATAATAGTGTCGTTGGATTTGTGATAATTTCTTGGAGTGTTCCACCCATACTGATACTATTGCCTATTTGAAGAGTCTGCGTCCGTCTTGTTCTTTGTCTTGTCTGGTCTTGTCTGTATCGAGTTTTGCGTTTATGATTGATAATAATCTTACCTTAAAATATCCAATCCATTACCTTTTCCATAGCCATGTCTGCATCGTGCAATGCTTTATCTTGCTTATAGGTATTCATCATCTTATTGCCTTCGGGAATGTTGTGGACAACCAGCTCCTCTTTCTCTTACATCTTGTGCTAAGATATAAGATTTTTTCCTCTTGTTGCGCTCAACCAAGGACAGGTTTCGACTTCTCTTTAATGCTTTCATCTTTTTTGATTAGATATGTAAATCCGATTAAGATGGGTCTTGTTTTATTCTCATTGGGCATACCAATTTTTTTAATAATATTAATTTCTGACTCAGATGTATTGACATCTAGCTTAGTCTTCATTAATTGTTTATTCAGACTTATTAGTTTTGTTTTATTTTCATTTGTTCCTTTTATATTTAGGATAATTATATTATTTTTCCGATTGTTCTTTAAAATTTTTCGTCTTGGTTAGCAATTACATCCTTTAGAGTTTTTACCTCATTTTCTCTAAGTTTTGTTTTTTTGCCTAAATTGTTTATTTCTATGTTTATTTATGTTTATTTCTTCATGTTTTTGATGTATTTCTTTTTTTATGTCATCATTGATAGTCATTAGAGCTACCTCCAGTTGACTTTAAAAATACTAAGAAGAACAGTTTCTGCATTTAAATGCAAAAAATAAACAAACGTTTTTCGAAAAAAATCATCAACCAGAATATATCAGCAACCGCCCATACTAGCAGAATTAATCGGGCCACACAAATCTGAGTGGATTAACTCTAATACTTCTTTGGCTCGGATATCTGTATGGTTGAATGGTAGCCTACACTGCTTGTCCTTTGCACAAACTTCACAATTTATTTTGTCAAGTACAGGTAATTTTTCACATTTGCCAAATGGATCACTCAAATTCCGGGATTATCCAGTTTAAACAGTTCTCCATCAAAAGAAGCAGTAACCACTAATTCCTTCTTAGAATTATAAATTCTGGAGCCTTGGGAGTCAAAAACAACTTCATTATTCTTCCGAACAATCAGACTCACCGAGAAAAGATTTGCACAAAGCCCTGGAATGCACGGCACATCAACTTTGAATGTGAAATAGGTAAGTAAACATTCCCAGTACTTTGAATGCTCAAGCGCATATTGTTGGCCACAACCACCTCACTTTTCGCAGCTTGACTGACATCTGACATTAACAGTGGGTTTGCACACATATGAGCAGATGCACCCGAGTCAACGTACCAGGCATCAGGTTCTACTGAAGAGGCAGCAAAAGATGTATACAAAACATTTTTTGAGTTTGGTTGCATGCCCATTACAGCCCCAAAGATCCTCATGCTCTAGATATGCCTGCACTGCAAACCTGCAGGAGTCGTAGTTATCACGTCCTTTTAATTATTCAATGCGTGGTCATCCGCTGTTCTACAGCTTTATTTATTAATATTATATTAAAATAATCTTTTAAAAATTCCTAGCTTGAAATGTTAATTTCGTTTTGCGACTGGGCCCATAACCTTTTAAAATACAAGAAGAAGGATATGAATTAAATAAACAACTAGATACGATGATAGAAAAATCGAGAATGAATAATTGTTTGTTATTATTTAATTAGAAACAGCAAACACTTACTGGAATATATTTTTTTAAATAAAGGCTATGTTTCTGTAAAGAAAGCCACAACGTTAATAATAAGTTATTGAAACTTAAAAAGAAATTATTGTTGAACACATTTTTATTAAATAAGAAAACGAAAGCGTAAAACTATACAAAAATTGACATATCATCCTCCACATGTCAGAAGCACGAGTGTGCAAAAATGAAAATGTTGGGAAATCACGGTTGAATGTTAATTGTTCTCGTAGAACATGATGGTTTGGTGTCTTTATTTTTTTGTAACACTCATCCTGATCGAATTCCCCCTACTAAAGAAAGCGCTACTGATCTAAAGAAACACACTTGCATATGTACCTATGTACATATGTGTTTACAAATAATTTTTTCCATATCCAAACAAAACTAAATAACTGTAAGATAACGAACCAAAAAGAGAACATAAAAACACATAAATAAACGCAAGAAGTTGCACTAATCGATGTAACATTTTTAAAAGTTACACCTATAGAGTCAAGACTTGCTACGATTTTAGTGTTGCGAAAATCGAGGAGTTGTGCGAATCGAAGGTTGCGTTAACCGAGTCCGTACACTGTATGTATGACTTTGAAATATAATTACAGCGACCTTTCCATGCCTTTAATTGGATGGCTCCTGCATAATCTACTCCAGTTATGTGAAACGAAGGAGCTTAAGTTACTCTTAAAGCCGTGATCGCCCCTTTTTTGGTGCATTTTTGGAGCTTTGTTCCTGACGCACGACAATTGCGATTGCACCCTTTTAAATTGGATTTAAAATGTATGATGCAATACTCAGTTCTGTGTCATTTTAGCTTAATTTTTGGCGATTTGTGTGATCTCGTCTGTAAAGAATTCATGTTGCCAAACGCGTATGAGCTGCTGAAATTTCTTATACTGATAGAGGTCCAGAAAAACGATCAGATTTTTTTACATTGGTTTCAAATGAGTTAACATGTATGCAGAGCCGAAAAATATTTGAAATGGGGTACCCAGATGCAATAAACTCATTCTTGACCTTTGCAACCTCTGAAGCCTTTGCTTTCAGATCATCTCATGTACAGGATGCGATTTTTCGACGAAGGTTTGCAAAAACTCAGGACCATGACACCACTTATGGCTACTGCGTAGCTCTTTTGGAGTCAGTCCTCTGGACGCGATATCCGCTGGATTATCCTAGGAAGGAACATAGTTTTAGCAGTGAGGGTCTGTCAACTCCTGAATTTCGGCGACTCTAGGTTGGGTTAGGTTAGGAGGGCTGTTTTGCACCAGCAGCAAATTTCACTCTGAGGCCGTAAAGGCCCATTGTGAGTACCCTGTTTGTACATGAAGGGAAATGCAACTAACACTTTGATCTGTTGAGGAAAAGTTTTAGGACTGATAGAGGTACCCTAGCCACTTCGTCAAAGCTTTCGAAGAACCGTGCTTCCATGCAGCATAAGCGGCGTTCTTGTAAAGCTGGGCAGTTGCATAGGAGATGTTCCACGGACTCTATTTCCTCCTCGTCTCTGCAGCTTTTGCAGAAGTCATTTGCAAAAACCCCTATCTTTTAAGACATGTTTCCGATGACGCAGTGTCCGGTTAATACCCCGACGAGCATCCGTATTTGACCTCTATTAAGAGTGACTAGCGATTTTGATCTGTTGATGTCGACAACAGGCCCCAGGCTTCGGGTTATGACGCAACCGCTGGTGTTGCTCCATTGTTCCTTAGCCAGCTGTAGGATGATGTCGTCGATAAAAGTCTTAGCGGTGTTAAAAGGTGGAAGCACCTCTCCGTCCGCTAGTAGTGGGCTCAGATCAGAGCCGTATCTGGCCAGTTCATCCGCTTTTTCATTCCTTTCAACACCAACGTGCCCTGGGACCCAGCAGAGTAGAACCGAGTGATGACGTATAGCCCTTAGTGCCGAGAGGCAATCTGTTACGCACTTCGCGTTTACAAGTTTAGAACCGATTGCTTTAAGTGCTGCTTGACTGTCCACGCAGATGGTTATTTCCATTGCTGGTAGTCCCATCGATAGGATAGCCTGTGCTGCTTTCTTAACCCCAAAGATCTCAGCTTAAGACACTGCAGTGTCGCTCAGTCGAAACGACTCGTTGTTGGCAAGTGCCTCCGAGAAGACCCCGGCTCTTGTACCTTTATCTGCTTTAGAACCATACGTGTAGACGGGTATACCTTTAATAATGGTACTGGGTGAGTCCCAGTCCTGTCTTTTGGATATAGTGATTCTGAAATCTTCCTCGAAAACATACCTGGGTTTCTCGTAATCAGTACGTGACATAAGATCCTTCCTATCAAAGGTTTCAAGTATGCTCGAGTGTTCGCAATTTTCAGGCCTCCAAAGTTTGTTCTCTCTTAATCTGAGAGCGGCTTTGGCTGCCACGTTCTTAGTGAATAGCTCAATGGGCTGCAGGTACAATAAAGTCTCCAGACATAGTTGTGGTGTGGATTTAATTGCGCCTGTTATGCCCAGATAAGCAACTCTCTGCACCTTGTTCAAGTTTTTGAGGTAAGATTTGGTTTTAACCGCTTCCCACCAGACAACTGAACCGTAGGTTAGAATAGGTCTAACAATCGCGGTGTACAGCCAGCGCACAATGTTCGGTTGCCCCATTTTTTTCCAAGTGTTTTTCTACAAGCATAAAAAGGCATTAAGTCCTTTCTTCATTCTTTCTTCGGTGTTCCGTTTCCAGTTCAGTTTGGATGTGAAAACCACGCCCAGGTACTTAACCTCGGTTGAAAGATTTAGGCGGACACCTTTAAGCGTGGGTGGGTCGGCGAGTCTATAACTCTATAAAGTTGACGTTGCATTTCTAGAGCTTAAACAGGTGAGTCCGCCCATGAATGACATCATCAATATAGACATTTTTGTGGGCTATTTGTGATGCTAATGGAAAATCGTTTCTTTCGTCAGCAGCTAGTTGTTGCAGAGTGCGAACCGCCAGATACGGAGCCGCAGCCGTGCCAGGTGGCGGTATTCAGCCGATACTCCTTTATATCTTCATCATCTTTGTCTCTCCAGAAAATAATTTGAAAATTTGAGTCCTTTTGAGATACCCAAATCTACCTATATATTTATGTTTTCTGAATCTAACATGATCGAATATGTCGTTATGAAGGCTATAACCTGCAAGTGGATGGTCGTTAAGTGACGAACCGTATGAACTACAATAGAATACACTCCTTTTCACGGCGTGATGGGGCACGAAATAGTGAGTCTGTAGCGATTTAGCGTCTACTTCCGTCTTTTTTAGTTCCCACTTTATGTACTCTCTAAAGACTTTCTTGTATTCCAACATGTTGGAGTGAAGCCTTTTCTCCAGTTGAAGATACCTTACCCTCGCTGAATTGTATGACATTCCTAATTCAGTTCGTATTACTTCCTTGAATTGAAGTTCAACCACATATTTTCCATCAGCCGTGCCATCGATGAGTTCGCATTGCTCATCTTCAGGCGATAGTGTGGTTTTCTTTACGACTTCCTCGAACTTCCAGAATTTTAAGAGCATTTTATCAACATCGCTAAAATTGTTATATTACATACATCTCTAACATTAATATGCAATGTAGGTACATGCATTATGTATTTATGTTTACTTCAAGACATCTCTCTTTTTCACAATTCGTATTTTTAACTTTAAACTACTTATTCGATTAGATAGCGTTGTGATAGTTAAGCAGGGCTAAATAAATATCGGAATCATCTTTGCTACATTTTTTCAACATTCACTTGTATGTATTGTTCAGCTAATCCATTAGATTTGGGATACTTTGGACTCGATGTTTGCTGTTTTATGTCCCTTTTTTTTGGCAAAATTTGGAACTCTAGAGAGGTGAACTGTGGTCCGTTGTCACTCTCTAAAATATTTTTTTTATTTTTTAATTATTATTTATTCTAATATAAATAAATTTACATTACAATACTCAATACAACTATGGCTTTCAGGTGAAATTTGCAAAAAGGGAGAAAGAGAAAGCAAGACGATAAAATATGATATAAATAATTGTTATGGGGCGATTCGAGTTCGACGGGTTTGCAGATTCAAAAGAATTAATTCGCAAGTCCGTCGATCTCCGACCGCCCCGAGATATACCTAACTAGATAATGGATACAATGTTCAATTTTGATAATAGTTTTGTATACATTTTGTATGCTTTGAAAGGATATTGGAGTTAGAAGCTCAATTAGTTTTTTGTTTAAGAATGTTTCACAAGGACAATCGTATACAAGATGTTTAATAATAAGAACGTGACTGGATAGGCAAAGGTGGCAAATTGGAGGAGAAGGTAGCTTTGGGTTATGAGTCGTAGTCGCAAAAACCATTTGTTCATTTCGGGTGTTGTGTATGTCGGGAGCATAGTTGGATCGGCCATTGGATTGATGGTAGAGTCGTGGTGAACGTACAATTTCCATTCCTCTTTTCTTTTGTTTTCCCAGTGGGTGTCTAACAGACTATCTTCAGTTATTTCTTAAATATGTTGTCACGTATTTTGATTATTGTAGGTGTGCGGTTCTTAATTAACAATCGCATGGAGCGTTGAAAGACTGTCGGAGTTTTCTATCTCTGTAGCTTTGGGAATTGCATAGGCTCCAGTCAAATATATTGAAAAATAAGTTAGTAGTCGTTCAGCATATAAAACGTCGCCTGCTTTAGTGACTATTGCATATGCAGTACCGTTGTCAGATTTAGAGCCGTCTGTATATAAAATTTGCCATATATTTCCTTTCAATTTGTCCAGAGTTTCATGGAAAATGTGGAAAATTTTTTGGGCTAGACGTGCAGTTAGAAGATCTCTACGGTGTTCAATGGAAGGCATGCCGGATTCGGTGAGAATGTTCTTTGTTGGCGTGGTTGCAATGGCTTTTAAGCTCGTGCTGATAGCGGAATGGTAAGATGGTTTAATGATGCAAATGTTGATTTTGCTCATTTACCGTCGATTACCAATCCAGAATCAATCTTAGATAATATATAATGTATGTATATTGTTATATAAATAAGTGTTTTGGGATGGATAGAACTTTTGTTTGAGGATAGAAAACGTATAATATTTAAACTGGTAGCTAGTTTTTTCTCAAGTTCCAAACAGTGTTTCTTAAAACTAAAATGTTTATCAAAAGATATGCCTACAATAGTAAGAGTATTTACATTTGGTATTTGTACTGTAAGCATATTGATAAAGGGACCATTGCAATTTCTTTTTCTGCAGATGTGCGGGTGTTTTTTTTATCGAGAGAGATGGTGGATCCGGACTTTTATTCGCTTATATCATTGTACGCAATTAAAAATAAAGTAACCGAGAGCGGTGAAACTTGAGGAATTCTTATACAGTAATCCCAGGTTAGTTGCGTTGGCAAAATTAACGTTTTTCGACGCATTTAACCGAGGAACGCAATTACAAGAACCCCGCTTAATTCCTTTGCAGACGCAATAAAGAAATCTCCGCTTTAATACCTTGAAAACGCAATAAAGCGTTTTTAATATAGTTATATTATACATATGTACATACCTACAATATACTTTATAAGGATTAAAAAGCAGATTTAATCAAACGCCGTAGTTGTAAATAAATAACTATACGACATAACTGTACATATGTACACTCAACGAACTTAATGCTTCTTGAACAGAAGGAGTATTTTCAAAAACGTCGTCTTCACCACCTGCGTCGATATCTTCTTCCGACATAGTTTCTGGCAAAACTTCTTCAATTATATCTTCATCTGTAGCCTGAGCACAACACATCAAGTTATCATCACACCGAATGTAATTTTGAAATTCGTTATCTACAACATCATTACTGAGGATATCCTCCATGGTACTGTATCGTACTTCTTCAACTATTACATCGTGTTCTTCTTCTTAAACATCTTCAGAAATGAATTTAGTCTAAATGAATAAATTAATTAAATTTTAGCAAAATATTGAATTCATTGATTACACTTCATACCTTTTTGAAACAATTTGTTATAGAGCTTGGTTTTACCATCCACCAAGCATGTTTTATGATATGCAATGCGTTAAAGATATTGATCGATTTAGCAAACTCGGCTACAGTGTTTCCTCTTTCTATTGCAGAAATTTGCTTTCTTATAATATTTTGCCTGTAATACGATTTAAAGCAATGGATGATTCCAAGGATGCAGGATCGAAGTTGTGTTCGGTGGTAGAAACTGAACATTAATATTTCTTAAAGCCGTCCTTGTCTTGTGCGACGTCGCATTGTCCACGAATAAAATAATTTTTCGATTTTGACCTATCATCTCTTCATCTAGTGAAAACAGAATTTTATTCCACAGCTCCTGCGTCATCCATGCTTTTTTATGGGAATAGTATTTCAATGGTATAGTCTTGTTTTTAAAACATCGCGGATTTTGAGATTTTCCGACAACAATCACCTTTTTATAATCTCCGGTAGCATTACAAATGAAAAGTAGTGTTAGACGTTCTTTCGATAATTTGCATCCACTTATTTGATGTCCTTTTCGGTTAAGAGATGATGTCGGCAAGGCTTTATAAAATAGACCGCTTTCGTCGGCATTGAAAACGTCGTTGGATGCATAGCTTTTAATTAAATTGGGAAGAACATCTGTTAAAAAATCATTGGCACTTTCTACATCGGCAGAGGCACCTTCTCCATGTATTTTTTTTACGGAAATTCCTTCGCGTTTTGGCCAACGCCACAACCAGCCTGCAGTTGGATTAAAGTCTTGTTTCATTTTGATCGCAAACTGTTTTGCTTTCTCCAAAACCATGTTCGAAGAAACTATAGCTCCAGACGCTCTCATTTGATTAAACCAAACTGTAATAGCTCGGTCCACTTTGGGACAAGCTCCACTCCTGAATCGTTTGCTTGTCAAATTACAAGTCTTCGACTTTTCAAGAATGGTCTCTTTATTTTGAATTATCCGATTCAGCGTCGACCTGCAGCATCCATATTTGAAACACAATTCACTTTTGTTGTTTTCCGTAGCTTGAGCAATTATTCGCAACTTTTGCTTTAAAGAAAGTGATGTTTTTTTTTGTTTGTTCATGGTTGCCTCGGAAATATTTAAACGAAATGGATTTAAGCATAATGATTAATCTAATAAATGCAATGTATGACATACCTAATTATTCATCCACACCTTATTCAGGTCAATCCGCAGCAGTCACAAAACTTTTTTCTGTTTTGGCGCACTTAAAAAGCATACTTTTATGTCACGTCAATTTGACAACTGACTTAACAACTCTTCTTGACTTTTTTAAGCTGTAAGCACAATTTTTTTTATATGTCATGTCAATTTGACAATTGTTTCTTCTTGATTATTTAACCTGTAAGCACAAAACTTTTTTTTCTTTTATTGTGTGTGTCCAATTATCCAGGAGATTTTGTATGCAGTTGAATGAAAAACTTAACGTTTTTCAATGCAATTAACGCAATGGGTAACGCAGTTAAGCGGTACGCACTTAAACGGGAAAAGTTATGTACATTTCTTATGGAACATTTTGTTTGCTTAGTTTTTCGATTAATTAAACGGGGAGCACAATTAAGCGGGCGCCAATTATCCGGGGATTACTGTAGTTAGGTTATATACACTAAAGAATAAGCTGTTTGCTTTTATTCTAAATTTTCTGTTTGGGAGGAACGATTTTATGTAAGAATACATATTGGGGACAATCTCCCATTCGATAAGTTTCTTTAAAGATATATGAACACCAATCCTGTCAAATGCCTTTTCAAAGTCAAGAAGACGTGGTTTTTACATGACAGAGCAGAAGCGACGAATTTGTCAATGTGAAGTAGAGAATCAGCGCTACTGCGTCCATGTTTAAACGCAACTTGGTTAATATTTATATAGCTATTTTTCTCTATGTACCGAACCACAGAAGTCTTAAAGAGGCAATTTTCTCTAATAGTTTGCTAGTGCATGACAATAATGAGATTGGTCAATATCCTTTAGGGTCAGTCAAACTTTGTTTGGGTTTGGGAATAGGTACTATAGTACCCTGCTGTTTTTCCTTGAGCGAATTTAAGCAACTTTGCGAATATAACGTGGGTCCAGTATTCTCACAGGATCGTGTAGTCGAAAAGTACTTGCAGCAACACCCCAAGTCAGGAATTTCCTTGTGGTAACACTACCACCAAAAAAAAGGGCGCTTTGTTAGGTTCTCTGCCGCTTTCTGTGCTGTTTGAAAACTGCAGCAGACACTAAACAGGCAACGCAACAAATGAAATTAATAAAAAATAGAAAAAAAGAATCTCAAAGAGAATTGAGAATAAAAGAAAGTTTCTTTGAGTTATAATTTAATGTATTAAGAAAAGAAAATTAACCATAAACAAAGTATAAACAACAAAATTATTACAAGGAAAACATGAAACAAATGAGAAATGAAAAAAGATTAGTGATAACACACTATCGTCTGAGTGTGTGTGCTCTAGAGACAGTGGTGAAGTCGTCGTTAAAACACACAAACATAGTTATTCGCGCCAAAGGGAAAACAAGTGTGGCACTTTTCTGGATAGTGGGAAATACCCGACTATTTGCTGTGAAGTACAACATCTGAATGAATGTAGTGTAATCTACGTTCGGCTTATATAGCCAGCTTTATTCAAGATTTAAAAAAGGTTTTTATTTAATCTAATATATACAAATTGACTTATATCTAGATATTTTACTAAAATACGTAATGTCGGCTCAACAAAAAGGGCCCGACGGATTTCTTATGGCTAGGTTTACAAATGTTTATACCCTATCCTAAGGGTATATTAATTTTGACACATAGTTTGTAACACCCCTTAATATTCGTCGTAGACCCATAAAAGTATATATATTTATGATCAGGACCAAATCCTAAGACTATCTAGCAATGTCCGTCCGTCCGTCCGTCCGTCCGTCCGTACGCAATTTTTAGGCCTTTAAATTCAAGCTAGAAAGCTGAAATTTGGACCACATACTCCCTAGGGCTCCGAAATGGTTAAGTGTAAATTTTTTTGGAATACGCCCACTGCCACGCCCACAATTTAGAAAAAACCGATTTAAAGCTACAGATGGACAGATAGAGGGTTATAACCTTCACAAGATATGTAGGCACTGCCCTCCTTTATAAGTTTGTCATATAAAGTTTTTTGCCACGCCTACTTTTTGTGGGCGTTTTTCACTAAAATGCTGTTTTCTTCGATAATTTTCATAGAAACCGAAAAAAAGTGTTTAACAAGATATTTAGCCAATATTTTTTCCAATATATCGCCCATACAAAGTTTTTGGCCACGCCCACTTTTTCGGGGCGTTTTTTCAACAAATGTTTTTTTTTTTTCTAAATTTTATAGAATGAAATGAAATGCTATCCATCATCTTCTTAAGGTTTTTTTTGGGGCATATAGGGATAGGGATAGGGTATCATACTGTTCGCTCCAAGCGGACTGTAGCCTTTCCTTATGTTTTTTTCATTTGTTTGTGTATCGTTATATTTGCTATATATAATCTAATGATGTGAAATAATTTTTGAACAAAAGTAAAGTAATTATAATTCATGTGTAAATAAAAATGATAGGATTAAAAAAAAATTAATTTGAAATATTACCTTCTTCCCGTCTGACGCTGAGATCGACTCGATGATGCGGCAGGATTTAAATTTTGATATAGTCTTCTTCGCAATGGCTGTATTGGCTAGTTGTTTGTTAGTGAAAGGGAATTTCGGTTTTTCGTAATAGAAGAGACATGGTATGTCCCTAATGGAATAGTGAGGTCATCTTTAGAGGCAATTTGACAAGTTGAGGCCCCAATCTGCTTTATGTTTACATAAGGACCCTCTCGTTTACGAACAAATTTGAAAGGTATCCCTTTTGAAGCATTACTGAGGGTATGTGAGCTGACTAATAATTGGTCAACTATTTTCAGGGAGGGTTGTTGTCTTCGCTTTTTATCGGCATAGTGTTTGTTTCGATCTTGAGTTTTTTTCAGTTGTGGTTTGAGCATCTTTGATTGTTCGGGATAACTGCTGCAATCTCGGAATAATTTGCGGAGTGAAGCTTCTGTCGCATTCTATAGGCCTAAGATCGTGGCTGACGTCATCAATGGTCCTTGGTTCACGTCCGAACATTAAAAATGTAGCAGTATAACCGGTACTTTGGCATTTGGCAGTGTTCATTGCCAATTCTTGTTCCTGCCTTGCGAACTTCCTTCGCATTTCTTGCTGGTAAATCAATTTGGAAGCCACATACACTGCATTTGAAGTCAGTATGACCTATATCACCACACGGTGGTCTAGATAGCATATCTGCAACACAGTTGATTTTGCCTGGAGTATATTCTATGATAAAGTTATATGGCTTTTAGAGTTATCTCTCCACCTTCAACTTAGCCTCTGAATTTATTGACTGCCCAGGCAATGGCAAAGGCTTCGCGTTCGGTGGTTGAATCATTTTGCTCGGCGGCTGTGAGTAGCATTGAAGCATATTCCATTGGATGCTAATTTTTCTTCTCCCTTCTGGTCGAACGCTTAAATTTCGGTGAAGAAAGGTTCGATGTATATTTCCTCTTCCGCACGTACTAGTGCAGAAACAAATTTTGTTTCTCACTGTAAAGTACCAAACCTGAAGGAATGTAGTGGTCTTCGAGATTTCTCAGGGGTCTTCCAGATAATTCCATTATAAAATTGTTGATCTCTTGGCTTATTCCGATTCTTAATAGAGTCTTCTTGTGGGAAAGTACTTCAGTGTTGCGGGGTTCCGATGGAGTTCTGTGCAGGATCTTAATATCTTCCTCTCGAATAGCTGGATCTTCTTTATGGTTGTTGGCGATATGGTGAATCAGATGGGACAGCCGTAAGTAATCAGTGGACGGATGAGCTGCTTGTATACCAGTAGCTTTGTCTGTTTGTATAACCCATTGCGCCTCTTGAGCGAC
Organism: Ferdinandea cuprea; assembly: GCA_963576555.1. Taxonomy (NCBI): domain Eukaryota; kingdom Metazoa; phylum Arthropoda; class Insecta; order Diptera; family Syrphidae; genus Ferdinandea; species Ferdinandea cuprea. The sequence continues at coordinate 83,146,458 of OY754958.1, read as the reverse complement.
GGGTGTACCAGATGAAGCGCAAAATTCGCCTACTTCGTTGTTTTCTATGTAGCTGAACAAAGAAGGATCTATTTGTTAAGAAATTCCAGATTAACCTCACCATACAGTTAAGAAATCCAAGTTCCATTAACTTATGAATCAGTCCCTTGATCCATACACAGTCAAAGGCCTTCTCGATGTCCAGTAAGCAGGCAACAGTTGTTTCCTTTTTGTTTAAACCCATGGTGACGTCGTTTTGGAGTTTCAGCAGACGTTGAATAGTGGAGTGTCTCAGTCTAAATCCAAATTGGTAAGACGGAAGTATACCTCTCACAGGTGAATGATTTTGCGTAGCATCAATGACTCCATAATTTTGCTTACACAACACAGAAAAGCTATTGAACGGTATCCACTAACGTTTGTCCTGTCTGTCTTCTTTGGCACTGGAACAATCTTTGCTACTGTCCATGTTTTCGGGAAATAATTGTTGTTAATGCATATGTTAAAGATGATCGTCAAGAGTAGGATGGCCACTCATGGTAAATTTTTTAGCAAAAATTTAGAAATTTGGTCTGTTACAGATGACTTCTTTGAATTTCCGCTGTGGATGATTTCAACAACTTTTTCTGTGTTTGTGAAGATTTCATCACTAGTTGGATCATTGGATGGATTCTCACTGTTGAAATTTGTGATAATGTTTCTTTATGAACTTGCCTATTTCACCTGTTCTTCAACTGTTTCCAGGAACTCAGGCATATGAGATGGTGGTCGATCCGTGAAATTCGCTGCGCGAAGTGGGTTGCAAATGCTTCGGCCTCTTCAATTGTTTTGGTGATTGCAGTATCCTGTTCATGTCTAATATTCTCAGGAATAGACTTTGATTTTCCATCCAGTGAGTTTATCTTGTTGAAAGCGTCTGGTGCTGGCTTTATTTGTTCCAACATCTGCCTGAAAATATTCTTCAGTTGGGATTGTATACTTCTGTACTCGCTGTTGTTTGTGTTCCATGTCCTATGGAGAATCCGTTGCAGTCTCTTCCTCAGTCGTTGTCTGTGGGCATATATTTGCTGGATGTGCTTGGGTAGGTGTCCATATCTGTCTCTGCTAGTCCTGGTAGTCTTTTTTTGGTCTATAGCTTCGAAGTGGTTGATGACTTCATCAATCTGCATATTGCTGAGATTGTTTTCAGCTGCTGGCAGTGTAATGCTGTCCTCAATGTCTGCTTGATAGCGGTTCCAATTGATTCGGTTGAATCTGATGTGCATCTCTGGGGAGGATGTTAACTAAGTTTAAGGAAACCAAGAAAAAGTCCAGCATCGATGGTGTTCTGGGCTTGGGAAATAACTATTAAGGAGTGCAGGTGTGCATTACCATGCAGCCGCTCCACAATAGCTGCTCCTTGTGGTGATACAATATGACCCTTTCATAGCTGGTGTCTGGCGTTAAAGTCCCCTCCAATTACGCAATAAGTGTGCTCGTTTCCTCTTACGGCGCTGCAGCGGTTGTAGACTGTTACAATCAACAGAGTTTCTATTTCAGACACCTTGATGATGACGGCTGTTGTTTCCATGCTCGTTAGTTCCGGTATTTGGATTTTATTACCTCGGAATGTGTTCTTAATGATGACTGCAGTTCCAGCTCTTCCGTTGGTTTTGTCTTCTCGGAAAATCTTGTATCCATCCGGTTTGTAGGGGTTTTTGTAAGAAAGAATGTCGGGTTTCTTAGACTTAATAAATAAGCTTAAGGAACTCCGTTTGGGTGTGGAATAAATAGATTTTACATTATATGTTAAAATACTAAGCAGATTTATTGTGAACATAATTCACAAATAAGTTTGCCTATCGTCGAGGGTACTATAGTTGTTGGGAACATTCTTTCTAGCCCTCTGGAGAAGGGTCACAGCCATCATACAACGCATGTCAACGCTTAAAACGGTAAAAATCATACATTGTATGTGATGTATGATCTTTGAAATAGGCCCCAGATTTTAAGGCCTTCGAAGACGAGCTCAAGGCAAACTTGTGCTGCTCCCTCTTCTTCAGAGGAATGAATGTAGTGTATTCCAGAGTATATCTACTTACAGTGAGTAGGGGCACTCTCCATACATATGCAACTTGTTTTACTACAAACAAAAAATACGTACCATAAGTGAAAACAGGCAAGAACGACTGATTTTAACCCTTATCACTTATAATAAAAAGAGTACACAATATTTGCTACTACTACTATATCGGTTTTCCTATACGGCCCTAGCGAGGTATCCGTCGGAACGGAAAATTCTCCGCAACGCATACTCTGTCGGAGACCCTAATTACATTCGAGGTATCCGATTTCGGTAAAGAATAATTAAAATGCGACGACGCATTGATCTGACATGCGACAAATGTAGAGATGTATAAAATGTTCCGATATATGTCGCTCATATTTGTATTTGCAAAACTTTAAATCTGTATATGTTGACAGGGGGGAGGTATTTCATACTTAATACTTTTTTTTAATTTTTTTATTTATACTTGCTTATATTTTTTAACTGCTTATCCGAAAATCGGAAAAAATTCAGCGACCACTTGCTGTCGGAGGAGATCGGACAAAAAATGGTGTGCAACTGTCACAAATGTCACTGCTAATGCATTTCATCGCACTGCAACGCAGATCATTAGTTGTGCGTTTTTTGCTGTCGGAACAATGTTCCGAACAGATGTTCCGAAAAATACCTCGAAGCAAAAATCCTCCGAATCGTAGGAAATCGGAGAATTTTCCGTTCCGACGGATACCTCGCTAGGGCCGATAATGTTTTTACTTAAAATGATCGGAAAACCCCTAATTTGGACATTTTAAAAAGTGTTAACAATACTCGCATGAAATCGTTTCAATTACATAAATGTATCGAATGCTCTTTTCCATCACTTTGGCTCACAAACAGGCAAAGAAATGATTTCTCATGTTTGCCAAAAATAACGTATAAGTACGAGGATATATGAAGTAACGAAACATTCGAAATGCAAATATTCTCTGTGGTACCTATAGTAACGATGTGGGTCCTTGTATCGCACCTATTTTTGTATGTGTTTCGAAATGCGGATGGATTGTGGGCATACGGATACGAATTGAATTTGTTAAAGAGAAGTGAATGTAGACCTTTTCTCCTTTAATTTCTTCTATCTTAGCGCAAGAAACATAAAAAATAAAAACATTCCTGGTTTTGGTTTCTTTTTCTTATTTTCCCATTATATTTGTAAGAGAACAAATATACGCAAGGAAAAAAAAGGAAAATTTTTTTAACTGATACTCAGACCTAGAGTATTATATTTGTCTTCATTTAAGTCCCCAACATAATGTTTCCTTCTATATTGCAGATTTTAAATAATATGTGGGTGCGAAATTAACGTGATATTCGCAAGAATTCTTAAACTCTGTAGAGAATCTTGAACACAACTTTATTTCCTAATATGTATTTTCTTAAACTTAACATTTGAAAAATGATTTTATTCATAAATTTCTCATAAAATTTTATTTCGTGTACGAGTTTATCATTATCAACGAACAAAAATGTGCGAAGCACACTAACTTGTGAACATATGTTATAAGATGTTTAATAAAAAAATGTTGTAAATTGATTTTTTCCTTTTTTTGTACGCCACACAATGTATTACAGTTTGATAAAGTTCTACTCCTCTTCTATCTCTCTTGCACCGCAAAACTTTCTTACTGCCGTCTATTTCTCGTGTATGTGAGACTTCAGATTATTAAATTGTCGAGAGTGTCCCTACTCACTGTAAGTAGATATACTCTGGTGTAATCTACGTTCGGCTTATAAATATAAGCAGCTTTATTCTAATTTGTTTGTGTATCGTTATAGTTACTATATAAAATTTAATTACGTGAATTAATTTTTTAACAAAAGTAATTATAATTCAGGGTGTAAATAAAAATTAAAACGATAACAAAATGATAGAAGGTTACAAAAAAATTAATTAGAAATGTTACACGGATGTATTTAGGTTGTATTCAGGGGGTGCTCTATCAATAGCAAGGCGTTTGGAATCAAAAAAACTTAATGAGAAGTTTTGATCGCTGGAATAAGTAGACCAAGTCTTTTGGGTTGGTCAGTGTTCCAGAATCTGTTGTTAATAAGTTTATACCATACAGAGAGTAGTATTCTCTTAGAGCTTTTATATCCGCTCACAGTTGTGATGTGAATTTCTCAAACCTCTCTTTTTTTGAGAGTTTCTCCTTTTTAAGGAATATGGCGTGATAGTTTACGAGGTTAAAATCAGTTTGTTTTTTCTTAATGTACTTCACAGATCCTGTATAATATTTTGTAGTGTGGCTAATTCAGAGTTCCACCATGGAACGAACGATTTGTGGGTGATGAGTTTTGTTTGAGGTATAGAGACGTTTGCAGCAAAGCGTAACGTTTAAGTGATGCTCGTTTCTTTGTTTATATTTGGCTCGCTCTTACAGAGATTTATACTCTTAAGTATTGGGAAGTGGTCGCTTTCATGTAATTTTCTGGATATTTCACACGAAACCTTAAGGAGTAACTGAGGAGCTATTACTGTAAGATCTAGATGTGTCAGCGTTTTATGAGTCGAGAATTGTGTTGGGGTTCTGTCATTTAAAATGCAAGATTGGAGTTTAATAGAAATTTCTCGAATTCTTTGCAGCTACTTATTGAAGAACTTCATAGTGGGTAGAGAAAGAGAGAGTTTGGGAGGGGGAATGTACACCAATATTAGAGTAACTTTGGTTTCAAGGAGTCAAGCGGAGTCGTCTTTGTTGGGCAAATAGTTTTTTTTTATGTGGTTTCATCATCACTTGCTGTAAGGTTTAAGTAGTAATTTTTGTTTTTTTATTAATGATTGGATGACTTTAGAGAAAGGTGAGTTTGTGTTAAATGGGGTATGCAGTTGATTGCATACATGGTATATTTGTTTAGCTTCTACCATAAAACATTTCTTAACTGTTTTTATTTTTAGAATTTCTTTAGCTTTTAGAAAGCTTTTGAAAAACTGAGGGCGCAGGATGTTCTTTAGTACAATTGGCACAGAGAGTCCGTGTGCATGTAGATTTGATAACGTTTTCTTTGCGAGAAAAATATCGGCGATATCACTAAAATTAGAAGATTTCTATCACGAAGTTGTGTAATGTAGTGTGAGTTCAAAATTGTAAATAATGTTGCCCATGCCCTGCGACAAATATTCATTAAATACATTTATGAACGCAAACGAAGCTGTATGCATGCGACAAAAATGAGTTGTCAATATATGTATATAAACAAAATATTATAAACAAAAGTCAAAAGTTAATTTTGTGAATTTTGAATACTTTTAGAATCCTCATCAATCCTTAACAATGTCTGAAAAAATGAATCTACAAAGATTTTGGTTCTTGTTTAGTCCTATGTAACATAGTATATTAATTTCGTATTTTAAATGCAAAATAAATATTTATTTACATATATTTTAGTTAAAAAAAATGCAATTTGCAAAAAATGTTTCTACATTTTCTCTCCTGTCCTTTTAATACAGTTCGGCAACAAAACAAAAACACATGCCGAATTGACAGCACTGTCAATTTTCTTTAATTACCACAAATGCTGCTGAACCTCTGCAATAAGTGCCTGGCTACACGTTCATGGGAATGATCGTCATGTCTCACGAGACAGGTAGATTTTATGTGAGTCAGAAAAAAATGGGTAGATTGCACCAAGAATCCACCTCTTTCGATTTGAATTCTCGGCGTGGGCATGAACGTTTCGGTTCCAAACCATATCACTTTTGACAGAAATCCTCATTTGAGATTTGTGTTGGAAGAGTGAAGACCGAATACAGGTACTAGAGAGCACAAAAGTATTCGCTTTTCCAAGATAAATTTTGTTTTGTTTCAGATTTCAGCGTTCCCCGCCATTCAAATTGCTTTCATTCTTATGAGACTTTTTGTGTGTGTAGCCACAACGTTCATGGGAATGACTTTCATTCACAAATACCAAAGTATTTTACATTATCAGTCATTCGGGCTCGATTTGGGCACCTTTGAATTCCAAATGAATTACCATCATGTACTCTTTTCATCATCTTTATTCGTAGTGACCTTGGAACAATGATTTTCAATGATTTGAATACAATTTTATAGTTATAGGTATTCGTAATCTTCACGACATGTCCAATATGGTTTAAGTGCACCAGGTACTTTGTGTACAGAATCAGCCCACCCAGAAAGGCTATGAGCCTTTGTAGTTCATTATCCGTTGCCATCTCTTCAGCAACAAGTTTCAGTGATTCTTGTGACATTTCATGTAAGGAACGTATCTCTATCCGGTCGTTGATTTCGTCGTCGCTCGGTGGATTTAAGCAGTCTCTACTTAGGAGATCAGCGAAAGCTATATCCTTCCCTTTTCGGTATACTACTTGTGGGTTACACTCTGAAAGTTTAAAAATTATCTTCTGCAACCTACTAGGCACACTTTGAATAGGTTTCTTGAAAAATATTTCCAGACGATTGTGATCTGTTTCACGATGAGCCGTTTACCAACTCTATACTCTTTAAACTTTTCACAATAGAATTTAATAGCTATAGCTATGTATTAGAAGAACACATGAGTGAAAATTATGAGATTAAGATTCCAAACGCCCAAGATTTTTTTTGGCATATATGAAATTCAAAAATAGTGAGAGTGAAATATTTGAAAACATAAAAAGTGAATTAAAATTAATAAGATACTTAAAGATACTTCTAAAAAAGTAATAGAAGCCGGAAAATTTAGTGTTGGACGGGAACATTGTGAAGTATTTTATGGAATCGACGTTTTGATATGCTATAAATGCGGAGGATATAATTACCGATCAGTTGAATGTAAGAATGACAAAACATTTCTTAACTGTTTAGAAAAACCTAAAACAAATGCCTGTAAAAAAAAGTCATACAGAAGTGCGTAAACTGCATGAATGCCAATGAAAGACTAAATTTGGGGCTCAACGAAAATCATATAACATTCAGCAAAATATTTTAAGTATATTTGAACAAGCTTACAGCAAAAAAAAAAAAAAGAATTGGATATTGGAGCAACCAAAGTCAGTAAAATGCATTTATAAATATTATCATTCAAGGTCTTAGAAATAATTGCGAAGAACTAGAAATACTGTGTAATGGCTATAAGTATGATATTATCAGAGACGCATATCACTGAAAACACACAGCGTGAACAAATTAGCATTAACGGATATAACGAGGTATCATTCCCCTCAAACTCAATGAGAACTGGAGGATCAACATTGTATATTAAAAGAGATTAGGGTATTAGCGACATTTTGAAAGAATCGATAGATTACACGCCGTGGCTGGTGTCGTGCAAATGTACATTTAATATCATATATATATATATCGTAACAAATATAAAAAACATAAAAGTAAAACCAGAAGAAAGTGAAATAATTTCGGACCATGAAATTATAACCGTATCAATACAAAATAAAATATATGCAAACAAAATCAATAAAAACGTACAATATTTCAAATACCACAAAAAAAACTTCGCCGAAGAATTAAGCTTTTATGATACTACAGAAAAGATACGGTAGATACATTTACTATCAACAACGAATAAATACATTTAGAGAATACAACGATATAAATAAATGGTTTATTAACAAAATTAAATCTCAAAAAATTAAGAAAATGGAAATGTATCAAAAGCCTTAAATATTAACAGATGAGGAAAGCTGGGACGAATATAAAATAGCAAAGAACTAATACGAGGTTTAAAAGTAATAAATCAAAAAACCATTATATACAATTCAAAATCAACATAGCAAACGGACAGAAACAAATGTGGATAGTTATTAAAAGATTGGTGCTAAACCAATAAGTAACATAATTTTCCAACAGACAAATTACACAGATGAGGAAGAAATTGCTAACAAATTCAACGAAAATTTTATAGTTATAGGTATTTGTAATCTTCACGACATGTCCAATATGGTTTAAGTGCACCAGGTACTTTGTGTACAGAATCAGCCCACCCAGAAAGGCTATGAGCCTTTGTAGTTCATTATCCGTTGCCATCTCTTCAGCAACAAGTTTCAGTGATTCTTGTGACATTTCATGTAAGGAACGTATCTCTATCCGGTCGTTGATTTCGTCGTCGCTCGGTGGATTTAAGCAGTCTCTACTTAGGAGATCAGCGAAAGCTATATCCTTCCCTTTTCGGTATACTACTTGTGGTTTACACTCTGAAAGTTTAAAAATTATCTTCTGCAACCTACTAGGCACACTTTGAATAAGTTTCTTGAAAAATATTTCCAGACGATTGTGATCTGTTTCAACGAATACTTCATTGAAAGTGTAAAGTTAATAAGAAACAAAATTGAAGACATCTAAACGAAATTTATCAGTCTGAGTGCAATTTTAAATTTCAGCAAATTTTCTTAGAAAATTTAAAGGAATTTGTAAGGATGTAAAAAAACAAATCGGGTTTTGACAAGATAAGTCCTAAAATACTTCTTGGCAACTGTAATAAGCGAGTGGAAAAGTGAGAGAAATACGAAAAAACAGTGGCTTAGATCAGGAGAGCATTTGAAACAATTAATTGTTGTATTCTATTGCAAAAAGTTTCGAATTACGGGATAAAGGATAAAGAACTGAACTAGTTTAAATTGTTTCTATCAAAGAGATCGCAAAGGAAAAAAATCAACGGCAGGTATCAAATTTAAAAAAGGTCGATAAAGGAGTTCCTCATGGGTCAATTATGGGAGCTCTATTATTGATAACAAATGTAAATAAACAATATGCCAACAATATTAAGGGAATGCAAAATCGTACTTAATGCAGATCATACATTGGTTTATGCTGAGGAATGAAGTGCAAAGCTTTTAGAGGACATCAAACTTAGAGGAATTAAACGAAAAGAAAACTAAATTAATGAAAATAAATCTATTGAAATCAATAATACAGAAATAGAAAATGTGAACAACAACAATTATTTAGTAATAATTATCGACAAAGACTTAAAATTCTTCGAGCACATCGATTACATTGTAAAAAATAAGTAAAGAGATTGCTTTTTTTTAATAGATAGGGGGAAGATGAATTGCCTTACAGCGATTAAGGTGTACAGCACTATCATAAAGCCACACTTCGAGTATAGTTCCACGATTATATACTCCTGTTGCAATCAAGGTCAGGTAGATAGACTCCAAAACAAAGCGATGAGAAGTATATTAAGATGCAATCGATTTACATCAATAAGACATATGCTAGATGCTCAAATGGCTTAATGTTAAGGAAAGAATTGAACTCAATACACTCATAGCTGTATTTAAGATGAAGAAGGGTGTTGCACCAAGATACATCACAAGTGTATTGAGACGGGTAGGAGAATCACATCCGTACTCACTACGGAACTTCTATAATTTTAGAGTACACATGCAGTTGTCATCAGCAGCTCCGAATACCATAATGTACACGAAGGGATATTGGTATTTTATAATTTGAAATGTGATTTAGAAACTGAAAATAATTGTAGGCTTCTTAAAAGCAAATGTATGAATTTTATAAAATCCATTACATAAATAATGATTGTAAAACTTATTGTCCACTTCGCTTTGTTACGCTAGTAGCATGCCGGCCCCAAGCCCGGATAAAGGCGGAGATGTTTGAGGTAACAGTAAGGATAGTAAAGACAGTGAGGATAGGTAACATATCCTCTGTTAAATAACCGTTAGTGTACTTTAACCTATTGGAGCAGTAGTTAAAACTCAAAAATCAAATGAATGAACAACCTAAGGAATGTTAATACTCCAGGTGGTACTGGCAATTGCCAAAATCCATCTGTGGTCTTTTCGACTGCGGCTGGGGCTCGGATTCTGGAGGCCCCAACATTTATTGAACAAACAAGCGACTGTTGTGCACAGATGAGTAATGAGTATACAGATAGTCGACTCAGCGTCCCCTTGAACCCGCAAAATCTTTTTAAAAATGGCGAAAAAATCCTCAAATTTTCTATCTGTGAATACCTGTCAAAAATATGTCATTAGCGCCGGTAGATTTGCAACAATTCCAAATGGCAACAAAAAACAGCTGATTGTAGCGGATGTCATGGGAAAGTGCTGCGAAGTATTGAGTAACGTAGTTCAAGTTTAATAGATATTTTAATGGGAATGTTTATGAAAAAAAAATAGTTTTATAATAAATATGAAGTTGCAATTAAATGCGAATATTTTTTGTGTTTATAAGACATAATTCTTAAAATATAGACATACCTACTTGGATATATAAAAACGTGTAATAAAATGATAGAATTACTAAATTAGTAATTTTTGGGTGTAAAATATTTATAGTAAATAGTAGTGGATTAGTTTTTTATATATTAAATTCTGTGGTTTTTTTATTTTGTTTTTATTGGCCATATGAAAGTTTAATGCATCAACATATTCGGAACGTTCATTGGCGGGGGCCAATTGACGGAATATGACGTTGGGTTGTTAAAAAAAATCGAAACCTTGGTTATAGTTGCAGTGATTGTGTTGTAATACCGGACAAAATAATAAAGCAATACGATGGCTTGTTGGAATCCCAACAGTCAAAATATGAAAAAATAATTGAAGTGCTTAATAAAATAAAGTGAGAACGAACAAAATAATCAATTGAAAGAAGAAATGCAAAGGATTTCTTCAACGGTTATAGAGCTAAAAAATGAAATAATAACAAAATCGGCAAATGGTGAAAGTGAGAAAAATGATAATTTAACGTCACAAAATGCTTTAATTGCCAGGGATTTAATCATAAGGCAGATAAGTTTAAAATAAAATTGCTTGTGTTAAATGCGGTGATGAACACTGTGCATGCAAAAATAGTGTGATAAAATGTATTATTTGGGCAAAGCATAAAGAATTGCTAGGATTAGATTCAAATTGTGAGCATGAATCTACAGATAAATTATGCCCAGTATTCATTAGAAAGTTAAAAGTGTTTAACGAAACAATAGATTATTACCAACTAAAGTTCTGGTGCTTCAATGTCCAGGGTTTAATTAATAACTGTAACCAGATTGAAGCTATCCTTAAAGACAATGAATTTGATTTAATAGCTATTTTAGAAACTCATGTAACGAAGGATGTACAAAATAGTGAAAAAAAATTAACAAATAACGTGCTAATCCGATGTTTTTTTTTATCTTAAGAACAATTTTCGCTACAAGATAAGAAATAAAATGCATATTCAGATGAAAGTATGGGGCTTATACATCCAAATATTATCCAAGGGTGTAAATGAAATTGTGGCGGTTTTTTTTATAGATCACCCAGTGGTTCTGAAAGCGAGTTCTGCTCAAATTTTTCCGAATGGATAGATCAGATATTACTTATGACTACAAATATAATAGTCGTTGGTGACTTTAATATAAATTTGTTAACAAAAACTACATATGAAACAAGGATAAACGAAATATAAACGAATTATAACTGCAAACAAATAATAAATAAACCGACATGAATAAACGCGTCATCATGTACGTTAGTTGACTTCATTATTACCGTTTATGAAAACGAAGTCTGCGCTGAGAATGAGTGACCATGAATCCATTATTGTAAATATTCCTACAAAAAAAAGTGAAATGCCTAATATTTCATTACATATTAGTTACATGGACGTTTTCATATATAAAAAAAACCGAATTCAAGTCTTTAATTCGGGAAAAATGCCTAAACCTTAGATACTCTTAGTGATCTAAATGAGTTATCAGAGGGTTTGCTAAAAGTACTTAGCGATTCCATCGTTGAACTTACAAAAAAAAGTATCTTTTCGTGGTTTACTCATGAGTTACTCAAAAGACATAAAGTGGGGTGCTTCAACAAGTCAATTTGATTTAATATGCCAGAGGACTGAAATGAATATAGACGATTAAAAAACCTGTACAAGTTGCGAAGAAGAATTATATGTGCAATAAAATTGAAAAATGCTATAGTCAGAAGGAAATGTGGTCAGCTATTAAAATGTTAGTGTTGAAGAAGGAAAAAGAAGATATAAATGAAGTGCAATTTTTAGACGGGCAAGAAAGTAATAAACAGATTATTGCTAATAAGTTTAATTCTGTCTATAAACAGTATAAATATTATAAGCAATTCGATTTTAGTCAATAATACGAACTACAGTTATAAAGGGTGTTTTTTAGAAGTTGGTTTTTCGAATAGAGATAAAACTGACATTTTGTGGTAAAATCTGGCAACTCTAATGTCATATATGTTCAGTTTGGTTTGCCATTTCATAATGAACAGGGTGAAAAATAACAAAGCTTGCAAATCGTGCAAATTTATTTCGAAAATAATGGTTCAGTTCGCGAAGTTAACCGCAGGCTCATTTTGGGTTGAATAACTACGTCAACAAGCAAAATTGCCGTATTTGGAGTGAAGAGAATCCACATGAGACCCTCAAAACGCCATTACATCCACAAAAACTGACTGTTTGGTGTGCTCTATGAGCTGGTGGATTCATTGGGCCATACTTCTTCCGAAATGATGCTGGAGAGTCAGTTACCGTTAATGGAGACCGGTATAGAGCCATGATAACCGACTATTTTGTTCCCGAATTGGATGGCATGAATATGGATGAGAAGTGGTTCCAACAAGACGACGCTACATGCCACACAGTGCACGTCACAATCGATTTATTGAAGGAAACATTCGATGAGCGCATAATTTCGCGGAATGCACCTGTCAATTGGCCATCAAGATCGTGTAATTTGACACCATTGTATTATTTTCTTTGGGGATATTGGGGGGATATGTCGCTCGCCTACGCCAACAAACCAGAAACGTTAGGGGACTTGGAAGCCAACATTCGTGGCTTGAAAAAGTGGTTGAAAATTGGACCTCTTGACTTGTTTTTATTTGAACCAGCCGCGGCGGCCACATACCCAAATTCATATTTAAACATTAATGGCATAAAATTATCCTTCCAATAAAGCCAAATCGATTTTCTTGTGTTTTATTTCAATTCGAAGTTCTATACCTCTAAAAAAAACATCCTGTATTTAACTTCAAAACCCAAGACTGAATTAACATAATAAAAATTATAAGAAAATCCAAAATTGCAATTATATATGTAAGATTTTGAAAGTATTTTCGTATATTAATAAATGAACTACTACTACTCCTTTTTGTATACGTGGATATGTGGTCACATTGCAGCAATACGGTACCAACGCTGAATTGGTTGCATCTTCGTTTGCATTGTAAAATCTTAAGATCGGTGTACTGGCAAAAATAGTTTTTAAACGTCTATACGTTCTGCTATGTTCTTCAGTCCAGTTCCAAGAATCATTTTTCTTCAGTAAAGTTCTTAACGAATGTGTCAACTCTGAAAAATTATAAATAAACTTACTTAGGTTTGTGACAATTCCATGTAGTATCATACTCTTCGCTTTAAGGCTGCAGCTTTTTTATGTTTTTCTTTTGTATTATTATATATATGAAGTGTAGCCTTCATTTAATTTGTATAATTTTTGTATGCTTTTCAATATTAAAAATGATATTGTATCTTACTGTGTGTGATGTGCTTAACATCGTTGAAATAAAAATAAATAAAAGGTCTCGAATATCGTAGACTCTCCTATATCATTAACTGTGCTACATTTTCAACTTCTGGAAAATGATTATTTAAAAATCACTACATTTTTGTTTTTGAAGACCCTGGCAATTACACCCTAGTCTATGGCTCCTTGTCTAGTTGTTGATATTAAATTTATTTATTTATGTTTGTAAAGGGTTGTTCCTGTGTCCAACATGTGAATTTAAACAACCACTCAGCGAAGTGATGAAGTGTTATCACGAAAATGTCCGCATTGATGAAGATAGACTCGGCGTTAGTGAATACCAAACTTTGTGTATCAACCTTGATGAAGTTCCTAAAGAAATTTGTGATAGTATGAAGATTCCCCATCTTAGTGTAACTCATCTACACAAAATAGAGACGCGTTATGATCCAGTAAGCGGTAATATGTTTTTCCCCCTGAGGAACTCAAATGGAAAACTAGTTGGTGAAAAAGTCGTAAACTCTGCAACGCTCAGCGAGGAGACCTTTCCCAAAGAGAACTGCTCAGGACTGTTGCGTTTTGGTTCAACAGAATCATCCAAAGTGGTTTTAGTCTCAAACGTTCTTGATTTTCTTTCACTTGTTGGGCAAAAGATTGAAGGATGTGAGTATGCCTGCAGAGGTCTTTTTCTTGGTCTTATTAATGAAATTGCTTCTAATTTAAAGATAACGTTGTTTGCCTTCCTTACTGGCTAAAATCGCTACCTCAGGAATGCCTTCCAGCAATGGAAAAGTATAAAGAGCTGGTCTTCTGGTTTGACATTGATTCTGCAGGTTGGGATGTGGCTAGGAATTTTTCGATGAAGTTGGACGAGAAAAGATGTCTTTTTATTCGACCTACTGATGTTCAGCCAACCCCATTTAAAGCTTTAAAAAAACACTTTAATCTTAGACATATAATACAGCGAGCACATCCGATACGTCACAGATCTATCACAACTTTCGGCGCACTTAAACAAGATATTCTCAGTGAGTTGCAAAACATTGAAAAGGTGAACGGGGTTAAATGGAAACGGTTTCCAATTTTAAATAAACTGCTGAAAGGACACCGAAAAGGGGAGCTAACTATTTTAACAGGTCCGACTGGCTCCGGTAAGACTACATTTATGTCTGAGTATTCTTTAGATTTGGCAATGCAGGGCGTCTCAACACTTTGGGGTTCATTTGAAATTCGAAACACCAGACTAGCCTTGACTTTATTGCGGCAATTTGTGGGTTATCCGCTCGATGATAAGCTGCAGGAATTCGAGTATTGGACAAGCGAGTTTGAAAAATTCCCCATGTATTTTATGACCTTTCATGGACAGCAAAGCATTAAAGTAGTCATGGATGCTATAGAGCATGCACAGTATGTGTACGACATAAAGCACGTCATCATTGATAACATCCAGTTCATGATGGGAATGTCGGCGATTAATAAGAATGACAAATTCTTCGAGCAGGATTCCATAATTAACGCATTTAGGTCATATGCTACCAAAAACAATGTTCATGTTACCCTGGTGATGCATCCACGCAAAGAACGCGATTCAGATGAGCTGACAACAAGTTCTATTTTCGGCAGCGCCAAAGCCACTCAGGAAGCAGATAATGTGCTCATTATTCAAGACAGGCGATTGACATCAGTTCGAGGAAAAAAGTTCTTGCAGGTAAACTATTATGTAACAACGCCGTATCACAAAAGGTTAAAGATGCATTATATCTTCTGTGATACGAGAAACTTTATATTCTCATATTAAACTTCGTTGTTTATTTAAATATAGGTGGCAAAAAATCGATACACTGGAGATTTGGGAGTAATGCCGTTGGACTTTGACAAAGAAGGATTAAGTTATGCCAAAAAAAACCAAAGTCAAAAGAAGAAATAAAATCGTTGGCAATAAAGATAGTTTTTCTTTTTGCAAATGTGCAAGTTCTAATTTAAATTGAAGATTAACTTTTCTCTATGTCCTAAGTCATACGCGTACTTAAACATTACTTTTTCAATAATTTTTTCGTGAGCGAAAAAGCAACAAACCCGATGCACAATATGCAGCCTGCACCAGACATTAAAACTTTGATCGTTTGCAAACATTTGAGATGTTTGCGAGTATTTATGTGGATAGATATGGAGGCTTTTCGTGTAAATAAACTAACAATTCTTTACCTGTATTCAGACTTCTTCCTTAATGTGCCTGCCAGGTAGTTCCTAAATGAGCTTATAATAATTCGAATATTCCTTTACTTTTACAAGGCGAAAGTTGCCTACTTTTGATTAGCATTGGGCTAATGGATTTGGAAACCTTGTCTAAGCTTATAATACGATACACCAAGGACAGGGGAAATTGCCTCTGTCAAAAGACAGACTTTTCAAGAAGTCAAGAGCGTTTTAGACCCATGAGTAACGGGTAAGAATATGTCGTTTTATACTTATCCCCTGTAAGGGGGAATTTAATTGAAAACTAACTAAGGATCCCCAGGTATCTGCTAAGCTCAGGACGTAGCCTTAGCTGGGCTGGCACCAGATATTCCGGGTTGTGACATATTGAAGGCAAAAGGCAGCGACATTTAATTCTTGGTTCAGTCACCTAGCTTTTCTTGCATAAACCTACGCCACCCCTTCAAATCATAAGAAAATGGAAGTGTTTTTTTTGTCCTTTCAATCGTTTATTTATTATTGATATTATTTTTGTCAGGAAGTATAGTTACATGCCGGTCCCAAGCCCGGATAAAGAAAGAGGTGTTTGACGCAATGGTTTTTAACCTATCCTCTGTAAAATAACGGTTAGTGTGCTATATATAACCTACTGGAGCAGTAATTAAAACTAAAAAATCAAATGAATAAACAACCTAAGGATGTTAATATTCCAGGTGGTACTGACAATGTTCCGTGGTCTTTTTGATTGCGGCTGAGGCTCGGATTCTGGAGGCCCCAACATTTATTAAACAAACAAACAACTCTTGTGGCTCTATGTCCAACTCGTTGGGCAAACTGAGCATGAGTAAGGATGCTACCCACTGTGCTGCTGCTGCCAGCTTGACCCATGATACCCCAACGGCCGTTCCTGAAGTGGCTGGATTTGATGTGCACCACACTAAGGGGCAGCGGAAGAGGAAAAATAAGCAGCTGAGTTACCAAGCGGATGGCTTTGGTGGTAGGTGTGTGTCTAAAAGACCACGCAAAGAATAGTTTTAACCCATATTGTTTGCTTAATTCAATCTACAGCACTGCAACGCTGCCAACGCCCTTTTAAGTGGTAGGCTTGTGGCTAGTATTTAGAACAAAATCACACATAATATCAATCCAGGAACCATGGGTGTGGAAAAATCGGAGTTGTGTTCTTGGTTGTTTGCGTGATTTATATCACGTTCTTTTTGATGAGCAATCCGACAAACTTGTCTTTATGTATCGAAATCTCTCACAGTTTTAATCAAAAGCTTTAGTAGGCAAGATGTGGTAGCTGTTTCTATAACTTACGATGCAAATGATAATTGGGAAACCTTTGTCGTTGCATCGGCTTATTTACCCCTATGACTTGTTAATCCCTCCTACACCAAATGAAGTTGTAGAGCTTGTGGAGTACATACTGTGAATCCAAAAGGTTGGGTCTTATCTTGTGCTGCGATGCTAATGCTCAGAACACTGTTTGATCAAATCACATATATATGGAACTTCAAATCTACTGCGAATTATCACCTTCGAAAGAGAAGAGAAATTCGAGAAAAACGAACTGGCCACGATTTAAAGAAAAGCTTGTCAACTCTGTCAAAGATCAAGACAGGGAGTGGAGATTTCTGCTCAGGATCTGAACAGCGTCCTCACCCGCTGCTCTTAACTTTCGTGCCCTGTTTCTAAACCCCCTGCAAAAAACCGGTACCCTGGTGGGATTCCGAACTGCAGTGACTTCGTAAAGAAACAAGGAAGCTTCTAAATCGGTCTTTACTGGAATCTTTATCGATCGAAACAAAGTTTTTCAGAGACTTATTTGGAAGACGAAATATGACTCCTATAAAAAGTTTTGTGAAGATTGCGAATCTCTAAGTGTGGATTATTATATTCGAAAGTTAAATTGTTCATTACATATATATTTTAAATTAAGTCAATGTTGCAAATCTATAGGAACTCATAAGTCACAAAAATTTAATTTTTAGTAGAAAATAAAAATATCCTAATAGCTATGCGCTGTATTGTGAATAACAGGTGGAAGGCTATAGGCATTTTAATTTGCAGTGACAGCCAAGCTGCATTAAAAGCGCTGTTAAACCCTCTTACCTCGTCCAAGTTAGTGATAGAACTTAAGCTTTCCCTGAATTTGGTCGGAATGCTGAACACAGTGAATCTAATCTGGGTCCAGGAATATGAGGGATGTGATCTCTGATGGGCTTGCTAGGCAAGGTTCAGATCAAGTTTTCTCAGGACCCGAACCTATATTGGGTCTGCCTAAATCCTTAGTCATGTCTTCCGTTGGTGCTTGGGTTTTTCGTGAACATAAGTTTCGGTGGCGCGATTGCGGTGGATATAGACAGACCAAACTATTGCGCCCGGACATTTGTCCTTTCGGGCCACCAAGCTTTTGCTAAACACTTAAATGTGTTGGGCTGGAGCGACACCACCACCTGTCCTGCTTGCGGTGAGGAGGATGACACAGCTGAATACTTTCTTTGCAGTTGTCCGGCCTATGCTCGCATCAGGTGACGGATTTATAGGGCTGACGTGGTGAGTGCCGAACATCTAAGCTCTTCATCACAGAAGCTCCTCTCATCTCATCTTCGAAAGACGGGAAAACTAAGTACATTAATGGTAGTACAACCCAACTGACAATTTACCTTCGAATTTTTTTAAATTTGATAAGCTATTGCTTTTATTATATTGGTATAAGGTGTATTTTGTGGGTGCAGTGGCTTACTGGTTAAGTGCGTTGGGCCACTAAGCGAGAGGTCGCTGGTTCAAATCCCGGCCTGTACCACTTGAAAGTTTTTATTCGCTGCCCCACCTCTTGCGAACGTCTAAAAAGTAAGAAATTACATGAGAAGCTTCTCAAAAATAAATTGCCGTTCGGAATCGGCATTAAACTGTAGGTCCCTGCCATTTGTATCAAAAAATATATCTTCGCACACACAGTGGTTGGAGAAGCTAGGCTTTGGGTCCTGTATGGGCCGTTTACGCCTAATATTTTTCAGGTTTATTTACTATGTTAGTAATAATAAACAAGACCTATATCTACTTACATATATTCAATTTTTAATAGTTAAGTTTTTAAATTACTTCTACAAGCAGACCATCTACAATGTTTAAGATGATAAAATAGTATCAATTTATAATTTTTTAATCATCCCTCTTTTTTAATCAGTTTTCTGAGCGCTACATCGGATAGTAGCAACCTCCGACAAAAGGCGTTCATTTACTTTTTCGTAACTTGAGCATTATCTGAAAAAAATTGAGAGAATTTATCTAAACTCCTCGAAATTTAGAGGTAAGTAAAGGAACAGATCTAATAGTCAAGCAGAAAAGCCTATTCAAATGCACATTTGCCAACACACTAATCAAAAAGTCACCTAGTCAGATTATTTCCATGTATGTATATTAAGGATAGATAATCCGCCTATCTATTATCTCTTTTTTCCCAAAACTAATAAAAAAAACAATACACACTTTCATTTTTAACCCTTTGTTGGTTCGATATTTTTAGTCAATGATCGTGAGTATTGGAAACTGCTTACAAACAGTTGACCTGTTTACAAATCGTCGAACAAATCACTATCTACTCGTAAGTCTATGAGGCCCGTTTGCTGATACTTTTCTTAAATCTGTGTCATTACTAAGTTTACCTTAAGTTCTAAGTGTAACTTAATTTATATTCAGTTATCAGAAAATATTTAAGTTGTACTTTGCTAAGACAGACATAAATTGAAATGCAGGCAACTTTGCTGTATTGCTAAATATCAAAAAAAAAACTTCAAATGAGTTTTATTTCGTCGCGCATAGGTGAAATTGATAGATTTTTTAATAAACATTTTTAGTTTTTCGATAATGGCAGATAAAAAAAGAGTGAGAAATCCAAATTTCGTTAAATGAAAAACGCATGCTTTTCAATGCGCCCATGAAGAAAAATTAATAATAGAAAACGAAAAAACAGAAGGAGTAACTTGGAGAGAAAAGGAAGCGGCTTGGGCACGAATTACCGCTAGCTTTAATTCCCAATCGGCGTCTGCTTGTTACAGGAGTATTGAAGCGCTGAACAAATTCGACCAAGCATACAAAAAAGAAATAAGGAAGATGGCCGCAAATGAAAAAATATCAGTGATTCCGACTGGAAGTGGCAAAGCGCATCACGTGACTGATTTCAATTTTGATAATGAATCGCAAGACAATAGAAGGCTTTGACAATATTCCTGATGGTGACGGAGTGGATGAGTTTTACGAAGACCTTATTGTAGAAGACCATCCTTCTATCAGTACAAAAAACGTAAAATAATTGCGAACACATTTGGTTCATCTATATTTTTTCATTACCAATTGCTATTTTTAGAATGAAGAAAAACAAAGTGAAATAACAACATCAGACAAAGTACAAACTAAGTCACTTAAAACAGACGGTGCATCCAAACATTAAAACTATGCAAATTATTGATGATAGTTAATCAGAATATGCTGATGATCTGTGTAGTGCCGATGTCAATAATAATACCACCATAAATGTTCCAATGTCAAAAGGATTTAAAAAGCAATTTACCACCTGCAGTTCGAACCTGAACCAAAAAAAAACAAAGTCAATGGTCTAGTAGACGTAGACCAGTTGCTTGTAGACCCAGCAGCAAAATAATTGAGTAATACTCACAGCTTTCAGCAATAAAAATTGAACTTGCTAAGCTGCAATACGACACACAAAGAGAAGAATCAATTCAAAACAAGTATACAAATTCAATTGAGCATGAATTGAGATAAATGTCCTTGGAATTAGGCATTGCAATAAAAACTGAACTGTTAAAAATGATGAATTTGCAGAATATGGATCCTTTTGTAAAGTGATACTTATTTCTTTAAAGTAAAAGCTCCTGATAATAGTTTTTTTTTCCAATTTTACAAACTTCCGAAGTAGTTATTTATTAGGTCTTTTCGTTTTTGTATGCCTGGGTTTGATGTACCTCCTTCAGAATTAATTGCACAGGAATGTCTTCTGGATCAGCGGAATCACCTATGTTTGAATTTTTTTACATAATTGAGAATGTAATAGAAACCTATTGTTTTATACTAAATAAAGCAGCCTGCGAAATCTGGACTCTTTAACTTGGCCCTTGCTATGCTTCTGTGAAATATTGTGGAATCATGAGTGGAACCAGGCCACCTCGCAACCACATCAGTAAAGATCATGTTTGCCGTGCATATCCTCTGGACATTTACTGAAAATTAATCTTTTCGGTTTCTGAATATTTCGCCTTCTAATCTACCTGAAATTAACTTGCATTTTATATGCAGTAAAATAAATCTATACGATCTTACCAGGAGACTGAATTTTAACATGAGTTCCATCAACAGCACCTATAACAGAGGGAAAAGATGCAATATCAAAAAAAGGCCGTTTGATTATTGAAATCTCTACTGGTGTAGCTGGGAATTCGATATATTTTCTATAAAGTTTTGCGATTTCCATTGAAACTCTTAACAAGATCCTTGAAACAGTGGAAACATGCATCCCCCCCCCCAAAATCCGCAATACTTAGAAGGGATTTCCAGTGGCAAAAAATCGTAGACCTACCAAAAGTTGGTTAATGGGTGCAATCGAATTGTTTCTAGTGAATATAAAATTATAACACTAATTTAGTAAAATTCATTTAATACCTGTTATAAGGCCGTTCAAGAGCTTTATCTTTTTGTTCTAGAACATAAACAGTCATGTCCTTAGTTAAGCGAAGTCGTTTGTAAAAGTTAAGTTCACCAAGGCTATAACAATATTCATTTCTATCGTTAATTTGACGAGGAACACCCACTTCAATGAGTTCCAAGACTTTTATATCGCCTTCCAACAAATCTGTTTATTCGAAGTGGAATTCGAAGTCCATTTTGTTATTTTAATTTGTTTAAAGCAAGAACTATTGAGCAACAATTTACTCAAATTTCATTATAAAACATAACCTTTAAAATTGCCTAAGTGCAACTTAAACGCTTTGTGGCCGAATATTTCTTCCCCATAAATTAAGTTCCACTTGGTCTCATTTATGACAAACTTTGATTTTGGTGGAAACCAATAAGAAGCACTTAGTAATTTATGTTTAACTTAAATCGCTATGTGTAGTATCAGCGAACGGGACTGAATCATTTTGCAAACGAGTGTAGAGGTTCGATCATGTTTATGAATTTTGGGCCCGTTTGCTGATACCGATCATAAATACTTTATGTTCTTTATTTATTTATTTGATTTGATTTGTCAACAAAGTATATACATACATGACCTTTCTACGACATTTGTATTAAGAATTCAATAAAGATACAACAAAAGAGTACGATAATATTAATTAAATAACACCCAAATCTTTTATACAAGATCGGCGTAGGATAGCACTACCATTACAGAAATATTCATAAAGGCAGGGTGAATTACAACGGGAAAAAGTAATCATCGAACACTTACTAACATTAAGAGACAATTAGTTTTTAGAACACCACAAAACAAACTTTTAAAAATTTGCATTCAAACGTTGAAAACTGTTAGAATCATTGCATGCAGAAAAGTAACTTTTAAAAAAAAAACATTAATTTATCAGTTATCAATGCGTTAAATAACTTAGGAATGGTAGACTGTTTACAGATCCCTCTGTAGTTCTCAATATTATTTTTCCTACCAGATTTAAATATTGGAACTATAAAAGAATTTTTCCACATGGTTGGAAAGATACCAGTCTTCAAGGATAGATTGAATATGTGGCTTAGTGTGGAATGTAACGGAACGGCATTTTTAAAAAGGCAGGTGGAATGCCATTAGGTCCGGAATTGAAATTGAGTGTCAAACTGTTAAGTTTACTCAGAATCAGATCTTCAGAAAGTTCTATGTGGTTAAATACAGTGGAAGGCGATGGACCCAAATAAGTAAAAAACTGTTCATCTAACATTCATTCAAACACCCGTCTTCGAATACACTGATTGGCAAAATGCACCACAACTGTTACAGATATTCTGTGCATCATCAACAGTCTGATTTTCATAAGAAAAGGAAGCAGGAAAGCCATCACTATTTTTATGAGAGTTAACAAAATTTCAAAAAATTTTTGGCGATGATTTGATTTTAGATTCAATATTGTTGGTATAGGTTGTGTAGGCATGGCGTAAAGATGTTTTAAATTCAGATCTGAGCTGACGATAGAAGATATAGTCGTCATTCAACATACTCGAGCGCCACGTCTTATATGCCTTATTTTTAAGAATTTTTAATCCACGTGTTACATCATTGTCCCAGGGACAAATACCATTTGTAAAGCTTTTAATTGGTACAATTGGGACAAAATCTAAGATTTAGTTCCTTAAAACGCTATAAAATACGGAGCAGGGATCATCAATTTCAATATTTAAAATGGATTCCAGTCAAAATTGCATAACTCACTACAAATATGATTATAATCAGCGTTTTTAAAATCAAATTTGTAAGAAGAGGAAATATTAATAACATGAAAACCCAAATAACAAAACAAATATAGTGAAGGATGCTAGAGGGCTTCAGGAACTAGCGGAGTTTGACTTCTAGTGACATAGCTTTCATCATTGTAGTTAGAAAATATAAGGTCTAACAAACGATTCAGGTGGTTTTTGATTGAGTTAAGCTGAAGTATGCCAATTGATTGAAAGGAGTCGACAATTTCCGCCCCGATAGGTGACAAGTTGTTTGCAGGTGTAAGATAAGTACAATCAATATCACCAGAAATCCACTCAAATTTAGGTTGGTTGAAGTCGCCAACGACATAAAGCTTATCCAAATCGGATAATTGATTTTCCACATAGCGAATAGCATCCAAATATCTAGACACTACGTCAAGATGGGATTTTGGTGGTATATATACACACACAATACATACTTTTTCCAAAGCTATAGCAAAATAACTGCTACAGATTTCAATATTAGAGAAATTGTCAAGATTCAGTTCTTTTGGACTTAATTCTTTTTTAATCGCAGCATCCGAAAAAGATTCATCTAATCCAGTTTCTGTGATGATTACAATATCAGATGAAGAGCTGTAGACATTTAACAAAAAGTTTATGCATTTAGTTCTTAGCCTTCTCATAAGAAGATGACGTGAAAGTTCTTGAAATTCTAGAAGTTGAGTTCCTCGTCGAATTTTCGACAGGAATGAATATTTATATTTGTACTCTTTTGATGAGCTTTCTTTTTACAAAAGATTCCGCTTAACAAAGGAAATAACAATAGTTATTTTAAACCAAATAGAATGCTCTTTAGAATGTCCATCCAATAGGTACAGTTATGCCAGAACTATATTAAAGTTAATACATATAAACGTATTTCCCTTCTTATAGGAATAATTTTATCGCTCCTATTAACTCCTATTTTTGAAACGGGTGACCATCTCTTATGTATAGCCGATTTTGGTGCAATGCATGTTTCAACAGTTTCAAGAATAGTTTTGAGAGTTTCGAGAGCAATAGCTGTATTAGGAAATGATTATTTAAAATTTCCTAAAACTGCAACTGACATTTCAAAAACCAAACCTAATGTTTTGTCATACCATCGTTTCCAAATACAATTGTAGCCACTGACGGCACTCGTGTCAAAATTCAGTCTTCCGGTAAAATATTATTTAAGATTGACCGAACTTTAATATCTTCTGGTTTGTAACATTAAGGTGGATTTGATGGAGAAGTTTTTCGAAGCAGGGAAAGTTATTTCTCAATCAACGTTCAAGCAATTTGCAACCCTATAATGGTATTTACTAAAATGGTTTAGAGAGACGGTCAAATGTAAATGCAGAATGTTTTCTCGTGTGTAGGTTTTATTTAATTGTTTTTATGAAGGTATAAGAACTAGATATGTTTTTCTCGTATAATTTTTTTTTCGAAAAACAAATGATTCCGTTTATCTTCAAAAAACTTATTTGATGAAACATCTTCTCAATCCAAGAAGTCCAGCAGAGCAATTGTATAATGAGTCTCACATTCGTTCTAGAGGTGTAATAGAAAAAGCTTTTGGGATTTTAAAAATAAGATTTCCCGTTTTGGCTTATGGCGCCCGATTATAACTTAGTACACTTTGCGACCTGCACTCCTGAAAGTTTCGATTTCAGTGATGGACAGATGAAAATGGAAACCCTTTTCAAAACAGCAATTTAAACAATTAGCTGTTGAATTTTTTCTCTATCCGATTCCACGCATTTTCCTTATCTTTCCAGTTTGCTCCTTCGAAAAAGAAGTGTTTGTTCAATGTGTGAAGTATTCGGATTTCTTTTTTTACTATTTTCCGACATTATAAAACCATGACACCGTTAAATGCGCAGAAACAGAGCAAAACTCACAACTGATGTATGCGCAAACCGGCTTGAAGTTTGAGGAAATTCAAAAGTGGGCGCTTACTATGTTAAACATACATTTTTTTGCACAACTTACATACATTTAGGTGTCACATAGAATTTATGTGAAACTTAACTATGCAGAAGATTTATGTTCCGTATCAGCAAACGGGCCTTAACATGTTAAACAGCCATACTCGTGGATTTTTGTAGACCACGAATCATTTGATTTATGAGTAATTATACAGATAGTTGACTGAGAGGATTTTTGGCTCTCTCGCCCATTGTTTTTTATTTGCTTAAAAAAGGCGTAGTACTGTGCATAAGTTTTACACGCAAATCAAATTGAGCCAGCTCACCCATACAATAGTAGCTCTGCGCCAAAGAATCCATTTTGGAAAAAGCTCATGTTGAAATAATAAAAGTCAAACTGGGCTGTTTCCCATAATATCGTAATAATATGCGACGATTTATGGTGAATTTGCAAAAGAATAAAATTACGGTGAATGTTTTCAATTATTATGTATTATTTTAATTTTACCTTACAAAAATATTTTTTGGGTTAACATTTTTAAGCAGTTTCGTTGATGGTTGATTTATCGAATGTCGAGTAAAATAATTTTTAAACGAAAGGTGTGATAAATGTTGAGCAGTGAATTAATGAAATATTCTGTAAAATTATTAAAATTGTATGTAAAATAAATAAATGTTCAATGAATGTTATTTATTAGTAACGCGTGATCAGGTATCTGACCGTTTCAATAATTTAACATATTATTTCATTAATTCACTTTTATTCACTATTCCAATTCAAAGATAATAACGTTATTTCCAATTTAGTAATATTTATGTGTTGCATAAACAGAAAACTGACGTTGACATGACGTTGGATACAATGTGTCCAAGTTCAGGTATGGCAGTTTGAGCTGTCAACGGGGATATTACCAAAAATAAAAATCCCCAGTCGTTATGTGTAAAGGTGTGTGGAATCTGTATACGTGTTAAGAGTAGACAAATATGTAAGGGAACTGGTGTTAATGTGCAGGGTATAAGTTTTGTAGAGTGTACGTGTAGTTTGAACTGTTTGTGTAACCGGGAGATTTGGGAACAACGGAAGGGGAAATTTCCTTGAACAGAAACGTTGTAACTGACAAAATTATTATTTCCAGTTCCTTGGAGTGGTTCAAGAAGAACAAAAGTTTTTTTTTTAAGTTCAAAAGTGCACACAGTAAAATAAAGTTCTCAGTCAAATTTTAATTTTTCCCTAAGGAATAACTTTGTAAAAAAAAAAAAAAAAAATTTGTAAGCCGGTGGGTGCGACACACAAAACAAAAAAATATATATAGATATTCAAATTAACAGCAGGTAAAACATTTTAAATTTACATTAGTGAAAGAAAATAAAAATATGTAACATCAGCAGCAGGAAATTTCAAAAAAAAAAAATTTAACGGCCGGCTGAACTAGCACCCGCCTAAATTTTCTACCCGGCAAGGTTCCAGCCGTCCAGGTTCAAATTAATTTTTGAATTCCCGGAATTACCCGTGGCAAAAAAAGGGGAGCAGCAAAATAAGTCCACTTTACAAAAGCGGTATTTGGGACGCTGGTTCTATGTACCACCGTTGTCGTAGCGGGTAGAGACACCTACCAAATTCACCGCTCATTAACAGCGGCTTATGTTCGAATCCTGGCCGAAGCAAAGTGAACATTTTTTTTAATTTTTTTGGCATAAAACTTTTTTTTGTTTGAAAATAATTAGAATCAATTCAAGTAAATTTTCTTTGTTGAAGTTAAAGTAAAAGTAAAAAAAAAAAAAAATTGTAATTAAAAGAAAGTAAAGTTATTGAATAAGGTGTTAGCAGTAAAGTAGTATAAAGGTGATTTGAACAAAATTTATGTAATTTATATATATGTATATAATATTTCAAAGTGTATAGAATTTAAAATGAGCATCGAATAGATTGAGATGAGAGGATGAGGAGATGAGGGTGAAAAGGGACAATGTGATGTGGTGAATATTGGAAGAGGAGATGCCAGTAAAGGGGTCACTGAGGCGAGTATAGTGACCAGGTAGGGTGGGTAATGAAGAATTTTCTCGCAGGCGACTACATCTTTCGCCAAGGACTGGCATGATTTTTTTTGTGACGTGTTGGGTCAAGAACTTTGCGCCCTCCGACGAGCGTATAGGCCGGTACCAGCATGCCAGCAAGGACCCAAGCAGCAGCACCGTACGTTACAAAAATGGCGCGCAACGTGTATTGTTGTGTAGAGTAGCGTTTAGTTGCATTCACAACATGCAAGAAAGTTTTTTTTTGAGCCTTCAAATTTTTTTTAATTTTTTTTTGATTTAAATTTTATTTTAGCTTTCCTTTTTTTTAAGTGCCTCGTTTCAACTACGTCATAAGTCCCGATTACTGGGTAATGATAACCTGGTATCGCGTTGCGATGAAACAGATGGAACCAGACACACCGACATGTATTATAGAGTGTCTCGAGTCTTGTGGGAATTTGTTTAGCTGGTTCACATCTGTCCGGACACTTACAAATACATATAATTAATCGTAATAATAAACTAATGGCTGTTGATGAGACTCAAAAATATCAACAGATGTTCTTTAATGATCCATCAGCAGGCATTATAGTTTTTGTTGTTGTTCCAGAGTCTTCTGCAATCGATTAATTGGTTGAAGGAGTCCTGGAAAGGATATAAAAAAATTTTTAATTGTTTTTTTTATTTTATCTTATTTAAACTTTTTTTTTGCCGACAATAGCTTGTTTTACCTTTCTCATTTGGCTCTAAGCGCTCTGGCATTACCTCTACTTCCACATCATCAGTCTTTTTTTTCAGCCGGAATCCTCATCCTCATCTCGTTTTGATTATTGTTTTCTGTCATTTTAGACATAAGTTTTTTTTTAATTTTCGTTTAGTTATTCTATTTGATATAATTTTTTTTATTTCGAATTTTTTAATATACTTATTTTTGAATTTTATTTGCAAACTTTTTTTTAATACTTTTTATTTTGCTCTTGCTAAATTTGAAATTATCCCATACCTTTTTTTTTATCTACGTACCACCACTTTAAATTTTGTTTTTTTTTTGCATTAAGATTTCTTACTGCTTACTGTTTTCTTTGAACTTTTCTTTATTCTTCTTCTTCATTTTCCCTTTGTTTATTTGAATACTTGTTAATTTAGGGAACTTCTTGTTGTTGTTTTTGGGCAGGTTCAACTGCTATGAACAATAGAGAAAGCAATTCATCTGAAGCCAATTCACCATCTGCTCAAGCATATTCAGCTGCTAATTTTGAGCGATTTAACGAAAAATTTCAGAGATTGCTTTGCAACCTTAACTTTGACAACTCGTTAAACTACTCACAAGAACTAAATATATCTACCAATTCATTGTTCAATATGTCAGAGGGAAATGAACCAAGGTTACCTGTGAATAGAGGTGACGAGATACCCGGTCCGTCAGGAAATGTTGATGATGAAGTCATAAATAGCCTGGCGGACAGGATTGATCGCACTCTGACACAAAACCAGGTTCATTTCTTTCAGCAGATGGACGTTTTTATGACCACTGTGCTGCAAGGTATTCATCGGAATTCGAATGCCAACAATCTTCCTTCGAAGAACCGTTCTCGTCAGTCTGTTGCGTTTGAAGGCCCCGCAACTTCTAACACATGCCCGCCTATCCAACCGAGAAGTTCGATTTCCCCATCAGCTTCAATTGCACACGGCGAATCCAATTTCAGTGCGTCCGGAATATGTAGGTTGGATAGGTGGAATATAAAATAGGAGGGGACGGAAAATATATCCGACTTTTTATTTAAAGTCGATCGTCTGCAAACTTCGTCTGCATACAGCGATGAACAAATGACAACAAACTTTCATACGCTGCTCGCAGGAAAAGCAAATGCGTGGTTTTGGGCGTTCCTGCGTAAGAACCCAAATGCAAAGTTTGTAGATGTAAAGACGGCGATGAGAAGGGAGTTTGGCCGCCAGGAGAATGACGTAGATGTGTTCATGCGGCTACTTACCCGAAAGCAGGGTTATAAGGAATCATTCGATGATTTTTACGGTGCGGTCATAAACCTTAATGATCGGTTAAATGAACCTATGGATGTTAAGAAGCTGGTAGATATCATTCGAACCAATCCGAAAGACAGACTTGGCGAGGTTCTTTTAGCAGCAGACACTAAGTCACTAGACCAGCTTAGAAATAAGGCAAGGGAA
The DNA here is from genome assembly GCA_963576555.1 of Ferdinandea cuprea. Taxonomy (NCBI): domain Eukaryota; kingdom Metazoa; phylum Arthropoda; class Insecta; order Diptera; family Syrphidae; genus Ferdinandea; species Ferdinandea cuprea. Next base: position 83,117,169 of record OY754958.1, on the reverse strand, counting down.
GCAGAACGGTTCCTTGCGAAACGCAACTTCCAGAAAGTGGTCCATGAAATCCAGACGGAAGAACCAAAATCTTGTGAAGCCGAAGGTGAGGAAGTGGCTGCTTTTGCTCCGGCTAGGAAACATGTTGCGTTTGCATCACTTGTGTGCTGGAATTGTGACCAAAATGGGCACACATTTTATCATTGTCCTTCACATGTCCGTACTTTGTTTTGATTTTTGTGTGGTAGTAAGGGAGTTAGCACGCCTGAATGCTCCAAACATTCGGGAAACTTTCAGAGGAACGAGGGGAGAAGCGGGGAGAATCGTTCCTCACCGAACAACCCCGGCCCGATGCATCATTAACTCCAGTTTTTCCAAGCCAGGAGCATTCTTCACAGACAGATCCTATTAAGATTTTAAAAAAAGGAAATCAGACAGAAACTTCAACCAACCACCCCATTAATACCTTTTCATTGAAGTCACTTCATGAGCGCAAGCTGAATTACTATAAGGTTCGTTCTCAGATAATGGGAACAAATAGTAATCCAACTAGCGCTCATATTCGAAAATGCAGAGAACGGTTTCGGAACCGCAAAAATTTTCGCAAGAAGTTAGTGGAATCTATCATCTCTTCAGAGACGGACGGCAGAATGTACGTTAGTGTTCATCTGGGTACCGAGCAGGTATTCGGTTTGCTGGACAGTGGTGCATCTATCTCTGTGTTGGATAGTGGATGTTGGGAGTTAGTAGAAAGGAATGGATTTAAGATCAAAGCCTATAAGAACCATGTTCGCACTGCTGATGGTCAATCGCATGAGATCATGGGGGACTGCGATGTGCCAACCACTCTGAATGGTGTCACTAAATCTATTTCTTTCTACTTAATTCCTAACTTAACACAAAAACTATACCTGAGAATGGATTTCTGGCGAGAGTTCCATTTAGTTCCACAAATTAGTGAAATCCGAACCGATATCCTGTTGGATGAAGAGGGGATTAATGGGAAAGAGCAAATAGATTTGATAGTTCTTACCTCAGAACAAAGCCTGCGTCTCATTGCCACAAAAAGGCTCTTCCCGAACTTTGTCGATATGGGACTTGGTCGAACATATTTAGAGACTCACTCAATTGATGTGGGAAATGCAGTGCCAATTAAATCGCGGCATTACCCATTGTCCCCAGTACGTCAGGAGGAAGTCTTCAAAGAATTAGACCGCATGTTGGAACTTGGTGTTATTGAGGAGAGCAATTCTCCGTGGTGTTCGCCGACAGTATTGGTCAGGAAGCCTGGGAAAGTCCGGTTGTGTCTTGACTTTCGTAAAGTAAACGCTGTGACAGTCAAAGATGCGTATCCGCTGCCACATATCGACGGTCTTCTAAGTAGATTACAGGACACATTCTTCATCACGGGGCTTGACCTCAAAGATGCATTTTGGCAAATTCCGCTGGATGAAGAGTCCAAAAGCAAAACGGCATTTGCTGTGCCAGGTCGGCCACTGTATCAATTTACAGTTATGCCGTTCGGGCTATGCAACGCCGCACAGAGGATGTGTCGTCTTATGGACCGTGTGATTCCTGCACGGCTCCGAGAGCAAGTCTTCGTATACTTGGACGACCTGTTAATATGTACAGCGGATTTCGATTCACACATCCGTGTACTGACCGAGGTGGCGGGTTGTCTACGACGGGCGAACTTAACTATTAATCTCGACAAAAGCAAGTTCTGTATGCGGGAGATTTAATATCTAGGATATATTGTCGGACAAGGCGTGTTAAAGACCAATCCTGACAAGATTGAGGCTATGGTCCAGTTTCCAATTCCTAAGTCCCCACGACAAATTCGGAGGTTCTTAGGCCTAACCGGATAGTACAGGCGGTTTATTAAGAACTATTCGGATCTTGCTGCTCCACTGTCAGATTGTTTAAAAAAGAGAAAAAACTTTGCATTAACACCAGAAGCTACTGAATCTTTCGAAAAATTTTTTTTTTGCAATTATTGGATATAAATTATCCAAGAAAAGCAAAAGCCCTGTGTTGCATAAACAGAAAACTGACGTTGACATGACGTTGGATACAATGTGTCCAAGTTCAGGTATGGCAGTTTGAGCTGTCAACTAGGATATTACCAAAAATAAAAATCCCAAGTCGTTATGTGGAAAGGTGTGTGGAATCTGTATACGTGTTAAGAGTAGACAAATATGTAAGGGAACTGGTGTTAATGTGCAAGGTATAAGTTTTGTAGAGTGTACGTGTAGTTTGAACTGTTTGTGTAACCGGGAGATTTCGGAACAACGGAAGGGGAAATTTCCTTGAACAGAAACGTTGTAACTGACAAAATTATTATTTCCACAGTTCCTTGGAGTGGTTCAAGAAGAACAAAAGTTTTTTTTTTAAGTTCAAAAGTGCACACAGTAAAATAAAGTTCTCAGTCAAATTTTAATTTTTCCCTAAGGAATAACTTTTAAAAAAAAAAAAAAAAAATTTGTAAGCCGGTGGCTGCGACACACAAAACAAAAAAATATATATAGATATTCAAATTAACAGCAGGTAAAACATTTTAAATTTACATTAGTGAAAGAAAATAAAAATATGTAACATCAGCAGGAGGAAATTTCAAAAAAAAAAATTTAACGGCCGGCTGAACTAGCACCCGCCTAAATTTTCTACCCGGCAAGGTTCCAGCCGTCCAGGTTCAAATTAATTTTTGAATTCCCGGAATTACCCGTGGCAAAAAAGGGGAGCAGCAAAATAAGTCCACTTTACAAAAGCGGTATTTGGGACGCCGGTTCTCTGTACCACCGTTGGCGTAGCGGGTAGAGACACCTACCAAAGATGACTCGAAGGCACATTGCGAGGGCAATGAGGTCGACGAACAACCTGATCTTCGGGGCTTATTACCCCAATTATAGGTACCATGAGAGGGTGCGTCTTAGCGGCTTTGTCCCCCCAGAAGCATTCCTCTACTTTGATCAGACAGGTCTGATCCAGGATAGATCGGCGGTACCGTTAATCTTCCACGTTGCCCGGACAACTGTGGACAGGCGACTCAACTACAACAGAGACGTCGCACAGAGCGCTGAGGAGCGTCTCCGGTTTAGTCGGTCGGTATCGGGGCGCGATAGAAAAGATGTTGAAAAGCAGCACCAGCAACTATGGTGGCTTTTAGAGAGAGCTCCCTCGTCGATCCCTTTTGATCCGGGGTAGATCCGATTCGGGAAAGTCGGCTTGACATATATTATATGCCTTGGCCGGCTTACATAGTTTAGTGTAAGTAGGTGTTAGATATAAGTTTTAGTTTATAGTTTAGTTGTACATGGCACATGGCTTAGGTTTAAAAAAAAAAAAAAAAAAAAAAAAAAAAAAAAAAAACAAAAAAACGCACAGCACGCGGCTTAAAAAAAAAAAAAGTGCATATATAATTATGCAACACAGTTAAGTTAGGTTAAGATTAATCATTAAGTTAGCATGTAAGTTTAATTTTTAATTTTTAAGACAAAAACCCACATAAAAAAATTTTCATTTACTAAGTTTTTTTTTTTAAATTTTATTAGTTTTTCTTCTATTCTAGTAATTTAATTTTAATATCTAAAAGTTAGGTTAAGTCGAAAGACATTAGTAATTAATTTAGTTTAACTTAGAGCGCCCGTATAGGGCCAGTAAGATATAATTTAAGTAACATAGTTAAGCTAGTTTTAAGCATTTTTGTCTAGCATGTAAGAATAATTGAATTAATTAAATAAAAAGCATTAAAAACTGAAACTGAAGAGACACCTACCAAATTCAACGCTCATTAACAGCGGCTTATGTTCGAATCCTGGCCGAAGCAAAGTGAACATTTTTTTTAATTTTTTTGGCATAAAACTTTTTTTGTTTGAAAATAATTAGAATCAATTCAAGTAAATTTTCTTTGTTGAAGTTAAAGCAAAAGTAAAAAAAAAAAAATTGTAATTAAAAGAAAGTAAAGTTATTGAATAAGGTGTTAGCAGTAAAGTAGTATAAAGGTGATTTGAACAAAATTTATGTAATTTATATATATGTATATAATATTTCAAAGTGTATAGAATTTAAAATGAGCATCGAATAGATTGTGATGAGAGGATGAGGAGATGAGGGTGAAAAGGGACAATGTGATGTGGTAAATATTGGAAGAGGAGATGCCAGTAAAGGGGTCACTGAGGCGAGTATAGTGACCAGGTAGGGTGGGTAATGAAGAATTTTCTCGCAGGCGACTACATCTTTCGCCAAGGACTGGCATGATTTTTTTTTGTGACGTGCTGGGTCAAGAACTTTGCGCCCTCCGACGAGCGTATAGGCCGGTACCAGCATGCCAGCAAGGACCCAAGCAGCAGCACCGTACGTTACATATGCCATAATAAAATAAAATATATTAAATCCAATCATTTATTATACGTTTTCATCCATCCAAGTACGTATGTCTACATTTTATTTTAAAATCAGAAAAATAGGTAGAGAACTCTGTCTCATAATATAAACACAAAAAATATTCGCATTTAATTGCAACAACTTCATATTTATTAACGTTAACTCAATAATTCGCGCAGCACATCCGCTATAATACGATGTTTTTTGTTGCCATTTGGAATTGTTGCCCGCGCTAATGAAATATTTTTGAAACACCAACGTCTGCCTACTTGAAGATTTTTTATTTTTATAATTTAAAAATCACATCGTTCAAAACAAACAAAATTCTTACTTCGTATTTATAATCTAAGAAATATTTTGGTAATTAGTCCCTAGAATCACTACACACTAATTTAACTGTAAATCAATCTTTTTTGAATTAAACCTAGGAACCAATTTCCAAAATATTTCTTAGATTACAAATTTAATTATACTATCATGTAGGGCAAGGAAATATCAACTCAAGAGTATAAAATTCTCTTATATGCGACAAGTAGTAAAGAAATGATCCAGATTGATTAACCTGTTTCGGACATCTGGTTTATAAGTGGCACGGGTTTTTATTCAAGTCAAGACCAGCATTGCAGAGTATTCAGCGCAGTGACTTCACAAATCGTGTGCTTCGAAAGGGAATGTGGGAGGAAGTCCTAGTCTAACTTAGTGTGTATAAAATGAATAACTTAATTATTTACGTGCTTAATTATTTTGAGTTTTCAGATATCAAAATAAAAAATGCAGGTACTGTCAGAACAAGATGTGTGATCATCTAAAAAGTTCATATATATTTATTTTTTTATAATGTACGCGCACTAAAGGGATTTTGGATACCCTTATAATGAAGTAACACAGTGCGGGCATTAGGGAAGTGAAGGATTACAAAAAAGGAGGTACCGATGCACGTTGGTGTTAAATGTCTGTAAACTATAATGTGTAGAAAGAACAGAGCGGGGTAGAGCATTCCACATTCGTATTGTATGGTTAAGAAACGAATCCTTGTATTTCACTGTACGTCCGAAAACAGGCTTGAGGGTAAACTGATGTAAACTGATGTGCATTCCTAACATGGCGAGTATTGCGGTTGAATTGCTGTAGGGGTGGAATGCAGCTGGCTATTTCATTTGAGCACTTGTGGTGAAAATAGCGATGAAACAATGAGTCAGGTGATTTCGTGATGTCTCGATCGCCAATGAGTTTCACCGCACGTTTTTGAATCCTGTCAAGTAGCTCCACATATGTTATTGGTGGACCAGACCAGATATGAGCGTTGTACTCAAGTTTTGAGCGAATAAACGCCTTGTAGATTCTAGCCAGATCAGAAGGGATGAAATATTTCTTGCATCGCTTAAGGAAGCCTAGACATTTCGCGGCGTTCTTGGCGACATCGAATATGTGGTCATTCCAACGATGTCGTTAACGCACATACCGAGGATGGAAAGTCATTCGGTTTCGGCGATCCAAGTGCCATCCATGGATAATGGCAGAGTATTGGGATTTCACTTTAATGACAGAAGACAGCATTGTGTTTTGGAAGCATTAAATTCTCTCTATTGGTTTTACCCCATTTAAGAATGTTGTCAAGGTCAGAATTTAATGAGCTTGACATACTTTGCCGTTCTAGCTCCACGAATATGCGAAGCTGAGGGTACTGTCATCAGCGAAGGAATGGATTGGATTAGAAGTGACAGACAGGAGGTTATTGATAAAAATGAAAAAGAGAGTCGCAGACAAAACGGAGCCTTGAGGGACGCCAGCATTTATTTGGTGAGTTGCAGACTTGAAACCGTCCAAAAAGACTTGAATTGAACGGTCCGAATGGTAATTTATAATCCATTGAAGAAAGGTATCATCGATCCCAAATGCACGTATTTTTGACATGAGAGCTTGATGCCACACTCTGTCAAATGCCTTTGAAATATCAAGCGCAACGACCTTACTTTCACCACCACGGTGAATAGATTGGTTCCACTTTTCGGTTAGATATGTCATTAAATCACCAGTTGCTGCGAAAACAGTACTGCCGGTCATTAAGAAGTTTTCGGGATTCAAGATATTTCATAAGCTGACGATTTATCAGCGTTTCCATGACCTTGGAAAAAAGGGACGTTAGTGCCATTGGTCGGTAGGAGGAGATAGAGGAAGATTCGCCTTTTTTTTTGACGAGCTGGACAAATGCTGTTTTCCATCTTCTCGGAAAGAGCCCTGAAGAATAGGACAGATAGAAAAGCTTATGCAGTGGTTTTGCCAGAGTGGAAGAATACCTCTTCAGAACGATAGGGGAAATACCATCTGGACCAGCAGATTTAAGTAAAGGGTGATCCATTTCGAGGTTCCCTACTTTTTTAAAGAAAAAAACATAGAAAATTCAAATTTAATGGAGAATGTTTATTATCATTTGAAAGAACATTCTTTGGCATTTATTTTTTGAAGATTATGTCTATCAAATGTTGGCCGTTGCTACGTCGCAGATGGTCCTTCCGTTGAGTCCAATTTTCGATCACTCGTTTGAGCATTTCGACTGGTAACTGGCGAATGACACGCGTGATGTTTTCCTCCAAGGCCTGAATCGAAGCGTTTGTCGGCATAAGCTTTTGACTTTACATATCCCCACAGAAAAAAGACTAACGGTGTGATATCACACGATCTTGGTGGCCAATCGACCGGCCCAAAACGTGAAATTATGTGCTCACCGAAATGTTCTCTCAATAAGTCCATTGATTGATGCGTGGGAAGTGGCGTCGTCTTGCTGAAACCAAATGTCGCCGAGATCACGAGCTTCAATTTCAGGCATCAAATAGTCGGTTATCATGGCACGATAACGGTCGCCATTGACGGTTACGTTCGCACCGGCATAATTTTTAAAGAAATATGGACCGATGATTCCACCGGCCCACAAACCACACCAAACCGTTGTTTTTTCTGGATGAAGTGGCAGTTCTTCAATCTCTTCAGGTTGCTCTTCGTCTCAAATGCGGCAATTTTGTTTGTTTACATACCCATTGAGCCAGAAACAAAACTAAACAAAATTTGCCTCGAAAACGTCGGATCTTCTTGGAACTTTTCAAGAGCCCATAGAGCGAATCGATGTCGCTTGGGAAGGTCGAGCGGCTTCAGTTGCACAAGTATTTTTCTTTAGTATTTTGTACGCTTTCAATTTAAGATCTTGACGTAAAATGTGCCAAGTCGTTCCATACGTCAGTCCGAGTTGCTGCGAACTGCGCCGAATCGACTCTCTACGGTCTTCGTGTACACTCTTAGCTACGGCCGCTATATTTTCTTCACAGCGTGCTGGACGTGGTCTATTCGGTCGAATATTATCCAATAATGAATGCTGGGTCTCAAAATGGGTGATGGTGTTGCGAATAGTACGCTCAGTAGACCGATTATGTTGACCATAAGTTGAGCGAAGTGCACGAAACACATTCCTCACAGAACGTGAATTTTCATAATAAAGTTGAACAATTTGTAAACGTTGTTCACGCGTAAGTCTTTCCATTATGAAATGCCAAACAATACTAAACAAAAATAACATGACAGCATGATACGACTCACACGTGATCTGTCAAAAAAGGCTATTGAAAAAAGTATCTCTACTTGGATCACCCGTTATGTTGAGATCTCGAAGAACTCTTGCCACTGTCGTACAGTGCGAAAATGGATGGGTCCCATTCTACGCTCTCGAGTACAGAGGGAGATAAAGCGCAATCTGGCAGCGTTGAGCTAGCTTGAGCAGCGAGCAGATTGGCTTTATCCGAAGAGCTTTTTCGGGTTTCCTCAGTTCGGTTGGCCTTAAATGATCGAAAACTTACCTCTTTAGCCCTGATAGCTTCTTTACAGCTCAAGTCACACCACGCGTTTTCCTTAGGTTTGAAACTCTTTATGCTATTATATCAATCATATCGGCAGCGGCATCCACGTCGTTGTCGAGGAAGCACAACGACCAGTTAAAGCTCCTAAATAAACCGTTTAAAGCTTACCAATTGGCTTTCTCGTATTGCGATACAGTTTTTGTAGGAGCTTGTTCTTTAACTGTGTGGTTGGAGTACGAGAAATTCGCCGATATGATACAATGTTCTGACGAACCTAGAGGCGATAATACATTTAGAGTGTATTTATCAGGGTGAGAGGTAAGAAACAAGTCCAGAGTTTTGGCGTTTTGACCGCTAACGTCCGGTATCCGTTACGGCTCATTCACAAGCTGGGTCAAATTATTGATCTCAGGAAAGATCTCGACATACCTTCCTTCGGATGTTGTCTGTCAAGAATGTCGAAGCCAACTTGAATTGCGTTTATTGTTATTGGATAATGGGTTACAATTCTGGTGATAGAATCAGACAGTGCATTAAATTCATTATAAGTTGAATGCCTGTCCTGGTTAGGGCTTCTGTAAATAAATCAGTAGTGAATTAATTGCCTACGGACATGGCATTTAAGCCAAATATAATTAAATTCCGGACTGGAACATTGGCCATATTGAGGTAGAATGTGGTAGGCTACATCACAACGTATATAAAGGGCGATACCACGATGGGAAAATAATAATGGCACCAAGTTATATCCAGGCAGACTAAACTCCGTTAAATCGGAATCAATGCTGACCTGTGTTTACTTAGTGCCAAAACAGCTGGTTTATTGTGAATCGCATGGGCGTATAACGAAAAAAATTGGATCTTAACCCACGAATATTGCTCAGGTCCACTCTAAAATTCATACACATAACAAAAAATAAACACAAAAAACTCAACTCCGACGCTGACTAAGCTAGGCCGTACCGCGTTTAAAAAAAGTATTGCCGAGTGAATCATGAAATTACGCGAAGAAATATAAATATTCAAGTCTATTATCGTTTTTAGATGACACAAACCAGCCTCGCAAATAATTTAACGATTATGATTATATTACAACAGCCTATACGTCATTATCATCTTTTATTTTGATTAGAACAACATAATATTTTGAAAAAGCGGAGGATGAGGTTTCTGTTTTGTTAAGTGGTCCTGATATTTCACAAGGCTCAAGTATAAATTAGAACATTACACGCAATTTGTATCACAAGTGATTTTTTTCAGAAGAATGTGATAAAACAACGACGAAAGAGTTGCGGCTGAAATCCTTTCACTTTCAAAAAAAAAGAGCTGCCCAAAAAAAAAGTTTTGTCGCCTTAACATGCGAAATTATCTTGCATCAGATGGAGGAACTACCACGGCATCTTCAAAGGGAGATGCACATGCGTTTGTTTACGGTAGTCAAGACCATCATAATAGAAATATTCAATCAACTTTAATTTTTTTTTTTGTACTATTCAATGAAGTACCTGTTTCAGTTTATTTTAATTTAATTTATTTTAACAAACGCTTTGAAGTGCCCGTTTTTAGTTTACTTTTAGTCAATTTGTTTTAAAAAACTCAATGAATTACCTGTTTTTTTTTTTTGCTTTCTCTATTTTTAATGAAGTTACACATTATATTTATATAAAAGAAATTATGGTTGTTTTCTTATGAAAATTCTTAAAAATAAAAAAAACTCTAAATATTTGATTCCTGCCAATCTACTGCACCATTTGTATTAAAATAAGTAGTGAATTTGTTCCTTACAATTTTTGCTTTTGTTGAACAATTTCCGTTCAGTCTTTCCTATAATGAACTGAGATTGTTCGACTGATGCCAACTTCCATCATTATATCTTTGGGTGTTTAGATCATTTAAATATGTTTTCATTATGTCTTATGTCTGTAGATGCAATAATTTCTTCAACTAAAGCAAAACATGCATTAATTGTCACGCGATATATTCTCAACTTCAAGCCTAAAATACCGAACGAATTTTCAATTACACGTCTGGCCCTGCTTAATCGATAATTAGAAACTCGATCGTCTTTTTTCAAACTTCGTTTGCAGTAGCGCTTCATCATATTCTCATTCATAGAGAAAGCATCATCCGCTACAAATACGTATGGGGTTTCTAACACCGGTGCAACATCTCTTGGTTTCGGAATGCTATAAGTATAATTTTTGCTTTAATACGTACAAATGGAAAATTTTAAGTGTTTAGTTACTTACGGAAGTTTATTTTGATAGTAAAGTTTTCCAAACCTGCTGTTTTGAAATATTCCTCCATTGCTTTGATGCCCAGCAGCTCCAATATCACACATGATATAATTAGAGTCATGTTCACATAAAGCCACCAACACAATTAAAAAAGCCTTTTATTGTTAAAGAACTCTGATCCAGAGTTGCGAGGCGATGTGATCATGACGTGTTTCCCATCAATAGTTCCAATGCAGTTAGGAAAGCTCCACCGCTTTTCAAAGCCTAGTGGAATTTCCAAAAATTTTGCAGCTGGGAAAACTTCCTTTTTTAAGACTTTAGTTATGCTGGCTGTTGTTTCCACTAAAATATTATGCACCACAGATGCCGAACACTTATAGCTCATTGATACTTGGCTGCGATTCCCCAGTAGCAAGATATCTATTGAAAATACACAATATATAATATTTAAAGTTTAGAGTTATATAGAAAAAAACCGTAATGAATTTTTTTAAAAAAAAAACTATGTTATTAACCTAATAGTTATTAGAAGTCGTATTTTAGCCTAGAGTTTGAGAAAATATGTTGCCCCAGATCGGAATGCACAGCCATAAAATCGGCCATAATTCTTTCCTAAATCATATTTAATACGTTTAAATTAATTCTGTAAATAATTTAAGTTCGTATTTGGGAGAAAAAATTAATAAAACCTACACTTTTTCCGGCATTTTATTGCTATACGATACCTTTAGCTGTGTCGAATAAGAAAACCACAGATGAGGAATTAACCAGATAGGTAACTCTGCAATCCCCTATCACTTTCAAACCGCAAAAAATATTTAATAACGGCCGCAAAATCCTCTCTCAATTTTCCCATCTGTGAATACGTGTGAGCCAGACACATGAAGTTAGATCTAATTTACTAGATTACCCGCCAAAAATAATTGTGGGGAGTTTTGCAATATATCCAAATCGCAACAACAAAACAGCTGTTCACGGCGGATGTGTTGGGAAATAGGAAATTCTGCGAAGTGTTGAGTTTATGTGATTCAACTTTTTATTTTAATTTAATATAAATGTTCATCAAGAAACAAAAAAATTGGTTGGAATATTTTTTGCGGTTATAAGAAATAGTTCTCTATTTTTTATCTGAATTTTATCTCTATTTTTTTAGAATGTTTATTATTCTTGGGTTGTTGTACTTTTCCATTTTGGTTAATAAAATGAAATAAAATGCATATTTTATTGTATTATTGCATAAATATTACTAAATTAGTAATGTTTGGGTGTAAAATATTTGTAGTAAATATTTTGCAATGGTTTTTTATATATATATATATTAAATTCTTTGATAGTTTAATTATTTATTTATTATTTAATTGTTTTTATTCAACATATGAAAGTTTAATGAAAATATGTACATATTCGGGTTCCGTGCATGGATAAAAAAAGTGAAAAAGAAGTGTTTGTAATCCTTTTTAAATTATGTTGTGTTACAAGATTTGTACGTTTAGTCAATCAATTTTCTTAGCTGTTTCTTTTCTAAGGCGGTTTTGAAATTTTTTATATAAGTTAATATGCTTTATTTTAAAATTTAAAGTAAGCGATAGACGGAAGAACGAGAAAAAAAGGTAGCTGGAATGCACTGCATAAATATATTGGGGTGCATTTTTTATCGAAAATGCTTGGTAGTTGAGTACATCACGAAAATGCTTGGTATTTGAGTACATATCATAAATAAGCATGCACATTATATTACATATATATTGAATTAATTAGCCACTTTTTTTAACAGCCGACTTTATTTTTCAAGTTATAATGTTTTGTAATTTTATTTTATATGAAAATAAACAAAACAATTTACTACTACTACTACTACTACTACTAGGAAGTAATTGCAAATTTTGTTAAAAATGTGTTTTGATGTACCAAAAAAAATATTTGTAAGAATTTGGATTACGTTTTATTAAAAAGCGTTTTAAACCAGTGTTCAATTGTGTAGAGTTACTTAACTGCTTCAATATAACCATCCATAATCTACGAAATCCTTGCTAGTATAGTTATACTTAAATTTATTGTCAACCGTCACGTCACGTTTATCAATATTATTTTGATTATTTTTCATTAAAAATTAGAATAAATTAGTTAAAACACAGCTTTATTCTTAATATTATAATATTTTATTATGTTATTAGTTGTGTGGTAAGTATGTTTTTATCAATCCATATTCACCGCACATTGACCATGTTTATTTTACACACCCAAATTGTGAGTTGTATTCTGCTGAAATTTATTAACTGTTCCCAACTTCTTGCTATAAAAAATTACATTTCATGGGCGCGGCCATTAGCCCCATATAATTCGATTTATGTGTGCGTGATTCCCATTTGATTTGCACGTAAAAGCCCATATAAGTGCAAATTATATGGGGCTTATTAGTTCGACTTAGCTTGTAGGCAAGGTGAGAGATTCGCTCTCGAGTTGACTATCTGGTTAATTCCTCGTCTGTGAAGAAAACATACGATCAATAAATAGGATAACCGAAGCAGTAATGCCAAACCGAGATAATTCACTGATGTAGTGCTCGTTAACTGATGCGGTAATTCGGTCCCTATTTTCCAATTTTAAATGATAGAAACGGTTCTCGCAAAAAAGCTAGAACAGCACTGACAGCAGTTGGAACAGTTCCAATATGGCGGAACAGGACTATTTGTTAAGGGATCGTGTACGTTCTAAATGTTAAAACATAATAGGTACGTTAAAATAGTAATTTTGTTGTGCAATTTTAAGTATTGCGGAAATTGTGTAAAGAAACTAGTTCACACAATTTTTTTATCAAATAATTGAATTTTTTAGTGCAAATTACAAAATTTGGTTTTTAAAAAAAATTAACTGAATTAATTTTGTCATTGGAATTGTGCATCCCTTTTCAAACAATGATATTTTTATCAGAAACAAAACAAAAAGTTGTTTTATCCTGTAAGTTAATTTTGATTCTGTTTATACGCAAAATAGTAGTAGTAATGTAAAACTATGTCAATTACCGCACCACCGATGAGTAATTAACCAGGATAGTCAATTCCGAGAGTCTCTCAATTCGCCCGCAAATGTTAACTCAGCTGTTTTTACCCACATTTGATTTGAACTATTTAATAATATTATAATGTTATATAATTAAATTTAACGTGCAAATCAAATGAGGCCATTTAAGGAATTGGCCATGAAATCTCATTTTCCATAGCAATCTTGTCCATATTCGTATATACCACCAAACAAACGTCAATTCTCTGATTTACACGTATTCACAAATAGAAAATATTAGAGAGGATTGGGCAACCATTATTAAAAATTGTTTGCGCGTTCAAGGGGTATGCAGAGTTGCTATATGGGTACTAACTTATATGTGTAGGTACAGTATACCTCACCCACCCCCATTTTTATAATAGGTAACGTACAACTTTGGTCAATTAATTGTTCGATTAGACATGTTATTACGGCATTAGTCCATTCTCCATCCATTAGTTATCCTCCATCCAAAGCAGCCTGTGGAGTTTTTTTGAGGAAATAAGTGTAGATGTCGTTAAAGAAATATTGATTTTATATAGCTCCGCAAGCCAAACAAAGGTTTTAGTAAAACCATATCAACCACAAGTTTTAAAGAAAACAAAACTACTGTCGTTAATACCGAAAGTGGTTGATCAGGACTTTTATTTTATACATCTGTCTAAAAATAATTTGGTTCTTTAAGATAAAAGATGTTAGAAAAGGATTATTTTTTATTGCGATGGGAAATAATAAAAACAACTGTAATCGCATTTAGTCTAATTGACATGAAAAAAACTTAAATGTAGTTACACAAAGTGTCTAAAATATATCTTTTGCCCTTATTTTGACACACATCCTAATAGAGTTGAGATTAACATTACTAAAGCAAAAATATAGCTTGTAAAATTGGCAATTATGAAGATGTGCTGTTTTTTAATGGAAGATCAAACCCATTTTAAAAACAATTATCTCATCAGATAGCGTAAATTTTTACTGATATTTCGAATCGACATATAAGCTCTACTTTTAAGGTGAAATGGCACAAAGACAAATTTTTGCATTTACAAACTACCTTCCCGACATTTCTAATGACAGTTTTGACATTCTTGTTTGTATTTTGTGCTGTTGGCTGCCTTCAAAAATTGAGAAAATTTGTTTCTCGAATCATATACCGCTTTTTTCTAGCAAACAATTGGGTTGATTTGAAAACACTGATTATTATATATGTTAAGCATAAAAGTTTAAGGTGTTATTAAACTTCTTTTCCAAACTATTGTTAATCAAAACTGTTTCATTGCATTTTCAAAGTCTTTGAATCAATTGGAAGAAAGTTTATCAGCAATAAATTAGTGAAAGGATAATTCTTTAACGGTTTACGAATATAATGGGAGTTCCAAAGTTTTTCCGATATATAAGTGAGAGGTATCCCTGCCTAAGTGAACTTGCACGGGAAAACTGCGTAAGTATTTTAGATTTAGCACTTTTTTTAATAGATTAAGACTTTGTTTTATGTTGTTGCTTTGTTCATCAAGAAAGGTCGAAGATATATATGTATTTATAACTAGCCGATTCCGTCCTAATTTTACAATAATAATACATACCAGTATTTATTTAGTTCCTCAGAACGTTATTCAAGATGGTTATGTAGCGGACAGGTAACATACCTTCATCTTTCCCATTTTTGACAAGGTTATGTTCAGAATCATAACTTTACCACTTTTACTACATCACTACTATTCGGTCTAGGGACTCACGGACTCGCATGCACTCTCGCGGGGTGCACTCAATATTTTATAGTGTCTTCCTTATAGGCTAAACTTGATATTCAAATTGCGTACATTTTTAAAAGTAGTCTTCACTAGATTCAGAAGAGACTCACAATTATGTTTTTTTTTTAAGCCACATTGAAAGCAAGATATAAGGCTCAAAAGAGTAATTCACACACTCAAGTACAGAATGTTTTTATTTTAAGACGTCATGACATATGACTTTTTCCTGGCTTATAAAATCACACAACGTTTTTATTAAATTAGGTACCAAAATGAGTTAAATAGTGTTGATAGCAATATCTCAAAATTTTAAATTGTGATGATAGACCTCACTACTGTACCACTTTTTTTTCGTCGAAGCTTAAGGATTATCTATATTCTTAAGTTTGCTTTGTAACTGGAATTTGTGATGAATTTAGGTTGTTAAATAGATGCCATGTCACCAGTAAAATATAAAAAGAAATTAAAGCGTTTTGAACGAAAATAAATAAATCCATAAAGATATCAATACCAGATTAATATTTATATGGTCAATCTTGATATTTGGGACAGTTTGCGCCCATTAAGCCCCACTGAATAGTTGTGTGTGAGAGCTTCCGCATTTAATTGCATTGCAAATAAACTATGTCAATTTATCAAAGTAAGGGCAATTTAAGACATTAGTCCAAAGTTGATTATCTTATTGTTCTTCATCTATACTTAACATCCAATACCATTCCAAGTCGCCTGGCACCGAACTTGGCTCTTAAACTCGTAAAATATATTATACCTAATTTTCTCTTTCAAATCCCTATCCATTAATAACTAACATTTGCACATAAAGTTAGCTGGTGCAAGAAGCCATTTTCAAAGTGAACTCAAGTCATGTTCTGATTTAGAGTCATCAGGGTTTGACTATCTCAATGCACCTCATCTCATCCGTGCACAGGCACACGCCTTCTATTGAAACAGTGTTTTAATTTAAAATAATCTTTTTCTTATGAGGATTTGTATCAACAGAGTTTGTATGGCATATAACTTTTGGTAGAGTGGATAGATAGAAGATAGAAAAGAAAACATCGGAACGTGATCGGAATTGCTTCAGCAGACGCGCAAACCCATTCGAGATTTGAGACATGCGTAAAACAGAAAAGGAGAGAAATAATTCGCTCTTGCGTTTGTATTACCAAAGCCACAGTATTTGCATGTGCCCTCTTTTAAAATCGCGAGTAGACGCCAAAAGCAAACTATAAAAAGTAAACATCACTGAGATCGATTTGGACAATTACAATTTTAATAAAAATAAGAGTTTTGCAAAGATGTTACTTAGATTGCTAAGCTCTTAGAACATGTAAAATATAATGTTGGACTTGAAATATGCGCATTTTAAAGCTCTAAAGATTGATGATGATGTTGATATTGGACACCTAACGTTTCTTTACTATCTTCAGTAAATAAACAAAATCCTAATATTGTAGCTAATAGCCATACTTCATTTGCTATCGTTTGACTCGGTTCGTATTGCTGCAATGAGGGTGGTTTTTACAGCTTGTGCCTATTTCTTTGTCTAGCGACGGCATTTCCAGTTGCCTTCTAATAGTTCTTATAATTTTTAAAAACAGACTCACCGTAAGTTAAATTAAGTTAACGTCCTCTTGTGCCTTTTAACACATTTCAAAATTAATACCAGTGAATTATTCAACTTCAACTTCTTCTTGGCTGAGGATGGCAAAGAGATCATGATGGTCAGACTCTGCATATATATACTCTGTATATATGTACATATACTTGTTGTCCAGTAAAGATCCCAATTCCTGTCGAACGTGGTTGGCAATGCATACACTTTGTGAATTTGGTAACACAGAGAGTTTGGTAGCGGAAGTGTTATTTTCACTATCGGAGATTCTTCACTCGGCAACACAGTTGTTTTAGCAGCTTGGTGGATGACGAATATATCTCTAAATAGGAGGTTTCCCTACGCCGCGATATTTTTAATGTTTTTGTCGTCCAGGATAAAGGGGTAGAGTCTACCTTGATATAGACAATCTAATACATCCAGCTCCAAGACTTTCGATTTTGAACCTGCTCTAATTTTGCGGTGATAACCGATGCCATTTCGTTTGATTGCTTTCCCTGCTTCCAACTGGGTTATTGGTTCGAATTCATTACCGATAATTGTCGACGCATTAATTGAAACGTCTCCTCGTCCTTCTTATAGAGAAATTCCAATTCTTCCTGGTGGAAGTTTTATCAAAATGGGCATTGTTCCTCCGATGAAGTTCAATGCTCTTTTATGTCGTTTTGAGTGTAAAACGTGTCTCATGCGATTGGCTATTTGGCGTAATATGAATATGTTCGGCTCTGTCTCCTGAACGATAAGGTTTCAATGCTGTTGAAAGGTTTCGTCCGGATTGGTTTGGCACATTGTGACTAGCGGCTAATCGAACGTTTCTGCCATTTGAAGCATCCTCATAATGGGCCAGGTGTAGCTGTAGAATGATTTCACTGTCTCGAACGTAACAGGTGATGTGTCCAGCAACCGATGCATGTTATATGGTAACTCATCCTGTATCTGCCCGGTTTGTATTATTTTTGCTTCATTATATTTAACAATATTATCTTTATGTTTTCTTAATGTTATTTTTTACTTTAAGGTGTATTATGTTTGTGTGTTTTTTTTGTTGGTGACAGACGCTGAAAAGAGTAAAAAATTAGATTAATTCATTCATGCAATTGTTTTATTAGGTATTTTTCTAAATTGTATTGCCTACTTTAATATTTGAGTTAACGTCTTCGCTTGTATTTACCACCTCAAAGGGACCCAACCATATTGGCGAGAACTTTTTTTTGCTAGCAGTAAAACGTTCTGTCGACCATAAATGAAACAGTATTTATTTGGCGATTGCCAAACTACTACTTTTAGACATAAGTTTTGCATAGTACAACGTACAAAGGAGCAGGCTTTCTTTTTAAATTTGTTGGTATTTCAAACTCAAACCATGTACATGTACAACAATAATGAATGCATGGTATTGTTGTGTACGTGCATCGCTAAGCCAGTGATCCCAAAATTGTTCATCCTTGTTAACGAAATTCCTTAGGTCTGTGACTTCGTTCTACGGAATTATTGTCTTATGGGTGTTGAGCGGTAATATGGACTTTCTAAACTCCCAATAGTTTACACGTTTCAGAAATTAATCTCGAGGTAAAATTAGTGTCACTATATGTAATAATAGCCTTGGGAATGCGAAACCGTGAAATTATTTCATCATAGAAAGCTCTTGCAACCGTAGATCCCTCAGCATCCGGAATGGCCATGCATGTCATGAACTTTGTCAGATAATCCTGAAAAGTTAAAATGCATCTATTTTTAGAATAAGTCAAGAGCTGGAATCGAATAAGTATCGTGGTTGGATCCTTCGCATTAAATACTCCAATGAGGGGACGATGAATGGTATAGACTGTAAATCGGCGACCCAGAAGATATGTGCGAAAATATTTGTATGCCCATATTACCGCTAGTAAGTCTCTCTCTATTGTCGAATACCGCTATTCCGAACTTCTAACTGAACAGCTCACATAAGCTTATCTTCGCCCACCTTTCCTAGTGATAGCACTGCTCCTAAAGCTTCGTTGCTGGCATCGGTGGTCTGAATATACTATAATGGCTGTAGAAGAAATTGCTTTCTTGAGAAATTCAAATGATTATTGACAGTCGGGAGAGCATTCGAAATTAGCTTCTATTTTTAACAGCTTAATTATAGGTGCTGCTATATTTTTAAAATATGGAATCAATTTTCTGTAGTAATTCGTGAGCTCAAGAAATGAGCACAAGGAAAATCTGAGACGTACTGTGTTTTTGCTGGGTCGGGCAACACGCGGAACAAATGTGTCCTGAATATGTAACCTCACGGCATAAAAAATGCACTTTTCAGTATTTAACTTTAGATTGTGTTGTCTCGGCTTAGTGAAATCTTTAGCGAGTTTTTAGTTGTGTTGCTCGAGGTTTTTACAGTGAATTACAATGTCATCCAAATAAACAAAGCAATCCAAACCATGCAAACCGGTCCGAATGTGATTCATTATTCTCTTTAAGAAGCAGAATCAGTCAATCCGAAAGCCATTCTATTTAACTCGTAATTTCTTTGCTAATACTAAACGCTGTTTTTGGTCTATCAGCTAGATTAATCAAAACCTGATGATAACCACTAGCTAAGTTAAGCCCAAGGTAGAAAAAAATTGGCAGTAGCCTAATTGATCAAGAAGTTCCTCAATTCTCGTGAGTGAGAATGCGTCTTTCATTGCAACTACCCTACCCTACTACACTGGGAATTCCATTTCCTTTTTGTTTGGCGAGTTTTTTATGCTTATCACTTTTATCCCAAATCACTTGTCGATATATTAAGTTGTGCTTTTGACACTTTTGATGACTTTACTGATTTCGAAGAGGAAGTTTGTCACATTGTTTTTGGGGCACAGTTTTATGAGTAAGGTTTGCCACAGAATCCACATTTCAGATTGGAGTTGTTGAGGATGGGTGCAGAGGAGTGTTTTTGTAGAAAGTTAAAAAATAGCAATAATTGCCATTCGAGCGAACAGCTCCGGATCGTCATGGGACTTTAAAGTTTGGGGTGTGGTGTTTGGATTTTGGTTATTAAAAGTTGCAAGAGGATTGAGTGCCTTCCAAGAAAATGGCAAGGAAGGATGAATCGAGCTATATTAATTAGGAAACAAAGTGCTGCTTCTGTAGAGAGATCATTTCGTATCTTATAAGAATACAAAATTTCCTATGAAATAAATGTGGACAAGAAAGATTATGAAATTTAGCTCTCATTTTGATGGAAAAACGTTTATAAAAAGATATACAATCCAGAGGCAAATTTTATAATAAAATCATGTATAATGTATTACTTTTGTATCATAAAGTCCAATTTAATTTGAAGTTTATTTTATACCTATAAAGAAATTTTCGTTGAAAGCGAGCAAAGATATTGGTCAATGGGAATAACATTGGCGGCTTCATATATAACTTCAGTTCTATAGTAGTGGTTGTTGTGAGGGTTTTGGTAGAGCGAAGTACAGTGACGAAACACTTTTTTGCTCGAAGATTTGTAACTTTTTCATGTAAATGGGACTGATAGTGTACTAGATAGGAAAGCAGTAGGTTATGATGGGACGTATCAACTGCTTGTAGAGAAGAAGTCAGAAGTCAGAAGTTTAGTTTTCAATTTTTAAGATTGCTGAGTCAATTTGGTGGTTACTCAAATTTGAGGTAGAAATTGGGACGTTGTCTCTTAATTTTTCCGTTAAGGACTCTTGTAACGTTTTCCAGTTAATTTTGTTTAGGTTGGTGAAATATTCATTGGGTGCAATTAAGGCCTGAATACTGGTTCTTAATCGGATATTCAGATTGACGGCAAAATGGTCAGAATCTGATAAAATGGTCTCACATCTATAATTCACAAGATGTGGAATTTAACAGATAAGACTAGGAGAACATATAAAAAAGTCAATCAGTGAGGGTGTGCGAGGGAAGGTGAAACCAGGATGAAAGACTATCTCTAAAGAGTGTTGGTTGGAATTGACTTGGAGACAGTTAGCTATAGCCATATCAGGTGGTGGTATTTGTGGGTCCAATTATAAATTGGGTCTAGTTTCGGAAGAAGTTGTGCAGAACGTCAAGGTCATGTTTAATGTCTCAGCTAGTAGCCGCACATTGGTTGTAGAGAGATATTAACATAATATTGTTACTATTCTCCAACGGAATTGCTATGCCAGCAATTCGAAAGTTCTATAACCCTCTTATCTATGAGGTTTTGCTTGAAAGGAAGACCGGTTTTGGAGGGCTATCCGTTTAGGATGTGATATTAAAGTATTTACGTTAAAATTAATAACGTTTAGATTATTATTGTCCTAGACATAATTTAAAGCAGAATTCAAGTTAGAGGTGTTTTTTGCCGATATCATCGAGACATGCCTCATAAAGAGGAAGGATAGATGAAATTTTTGACATGAGCGACAGGAAATCGCAGCCAACGAATTTTTGGGAATAAGCCAAGAAGGAGCAGTTTGTGGATTTGAAACCCCTGGCTGCCTTGGAAACTGTTGGAGAGCTTACGGCATTTGGGGCTATAATAATTGGTTTGTTTTGGGGTTTGGGCTTAGGAGTGGCAGTGGGAATGGGTGTTTTTGTTTTCATTATTATATTAGAAAATGACTTACCCGGAATAACCATGGACTTGATTGCTGCGGTATTGACATCTTTCTTCTAAATACGTTGGTCTTTTTTCTAGCGCTTCGATGCTAGGACTCTTATATGCTGGACATCCTCGGTAGTATGCTGGGCGGCCTTCTGTCTTGCAAAGTACGCAGTACGGATTTCTTTTCTTCTCGTCTGTACGTTTGCACTGACCGGGCTCATGCTTGTCCTTGCATTTGACGCATATTGCAGTTGATACTGACGTGGCCAAAGATTTGGCGATTCCGGCATTGTGGAACTTCGTTGGGGAGAAGTCTTTCCCATACGACTGCTTCGCCAAGCAGGTTTTTCGTTTTGACGACCTCCATTACATTAGTTCCCTTCTCGAACACGGTAACGAAGGCATTATAGATGGTGGATTTGTTTTTCGTTGATTTAAAAGCTGTTGCCTTAGCTTCGAGCAGTCCGCTGATGATGTCTTCGGGAGCGTGCGAATGGTATATTTTTTTCAGAAGAATTATACATTTCCGGTCTTCCTTCGCGGTAAATGTGTGGTGCTGAATTTGCTGAGTCTCAGGTACTCTCTTACAGCCAGGTGGTCTTCTCTGTACACAGTCTTCACTTTGGTTTGGTTTTGTTAATGTTTATGATAGTATATTTGATTTTATTATTGTTGGCTTTAAAAAATCTGTATTAGCCATATTAAAACAGACTATTGGCGGTTGTACAGATTTATTTTCCTGGATGAAACTCTTTCTCGGCTTTTTTCCTTCCGGGTCGATCTGCCAATTTCGTTACCTTTAGCTCTAGTGTCATCTATTTGGATGGTGTTTGTTGGCAACTCTGCAGAAGCAAGCTTCTGCCGCTTAGGAACTTCCTCTTCCTCGGTGGAAACGGTGTTGTCGTCAATCGGATTGGGTGCAGAATTGTTGTTTAAAATCTCTTCTTCACAGAGCTTTTTTAAGAAGTCGTCGACGTGGTTTTTTCCATTTAGTTGGAAAATAGCAGTTGTTAATACATTTATTGAGAATCATTTTGAGAAAAATTATTGCTGGTGGGGGAAGTCCTTTCATGACAAGTTGGAGATTTTGTCCGGACCCAAAGACTTTTTCGCATTACGGAAGGTGGTATGGGTGGTGGTATTCTCTGCATTTGATTTTTCAGCAAATGAAACCAATGAACTTTTTGATATCAGGGGTTCAATGACTTGGGCCTTTTTTTCCAACAATTTGGTTTATTTTCTTAAAGGTGTCTGGGCCTGGTTTGATAAGATTCAGGATTTTGTGATTCCAATTATCAGGGTGCTAAGACAGTTCAACTGTGAAAGAACGCTCTGATATTCAGCGCAGTGTGTATTCAGCGTGCGTGTGTTTATACATATTCTGGATGTGCAAAGGAACTTCTTTGTATTGGGAGGAAATGTTGTTGGGAGTTGGTTGCTCTGCAATGCTTTCAGAAATTGAGTTTTCAATTTTTAAAATTGCCGAGTCAATTAAATGGTTACTTGTGGTAGAAATTGGGACGTTTTCTCTTAATTTTTCCGTTAAAGACTCGTGAAACGTTTCCCAGTTAATTTTATTCAGGTTGTGGAAATGGTCATTGGGTGCAATTAAGGTCTGAATATTCAAGTTCAATTCAGTAGATACGTTTGCGGTAGGAGGTTTTATTGAATGAGTTAAAAGTTCTTGCAAACGTATTTTGAGATGGTATATCGGTCATGGTCCTGTCTTTTTATGTAACTTAAGTTGGCGAGGATTTGATTCGAATAAAAGCTTTGAATTTTTGTTGTATTTAATCTTGTTTTCTTTAACTTGTTAGGTATTGAAATGGAAAGTACATATTAAAATAGGAGGGGATTGCTCGAATAGAATGCTTTGTGGTTATATTTAGTTTTGGTTTGTTTTTTATTTTAATATTTTAATTTTTATTTTAACTATAAATCTAATGTAAAGTAAATACAGTATTGCAAAGCATTTGATTTACACTGACAGTGCCAAAACAGGTGTATTATTGGTCGAATACGACGCTTAATTTATTTTGGGCCACCAACAAAATTCACACTGAACGATTCCGATTCATATCATAAAACCAAACTTATTAGAAGCATTAGCAATTTGTTTACAACAAGTGGTGAAAGTAGTATTATCAACATAGACCTGTGCATTATTATCTTACCTCATTTTCTCTGATAGATACCTGACTTTGATAACATGTACCTGGATATGAATGGCATCATACATAAATGCTCACATCCCGACGATGGGAATATACACTTCTCAATTAGTGAAGAAGACATGTTCAAAGACATTTTTAGTTACATTGATAAGTTATTCTTTTTGATTAAACCCCAACGACTTTTTTTTATGGCTGTGGATGGAGTTGCTCCTAGAGCAAAAATGAACCAACAAAGGGGTCGCAGGTAATCACTATTTTAGCTGTTTATATGAATATAATTGCTTAAAATGCATTTTATTTTACTAAGATTTCGATCAGCAAAGGATATTGAGTTACTATCACTTCAAGCTGAAAAACGCGGAGAGGTTATTAAAAACACACCTTTTGACTCAAACTGTATAACTCCGGGTACAGAGTTCATGGAACGTTTACATCACGCCCTACGTTTCTTCATAAAAAATAAAATCAGCACAGATCCTCTATGGCAAAAGTGTAGAGTGATTCTAAGTGGTCACGATGTAAGTTAACTTAATTTGTCTGTAACTCTATTTTACGAATTAATTTTAGTCACCCGGTGAAGGAGAGCACAAGATAATGGATTATATACGTTATTTAAAATCACAAAAAGACTTCGACCCACACACTAGACATTGTTTATATGGCTTGGATGCTGATTTAATAATTTTAGGATTATGTTCACATGAATTGCATTTTGTGGTTCTACGAGAAGAGGTAAGCTCACTAATATTCATATAAGCATTTAAAGAATTACCTTACTGAAAACTATTTTGTTGTTTGGCACAGGTTAAGTTTGGGAATAAATCTAAACGTGCAGCAGTTGAAGAAACACGATTTTTCCTCCTTCATTTGGGATTGTTTAAAGAGTATCTGGAGCTGGAGTTTTCCGCTTTAAAGGCAGATCAGTCTTTTTGCGTGTCCAGATTAGTTGATGATTGGGTTTTAATGGGGTTTCTGGTTGGAAATGATTTTATTCCACATTTACCATGTCTGCATATATCATCAAATGCACTGCCGCTAGTATACCAGACTTATATTAGAATCTATCCCAAGTTAGGAGGTAAGTTCAGAAATTGAAAATAAGTTTGGTAAACGTATAATGTTTTAACATGTTTTTTTAGGAAACATCAATGAACACGGAACTCTTAATTTAGAACGGTTGGAGATCTTCCTAGAATCGCTATCGGATGTGGAATTTCAAATATTTGAAGAAAACTATGCTGATTTAAAATATTTTGAAGCAAAGCAGTCAAAGGTAAAACTTTAGCATTTAGTTATTTTTGTTCGCACAAGTCCATGACGTGGTAGCGGACAGGTGCATTCTCTATTGGTTAATGCTGCACGCGTTCTTATCTTGGAAGACAATAGATGAAGAGTATTCGCTTGTTAAATAAAAAGCTATATATTGTGGGTGCAGTGGCTTAGTAGTAAAGTGCGTTGAAACGCTAAGCGAGAGGACGCCGGTTCAAATCTCGACCTGTTTATTCGCTGCCCCACCTCTTGCGAACGTCTGACAAACATCCAAGAGTAAGAAATGTCATGAGAAGCTTCTCAAAAATAAATTGCCGTTCGGAATCGACATTAAACTATAGGTTCCGCCATTCGTGTCAAAAATATAACTTCGCACTCACAATGGTTGGAGAAGATAGGCTTTACGATATAAATTTAAAAAAAAACGGACTTTTGGGTCTGCAGTAAGGAGGCGTGTTATTTTCGCTATTAACGTAAGCCGAGTATATATATATATACAGTAAACTCTGTCATTTGTCAGCAACTGGGCGGCTAAGCAGAAGCTTGCATGAGCATTGTCTTAAGCGAGTGCTATATGTGATAGTTTTCATGTAAATACCATCTCGGTCATACAAAATGCCAGAAAATTGTCATATTTGCAAAGCGGCGATTAGGGGTGAGCCTGGCTTGGAATGCCAGTGAATATGTGGATAGTAATATCATGTGGCAGCGAAGTGTTGTGGTTTGGATCAGTATACGGTGGGTATACTGGATTCAAATAATATGGTGAGACATGTGTGATGACGGCATGCAGTATATCCAGAACGTATACGATGCTCTTAAGGACGATGAAAAGAAATCATTCCTTAAATTTGACAATCCGTCTTTAAATCAGAGTACGAAAATGCAAGTGCCCACCTAAACAGATCAAGTCTAATTTATACAGAAACGTTCGTTTATAATTTACAGATAAATAAATTGTCGAATAGTCCAATGAATGTGTGCGATTCCTTGAAGTCAGACATGACTCGACATTCAAGAAAATTTTAAGTTTGATTTTTCAAAACATAATAATAAACGAATACTAAGTTTTATAACATAAGAGAAGCCATACTTTGATTTCGATAGGGAGAGAAATTAAAATGTGTTACCCTATCTTAGATATCATTTAAAAAAAAATTTTCAAAAAATTTAATTATAAAATTCCAGAATGGCGTAGACGAAGCTTTCGATTTTGACGTGAGCGAGATTTTAGATGACAATCACGATGACGATTTGGCTAAACTTATTGAAAGTAGTCGGCAGGTGATATATAAAAAAAAAAAAAATGTCAGTTATATATATTTTAAAATTGTATTAGTTTTTTGAGGGCGATGAGGTAAATGACATCACAAGTGACGATGAGGACCAGCACATATTTGATGAGTTTAAAACATATAAGCGAAACTATTACATAAAAAAATTAAATTTCGAGGAAATGACACCGTAAGTACCCAAAATTTAAATGCACTAATTTTTATTATTCAAATGAGAATAATCGTATTTTAGGGAAGTGTTGGCTGAACAAAGTAAAACGTATGTTACTGCTTTGCAGTGGATTCTCAATTATTACTACAAAGGTGTGCAGTCATGGGATTGGTTCTATCCTCATCACTATGCACCCTTTATAAGTGATATAAAAAATTTCAAAGACTTAAAAATTGAATTTGACATGGGAAAACCGTGTTTGCCTTTTCAACAAGTATGATTTTTAAAGCTTTTATTGTTAGATAGTAACTTTTATGTTAAATTTGTTTTTATGTAGTTGCTCGCTGTTCTGCCTGCAGCCAGTAGAACGTTACTGCCGGTGGCTTATCAAGATTTATTCATCAGCCCCGACAGCGAAATTTTGCACTTCTACCCCACAGACTTTGAAACTGATCTAAATGGAAAAAAGAACGAATGGGAGGCTGTTGTCTTAATACCATTCATAGATGAGGTTTGTGTTCATCATAAATAATCGGTATTTTCTTTAATAGATATTTATGCAGAAACTTCTTCTTTGTGCGATGAAAAAATGTGAATTGGATTTAAAGCCAAATGAGGTAAAACGGAATAGCCATGGTCCAATGCTGCAATATGACTATACATCACAATCACAAGGTGAATGTCAGGGCTTGTATTCTGTCAAAACCATTTGCCATGTTTTTTGTACAGAAAAAACGCTGTGGAGGGATGAAATATTTGTTCCCAGTAGCACAAGTGTTCCCATAGATTTAGAAAGTGCTATGAGTAATGCATTTTATCCCGGATTCCCTACAATGAAACATCTTAAGTTTAATGTAAATATTTACTTATTATTTTTTCGGCGTGAATATTTTGATTGTCTCTTTGTATTTATTTCAGTTTGAGCTGAAAAACACACGAATAAGGGTATTCGACAACCCTACTCGAAACGAAAGTATGATACTGATGCCAGAACAGTCGCAGGATTGTGAAGACATCGATGCTGTTGCCAAGAAATGTTTGGATCAAATCGTTTACATTGGATGGCCACATTTGATTAAAGCAAAAGTTGTAGGTGTTTCCAATGCAAAAGTACTTATTACTCCTGAAGGAGTTAAAGAGAATAATAGTCGATTGTTTGATACCCAACTTAGAAGCGTGCGTGAACAGTAAGTACCTGAAGCCAGATTTCGAACGTACACGGTTACCTTATAAATTAAGCTTTTACATGTGGCTTCTCGCCACTAGCTGTTATCATTCAGACGCTAGCCATATCTTCTTACACCAAGAAGCGTGACTGTCATTCTCATGTTTGGTTGCCGTATATGTGTGAAAGTACCATAAAATATATAATGTACATATATATAATTACCACCACTAATTTTTTTCTAACTAATAGCCTTTCATCGCGAATGGGTATAGAATTTGGAGAATGCAAGGTATTGGTGCATGTAAAGACACTCGTTGGCTCATCTATATCATGCGGTAGTCAAGGAAAAGTCAGCACTTTTGATGTATGGACTCTAACTGAAATTAATTACCCCGCACAAATTGTTGTGACGGGAATCAATGTACATAACGCTCATGCGACGCAACATAAGAAGGTGGAGAATCTATTTCCAGTTGATAGCCGAATTTTCTTTGTTGGAAATCCATACTTTGGTAGCGAGGGTACGGTTTTGAACCCTATGCTGGTGTATGAGTGCGGAAGACTGAAAGGTGCGCAATTTATTTTTAACTACATGTTTCTAAAACAAAATTGGTATTTTCAGTTAGTATTACGGTCTTACCACAGCCCGATTTATCCGAGACGAAAGCCCTACAGAGTTGTTTAGAATCAGATTATTTGAATGCGTATCAAATTCAATCTTTTCTTGGAATAAGTACACGTGTTCTGTTGCGATTGACGGGACAAATGCTACTTATTATGGGCGAAAAAAAGGCAGTCCACCCGGAAAATGTTAAGAAAGTCAATATAGGCTTACATTTACGATTTCCAAAACAGGTATGTAATATGAATGTATATTGGTGGGGAGGGGAACTTGTAGTTCGGGTTGGGCTTGGTCCTCGCCCAATAAAAATAAATAATAAAACATAAGAGGGGCAGCGGAAAAATCAAGGGTTATAACTGGGAAGGATTCAAACATGACTAATTGTTGGCGTACTTTGGACTCTAATATTGATTAAATATGACTTTTGTTACGTGAAAGATTTCATTGTTATTCCTTAATGCGTTTTACGATAAAAACGACAGCAAAAACGAGGATTAAGTAGTTATCAATTTTATTTTTTTTTTTCAAATCTCTACTTTTGAAGGATTTTGTATTAGATTGTGAAGTAAATTGAATTAAATTAGTTTAAAGTGATTGTCGTTATGATGAAAAGGCTAAATTGTATTTAAGTCCCATCCTCCAAAATCAATAATTTTGTGTAATCCTGATGATGATGATTCGTTTTTATAAACTTTGAAAAATGTGGACACTCCATTCTAGATTTTATTTTTTTTTTTTGCGAGGGTGGGTGGAAATCTTCCATGAGACATTATGAGGACTGGCCGCACGTGTGAGTTTCTTACTAACGAAAAACATCTCCCTTCAAAAATCCTTTTTACTGCAACTACTAGTAAAGGGAGCCAGGCAGCCTCCCAGCGGAAGTACCTGCTAATACCGCCAACTGCTCGCGGTTACATCTTCTTCCGCTATTGAAATTGTAGCATAGCGTTATTGCAATGACCATGTATCTTCGCTGTTTTGTGCGTTGCTGATTCTACCGTATTACGGCCAATATAGCTGTATCATCCGCACACGTAGCTACAGTTGTACCATCTTCTTGCGGAATATCGCAAGTATAAATTAAAAAGAGAATCGGACCCAGAACGCTTTTTTGGGGAACTCCTGCCTCGATTTCTTTGAATTCAGAGGGGAACGGCTTCAAGAAGAAGGTAAATTCAAAATAAAGCCAAGAACACCTAATGTTGAGGAAATGAATGAATCTAAAGACAAAGGACCCTGATGACGTTACATAACCCTGGTCCTTATTCCTCAAACCATTTGTTAATTTTGTTCTGTTGAGGTTTGTGAAGACTAGCAAATGAATTGTGCGAAATGTATTGGTCTCCTTAATATTGAATTAAGTTGAATTACGGTAAGGGGTTGTATTGAATTAAGTAGAAAAACATGCGAATGCGAGTTGAGGTGGTCAGACATGATGTAGTTTCATTTGTGGAGGGTTGAATGATGGAGACGGTTTTTTTTACATAATTTTACCACCATCTTTCCGTTTTCACATCATCGCTCGTTAATGTAAATGAAGTTGCAAATGTTCATTCTTTCGCGGTCGATCCCAGCCACAAGGACCATAAGCTTGCTCATGAAATCGCTTAACAAAGTACCCTTAACTGAAATAACGCTAGCAACCGTATTTTGCAAAGGGGAATAGGAATTTTTGACATTAAAAAATAATTGACCAATAAGAAATTTCCAATTGATGTAGGAATCATATTTTCTGACAAATTTGTAAAATTTCAAATTATACATTTCATACAAATCTGTGAAACAGAAATTTTAATGTAAATTTTAAAATAAATTTTTTTCAATAGTTAATATCGTTTTATGCCGCAGAGCACATGTAACTGTCAGAATGACAGGCGAATGGTCAGAAGAAATATCAAAACATTCTTCAAGTTTAATATGGCTTTCGGATATCCCTTTTGCGATGAAAAAAATCAATAAGTCGGTTTGCCTGACGAGGAAAAGTCTACCCCGAATTGCACACCGGCTTTGTAGAGGATTTTGCCTTTTGGTGAAATGCAGCTTGAACCCCAAATGGTATGTTTTGCATTAAAGTCACGGCCGATAATAAAATTTCGTGCTAGTGAGTCAAAGATATGTATATATAGATGCAATATCATAAGTTTGACCTTTAATTTTCACACAAACTGTTATTGTTTGAATATTGTCGTGTTCGATTTTTGTGCTTATTGGATGGTCAATGGTGTCTTTTATAAACAATTACGCTCCACCTCTAGCCCTTTCCAAAGGGTAATACGCGTAATAGGAAACATATCTTTTCATGTTTTTGTTTGATTCCTTCGTCAGATGGGTTTCGGAAATCAAGCATAGACGTATGCTTGTACGAATGAATACCTCTTGTGCGAATGAATACCTCTAGGTCGTCGATCTTCGATCAAAAGGCCGTTCGCATTCCATGGAATAATTTTTAGAGAGTGTTGCGGAGAAAACTTGAGCGACTGGATCAGGCGTTGTAACGCTTTGCTGGTTCTCTTGCAACGCGGCTTCAGCATATATTTGTAGTCGAGTGTTTGACGGCTTCTAATATGTTCTAATAATGTTTCTTTCTCGCGACTGCTTAATCTTCGGTCCAGTATTTGACGACTATGTCTTTCTTTCGTCAGTTGGGACAGTTTCTTTGCCTTTTTCCGTTGTTCAGATGTTTTTCCGGGTAAAGACCTTTTCTTTAATAAATCACGCCTGTTTTGTAGCTTTTTAACTAATTCGCAGCTGCGATAGTTTGGCGGGTGATTCCGTTTGCAATTAATGCAGCTTGGTAAATCCTTTCCATACCCCACTCTTGCGATAAGTGCTTACCGGCACATTTGACGCAACGCGGTTTCTTTTTGCGAAACGCGTTAGTGTGATTGTATCCTTGGCAGCGCCTACACTGAGGGACAAGTCAAGTTAAATCGTGACTTCGAAAATTTAATGTTTCGTAATTTTTAAGTCAAATAAAAAAACAAAATCGGATGAACCCTTAATGGGCCAACATCAGCACTCACATCCCCAAAGTGGGTTACTGGCATCGGAATTACCGGACTGCTGTCCTAGGGTCAAAACCAGGACCTGGCGCTACCGGTTGGGGGGTTGTGCCGTCGGTGTTACTTCCCGATCATGGAAAAAAATATAGTTTTAAGAGAGACATGGATAGCCTCGGATAATAATTTCCTTCAAACGGCAACCAGACCCGGAACGTTAACGGACATGCGAGTATGCACCTGGATTGTGCGGACACTTTACATTACAGGTACTACTCAAAAACTTGAGTCTGTCTTCTCGCGGTACAAAGCCGACATTACCGCGATCAAGGAAGTTTGGATGTGGATTCGTTGTGGGAAATCAGCTTAGATCAAAAGTTATTGACTTCAAGCCGATAAGTGATCGCCAGGCTGTAATCCGCATCAGAGCTGCATTCCAAAATATTAGCGTAATGTGTGCACCGACAAGACTGAAGACCCTATCAAGGCGGAATTTTATGACCCGCTGGACTGGACCTGTCCGAAGTACGATGTCAAAATTGTACTCGAGGACTTCAATGCTAAAGTCGGAAAGGAAAACATCTTCGGCGGATTAGTTGGTAAGCACACCCTCCACGAAACGTCGACAGAAAACGGCTACCAACTAATTGACTATGCTGCAGCTTGTAACACGGTGGTAATTACCACTAGGTTTCCACGGCTCAGGATCCACACAGCAAGCAATAAAGGTGACAGAAGATGGACACGATAAAATGCTGTTGCGGGCGATGGAAACCTTGTTACCAACGCACAGGGAATTGTAGATGTATTAAAGCAGCATTTCCAGCTGCTGCTAAACGGGCATCTTGTAGAGAAAGAGAACCCACAACCAGTCAATGAAGAACTAGTACCGCCACCCAGTATAGAAGAAGTTGGCTTAGCTATAAAAAAGAGCACAAGGCCGCCGGCTCTGATGCCTTACCTGCAGAGCTCTTCAAATACGGAGGCTATGTTTTGGTAGGGCGCATGCACCAAATCATCAATCAAGTTTGGGTGGAGGAAAGCATGCAAGATGACTGAGCTCAGCTCCATATGCCTCATCTACAAGATAAGCGATACTATGTCTTGCAAGAACTATCGAGGCATATCCCTGCTAAATGTTGCATATAAGATCCTATCCAACGTACTATGTGAACGTCTCAAACTCTTCTGCAACACACTAATCGGGATGTACAGTGTGGCAACCGGCCCGGCAGATCGACCATAGACCAAATTTTCACACTAAAGCATATCCTGGAAAAGACCAACGAATTTCAAATCGAGACACACAACCTCTTTATCGACTTTAAAGCCGCATATGATAGAACTAATCGTCAGGAGCTCTACATGGCGATGGCCGAATGCGGGACTTCGCCAAAACTTATCCAACTGTGTCGCGTGACGCTGGAGAACACGCGGTGCAATGTGCAGTTCGGCAACAGCTCATCTGAACTCTTCCAAACATGCACCGGATTTCGGCAAGGCATGTGACTTCTTCAATATTGTTCTTGAGCAGATCCGTCCAGCTACTGGAATATGCCGACGATATTGACATCATCGGACGTGAAGTTAGTTGGTCTTGAAGTAAATGAGGACAAGACTAAATACATGCTGTCAACAAACAAACAAACATCTGTCCACCGACTAGGAAAAAATGCCACTATTGATTGCAGGAACTTTGAGGTAGTTAAGGAGTTTATCTACTTCGGTGTGAATATGAACTCCACGAATGACAACTTGGTGGAGGTCCGACGAAGAATTACCCTAGGAAATACCTGCTACTTCGAATTGGCGAAAAAATGGGTTCAAAACTCCTAACTCGAAGGATAAAGTCTATGCTCTATATAACCCTTATGCTGTCAGTTCTACTATACGAGGCCGAGTGCTGGAAAATAAGCAGGAAAGGAGAGTTAATATTAGGCTCCTTTGAAAGAAAAATTCTGCACGGATATTTGGTCCTGTGTGTGAGGAGTGCGAATGGAGGAGAAGATACAACCGGTACAAGAAAGTACCGAGATGTGGATGTAGGCCAAAAAGAAAAAACTCGTCGACTACCACCCCTATCATTAAATCCGGCGGATCGAAGATTATTATTGACGGAATCATTAAATCCGGCGGATATACTGTACTAACCACAACAATTCATGTTTTTTTTTTCGAGAAATCGGCTAACAAAAGGACTGAACGTGAATATTTAAGAGTATCTGATGAAGATATGATGAATCTCTCAGATGCGTCGTAAGACAATAGATTTCTGTTGTTGTTAAGAAATTTCTATACCAAACCGCGCAGCACAGAAACCCGCCGATCAGAAATCTCAACATTTTGCCTGGAGAAATTCGATCCCCTCGCTTCTAATGATTACGTGAAAAATTAATTTACATTACAGATGTGAGCATGTTCACTGCGGATTTTTTTTAATCATACACATGTTCGAATTTCGTTGATATGTTCCCCCGGCGGATTAAATGATAGGGGAGTACATTGGCTCGGCCACATCAAACGAATAGCTAAGAGGATCTTCGAATCCCAGCCCCATGTTCGAAACAACAAGGAAGACCGAACCTACGTTTCAAAGACCAAGCCATCGCGGATGCCAGAGCGCTTTTTCTGGATAACTGGAAGCAGCATGCCCGGAATCGCAGATGATGGAAGGCTTAATTTCCTCTTTAATTTTAGACACAAAAGGAATCGATAGAGAACAAAAAACATTTTAAACAAAAAAAAATTAATAAAAAATTAAGTTTTTATTTCGGTTTTATTTATTTGTCCATGTTTAAATTTTTTCTGAAGAAATTTTGACCATCACCATTGAAAAGAGCCCCCTTTATATCATAGGAAACATTGGTCCCTTTTTTTTCTTATTCACCTGGCGACAATTCAAACTCAGATGTCGAAATTGTGTCCTATGAGCGTGGATGGGTCAATATGTTCATTTGCGAATGTTTGATCGGTCGAAAATGTTGCGTAATGGCCATTGAAAAACGACGCGGCACTGAAAACGGCGGAGTGATAGTTAAGGTGCGATCAGACGTTCATTAAAACTTGTCATCCGGATGACATCCTGTCACTATGACGTAGAATTTGTGCTAAAGTTGTCATCCAGTAGAAATTTTACGTCAAAGTGATGTCAGGATGTCTCGCGGATGATAAGTTTGGATGACCGTCCGATCGCACCTTTAGTTCGTCTTATTGTTCCTTGATGTAAATTCAAGGGAGATACATACATACTTAGCAGAAACAAAATTGTTAAACATCTTATTGTTTTAGAACGAGGAACTATCTGGATATACTCGCAAAAGGGATAATTCTTGGTACTTTTCACAAAAGGCAGTTGATCTCATTGAATCATATTTTAAAAAGTTTCCCATGGTAATAAACCATCTAACTCGAACAGCAGGTGCAGCAAATTATGAATTTTGCTATGAATCGGATCTTTTCCCAAAAAACGTGCGTATAAAATGCAATTTGTATGGTAGTTATTTTATCTTACTCAGAAAATTTTTTTTTTTAGGTTGGTGAAAAGTGTATTGATGAAATTGTCCAGTGGTTAGCTGAGCAAGACTACTCTAGTGCTGAACGTGTACCTTGCGGGACCAAAACGGTCGAAAAGCAGGCAGTTGTGAAAGTTATTGAAGCTATAGAGAAATTAAAAGTATTTATTCTGCGATTTAAAATTTGAATGTCAATAATATTATTTCTTCATCTTTTTTGTTAGCCTCTACCAGTTAAAACCGTTAAATTACAAGTAAAACCACATTTACTAATGAAGCCTGATGCTAACTTACCAGAACAATACAAACCGAAACGTCAATTTAGGCTGTTTGATCGCTTAGTGGTAGTAAGAAACACATATTTAGTTCCCGTCGGTGCTAGAGGTACTGTGATTGGAATTCTGCCACTCTCTGATCCCAATCCAGTGCGATTGGAATGTGTTAAACAGACAAGTTATTTCCTAGAAGTACTTTTCGATAAGAACATTCCATTTGGCAATGGAATATATAAGATAGCTGAAGGCAGAGTTATGAGGGTACCGGAAACAGCTGTATTGATAATAAATATCGGTATGCAGTTCAATATGGGTTGATTACTTAGAGAATATTAAACATTTATTTTTGTCATTATGTTGCAGATAACAACGGAAGTACTGAAACTACAGACAAATCTCAGCAATCTAATGAAAGACGGGTTACAGAAAGTTCTCAAAAGCCAAATAATGATACATGCCCTGCAGCCCCAATTAAAATAAAACAAAATAATACGACAATAGACACAAATGTGACAGCTACAGAAAATCTAAAATATCCTGACAGTAGTAACACGAAAACTAATATTTCATCTAAAGAGGACTTTTGGATGCCAACTCCAGACACAAAAAAGAAGCACTACAACAAATCCGCGGCTGAAAAAACAACCATTATTCAATCATATCCTAACCATACAGCAAACCGACCTATATACGGAATTCCTCCTGTACAACAAGTTTCGCATGGTACAGTGCTTGATAATCAAGGAAGTCACCTCAATTCTGGAACCGAAGTATTGAAAAGTATGCTTGGGTTATACACAACTAAAAACGCTACTGAAGTTAATAATTTGCCTCAGATGGTAATAAAAATACATAAATACTTATAAAAGCAAAAGGAACAAAATAATTATATTTTTTTAGCCCCTGGTAAACGCTTCACAATTTCCTCCACCATCTACATGGCGGAACAGTGATAGTTTCACCAGCAACAACAATGGTTTGATGCCTTTGCAAGTTCCAAATCTTGTCTTAGATGAAAAGAACAAGAACCTCCCATTGCATTTCTACGGACAATGC
Source organism: Ferdinandea cuprea (assembly GCA_963576555.1). Classification (NCBI taxonomy): domain Eukaryota; kingdom Metazoa; phylum Arthropoda; class Insecta; order Diptera; family Syrphidae; genus Ferdinandea; species Ferdinandea cuprea. The sequence continues at coordinate 83,081,232 of OY754958.1, read as the reverse complement.
CTTCCACATTTTGCGGTAATTTTTATGTCATAAGAAATTGTTAGTTCTGTCATTTAATGTTGGTATTTATTTAGCCACAACAACAGCTTCCATATGTAAATGATAACTTTTACAGTCCTGTTAGTTTAAATCAAAAAGGTGCATTTATTCCACTGCAAGTAATGAAGACCTGTTCTAATAAGCTGCCTCAAGGAACTTTAGATGTTGACAAAGTTGAAGAAAAGGTAAGATTACTTTTTACCTTTTAATGTAGTTTTATTGAATTATTTTTCTATAATATGTAGAATTCAAATCAATATTACTTTATTTTCGTAGTAAATCAATATATCATTTCAGTTGGGTGTCCCTTCTTGTTGAGCGCATAAACTTTGTTTTTTACATTATTAACACGCACTAAAGGGATTTTTGGTACGCTTATTATGAATAAACACAGTGCGGGCATTAAGGAAAGAAAGAGCTGCCGACGCACATTGGTGTTGAATGTCCAAACTGTAATGTGCAGGAAAAACGAAGCGTGGGAGAGCATTCCACATACGTGTAGAACGGTGTAATCGCTTTAATATGAGTTTTTCAAATATCTTCGACATTATTGGTAGAAGCGATATTGGTCTTTAGGATTTTTGTCATTTGGATGATTACCTACCTGGCTTAGGAACCATTATCACCTCAGCTATATTCCATTGCCGGGGAACGTACAAAAGTTTAATAGAAGCGTTTATGAGATAAACATATTTAAGTAGTGCTTTTCTGGGCAGCTCTTTTAGGACCTGTCCCGTAATTAGGTCATATCCTTGTTTAATTTAAGTTTTTGTATTTCAAAACAGAGTTCGACCAGCGATACTTGTTTATTTGGAATATTGTCAGATACTGTAATAGGAACAGCATCTTCAACCAACGCTTCACCGTCAAATGGTTTAAACGTCTCTTCAAGGTGTTCGGCCAATATTTCGGCCTTTTCCTTGTCTCCTTTCGCCCATTCCCCGTTATTTTTCCGGATGGGTGGCGCTTGCATCTTTGGCTTTTTCATGCCTTTCTTAGCTTTCCAAAGCGAATAGTTAGAAGTTTTATCCGCCGTTTGACTTCCGAGATACATAGATATTTCACGATTTTTAAAGTCCCGAATGTCTCTTTTGAGTTTGCTGGAAAGATTATTTAAAATTGTTTTATCCTGCGGAGCGCGAGATTGCTGCCATCTTTTACGCGCTCTTCGTTTTTCCTTTACTAAATCAGTAACTTAGCGGGAATATTTTAATTCGTTAGTTACTCTGTTTTTATGAGAAGTATTGTTTCACGCTGAACTTTGCAAGGCATAGATGAATTGATTCACCTCGTCTTCGAGTTCATATGGTGTTAGAAAGGATTCTTTCAGATCGATTTTATTTATGCAGTCTTTTCCAAAGGAGTCCCAATTAGTTCTTTTGCTAGTAAGTTTTGGTGGACAGTTCTTTTCGCGTAAACCTCCGCAGGTAATTATAAGAATGACCGGCGAATGGTCAGAAGAGAGATCAAAACTTTTTTCAATTTTGACTGAGTTTTCAGATACTCCTTTTGCGATAAAAAAGTCTATGAGGTCTGGTGTTTTTGCCATATCCGAAGGCCAATACGTGGGTTTGCCAGACGAGTAAAAGTCTACCCCAGACTCTATACCGGCTTCGAATAGAATTCGACCTTTTCGTGAGATACATCTGGAGCCCCAGAAGCTGTGTTTTGCGTTGAAATCTCCGCCAATTACAAAGTTCTGTCCAAGTGAGTAAAATATGCCGCTAAAATCATTTTTTTCTAACGTCGCTCGTGGAGGACAATAAATAGACGCAAAGTTATATGTAATGCGTTTAATGCTTACGCTAACCGAGCTTATTTGCATTTCATCAAGCTCAATTATTTCACAGATCAGTTGTTTTTTAATAAAAAAGGACGCTCCGCCTCTAGCCCTTTCTGATGGGTGATATGCGTGATAACCACTGTAACCTCTAATTTTTATATATTTCTCAAATGCGTTTCCGATACCAGGCATATATCAATATCGTTTTTGTGAGGGAATGCTTCTAACTCGGCGATTTTATGCAGAATGCCATTCGCGTTTCATGCTACTACCTTTATAAAGCGTTTCATAATTTAAGCGGGAGTTGGTGTGCCTCGAAGTTTATTTTCGAGCTTGTCCAGTTTCGCGAACATACGATTGTTAATTTGGCTTTGCTCTTCCAGTCTCGCAAGTATTGCGAAAAAAACTTAATGGACTGGATCAGGCCCCGTATTAACAACTCGATTGTTAGCTTGTATCGCGGCTTCAGCGTACGTTTGCGGGCCGCGATTCGTCGACTTTTGTACCTCAATTTTCCGTACTGTCGTCTGCGGTGAGTTGGACATTTCCATAGTTCTTGATTTCTTTCCGTTTTGTTTTTTTAAATGAATCTTTGTATCGGTTTTCGATCGCTAAAGGCTTTTTCTTAAGTGTACCTTTGGATTCCTTCTGAATTTAGTTTTTCTGATACTGCGCGATAGCTGTTCGGATCGCTAACATTTATTTTCCAAATATTGTTATTTAGAGATGTTTCTTTAAATGTTGTTTTTAGGATAGCCTTTAGAATATCATAAATTTTGGTATAATCTGAAATTTCAACAACCGTTATTGGAGGCGGAAAGTGTGTCTTGTTTTGACTTTTTTCGACCTCGGTTCATTTTCATCGTTACCCAAAAGCACCGTTTTAGAATTTCCTTTTTTTGGAACCTGAATTTCTGGTGAAGAACCGGCTTTTCGTTTTTTGCTGGGTCGCCTCTTCGTGATCCAATCAGTCTCACGCGCGAGCTCCTCCTCGTCAGTACAAAAATCGCGGATGACTGGGGGGCACTATTTCTCTTCCATTTTTTTTTTGAGTTGAGACTCCATGAGAGATTTATTTTCTGTTTAATTAGATCTAGCTCTTTCTTTAATTCTTCATAGAGCTGTTCTATTTTATTAAGCTTTGCACGGAGTACAATATTTTCGTTCTCAAAGTTTTTAAGTTGCGCTGAATCCCGAGTAACGCGCGCTAATACATTCGGCGTCGTTGGGCTTCTTTTAGAGTTTTCTTTAATTACAGATCCGGATGGTGGTGATCTGGAGACCTTTTTGCTATTTCTAAAAGGGTCGATAGATTGCAATAAGTGTCTCTCCCTAGAATCCGTAGATCTTGCCTCCGAAGAGTGTGGATTTACCAGTAGAACTGGACTGCCACCTGGGGTATATATCTATTTGTTTTGTTCATTGCATTTTTTTTGTATACGGTTTACACTCGGTATACGGAGAGTGGATTTTAGTCGCCTTTTACGACAGGCATGCCTACCTCGGGTATATTCTAACCCCTACCTGAAGGGCAATGGAATATGGAATGCCCAAAACAAATATGCGAAGCTAATGGAGGGCAGTATCGATTCCAAATGCACACATTTTCGACAAAAGAGTTTGATGCAAGACTGTCAAATGCCTTTGAAATATCGACCGATATCGATAGCCACCTTACTTTCACCACCATGCTGAATAGATTAGTTCCACTTTTCGGTTAGATATGTCATCAAATCGGCAGTGGACCTGTTGCCGTGAAAACCAACTGCCGGACATTAAGAAGTTTTCGGGATTCTAGATATTTCATGAGCTGACGATTTATCAGCGTTTGCATGATAAAGAAGGACGTAAGTTCAACTGGTCTGTAGGAGAAGGGGGAGGAAGATTCGCCATTTTTTGGGACTGGCTGGACAAATGCTGCTTGCCATCCTCTCGGAAAGAGCCCTGAAGAATATGATAAGATAAAAGCGCTTACGCTGTGGTTTTGCCAGCGTAGAAAAACACCTCTTCGAAACGATACGGAAAAAAACATCTGGACCAGAGGATTTGTGTATGTTGAGATCTTGAAGTACTCTTGCCACTGTACGAGTGAGGGAGTGAATTTGTCCCATTAAATGACTGACTGACATACCTAGAGGCGATAATACATTTATGGTGTACTTATCGCGGTGGGAGGTGAGAAACAAGTTCAGTGTGTTGGCAGTTTGACTGCTAATGTCCGGAATCAGTGTCGGCTCATTTACAAGCTGGGCCAAATTATTTACCTCAGCAAAGATCTCAATTTCGAAGCCAACTTGAATTGTGTATAATGAAACCGCCCGCAATGACGATTTCAGTACGAGGATTTTTGAATTGAATCTAAAAGGTCATCAAACTCATTATAAGTTAAGTGGACATGGAATTTCAGCCATATGAAATTAAATTGCGAATTGGAACATTGACCATATTGAGGTAAAAGTTGATAGGCTACATCACTACATATGTAAACAGCGAGACCGCGATGGAGTGAATAATAATGGTAATAATGGTAGGTAGGCTAAACTCCTTTAAATCGGAATAAATACCAAACTGTGTTTCACTCAGTGCAAAAACAGCTGGTTTACTTTAAAAACATGTGCGTACAAGGAAAACAAATACATTACAATAAACAAACATAAAAAGCACAAGCTCCGACGCTACCTAAGCTGAGACGTCAGGTGAATTTCTTGCCCTCTTTATAACCTATCCAATGGGTATATTAATTTTGACACATAGTTTGTAACACCCCTTAATATTCGTCGTAGACCCCTAAAAGTATTAATATTTATGATCAGGACCAAAATCTAAGACTAGTTAGCAATGTCCGTCCGTCTGTCCGTATCAAGTTGTCAGGCCTTTAAATGTATGCTAGGGAGCTGAAATTTGGAAAATATACTCCCTATGGTACCGAAATGGTAAAGTTTTAAAATTTTTCAAATACTGTACTAAATGTCGCATTTTATTCTTTTCTGCATAGTTGAACTTATCCAAAATATATCCTCGAGCGGTATCTGAGTGTACAACGTACATACGTTCCAGGTGCATACTCTTAAATCATAAGCCTTTGTCGTTCCGGTTCGTGATCTTAAAAGAGGGGGGTCAGTATCCCAGGCGTCTCTCATAACATGGGTTTTTTACGTGGTAGTTACCCCGATGGCACAACCCCCAAAAATAAACTTTGGATGGTTGCCAGTACTGGTAGGCTTGTGTACTACTTCAGAACATTTTCGAAACATCGCGTAAAAGATGTTAATTGCTGTATTTTAATACACGTGAAAATACATTGTTTATTCATGATGAAGTACAGAATACCTGCGGTACCTGAAGTTTATAAACGGGAAAGTGCTTTCCAAACCACCAGGGATTTGTATTAGCATAAGTACTAGCAATTGTATAAGAAGCTTCCGATCAGAGTTTTTTTCTATATAAACGTTATATTCTCTTCTTTATCAAATTATGTATATTGAAAACATTTTTTGTTCATTCTTTCCCAGATAAGAGATTGTAATATCGACGCATCTAGTAGTAATAGAATTCATAAAGCATCAAACTCGACCGTTGCAGCAGAAATATCCACATTTGACTCGGAACAAACGGCAGTAAGTTGTTTTAAATAATGTGTGCTCAATTCTTGAAATTAATTTAAATTGCAGGTTATATTACCGAAAAGGGCACCTAAGGCATCTAAAATAGCGGCCAGATTTGATAATATGTGAATGTTGACTAAGTTATAGATAATTATTTTATGGCTTTCGAGTTGCAGCTGCCAATAGTTACATAAAGGAAAATTGTAAACAAACAATTTGACGTGTGAAAATAAATGTTTTTATTAAAAACAAGAAAAAAATATATGGACAAATAAAAAAAACAATCCCATTAGAAAACCAAAACACAGCGACGAATAGGCTGCGCTCTAATGATGGTTGTTCATTTGAGAGCATTTTTTTTGACAAAGTTATGAAAGTAGGATGTTGTCAGTGTCATACAAGCGAAATTTTGCAGTGGTTGCTGTAGTAGTAATTACTTCAAAGAAAAGAAAACAATCCTGGGTCATGGGTTGATCACATTTCAGCTTCAAATTAAATACCAGCAATAAACAATTTTGGAGGTTGAGAAAAGTTAAGTTGAATATATTATACCACCCATTGGGCCCATTACACATGAGATGCGATTACTGATGAGTAATTAACCAGATAGTCAACTCAGCATACCCCTGTCAACATAATTGTCAAAATATGGCATTATTAAAATCAAAAATTAAAATATAAGACTTCCAATCGTGTCAACGTATGGAAGTTATTCACTCGCTCAGTGATGTCGTAATTTGGCCCCAGGTGAATTATTTGAACATATAGGCATTAGCCGAATGACTTTCATTCCCTAACGTCGTGGTTACACAACAACGAATCGTTATCGAATGAAAGCAATTTTAGCAGATGGGGAAAGCTAAAATATGAAACAAAATAATTATTAACGAAGTGGATTTTCGGTGACGACGATCCCATGAACGTGTAGCCAGGCAATTTCAATTTCAATGATAACTATAACTGGCCCCTTAGAATAGAAAGAGAATCGGACACATCAGTGGAACGATTGTGTTCCAAATTTTAGAAACGATTATTAGCTGTTCATAGAAATCGATTTCTATCAGTGATATAATAAAAATAGATTTAAAGAAAAGTTTAAATTCGAATTAAGTAATTCTGTTTGTAGGAAAATTCTTTAAGTGATTAGCTTTATTTCGATACCATTAAGAGACAATCCCTCCTATCTTGGTATCCGTTCCGAAAGGAAAACTCTCCGATTTTATACGAATCGGACAATTTTCCTTCATGGTAATTGTTCCGATCACCTGTTCGGAACATTTCTCCGACAAAACGTAACGCATACCGGCAGTATACATTTCAACGCGATGAGCTGCGTTTTTACATCAGTTTTTGACAGCCACCTGTCAATTTCTCTCCGATTGTCTCCGACATATATTCATCGCGGAAATAATAATTTATAAAAAAAAATGTAAGCAATAAAATAATTTATTTTCATTGCGTTTAAGTGCGTTCGGAAAACGGATACGGTGAATGTAAATGAAGTCTCCGATTATATTTGCGTTGCGGAGAAAATTCCTCTCCGAACGGATAGCATGATAGGGGGGAATATTGTTTGCTTAGTCGTCTTTAAATCGCAAAACAAAATATTCAATGAAGCATTTCAATGATAGCTATAACTAGCCCCTAAGATAGGATAATATTGAACACATGGTTTAGTTTCCATTTATAGGAGATATAAGCAGCGTTATCATACTAAAAAAATCTTCATCTAAAACGAAATTTATTTGGGCTTTTATTAAAATTCAATCCTGCAAAGCGCATAACGAGAAATCACTTTGACTGCAAATCTTCTATTACTTCTATATAATAAAAAGTCATATTTAGCAATAAAATTAGAAGCTGTATCTCCATATATTCGATTACACTGCGTGACAAGTTGTAATTTTTTTATATAACATTAGTAAAGTAAGGTGTTCCTTTATTAATAAGGAACTCCATTTAAGGATATAGCAATGTAAGCCACCGTGTTATGAATACTAGAATTAATATCAAAAATACATCAAAATTATTGAATCTTCTCGCATTAAAGACCAACAGTAATCCCATAATATAGCTGCATCTCACCAACTTCGATAACGCTCTTCGATCTTTTATATATCCTTGTTCGTCACTCACCGCTCCAAGGTTTTTTGGAAAAAAATCAAAATGTGAATGCAAGAAATATATATTCAATGAGTGGAAAAAGAACATTTTGTGGATTAATCAGAGGTGAATATTTGTCATTTGATTGAACAAATTCCGAACTTATCGGCCAATCTTTAACAAAGCAGTGTTTCTCTGTAACTCGACTGTTACACACACACAAAAAGCAGCAATATTTTGTGAAGCCACCCTGTAATCCTATCCCTTTTCAGTCAGAACAAACTTTCCAACTTGAGTCTTTATATTTTATTAAGTTTAATATCAATGGCATAGTATGGTATATTTCTTTTAAAGTGATTGAATATGCTACAGGTATGAAGCTACCATTATGTAGAAGGACATCAATCAATCCGTTAATGTCATTACAATAGCATATTGAATCGTTCTGTGTGAAGAAAGTAGATAAGTGTATGTTTCTTTTTCTTGACAGACAAATATTAGTTTCTGTTGATAACAAATTCCATTCTTGTAGCCTAGAAACGAGAATTTCAGACTGTCTAAAGGATAAACTTATGTCACGGAACAAATCATTTAACTCACGCTGCTGAAAATTATGTGGTTCATACATTTCATTCTCTAGTGCATACTTTTCTTCATCATCATCATCAACATCAATTGACTTTTTACGTGGTTCTGGCGTTCTGTGTTATGGGCACAGGAAATTCATATGGGCACATGTGTTTCCATGGGGAACTTTAATTACTACAAGTAAAGCTGAATACATTCACTTTATTTCATTTGGCATATCAAATTCCATTTTTTCTGAGCTTGGATGTATTCAGATCCATTATCATATATGAGGTGAATATTCAAATATATTTTTTTAAAAATTTTCAAAGTGAAGTGAGATTTGTTTTTAATTAAAGTGTTTAAAATGAGTCTTGTAAATAAAAAAAAAATTCCGAATGTGTACTGTAAATATGAGCACACATACCGGCCAAAGGAAGAGTCAAGGTCATTTATTTTTGCACGAATATTTCAATTTTGATTGTGCATGACTTAGCGGGAAACTCAAAATTGTTCTTAGCTCAATCTATGCTACTCTTGCGAAGATATATAGTGACTTTATGTAATTATATATAAAATGTTTTGGAATTTTATTTATTTCGTAAAAAAAATAATTTCTTATATTCTATGCTATGTTAATTTATGATGCAATAGTTATCAAAAATAAATACACATTTGTAATAACATATGTAGTTTAATTTTATTTTATGACGCATCTTCCGTTAAACATTAAATCTGCAGGCGATTGACCACTTTTTTTTTTTAAATTAAAGAAAATAAAAACTTACTTACTTACTTAGGTGGCGCTACAGTCCGGGGTGGACCTGGGCCTCAACCAATACGCCTGTCCAGTTAGCACGATCTTTGGCTAACTGCCTCCAGTTGCGTACTCCAAGTTGGTTGAGGTCCCCTTCCACTTGCGCGCGCCACCTTAGGCGAGGTCTTCCTCTACTGCGTTGTCCCTCCGGGTTGGATTCGAAGACTCTTCGGGCCGGAGCGTTGGTGTCCATTCGCTCTACATGTCCCAGCCATCTTAGACGACTAATCCGTATTTTTCTGACCAGGTCGATGTCACTGTACAGCTCGTAGAGTTCGCTGTTAAATCTCCTCCTCCAAAGCCCGTCAACGCAAACGGGACCGAAAATCACTCGAAGAATTTTGCGTTCGAAACGACCAAGGAGATCTTCATCCGCCTTTGATAACGTCCATACTTCTGCGCCATACAGCAGGACTGGGATGATGAGGGTCTTATATAGAGTCTCCTTGGTGTTTCTCGACAAGGCCTTACTAATCAATTGCCTCCTTAGGCCAAAGTAACAGCGGTTGGCAAGTGTAATTCTTCGCTTGATTTCTGACGATATATCATTGTCAGAGTTAATAGCGGAGCCGAGGTAGATAAAGTCCCGAACTACCTCGAAGTTATAGCTGTCTATCGTGACGTTCTGTCCGATTCGTCGATGTTGTGCGTCCCTTCTTGTTGACAGCATATATTTCTTCTTCTAAACCCATTTTTGCCGCCTCTGTACTGATACTTGCAAACGCACCTGTGACAGCTCGCTGTGTTCTGCCAATGATGTCGATGTCGTCGGCGTAAGCAAGTAGTTGCACAGACTTTTGGAAAATTGTGCCCCTGGTGTTGGCTTACGAGTTTTGCACAATTCTCTCAAGTATGATGTTGAAGAAGTTACATGACAGCGCATCGCCTTGTCTAAATCCTTTTTTGACATCAAAGGTCTCGGTGAGATTGTTTCCGACCTTAATGGAGCAGCGAGAGTTTCATTCCTTCAGGTTCACATATATTCTCCGACACGGCCGTCACTTGAAATCGATTACAACAAAAACAATGTAAACAAATGGGTTTCGAGGGACAAAGGATGTAAGAGTTTGGCATCTCTTTGCTTCTATCATCTCTGATCAATAGCCCTTTTTATTATCAGAATTGATCTATATGGATCTTGAATTTGTATGCACTACACCAAATACACATGATGTTACTATTTATCGAGACCACGATTTGTGATCTGGAAACATGTTTTACTATTTACCACTAGGTGCCTCCAGCGTTAATAGGAAAACAATTTTCCGTTACGATCCATGCTGCCATATTTAAATTGTAAAATCATTGATAATCGCAAAAGAAATGAGATATTTTTATAGCCGAATAAATAACGATACAGCTTCTATTTTATTGATTAATATGGCTATATATTATACTGAAATAATAGAAGAAGATTCGCAGTCAAAGTGAGTTAATCGAATGCGCTTTTCATAATTGATTTTTAATAAAACCAGCAATTAATTTTATTTTTAGACGCTATTTTTTTAGTATGATAACGCTGCAACAGATCTTAAAATGTATATTCCAGCATGTTGTTCTAAGCGGAGGCAGTAATTGGTGTTCGGTATTGGTAATTGGTAAGGGCATCAACATGACCCACCCCAGCACCTATTCGGCTGACTTATGACGTAGTCATAATTTTTAAGGTCGAGTGCCCATCGAGCAATGCGAGGGTTGAGACTTTTCTTGGACAATGTTTGAACCAGGGAATTACAATCAGTGACAATTCGGATTGGTATATCCTCCACGTAGACTCGGAATGACAGCGAGTGTTTCCAGCTCGAGAACACCATACTATGGTATGTATTTACGTCGAGAATAATATGACACCGGATGCCACTTGACATCATCTTGCTTTTGTAATAGCACAGCTCCAAATCCCTGTAAACTGGCATCAGTATGTAACTCGGTTACTCGGATAGAATTATAAATGGCCAAAACTGGTGCACATGCTAGGGCATCTCGAAGAGTATAAAAAGCTTTTTTACATTCATTATCAAAATGAAAGGTGGATCCTTTCTTTAATATGTTCAACAATGGGCCAGCAATCTTAGAGAACGAGGGTACAAATCTTCCAAAGTAAGAGAATAACCCTAAACAAGATTGAAGTTTTCTAGGATTGGTCGGGACAGGATAATTTTGGAGCGTTTCGATATGAGAATTATTCAGTTTGATACCTCGGTTATCTGCTAATTATCCTAAATATTCAATCGATCGTTGCGTAAACATGCTCTTGCTTATTTTGATTTCCAATTTATCTTCAACTAAACGACGAAAAAGTTTACGTAGAACGTTGAGATATTCGTCGATGGTAACAGTGCCAACTAAAATAACATCCATGTATACTATAATATCGCGAGAGCGAATCATATCACTTGGTATGGTGGTAATAAAACGCTGAAAAACCATCGATAATCCTAGTAACCTCTTCCTTTTCTCGGTAAGATAATCTACGTGGTGGACAATAAAACGGTACGTCAGTAGTGATACTGACTAATACAATCGGATAGGTCGTGGTTGAGAAACTTCGAATTTGTTGTCGAATATTGTAAGGTTATACCAAACGTCGTTAATATATCACGCCCAATGAAGATAGGAATCGGTAATACGTTATCTTCAACGATAAAGAATGTACTTAAATTTATTTGTGATTTTAATAAAATAAAACAATTTACATTACCGTAACTTAATAGTTTTGAGTCGCCTAATCTTTTATATTTACGGTCTACCAATTGTCCGCATTGCAATTCTTCCGGTACAATAGATCTACGGATAAAACTCACTGGACTGCCAGTGTCCAATAGTGCAAGAAAAACCGAATTAATTTCATGCTCAATTTTCTCAACTTTTAAAGAATTGTTTATCATCTGTTATGCGGCGAGTTCTTCAGCGGCCCCACTTACGGCCTGGTCGGTCATTGGCTGTTCGACGGTCGACGTTGTACTGGCAATAGTTGATTCGGCTACTACAGCTGCTACTCGATTTTTCTTCGGACAATCTTTGTACCAGTATCGATTTGAGCGGCATCGATCAAATTCTATCGTTTATTTATCCTTTAACGAGTTCCAGTCATTCGCTTGGATCATTTGGCGGGGAAAATCAATTTATCTCGCTCATCCACTCGACCAGACAATAAAATTTCTTCGAAGTCAGCGATCCACTTTTGCACTCTATAAGTATCGTCTCCATTGAATTTTTGGAGAGAGTATTCAACATCACTAAATTGAAATCGGCATCGATGGTTCTGGCTCACGGCTATGTTGTCGGCTTCCAATGCCGGTAAATATTCTCAATTGTGCAATATTGGCATCAACATTTGTGCGGCTGGTCGATGTTCCGGTGGCGGTGATGGATTACGGCTTCGGTTAACTTGTGCCTCTAGTTGTACGGCTGGTCGGTGTTCCAGTAATGTTTTTATTTTGGGAAATTGTTTGCTAGTAAATTATGTGGTTTACGCATTTTAAAGTATAATTGATAAGTGCTATGTTAATTCCTGCGAGATTGCAGACTGAGAGTTTTGAATACACACAAGAAAAAATAAAAAGACGAAGGCTGAGAGATATATCTTATCCCTTTGAAATGGGAGAGGCTGCGTATATTATAAGAGCTGTTAACGAAAGTTCAATTGTTATCAATTGTAAAATTAAATATTTATATTCTACCGTCTAAATAACTGACCATTCATAATGTGGAACATCACCCTGAGCAATCTCAATTCCTGTCACGTTGCAGTTTTGCGTTTTCTTGGCGTTTTTTCTATGACACTCGATCTCTTTTCCTAAAACCTCTTAGAAGATCTTCAGATTCCTTAGACTTGTTTAAAATTTAAATTCTTACTCTGTTTTCCCCATTTCACATATCAGAATATCAGAGTTCGATTTGAAATCACTTTGAAATCGACAAAATCGAATTGTGGAACACAACAATTTTACAAAACAAAAGAAAACAGAAATACAGTTTCGAAAAATAGTGAAAAATAGATATAAAAGATATAAAAGATATAAAAATAAGAATTAAAAATTAGCCCTTAAATGCATTGCGTACCAAATATCGTACACGTTTCCAGCCAAAGTTGTCCTATGCACTTTTAGCACATAATTTCGAAAGTGAGTTTTAATAGTGAATACAATATTATAATATATGTATATTATTCATGTCAAAATAAGTACTAGCGAGTATATTAGGCTTTTTTAGCTAAATAAAATCAATCTTGATCAAATTTGGTATCTTGAAATAGTTTTTTTTTTCTATTTTTACATGCATAGTTCAAATAAAAAATCTACCTTTTTCCTCATTTGCGGGAAAACGCTGCATATCCCAAAAAAATTAATGCCCAATTCGTGGTTAGCAAGCGATTTATCATTAGAGTCTGGGTCTCCATAATAGCTACTGACCTCATGCATTTAAGGGTTAAAGTTTATCGATATACGAAGATAAATTAAATATTAGAATTAAGAATTAGTTAAAATAGTTAACGTTTAACGACCCTAGTTTAAGCACTCAATTCTTTTCCTTTTCTTTCAAATAATCTACAAATTCAATATTTTACTAAGCCTATATTTTCATTACTTCGTTCCAAAATGCCTCTTACTCGAAAACAAGCCAAGCAAATCCTAAGCGGAGCTTAAGCCACTGGCAATCTAAGTAACAGAGCCCTTGTTCACAATAATCCTTCAGCACCTCAAGATCATAACTTTATTCTATCAATCAACTTCCTCTAATACAGAAGCCCAGGATGTATGATCCACTTCCGCTCTGGATATTTTAGTAGTGTCCATCGTCATACGCTTGATTTAACAACAAGGGAAGACCCTTATGGCCTTATCGAAGGGATTATAAACCCAACCAACAGACCAAAAAATATCTGCGGAATTCAGAAATCAGTAAGAAGACTTGGAAAGCATTCCCGACGTCAGTCGGAGTTTCAGAACCTTTTCTGGAGACGCCAGCCGGGATGTAAGCACCATCGATTTCAAATGACACATCTAGTGCAAGGCCATTCAACAGTTTTATCAAGAAGTGTGTTCACAGCTTACGCTAATAGTGAACAAAATTTCAGCTTGGAAATAGGTAATGAGTCGATGCGACTTTTAACCCAAACTTACAGGGAGCTTTTGGTATAAGAGAGACAATGGATTTGCCACAGACATCGCACTTCTGTTTAAAACTTGAAACCAGAAATATAGTACTCAAAAAGCCCCACCAAATCAAGGAGCCATTAAGAAAATGTTTGGCCCAAATCAATACCATACACAATCCAATTTTCATAAACTGGCACCCCCCAACAATCACTTTCTTATAAAAACAATTTCCAAGACCACCATTTCCAAACTATCCCATGTACGCTCAGCCAGTACGGCCAGGTTTTCCCTATAATTTACCCCCAGAACTATACTACTTATTTTCGCCCCAATCCTTTGCAATATACCAGGCCCGCCATCAACCAAATTCATGGGACAGATTGCAAACATAAGTTATCAGAATCGCCAAAACATGACAAGGCCAGGTATAACCCAAGTATCATGATCTCAAACAACAAAACTACCATATCTCCCCAACTGTAGACAATCTAGAAGAACTAGAACCGACGAGGACTGAACAAGGCCATCATCATGAACAAGAAGAAGAAAACGCATATGCCAGCTGTGCGAAGACAACCCAACCAATAGTAACTCTCTAAAAAATCAGTATTTAATAGAGCAGATGCTAGAATACGATTATAATGATATACATATTTTAGGCTAACCAATTCTTCGTTGCCTTACTTTTAATGTAGAACAGGAAGCGAAGAAATTTTAAAATTTGTATTTGATACTGGCTCAAGCAAAAACTATATAAAACCAGTTTTAGTAAAAAAAAACATTCCCAATGAACAACCATTTTTTGCCAAATCAATAGCCGGCAATGTAAAAGTCGACCATCATACTTTCTCAAATCTTTTAGGCTTAAATAATATAAATATTAAATTCTTTATTTTACCAACTCTAAAAACTTTAAATGGAATTAAGGCAATGATAGCTTAATAGTTATCTGCAATAATCCATACTAAGGAGAGTTAAATGACAATACTTAACAAAGTTCGAATAAATATCAAGCAGTAAAATCACCGTCACTTAATAGATGCCAAAATCGAACTCTACAGAAAAGGTACCATTTAAATGCAGCCATTAATAGCCACCCAAATTTATGTTTTGAACCAGAAGAAAGACTGACATACACCATATTTGCTGAAAATAGGACTTCCATGAACGACTCTGTATATACCCGCCATTACCCATTTTAAATGTCACTTAAATCCGGAGTTGAAAATCAAGTTAACATAAATAAAAATAACTTGTACTAGATCTTAAGAGTAGATTTCATCAGATTCCTCTTAAAGAATCCGATATTGAGGAGACAGCCTTCTCTATAAATTATGGTAAATGCGAGTTCACACGTTTACTATTTACTGAAAAATGCTCCATCTATATTCCAGAGAAAACTCGACAATATATTGCATTCACAAATCGGTAAAATATGCTACGCATATATTGATGATATTATAATTGTTTTGTAATACTAACCTTTAATTTGTTTAAATTTATTGTTATCAATTTGCTCGTAATTGTTGTTTCTATTTTGTAAAATTGTTAAATATTCGTTAACATTGATTCATTTTGTATGACTTTTTTTTACCTCACTGTACCTAGCCAATAATACCACAACATTTTTTTTCTTTATATACATATTTTTTGGCAGCAGCAGCACAACAATAATTACACATAATGCGAAAGTACCCCACGCATAATTCTATTGTGCGTGCCGTGTGAGTAATTTTTTTTTTTGTTTGTTTTTTCCTCTTTGTGCCTGCATTCGTTGTGCTTCTGCTGCGCTTAAGTTAATATACTCTCTTCCACTTTGATTTTAGCCACAGCAGAAGAACATTCAAGTATTGGTTGAATAAATTGTATCTTTCATTTGAAATATTAAGTGTCGTCGTTTGGTTATTTTAGCAAAATACATTTCCTTACCGCTGCTAAATAAACCAGAGTAATTATTTCCCTTCGATTATTTGCTACAGTCCGCTACAATCATCTTTAGCCAAAACGAAGCCCAACACTCCAAAAACAATAAAGATATTTTTAGCACTTTAAAAAATTCGAACATGAAAGTTCAAATCCGCAAATTTTGAGGGAGGTGTGTCCAAAAACCAATCCTCTAAAATGAAAATAGAACTTAACAAATTAGAAAATTACTTAATCTCCGGCGAAACGGTTCTTGTTTATCTCTACTTCAGCAAGCCGTTTGATCTAACAACGGACGCATCGGATTTTTCATTCGGTGCTGCTCTTGAGCAAGATAACGACATATCTAATTTATATCTAGAATTCTGAGCAAATAAGAGGAAAACTACCCAGCTAACGAGAAGGAGATCTTAGCTATCGTATGGGCATTAGGCTCATTTCGAAACTTCCTTTACGGTCCTATTTGAATTGGAATTTGTAGCGACCATCAACCCCTCACCGTCGCTTTGAGCTATAAGAACAACAATAGTGATGAAGAGATGGAAGGCTATACTCAAGGAGTACAATCACGAACTTAAGTTAAAACCCGGCAACTCGAATGTTTTCGCGGACACCCTAAATAGAGCTCCATATGTATCTTCATATGAAATGAAATTTTTAAAAAGTTCCTTTACTCAACAGTTATAACGCCATAAAAACCGTTGAGGCTATCATGGGTATGATACAAAAAATATACCCTAACAACTTTAATAATTATAAAATCGAATTCTCACGGATACAGGTAGGTTAAGTGTACCAGTACCCGGGTACCTAACTCTTTTTTCAACTTTGCAGCAGGCTAATTAATTTATTGTATCACATATTGTCAAACTATTTTTTGATTCTTAAAACTTTGGCATTTTAAGTTCAAAAGAAAAAAATGTTCGCATGATTGTTTTAATGTATGCATTTCCAGTTATTATTTATTTATTGAAAAATATCGATTTGCACCAGTACCCGGCCACCAAAATTCATTAACCGGCCACTTTTGAACCAGTATCCTTCCACCCCAAATTTTCTTATGAAAACAAGATTTTAAAAAAATGGAATTAAACAAGTTTTCGACTAAACTCCTAAAGAAATAATATTGTTGCTAATAATGTTATAATACATTGGTTAACTTTCATTAAATGTATACAAAATACATAAAAATTAAATGATAGTTCTAACCGAATTTAAAAACAGCATACAAATTTAAATAATTTCTACTAACTGGTTGACCCGACGGTTTTATTCCGAAAATATGGAACATATAATAGGACAGGGTAGGCACAAATTAGGGGTTCACGTAAAACTTTCGCTTTCTGGTGAATATTCTCAAAAAGAGAGCTCCAGTATGTGTAATAATAAATGTAATTTAACTTTGGTAAAATGCAAAGGATTCGACAGAATCTACTTAAACGATATGTCCAATCGAATACAAAGCACGCTTATGCAAACTCCGCTGCGTTTTAACATTTTAGAGCAAGCCACGCAAGATTGCGCGGTGCAACTCATAAGCCCACACTTAGTCTCACCGATATCAGGATAATTGAACTTCGAAGTATCGGAATAACCGCTCTTAAGACTCAAGATAACCTATTGATAACAACATTTGGTTTCTGGATCCGTCCTTCCAGTGTTTTGATATGGTCTCAGGATTTCTTATGAGCGCGTTAAGATGTAATATATTCATACCTATGTTCAACTATATATTGACAATCATTATAATCTGAAATTGTGTTTTCGTCATCAGGCTATTAGCAATTTGTCTATAGAACCTATCAGATAAAGTTTATCTACGTTCTCTGCGCTTGGACTTAGCTTTTTAGTGGCTTAACTAAATGCTAAAACATAAGATTTAAAGTTTAGTCCATCCACTCATTTTTGCAAACTCTAAAATGAACTTTTTGATATTTTACCGAGGTTCGTAGATTGTGCATTTTTTATGACGGTTGGTATAATGTTTAAAGCAGCCAAATTTTACCACCGCTTTCTATAGGCTTGGTACTGGTACACTTACCCTAGAAGATTTTTTTTCCGAGGTTAGGTGGAAAATCTTCCATGAGACACTCTAAGGACCGGCCGCGCGAGTTACGTATCATTCAGAACCCAATAAGATCGATGAATTCATAAGAATATAACTTCAGCTAATTAAGCATTTTTTATTTAGTTGGGTCAATTCATATGAAATGCAATTCTACTGACTACACAATCGACGAACACACTTTTAAAAGTTCATAGAATTGATCGCTTCCAGAAATATAAAAAAATAATGTAATAAATACAGGATGACATGAATGATACGCAGTTCGCTCCTCGGTTTTGAACAGTTTGTAATACTTGTAGATTGTAGTCCGTAATAAAATTGTACGCTTAAATTAAAAACAAAGATTGGTTTTTTTTAACGCATGTTACATATATACACGCGAGTAATATTTTTAAATATATTACTCGCGTGATCAAAATAGTGTGATATTCTTACGCACTGAAAACGGTGCAGGGTAATAAGTCCCCGGGAACTAAATCCATTTCGCGAAAGTAATTTTATTTCCCACTATGTGGGAACTAAGTCCATCAGTGGACTTATTTCCGGACTCTTTTTACTTTCTTAGAACTTAGTACGCATTCAAAAATAAGAAGAGGGAACTAACACCCAACATTTAGAATTAGACAAAAAACTATAAAGTGATAACAATGATTTTTTCTAATACAAGGATTGACATGGAATTGAAATCGAGTGAGCAAAAAGATTTGCAGTCAGAAAATGAAGAAACTGAAAACAATTTCTTTCGTAGTCGGCGCACAAGATTTCTCTGGTTTAGAAGTTCTAATACAGCGTCATTGTAATGACCAAGAAAGCGAGTGCGTTGTTTACGCGCGAAATTTCGTATTTCATCTTCCACGGTAGTTATACCTGGATCTCTGTAAATATCGGCGTTTCTGATATACCACGAACTTTATTTTAGAAAGTCTGTAAAATGTTAACATTACTTGCTTTGGTACAACCCCAAAGTTGTATACCATACGTTCATACAGGTTTTAGCACTTGTTCAACGAACTCTTCGCATTTCTTCTTAATATGCTATTTCCATTTTAATTTTGCGTCTTGTATCATTCCCAAGTATTTAGCCTCATTTGCGTACGGAATTTGCACTGAGTCAATATAAATGAGTAGTTTGTTTACATTTCTTTAATTAAATTCTACTTAACATGCGCCGATTTGGTCTCGTTGAGAACAATACACCAAGTTTTTTTCCACACGCATATTTTGACGATAGCTCGTTGAAGCTTATTGAAGCTTATTTGTCGCGGATTGAATCGAGTCGCCAAAGCGAAAATATGGCCTTATCATCAGCGAACATAGTATCCGTTTCTTGCGGTACATATCGAGTGTATAAAAGAAACAAAATCAGACCAAGAACGCTTCCTTGTGGAACTCCTGCTGCTATTTCTTTGAATTCTAAATACTCGATTCCTTGTTTAACATGCAAGAGTCTGTCCGCTAAATAAGAGGTTAGGATCTCAAAATTGATTTGGTAGGACTGTGTAGGATTTGCCTGGAAAGATTATTTAAGATTCTCTCAGCGCGAGATCGCTGCCATCTTTTACGCACTCGTCGTTTTTCCTTTGCTAAGTCAGTAATTTCGCGGGGATATTTTATATCGCAATTTGTGGTTACTCTCATTTTATGAGGGGTATTGTTCCACGCTGAACTTTGCAAGGCTTCGATGAATTGATTCACTTTGTCTTCGAGTCCGTATGTTGTTCGAAGGGATACCGGCAGATCGATTTCATTTATGCAGTCTTTTCTAAAATAAGTTTTTTTGCTAGTTAGTTTTGGTGGAACGTCCTTTTCGGTAAACCGCCGCTAATAATTATCAAAATTAACGGCGAATGGTCAGAAGAGAGATCAAAACATTCTTCAATTTTGATAGAGTGTTCCGACACATAAAAAAAGTCTATGAGGTCTGCTGTTGTTGCCAATCCGAAGGCCAATACGTCGGTTTGTTAGACGAGTAAAAGTCGACCCGTCGAGTTTTACGCTTACCGAGCTTATTAGCATTTTATTAGGCTCAATTATTATACTCAGGGAGTGACTAGTAGGGTCTTTTATAAAATATGGATAGATGGGTGATTTTCGTGAAAACCGCTGTACCCTTCATTCGATTCTATTCTTACTAGGTTTTTAATATTTAAACTAAGGTCTAGTTTCTCAAACGGCTCTAGGAAATAAGGCCCCAAGAAATAAAGCCCCAAAATAAAAATGAAATAAGGCCCCAAAAATATAAACGCGAAACAACAACAACATTTTTTTTTAAATTGGGGTCTTATTTCATTTTTATGAGAGACTTATTTCTTTCCTTTTGGTCTTATTTAATTTTTGTATTTCAATATTTTTTTATTTGAGTTCCATTCTCATAGTCGATTCAATGACTACTGCGTAATAAGGGCCGCCGGGCTTTATTTCGTTTTTAAAATACTTAATAATTTCGTGGTTGATTTTATAGTTACGGAATGGAATAAGGGGGCCATGCTTTTTTTCTATTCGACGATTCTTAATAACTGTAATAATATAAATAACTTTATGTCATTAGGAAATGTCATTTGGGCCTTTATTTCATTTATATATTGGGATTTTATTTCATAATGAAATAAAGACCCAATTTTGGGTGCTTATTTCATTTTATTTTGGGGCTTTATTTCTTGGAGCCTTATTTCCTAGAGCCTTCTCAAACATACGTTTGTTAATTGTAGAAGATGTCAGCCTCAGGATATTATTTATAATGAGAGACGAGTTTGGTATAAAAATCTTCACGACACCCCCGAAAGAGTGAACAAAAGTGAAGAGTGAAGTGCAAAACGAGCACTTCCATTTAACCTTAACGGAGACAATGAGGTGTATAAAAGAAAAGGGATCCGAACGTTATTTTAAAGAGGTAATCGAATGTGCCGTTAATGAGTACAATCATAGCATTCACTCCACTACATATAAAAGGCCAGTGGACATCTTCTTCGGCAGAAATGTCAATTTCTTCACCCCGGATGACTATGAGAAAACCAAGAAAAATAATTTTGAAAAACTGATTCAGAAACAAAAAATAAGATATCAATTGCCATAATAAAAAGAAACACGATATAAAACAGTATTTACCGCAACAAATTATCTATGATAAGATCAATCAAAGATTTGGAACCATTTAAAGAAAAAATGGTAAAAGAAAATAGGCAAACGAAACGGTAGACAAAAAACCTAAACACTTTCCATTTTGAAGCAACCAATTACCCTAAAAAGCCAAAAAGGCCTTTAAAGTTTGTTGCGTCTATTTCCTCCAAAGCTTCGAAGAAGTATCTCCCTAAGAATTTCCTACGATTAAGTGAGATTGCCTCGCATTCACGCAATATGTGCGGTATATCCTCAACAGCCTGAAGATCGCCATAGAATCTGCAGATGTGTGAATTTAACAGCCCGAGTTTCTTTGCATGCTTTCGCAAGAGTCAATCCCCTGTCAGGACTCTTACTAGTATTCTTACCTTATCCGTGCTAAGTTTCGAGAAATGGCCATAGAGTTTTTGACACCGTGTCTACCCCAAGGCTTGACCACCTTAGGTTGGTAGTCCCTCAATCGAACACTTTATTATGCAAAGGGGAGGTTTTATGCCATCAACGTCACTACTATTGAGCAGCCCTCCTATTCTTGCAAGCTCATCCGCCTGCTCTTTTTCTTCAATATAATGCCTTAAGCATTGTGCGACAGTTCCTGACTATATCAGAATTGATGTTAGTTGATTCCATTGCCTTAAGTACGGCCTGGCTGTCGATGTAGATACACAATATCTCTTCCGGATATCGATACCTCTGTTGTTTTCGAGCCATTTGTAAAAATTGCAATTCCTTTTGATTTGTCATAAGCATCGTAACAATCATCATCACTTTTGGAACTATAGTTTCCTTGGTGGTTGGAGGAACCGGATATTATCCGATTCAAGTTATGGATATGACAAATCCACCAAATGACTTTTATTTAATAGTCCATATTAGAATTTTAGAAATTTAAATGTAAAAATGTATCAAATCGGTGAAAAACCGAAAAAAAATTATCGATGTATCAAATGTTTACACGAAAGCACGAATGTATCCAAATTGATACAATAGTATCTTTGTGGCAACGCTGTACTTGAGTCGTCAACTAGATCGGTTGACTCTTCTTAACGCTTAAGCCACAGACAATAAAAAAATTATGTACATATTTGAAATTGAAACACTATGGTCTAATGTTCCATTCGGAAGGTCCAATTTTGAGTCACTTTTTCGAGCATTTCGGCCTGTATTCCGCGAATTGCGCGTGTTATGTTATCCGTCGTTAATCGTCTTCGGCTTGTCCACATAGACTAACGACTTTACATAAAATTTATACACTTTGACAGATAAAGTTATGACGCCATTTATAACCAGTACTGCCAACCTAAAAAAAGTTAACTCTTAAAAAACACCCTTTATATATCACATACCTACACATTACACATAAATATATAAAACACATCAAACACATACCTTACTCATCAAAACAACTAGAATTCACTGAAGTGAAAACAGCAACTAACAAAACAAATAAATTATACAAAATTAGCATTCAACTTTCAATAATTCCACTGTCAATTTGTTTACAAAAAGATTTTAGACATAAGTAGTTCATCTTTTATACTAGAGAGCAGCATTGGATGCATACAAAATAGCCTTTGAGTGATTCACGGCGAAAATGAATAGGTGATGTCGATTTCCATTCCCCTATTACGCCACTCTCTCTAAAGAATGGAATGAATGTGTGTGTCGCTTTGACATGTTGCGAAATAAACATTTTGACAATAGCTGTCAAACCTTGAACACATTTTCTATAAGAATGGCAATCCTAATTACCGATTCGTGTTGTGTTCGTGTAGAAGTAAATCATAAGTACACACATATATAGGGTGAAAGAGCAATTGCTTTTAATTGACAAAGACAGAAGATGTTTCAAAAACCAACTGTTTGAGTTGATGGGATGTTTCCATGGGAAAAGAGATAATTTTCAATGAAACGAAAAATGATCATTTGAAATTTGAAAGTCAAAGTGACCGGAATAAAAAAAGAAAAAAGGATAAAGTCGTTAGATTGTGAACTGTGAGTATGCTTTTATCAAAATTGTAGAAATTTAGCTCAGTTAAATACTTTTTTTAAATAATTAAATAGTGCAACAAAAATATAAATACAATCTCAGCTTAATCTGAAGGCTGAAGAAATTAGTAGAAGGAAATCTAAAGAAGTCCCAATAATTCAGTAGTTCGGTAATAACACAAATGAATTAATTATAGTATTTATGTTCAATATTAATCTATAACCTGTCTCAGGAAATACTTCAAAATTTTATTTGATGATCGCCACTAGACTAAATTGAGGTGCTAGCCGTCTGTAATTTAAATTAAATTCTCCATTTGATGGAAAAAATACAAAGAATAATACCTGAAATTATCATCGCCTGCAACCTAAATTTGGGGAAGCCGTTTTTAAGTCACACCGTTGGCGTAGCCGTTAAAGACGTCAGCCAATATCACTGCCAAGATAGCGGCGAAGGTTCGAGCCATAACCCGAAGCCAGTAACATATATGTTTGTGAATTTAGTATACAATTAAAAAAATAATTTATTCAATAAGGTGTGTAAAAGTAGAAAAAGGGTGATTTAAAATCAATAAATTGTTGTAATTTATATATATGTATAAAATAACATTCTTAAGTGAACAGGTATTTGGAAAAAGCAGTACAAAACCACAACCTGAATGCTGTGGTTGAGTTTTGTACCCGTAAAATGAATGATTACATGACATTTTGGCGAGGGAAAAATGTGCAATTAGTTTTATTTTTTTGCGTCAATTTAAAAAAAAGAATTAAAGTCAGATCTCTTATTAGATAAGATTGCTTTCTTTTCCTTTTATAATTAAGTTAAAATAACGTCAATTAAATTCAGTTTATTGAAGAAAATTAATGAGTAAAGTAAATATATGGATAAATTTAAATGAAAATTAAGTGTATGTAATTTAAAATGGGTTGTGAATAGAGAGGGATGAGAGGATAAGGAGGTGAGGTTGGGAAGGCACAAAACGATGTGGTGAATACAGGATGACAAGATGCCAGCAAAGAAGAATATTCTCGCAGGCCACTCCATCTTTCGCCAGAGACTCGCGCTCTTCGACGAGCGTATAGGCCGGTACCAGCATGCCAGCCAAAGCAACAGCACCGTACGTTACAGACGTTCATTAATATTATTCGAATTTTCAGCGAGAGCACAAAGTTTTTCTGTTATTAGGTTCTTCGCGTCTGAAAATGCTCTTTCAGAAGTACTTGCTGAAATACACAAAATTTTGCAACCGGTTTTAAAAAATAAAGGAAAAGAGTTTTTGTGCAAATTCCAACATTGAATGCAATTAAATACCCCAATTAAAACAACAAATAGATTGTGTCGTTTATTACCACTGTCTTCTTTTCGTGTCTTAATGAAATCTGCAAAATTTTTATAAGCCGACTTTCCAACCCAATTTTAATCAATGAATATAAGCAAAAAGTATACTGTATTCCAGCGTGTTGGGCAATGACTTTTAAGAAGATATGAGTAAATTTCAGTTAGCGCCCGATTTTTTAAAATAGTTGAGTAGTTGCTGCATTTGCTTAGTATTTCGGCTAATTCCGATACCCCCTTCACAGTTTTTTCAATTGTGTTATGTAGCAAATGATTAATGCGGTTAATGTTGTGACCTTCTCGAAAGGCTGCCATCAGGCAATGCCTCCTCTTCTGCTGAACCGAAAAACAAGAAGAAGCGACCCAAGCTCGTTAAGAGATACAACCCTCCTCAAGCTCCTGTGTCTGCCCCCTGTCTCCAAATGAAGTCGGTGCTTCTAGCAGTAAAGGTAGTAGCATTGATGGACGGAAATTGGTTGTAGTGGACTTACCCTTGGGTATGAGTAGAGGAAGTGCACCTATTATTGGTGCTTCCCGTGCACTGGTAATGGATGATGCTGGTGTTGTGACCAATACTGGGTGCAGCACTAGTGGACAGAACTTTGTCGACGCCGACGACTCTGATGTAAAGGACGCTGCTGTCTCCTCTTTAGCAGTTCGCATTGGGAAAGCGGGCAATGATAATAGCATGAGAGTTGCAGAGTCCGAACACTGCGAAACTCATCTTTTGGAGCTAGCTGCTGCAACAAATGCTTGCATTCAGGTGGAGGGCTGTGTGTTTAAGGACTGAACCCTCATGGTGGATACCTCATCACAGAAAACCTCTGAATGGATTAGCAGTATAGTTCCGAAAATCCCTTCGCTTAGGACTTCATCTTTTGAGGTCTACAAACCACCCAAGCTGTCTGCTGGATCCCTGGGAAACTAGGGAAATCGGCGGATGTGCTAAAGCGTTCACACAAGAAGAGTAAAAACCGCCACAATGAAGGTGGTAGTTCTCTTGTTGTAAGTATAGACCTGGCTGCTGCCGAGATCATCAAATCCATTTCCATTTCAATGTCAAACAGTGCTAATAGTGGACGTTACCCAGAGTATTCATCCATCGTGTTTATCCAAATTAACCTACAACACTGCAAGGCTGCTACCGCCATTTTAAGTAGCAGGCTTGTGGCTTGTAGAACAAAATCACAAATAGTATCCATCCAGGAACCTTGGGTGTGGAAAAGTCGCATCTGTGGTATTGGCTGCTTGAGTGATTTGTACCACGTTCTTTATGATGAATCTTTTACAGCTACTATGATCATAAGCTTTTGTAGCCAAGATTTGGTAGCTATTTCTATAACTTACCATGCAAATGATAATAGGGAAACCTTTGTCGCTGCATCGGTTTATTTTCCCTATGACTCTCTAACCCCTTCTCCACCAAAGGCTGTTGTAGAGCTGTTGAATCCAAAAGGTTGGGTCTTGTCTTGTGCTGTAATGCTAATGCTCAGAACACTGTTTGGGGGAGCAGCAAATGCAACATAAGGGGAGATCAACTCTTGGACTTCTTTTTATCGTCTGATATTACCATCAATAATGTAGGTCATCAACCTATCTTTGTTACAGCCAGAAGACAGCAAGTAATTGATGTTACCCTGTCAAACAGGCATTTGAAGTCTATCATAAATTGGAAGGTATCGCCAGATAGCACCTTATCAGATCACAGATACATCGAATTTCAAATGAACTGCGAACTTGCACCTTCACGAGAGAGAAGAAATCCGATAAAAACGAACTGGCCACGGTTTAGAGAGGAGCTTGCCAACTCTGTCAAAGTTCCACTCAAACTTAGATCAAGACTGGGAGTGGAGAGGTCTGCTCAGGATCTGAACAACGTCTTCACCCGCTGCTTTGAACTTTCGCGCAAAGAAACTAGGAAGCTACTAAATCGGTCTTTAAAAACCAACTTAGTGGAAGACTGGAATCTTTATCGATCAAACAAAAGAAGTTTTTAAGAGACTTATTTGCAAGTCGAAAAATGACTCCAATAAAAAGTTTTGTGAAGAGGTCGAATCTCATAAATAAGCATGCAGATTATTTTACATATATATATATTGAATTAATTTGCAATTTTTTTAACAAACGACTTTATTTGTCAAGTTATAATATTTGGTAATTTTTTTAAAAATTTATTTTTATGAAAATAAACAAAACTGCAACTACTAGTAAGTGATTGAAAATGTTGTTAAAAAAGTGTTTTCACGCACCAAAAATAATATTTGTAAGCATTTGGATCACGTTATATTAAAAAGCGTTTTAAACCAGTGCCCAATTGTGTAATGCAACGTTTCCACCTAGCACTAAACCGAGATTAAGATTAATCTGCCCTTAATCCACTTTGAATCTCAAGATTTACCATACAAGTTTTAATCTGCTAAACACAAGATTAAAAATAAATCCAGGCAATAAACTTCGTTTGCATGTAAAATTCGGGTTGCGAACACACTCTATACGACTCTACGCTACTCTCGAAAGCTCAACATGTCTCATATCTTTTCTTTAATTGCAATTTTGTTCCTTTTAGCTACCCCAATATTCATTAAGCACTGACGGCGGTATTTTCTGTATATGCGACTTCTCCCGGCAAATGCAACCATTAAAACCTTGATATTGGTTTGAAGAATAAAATGATGTGCTAATAATATTTTCATTCTTTTTCCACTCATTAAACTATAGCAACCAATTTTTAGTTCTCTTTAGAAATGTCAATTACGTTCTCAATTTTAAAGCAAAATTGCGATAAAGAGAGCCAAACGTCAGATTCATTAATACACCTTACGATTGTTGATTCCGATGATTTGGCAATATACTGAGGTTCTGTGGGTTCTTTGTTGAAGCATTTGAGCCTCTTTTGGATAATTGCAGGGGATTCGCAGAGGATGTGTTCTGCCGTGTCTGGTTGTTATAGACAGAATCGACACACATCTGTAGAGCTTTTATCCATTTTCATGAGACGATGGTTCAGGGCGCAGTGACCAGTTAGGAAGTCAGTTACGATCTTAGCATCAAGTTTGCTCATAGAGAGGATCTGAAAAGCTCGTTTTTGTTGTCGAAGCCAATCAATTTTTTACTGAGTTCAACTTTTATATTACTGGTGTGTAGTCCACAGAAGGACTCTGGGCCAATGAAAGGGGTCGCAGAGCCTTTTCGTGCTAACTCATCCTCTTCATTGCCGAGAATTCCTTTCGTGTCCTGGGACCCAACAAAGAGTCGCTCTGTTGTGGGACGTGGGTTGTTTTAGAATGGTTAGACAGTTCCAGACAAGTTGAGAGTTGAACTTGTAGGAGTTAAGAGCTTTGAGTGCTGCTGATGTCAGTTCTTCTGAGATTATGCCTAAAGCATTCTCTTGCGCATAGTTCAATAGCATCAACTTCTGCTTGGAAGATTGATGTTGTGTGTCCTGACATTTTGCAGTTGGGTCTGCTGATGCCTGCTCCTACGTTGATATGATATTTTTGATCCATCCGTGTACCAGACTGAGTGGGATCTGGTTAACCTAGAGTATCCAGTTTCCCACACCGAGCGGTCGGGTAAGGTGATATGGAATTGTCGATATCTGGTTTACCTTTTCCCACCACACCAAAGCTGAATAAGTAATTATTGGTATAACTATGGTTTGGTAGGTCCAATGTATAATTTTTGGACTTTATTTAGGGTGCGTTCTAGGTGGACATTTCAAGTAAGTTTATGATCAAGAATGATACCGAGATAATTTACTTCCTTTGAGAATGATATAGGGGTGTTGTTCAGTGATAAGGTTGGCAGGATGTGATTCCTTTTCCAGGTGAAGGGAACAATAGTTGTTTTGAGGGGTTACGATTAGGCCTTTGCCTTGACACCAGCTCCATACTTTTATTAAGACAGTTTGTATAAGCCCAGAAATGGTGGGACCATGTTTGCCTCTTATAATGATTACAAGGTCGTCAGCAAAGCCCTGTGTGCTAAGCCCAGAGTTGTTCAGGTCGTCCAGGATTTCATCAATGACGATTGACCAGAGTAGGAAAGACTGAACACCCCCTTGGGAACAACCTTTAACTGCTTTTATAGTGATGGATGTCGGGCCAAGTTGGGCAGACATTGATCTACTGCAAGGTACCAAATTTCCGAAAATTCATATCCCATACTGCAAATAAATTAGTAATTTGACCTCCAGATTTTGTGTATTAATTGTGTGTAATTGTGTATTAATTTACTGCAGTCATTTATACACTGTAATTTAAATTTCTAGTACATTTTAATAAGTAAATATTACATGTGTTTCCATGGGGAACTTTACTACAAGTAAAGCTGAATACATACACTTTATTTCATTTGACATATAAAATACAATTATGCTGAGCTTTACTGATTACATCCATTGTCATATATGAGATGAATATTCAAACATATTTTTTTAAAAATTTTCAAAGTGAAGTAAGATTTGTTTTTAATTAAAGTGTTCAAAATGAGTCTTGTAAATAAGAAAAAAAATTTCGAATGTGTACTGAGTTCCCTTAAATTTGAGCACACATACCGGCCAAAGGAAGAGTCAAGATTATTTATTTTTGCACCGATATTTCATTTTTGATTGTGCATGACTGGGCGGGAAACTAAAACTGTTCTTAGCTTCATCTATGCTACTCTTGCGAAGCTATATAGTGACTTTCTGTAATTAGATATGAAATGTTACTATAGTGGAATTTTATTTATTTTATAGAAAAAATAATTTCTTATATTTTATCCCCAGTAACAATTTAGTTTTCATAAGGGCCAAGGAAAGCTATTTTCTTATTTCCATAACAACTGTAAAAGATGTTATTGAAACCGATTTGGCGCACTTTAGCGCAGTTATTTACTTTCCTTAAGACCTTTGTTCACAGGCTCTATAAAAGTAATAGTTTCTTTTTAGATGTTACTTTAAGCACTTACTTACTAACGTTATTACGGAAATCTTAACGAAATAAAAAAAAACCCTTATATTTATATAGTATTATATTTTTCGTTTTGATTATTATATTTGCTCCTATTAAAATTTTCCATCATTTGAAAGTGTCAAGTTGCTTGAAAGTTTATCTGAAGAGTGAAGATTAAAAATTGATAAGTTGATACTATTTCATTATCTTAAACATCGTAGATGGACCAAGTTTATGCTATGTTAATTTATGATGCAATAGTTATCAAAAATATATACACATTTGTAATAAAATATCTAGTCTTCAATTTTATTTTATGACTATCAAATGACGCATCTTTCCTTAAACATTAAATCCGCAGGCCATTGACCTCTCTTTTTTCTGAAATTAAAGAAAATAAAAACTAGAAGAAAACAAATTTCTTTGATACGCAAAATAAGTTAAATTTAATAAATAAATTACACATTTTACTTACGAAACCACGAGAATACAAAACATCTGAAACAACTGTTTACTTTGATTAAGAGAAATGTCAAAATACTTACCACTGATAAATAGGTGCGTCCAGACCGAAAAATTTCGAGTGCTGAATTGTTTCTTTCTGGTTCACATATATTCACCGAAACAGTCGTCACTGGAAATCGATTACAACAAAAACAATATAAACAAATGGGTTTCGTGGGGCAAGGGTAATTGCATATGGAAAGTAGACAGACTGGATTGTGTCTAAATACAGTTGATTCAATTTTAATATATTTCCCTGAAACAGGTTTATTATTTGAATAATCTGAAAATATAAGTTATTTTATTTGACGTGAAGCGAAGAGAGACAGTGGAAAGGGGAGTTTAGAAGGCATGACGGAAATGCGTTTTTAACAAATCCTTCTCTTAATTTTTTTATAAGCTTTGTGTTTTTTTTCTTTATTTTTTGGGTAGTCAGTGTTTAAAATGTGTCCATGACGCACAGTCACTGAGGAAGTGTTAATATAAATAACGTGCAAATGATCAACCAGCACCACAATGCCAAGAATCAGACATCACAACTGCATTCGCCACATATAATTTTTAAATCTGCCAGTATCATTGTTCGTTTTCATCACAGACAGAATATTTCATGTATTGTACATGTACGACCTGTCTGAAATTGCTCTGTATTTTACTATTAACAAGTTGTCATAGATTGGTGGTAGTTTGTGATTTTCTATTTTAAAATTCTTTTACAATTTTAAGAATAAATAAAAACTTATTTTTAAAATTCTAATCTGGACTATTAAATAAAAGTCATTTGGTGGATTTGTCATATCCATAACTTGACCCGCAATTTTTACAGATGGCTCAAAAACAACAGAGGAGACAGGGGCTGGGATCTTCTCAAAAGACCCAGAACTAAGAGTGTCTATAAGACTACCGGGCACAAGCAGCATCTCTCAATTAGAGGTTCGGGCTGTCCTCGAGGCAACTGAGCAAATGCAGGTGAAATCGATATCGAGAAGAGATATTGCTATCTACATCGATTTTAGGCAATGGAATCAACAAACATAAATTCTGATGTAGTCAGGAAATGCAATCAGAACCAAGTGAGACTATGCCGGGTGCCAGGATGAGCTTGCAACAATAGGAGGGCTCCTCAATAGTCGTGAGGTTGTTGACATACAGCATCCGCCTCTGCATAATCAGGGGAAATAACTTTAAGGACTGCCAACATAAGGTGGTCAAGTCTTGGGGGACACACGGGGTCAAAAGCGCTATCTCTATTTCCCGACTGTGAGAGCTCCAGTGAAGTTTATAAAATTTAGCAGGTATAAGCTAAGAATATTAGTAGGAATCCTGACAGGGCATTGCCTCTTTCGAAAACATGCAAACGGTAAAAACTTCATAGGCCTTAAAAGGGAAAGTGTTAAGATTTTTTGTCTACCGTTTGAGTATAAATTTAACCGGTTCCCTAGGGATCGCAATAGGTCCGCGTCGGTGCCTAATGTTGTGTGCGATAACTCTTACATCACACCCCTGTGAAGTGTGGAATAGATTTATATCTTAAAACCTTCAAGCATTATTATATTTCAAAACAAATATTTCCCTTGGTGGTTTCCCTTTTTTATTGTCCATCTTAATCGCCGTGAAGATACTGGATTATTCTCTTTTCCTTATTGCACACTTTTGGCCACTTATTTTTCAATAGTAATATAATCTTTCCTTTGCTTCCGACAATTACTGTTCAACATTTAAGCACAAGGTTTAAATAAAAATGGTTAAAATCATTCTCAACGCGGTCTCTATTGTCGCGGGCATATATAATTTTTAAAATTAAAATTGCACGTGGCGATAATTTCATTAATATATTCAAAGTACAACGTATATTTGTTAAAAAAAATGTATCTGCATTAAGAAACATGTGTTGTGTTTTTGAATCGCCTCAAAAGAATGGTAACATTTGATTACATAGTTGTTTTATTTAAATCAATTTTTAAGTTTGGAAAAATTAGATTTTCTCAAAAACGACCATAACGATTTTAATATAATTTTGCATATTGGACACGTTTAACCTAATTGTTTGAATTATAAAAATCGCTAGAGCAGTTTTTGAGAAAATTGATTTTTACAAGCAAAAAAAAAAATTGATGGCAGGTATTTAAAACGATAAAGCAAAACAGAAAAAAAAATCCTCGAGATGTTACCCCAAAAGATTTCCTTTAAAGCATATCGCCATACGGCTCCAGGATGGACAGACAGACGGAAGGCATTGGCGCACCCACTTTTTTGGACGTCTCTGTAGTCGTTATAAAGAGCGTTTTTTTGGAGGTATATATCTGCCCTAAACTTTGTATGGGCAGTATATTGGAAAAAATATTGGCTAAATATCTTGTTAAAGATTTTTTTTGTCTATATGAAAATTTTCGAAGAATAGAGCATTTTAGTGAAAACCGCCTACAAAAGTAGGCGTGGCAAAAACCTTTATATGACAAACTGATGACACTGCCTACATATCTTGTAAAGGTTGTAGCACTCTATCTCTCTAACTTTAGCTTTAAAACGGTTATTTTTTCAAAATTGTGGGCGTATCAAACAAATTTTTACACTTAATCATTTCGGATCTAGAGAATATGTGGTACAAATTCCTAGCTTAATTAAAAAGCCTAAAAATTGCGTACGGAGGGACAGACGGACGGACATTGCTTAATAGTCTTAGGCTTTGGTATAAATATACATATATACTTTTATTGGTATACGACGAATATTAAAGGGTATTACAAGCTATGTGTCAAAATTAATATAATATAATATAAAGAAAAACAAACATATAAAAGCCCGATGCGTGCCTAAAAGAGAATTAAGAAGTGTCGTACGAAAAAAATCGTAGCGTGTGAAACACGACAGGAATTTGCGGCCCATTAGTGTTTGGCTGTCCTCCACACTTTTCAACCCCTTTGTCATCAAACTCACGTGACTTATGACAAAATCGTAGCGTATGAAACATGACTCACATTATACATTTGACAATTAGTATATAGTTGATTTTAACTGGCTTTGCCAATTTTCAAACACTCAAACTGGAAATGCCTTAACTAGACAAAGAAACTTGCAGCACCAGCTGCAAAAAAAACCATCATTAAATACTAACTATTATACAGATAGTCAACTGAGACGATTTTTGGCTCTCTCGCCCTCCCTTTTGTATTTCATTCATATTTTTGACAATCAACAGCACCCTCTGTGGTTCACGCGTATATACAGATAACAAATTTAAGGGAGGATTTTGCGGCTTTTTTTTAATACTGAGTTGACAGGGGTATACTGAGTTGACTATCGGATTAATAAATCATCTGTGACCAATACGATACGATATTATAATATATATTATATGCTATTTGGTTAATTATATACTACCTTAAAAACGAAGATTTACGAACCAAAATTTGTACGGTAAAAATTGGGTAGGAGATCGAGGGAGGCAGTGCTGCGGTTAAAAAAAAGGGAAAGCTCTGTGCTAACCTTTCGCAGCATACGGGAAATTGGTTCCTTAGATCTATAAGAGGTGTGCTGGGTCGGTATATAGAAAAGAGAACATCGTTTATTAGGAGGGTTAGCGTTGATTTGTAAATAGACGTGAGATCGATATAATTTGAGAGCAGTCAGTGAATGAAGAGCATGTCCCTGCGTTGTTCAAGAGTATTCAATTTTATAAGTTTAAGACGGCATTGATAGGAAGACAAAAGGGGATCTGGTCACGTAAGGGTTGGAGAATTCTTGGGACCACCGTTTAAAAAAGTCATGTGAAAAGTTAACTTTAATAATTATCTTATCAATGTGTAAACCGAAATTTAGCTGACCAAGAAGCGCTTGCGAGAAATAGTAATAGATTGACATTTGACGATGTTAAGGTCTACGCAATTTTTGTGGCACCAAATCGAAATATAATTGAGGTCTTGTTGAAAGGGACTCTTTGGGATCGTCAGCGTAGAGTAGAGGGAGGAGTGTTTAATGAGCCTCTGAAGATTTTGTATAGTAAGGATAACGAGAAGCGGACCTAGATGGCTACCTTGTGGGACACCAGATCTTTATACCTTTTTGTGTTTTGGAGTTATGAAAGAGGTCTTCCAAACCTGAGGAAATTCTGGGTTTGTGAAAGAGATAGGTAAAAAAGGTTAGGAAGGGGAAGCGAAAGGTTGAAAGAACATTTTAAAGGTATTTGGCGGAGACACCGTCTGGGACGAAAATGAATTCATCATTGAGATTTTGTAAATTAAATTCGAGTAGGACCATCATTTTTTGAGAGAAAAGGGGACGAAGAAACAGTTAAGTAGGTAATTGAAGTAAGGTACGAATGAGTTATCGGCAAAAGATTGTTTTAAATGGTTGGCAAACAAGTTGGGAATGGTGTGTGGATCAGGTGGTTGATGATTTGTTTTGGAAAGAGAGGGAGTAGGGTATCCGTCAGATTTTCTTTTGAAGTTGACGAATTGGTAAAAATACTTGGGGTCATTTATTAGATTGATTTCCACATTTATAAGGTACCGATCGTAGAGAGAGTTATAAAGTTGGGTAAATTAAAGGTAAGTACCGAGATATTTAGAATAGTCAGAAAAATAACTGGTGCCAAGGAAAACTGTCCATAACTTACTCCTTTTGTTCCCTAAAGAGCGTATTCGATTATACAAAGGAGATGTAGGTGATGCTTTTGGCGAGAAAAGGGTTCATACATAGAAGAAGAATTAAAAATGTCTATATAAAAAAGGGCGATCGCATCATTTAAAGATAGATTATAAAATGAAAGGAACATTTTGCGATGTCTACTCGAAAAGCATGCCAAAAGGCTGGGACCGCCAGAAACACGAGTGTAGGTATTGTGATGACATATGTGAAATGGAGGACATTACATATTGTGCTATCGCTCTTATCGGAAAAAAACATTTGGGAAGATAATTTTTTAACAAGCCCTAAGATGTAGCGACTTTAGGTGGCAAAACGTTGGTTTTTGTAGGGAAGTGAATAACTCTGCCCAACATAATTTTAGTTTCTTTTTTTTTATTCCTCTAATCGATAAGGTTATAAATATAATATTTTATTGTTGACTCTGCCCAACATAATCTTACCTAACTGAACGAAATTATATTAAGTCCGATTCATAGTTTCTTTTTTTATCCTCTAATCGATAAGGCATTAAAAACAATATTTTATTTTTGGCAATTTTTTTTGTGTCTTAACAAATCAATCGCAGATAGGTGTGATTGTAAGGTTTTATTGCACCTTGAACAAAAAAATCCAGTATTAGTCTGCCTAGTATCGCTTTTGTCGACAACTTTTTCGTTGTCTTTTGGTTTCTCTTTTTTAACATTCATCTCTTTGCATCCTAGAGAAAAAACAATTATAAAAAATACTTTACTTCTGCAATATTTTACTAACTGGTTTTATGAACCAATTTGTTGATCCCATCCATTGACACTGCCTCATTGCAACGCGGACAATTCCATTTGTGAACACTCATTTCAGCGTCCATAGCAATCGTCCACTGAACTTCTCTTAAACTTTTAATAGTTTTGGTAACTAAACTTCTAAGAATAAATTGGCAACACTTACCATCCATAAACTACATTCTCAGTAACACTCATTCCCCCTTTTTCTTTGTTTTCCACCGCTGTAAAATCTTCAGAGAACGGATTTGGTTTAAAATGATCAGCGTCTGGCAACTGTTGCTCATTGTAGAGATTCTGTAATATATTAGGGTTTCAAATATCTCGCTGAAAATTACGTAAAAATCGCGAATATTATTTTCCCGATTTTACTAAGAATTTATTCTTGTATAGACTTAACCTTACATTGTTCCTTTATCATTTAATCTGCCGAGAAATGTATTAAATCCAAAATGGGGATGTAATTTCTTCGGCTGATTAGATGATAGAGGTATAAGTTTGCGTGCATAGTTGGACAAAAAAATCAAGCAACTTGCATTCTATCAAAATGTTTAACTGCTTGAGGTAGTTTTATATATATGAAATTTAGCGCCACATAAACCAAAAGCTGCTTACCTTTACATCAGCTGGTAGTAGTCGCTTCAAAGAATATTCAACATTTGTGCTCATGAAAGCAATCATATCATCCCAAAGTTCCAACTGATCTTCCCGTGTGTCCTTTTTAATGGAATCTGATTCCAATATATTGGCAAGATCTAAAAGAAAGCACAGAAAAGGTCACAACAATTTTAGTAATTCAAAGCAAAAATGATTTACCATTTAGTTTCTCGTATAACATTTTTGACCATTTGTGGCGCAACTTAATAGCGCGGAGTAGTAATTCCTTTCCGGTTTCTGGTAGTGGGAACTCCAAACACAACCACGAATCACAAACAATTCGAGTTATAGATGAATTCGTATCAATTGAAAATGAGAAAAGCAACATAGTTTGTGCAGCTGGCATGCGAACAGAATTCATCAGATATGGCTTCGCTGTCTCCAAAAGATTTCTTTAAGTTAAAATGATTTTGAATGATCTGCATTAGACATACACTAGTAACTGTGCCTAGTTACTTACTGATAGCATAAAATTTGGTGTGCGGTACTAAGTGGTTGCTTTGGCGAGTAATAATTTGGCTTTTCTAAGATATCACTGTCATTTAATTTTAGAATTTCGAAATTCTTTGCAAACTGCGAATTTGGGTGAATCGAGGTAAACGGTTTCAGCAGTGTGTGAAAAAACTGTTGACTTCCACCCTAAAAACGCATTGAATTTATATATAACTCCATGCTTAGTTGATTTGAATAACTAACCTTGCAATAGTTAAAATCGTCGGGTACAGCAATTTGAGGATAAAAACCGCTTACAATTATCAATTTTAAAAGTACAACATCTCTGTGCCGATGAACGTCCGAAGACGTCAGCAAAATCTATTAATGTAATAATTAGTTTGCACATACTTAAGTCGTGTAATAGAGTTGCATTACCATACCTCCATTTTATTAGCATCATGAGTCAGTCGAAAATCAACGTCACGAATGTCATCTGTATTTTCTCCAAAATCCGCTTCGGTTTCATTGCTGCTTTTGAGAATCTTTCGCTTTCTTGGTTCTTGATATTTCTGCTTTCGTTTGATAGCTTTTAGCATTCGAACTTCACCATGACGTCGAGACCGATCCGCACTAGATAACGAATCAGTATTTTTGGCCGGCAGCAAGTTACTTGCTTCGAGAACGTTTTGAAACTGATTTCTTAACTTAGCTATCTCGTAGAATCTAAAGTGGATAAACATATTATTTCAAAGGCGAGATTTTAGTTACAGAGTTTATATAGAGTCATAAAGTTATGTATATAGGTTATTTGATAGGAAACATACCTTTGCTCTTCAAGTCCCATTTTATGGCACCACTTTCGAGTATTTTCAGATTTATTCCATTTGAAAGCAAGCCATTCTTGATATGCTTTAAGCAACGTGAATATGTCACCCTGGTCGGATTCAAGTTCCGTGCGCTCTTGCTAAAACAAAAAACCTTTTTACTATAATTCGAAGCACAAAACATGTACCTACAGCACATTTGTTATCATTATATGCTCGATTAGTAAAGGGATTTTGTACACTTAGTGCGGCAGCTAGAGTTAAAATCTTTTCGACATCGGTGAAAACACAGCCCATCAGTAGCATTTTTCCAATTGTTATTTCTACAGGTAAATTAGATAGAGCGCTTCCAAGTGGTGTTATTTTTTCATCAACTGATAATGCATTCTGTAAAAGAAGAGTCAAATTGATTGTTTCGGTAGTTATTTAAATTACAGTTAACAGCGATTGAGAATATTTAGATTAGCTAAATATCCAAAGTTAATGTTATATTCATGTATTAACTATCCCGTATTAACATCCAATTCGGGTGCTGGACGAACAAATTTGACAAAAGTTGCATTCTGTTTAACTCTTAATTAAGGTACCAGGCACAAATCTTAACTTGTGTGCTTGTTTGCTCAAGTGGAATAAAATAAATACGCCGTAAATTTGCTTATTCACTTTAAGGCTGTGGTCATATATCAAGCTCGCACAAACTCGCACTTTAAAATTAAATGTAGTTTGTCAGAGCATTATAGTTATGTAACGCAATATTACAAGCGGGCAGGTATGAGCTATCGCTTTTAGATTTTGCAAATCAATGCGCGAGCATCCCCTTCGTGATAGTGGGAATATAGGAAGTCAGAATATTCCCGACGTTAGGCACGCCAGTCGTACGTGGCGACTAAAGTCACCCATCTTCTGCAGTTAACTAGGATTTTAGCTTTTTAAGTAAAGGTCCAGGTGAAACACGCATCAGCGACAATTCACTCGAAGTTTTTTCAACTACGGCAGTGACGTCAATTTCGTAGGTCCCAACTAACATGCGGGTAAATTTACCCCAAAATAGCAGGTTCGATTTTGTCGTCTCCTCGGACCGTATGGAACGGACGTTGACATGTCCTCTGATTTTGGAGTAAAAGGCGTAAAGATACTTCGCTGGAAGGGGCAAGCACTGTGAGTAGCACTGCTTTGGTGGTGAACGCAGTAAAAGTTAAGTCGGCGGAGATTATACCAATAAATGTCAGTGCTTCTTTTGGATCTTAAGACGCCTCCTTTTCGGAAAGCTCGAACAGGATGAAACAAAAAAAATAGGCCACCAGCTCTATCTCCTGCCGATGCAGATGCTACTGTTAGCATCAGTGAAACGAAACCAATTGGTGCGGAAAGGAATATTGGGGGGTCCTCATTGACAACTGAAGAAGACGTCAATAGTACCCTCTTATAAAGGCGAAACTGTAAGTTCTTTGACGCTACTTAGGGGCTGGCAATGATTGCGACATGAATGCGTTTGTAGCGTTCGTGGTGCCACGGTGCTGTTTGATGAGCGGTCACAAGGAAGAAGAAATTCGAAAACCTAACTATGTTTAGGTTCTATTACAACTCATACTGGAGTTTCAATGATACTGCGCGAGAACTAACATACTATCATACTATACAGAAACGTTCGTTAATATTATACAGACAAATAAATTGCCAAATAGTACAATGACTAGGTGCGAGTCATGGGTCAATTTTCGGGATGTTTTAGATCATTCTCTTATTAAAAGCAAAAGAAACGCCGCTTTTTGAGAAAGGCATAAGAATCTTTCATCGATTCTAAACAAAAAAATATACCATTTAAGGCAAATTTTAGCCTGGTTTAAAAAAAAAAGTTCTGAAACACAATTTTGCACAAGCGAAGCTGAGCGGATACATATAAAAAGGGATATTTTGACAGAAAATAAGTTTACAAATAATTTTGGGAGGCACTGTATATCTCAAAATTTTTTTATTAAAATGAATGTATACATTTTAATTTTATGAACTCAATTAGTAGTTAAGCCAAGCTTGTTTTATTGAAAAAGTTTATCAGGTTGTGTCGCCACGGAAATGTGGCTCTTGTCTTACCGAGGGTTAAATAAGGCTATACTGCCTAAAGAGAATGGTAGATAACACGGTTAACATTACCTCATGATAAACACCTGATACCTAACACCTTTATGGGGTTCATATAAATGTACTTACATGCTGCTTAAGTCCTAATATAGTTTGTTCGATATTTTCCTCTGTTGGTGCTTCGATAAATGGAAAAATTCTCACATTTGGCAGACCCATGGATATCATTTGAAGAAGAATTGTTTCCAGTGGAACTCTGAAAATTTCCGGCGTAGGATAAGATTCTAGCAAATGGAATTGCTTCTCCGAAAATATTCTATAGCAAAACTAAAACGTATACTTTATGAAAAACTATTTATTGATATAAATATATTTTTTTAAATATTACCCCAGGACCAGTGCGACCAGCACGCCCTTTCCGTTGCTCAGCAGACGATTTTGAAACCCAAAATTCTTTAAGACGCTGTCCCTTACTTGAAGTGTCATAGCTCATTTCTTTTACCTATGAAATGGGACGAAAACTATTTTTACATGTTTATATTTGAAAATATGTGGGGCTGACCTTCCCTGAATCGACCACAAATCGTATGCCGTCGACAGTCAATGAAGTCTCTGCAATGTTTGTTGAAATAATGCACTTGCGCATTCCCTCAGGCGCATAATCAAATACCTTAAACGAAAAGTATAAAATATGATTACTTTTCTATTTGCATTGCATTGCTCGCAAATTAATTAAAAACCTTATCTTGATCAGATAATGCCAGTCCACTATGCAATGGTAATATGATCCAATGGTTAGCCTTTTCCGAGTATTCTTTGGCAGCATCGAAAATTGTGGTTATTTCATTAACTCCACTAACAAATATAAGAACATCGCCTCGTTCACTTACTATGCAAAGAAAAAAAATTAGTTTGTAAAGTACAAGCAGATGACTTTAAACGTACATGAATACTTTTGATCAATTATATTCAAAACTTGAATAAATGGTCCCGGATCAAGGCGAGAAGAAGTTGTTCGTGCTCCACTGCGCTTCAATTCCAGCACTGGGGGTGGCAAGTATATCGTTTGAATCGGATACAAACGACCAGGTACTTCAATGAGTTTAGCTCCTTCTTCTTTGAAATATTGTTTGAAAAGTTCTACATTTATAGTTGCTGACATTAAAACGAGTTTCATATCCCTTTTTGCTCGAAGTAAGCATTTTGTAACTCCAAGCAGAAAATCACCAAACAGATTTCTTTCGTGAATTTCGTCCAAAATTAA
Organism: Ferdinandea cuprea; assembly: GCA_963576555.1. Lineage (NCBI taxonomy): Eukaryota > Metazoa > Arthropoda > Insecta > Diptera > Syrphidae > Ferdinandea > Ferdinandea cuprea. Next base: position 83,040,681 of record OY754958.1, on the reverse strand, counting down.
TACATCATATTGGCCAAGATTGGAGTCAACCGCTAGCTGAAATAGTTAATTATCTATTTTTTAACGCATGGAAAGTATGTACAAGAACACATAATCAGAAAAAAAAACATTGCTGTTATAGTGATTTGGGGTTAATGGTAACTTGGAAGGTTTTGCAAACTGTGGTTTGAATATAATTCAGGTTATGAAAGTATGGTTAATATATTAACAACACTAGAGTAATGAATTTTGTATCTTGGTTCACTGGAATGTAGCACTGAGTCGAGCATCCGCGCCATTTATATTTTCGCACAATGGTACCTTCTTCTCAATAAACGAACGCATGTTGTGATAAGCCCCGAATGCCACAATTCTGCTAATAACATGAAAATGCAAATGTACCTCATCGCCCACAATGATTTTTCAATGGCATGCATTTCAAACACCATATTTGTTGTATATTGAAACTACTTCGGCGAGTTAATAGTCGTCAATGAAGGAGAAATTTCATCTTCAAATTCAGAGAAGGTCGGTAACGCTGTTAAAAAGCTGAAGCTGTCCGGCAAATCGACAATAGCCACATTTTCATCGACTCTAAAACATATGATAGCATTCGATAGGATTCAGGAACCTTACATTGCGATTACTGAAATCGGAATTTTTGGGATTTTGAGTTTTCCTGATTTTTCATTTTGGTTTTCGGGTTTCTGTCAGACTCCCAAAATAAATTCCTCACGTTCTTCATTAATTAATAGATAAATCACAACAAAAACATAAATGTTTAAGAAAATCCAAGTTCTCTTATACAAAAGTCGCATTTGCCGTACCAGAAACCTAAAAAAGTACTGAGATCTAAAAAAAACGCCAAGTTTGTATTGTAATTATTTGAATTTTCACATATAGTATTTGCATTTTTATACTTGGCAAGTTTTCCAATTTGAAGTTTTGATGATATATATGTGGGTCAAATAAGATAAGCTATTTAGTCATGGTTTCAGATCGTTTATTAATCATTTGTTCTTCCAGACTACCGACGCATCGCATTCCGAAATAGTATATCAACACAGCACAACCCAACATAAAGACACCATCATTGAGTCCCACATTTATTACATATCAAGTGAGTGCACTGGCACCCAGAAGCGAAAACGCGATGACACACGGAACGGGTTGCGTTCGCTAGGAGGGATGACCTGATTCGTGTGCGTTAAATACCAGGAGATATGGTATTCGAGGAATAGCCACACGATGTCAAAGCGAGTAGCTGGTAGCTGGAATGTTTGGGATCGGATGGCTGGTGTGCTGGGCACTGAGTACAGACTGCTGAGTCGTATGTACATATGGGAACTGCTGTGACTGGTGATGGTGTAATATAAATACTATTTGTGAAATTAAAAAATCATAGTCTTTTGGGGGCTGAGTTAAATAAAAGGGACGACTCGTACGCCCCCTAAATGGAAAATAAACAATATTTTATTTTTTCCGCGCGTTTATTCTTAAGAGCCAACCCTCCTGTAAAAAATCATAATACCACACACAATACATTTATTGGTATGGAAAATCCTAACTGTAGGTCTTTTTGGGGCTGAATTAAGAGAAGTGGGCGGCTGCGACGCCCCCTTGATGGAAAATCACAAATGTAAGTGTATTCCCTTGGTTTACTTCGCAAATCCTATTACTGTGCCAAATTTCAAGGACACTACCTGCCATAAAAGGAACCACCGAACATTGATTTCACCCAACTGGACTTGATTTTAGAACTTATTAGAAATAGCAACACTATAATTATTGTCCTGTCAAAAAAAATGACTGGCTTATGAATTTCTAATATGTATTTTGTATGTACCTACCTGACGCAACAAAAGACCCTCTGTTATAAAAACAATGTTTGTGTTGGATGTCTTATTTTTTTCGAATCGAATTTGGAATCCCACTTTTGTCCCATAATCATCCAGCATTTCATGAGCAACGCGCTTCGAAAGAGATACACAAGCCAACCTTCGTGGTTGGGTGCAGGCTGAAAAATAATGGTCATTTCCGCGAACATAAATACCAGCAATCAAGAGCTATTAAACAAAAACACTTACCTATGCTTCGAAAACCAAATTCATAGAGATATTGTGGAATTTGTGTTGATTTACCACATCCGGTGTCTCCAGCAACTATAAGCACTTGATTGTCTTTTAAAGTTTGTTTAATTTCTTCTTTGAATCTGGCAATTGGTAGATTTTGTTGAGACTTTCGAAGTTTTCTGATTTTTGAGAACTTTTCCTTTTGTTTAAAGTCCATATATATCAAGACTACTTCAACAAATTGTTGAATCTTTAATTTGCTCATTTCCTTACTGCTTTCCATATATTGACCAAATGATTTTTTTTTCTTTCGTTCATACGAGAGTTCCAAGGAAATAAAGTTTCTTTTGTGAAAACTCTTATATTTGTTATTTTGTGAATGTCTGAAAAGTGCAAGTGGTTCTGGTAAAAGTGGCTGACCAGCATTCCGTAGCATACTTTCGTATTTATTAACAAATTTCCAGAAATCTCGAATATCTTCAACGATTAGGTCGTAATTTGTCGGGGAAGTCAGAATGCATTCGAATGAAGATTTGTGATCGCAAAATGAAAAATCAATCAGATTAGTTTCTTCACTTAAGACTCGTTGGTTTTTGTGCGCCATTATATCATTCAAGCTAATATAGATGGTTTAGAACTATTTTTGTAAATTTGCTTCGAATGTTTTATAAAAATCTCCGAAGCCAGCCAAACACCTTAAATTGTTTATTTACTTTTATTTTTCATCACCCAGAGACAAAAAAAACAAAAGACAAATGACAAATGACGGCTAGCTAAACCGATTTGCTAAACTTATATGAATATTTTGACATTTATCCATTTACATTAGTCGCATTCGGTTCAAAAAAGTTTATCATGGCTTTTATCTTACCTTAAACAGACTGAACATTGATGATGTTTATTAGTTTCAGAGATTATAAGGCTAGATTTTACTTTACTGCCGCACTTCCAAAATTATAACCCTATCCATATCCATCCAGATGAAACAGGCATAGAAAACACGTTGGACGCCATTTTATTGTACGTTTTATAATAAAATCATAAAAACAGGTTTTTTGAAAAATCCGTCTCAAAAAGTGGGCATGGCCAGAAACGTTGTAAATGTTAAATGTTAAATGTCGAACCTTAGTAGTACAATTTTGGAGCAGATTTTTAAAAAAATGGATATAACCGAAAATTTAAAATCGAAAGCACTGTATTTTGAAAAATCACAAAAAAAATCAATTCCATTCGATTCAATTTGACTTGAATTGTTGAATAACAATGTTCTGTCATTTTCTTTCAAGTAGTTTGCCTAATTTCAATATTCACAATATTTCAGTATGGGCAAAAAGGAGTAGTTTTCAATAAATATATGGATTTTGTTTTTATACATAAAGAAATTCACTCGAATGAAATTGAAAAAAAAATAAATTTTTGTTTTCCGGGAAAAAATCGACCGCAGTTTTTTCAGTAGAGTACTCAACTTAGGTACATATGTATTCAACAACATTATTGTGCAGTGTCGTCAATTAATTCATTAACCGGAGCATTCAAATTTACACCCTTATTTATAAACAAATTTTAAGGCCAGTTTAACTTAACGCAAACTGTCTTTATACCCTTTTCACACCGCATCGAAATCTGAGGTTTCGCCAAAACTCATGAAACCTCCATCGAAATCAGGAGGTTTCCCATACATTTTCGAGATTTCCAAACCTCGATATTGTATGAGGTTTCGATGAAACCTCCTCAGAATCTGGTTTCAATGGTAAGGTTGTCAACGCAAACGCACCTTTTAATACATTCCACAAGTTACACAAAGCAGTTGACAAGTGGCTGACAGATTTTCAACTGAGTTATAAGTCACCTAAGAGTCAGCTTACCGATTTCTTGAACGACGAACACGCGAATTATATGAAGTCATAGGCGTTTTTAGCTTCTAGTGGACTTGTAGTGCACTTGCAATTTGAACGCAATAACTGCTTATTCGCTTTTATTTTTCGATAGCTGACTGCAACGTCAAATAAAATCCGGGTTGTGTTCGGTGTGCATGCTTTACCGCGATTTCGAAATCTGTTTGTGGAAACCTCTAATTTTAGTGCGGTGTAAATAGGGCATTATACCCTTTCCACACCGCATCGAAATCTGAGGTTTCGCAAAAACTCATAAAACCTCCATCGAAATCAGGAGGTTTCCCATACATTTTCGAGATTTCCAAACCTTAATATTGTATGAGGTTTCGATGAAACCTCCTTAGAATCTGGTTTTAATGGTAAGGTTGTCAAGGCAAACGCACCTTTTAACACATTCCACAAGTTACACAAAGCAGTTGACAAGCAGTTAACAAAAATTCAACTAAGTTACAAGTCAACTTCAAGTCACCTAAGAGTTAGCCTACCGATTTCTTGAACGGCGAGCACGCGAATTAATTGAAATCATAGGCATTGTTAGCTTATAGTGGACTTGCAGTGCACTTGCAATACCAACTGTTATTTTGTAATAAAACAGATCTTTTGAAATGTCAAGCATTCATCATATAATGTTCTCTGTCAAACCAAAGTTTGTGCCTCCCACTCGTACTAACCATTCACTATATCATCGTTTATCGCGCCTTAAAATTGTTATTTTTAAAGATGAGTTTTTGCGAGGCGAAAGCGAGTTGAGAGACGCAAACTGCGGTAATAATTTCATTTTGTATAATTATTCAAATATAGAAATAAAATCAACTTTCATTTTCGTTGAATTAATTTCGAGTCTCTCACTCACGTATATGCCGACTATATTTCCGTTATCATCATACAGTACGCTAGCACAAGCAACTGCATACCATCTGACGGAATATTTCACAATAACGCCACATGGATTTCTTCTGCGCCGACTTCAAGAATCAGTAAAAATTCACAGCCATAATTCGCCGCCCCAAGAAAAATACAAGATTTGCCAGAATTTTACGGTTGCCCCGAAGATTGGCCAATGTTCTACACGGCATATACCAATTTTGAGAAAACCACGCGCTTACAAAATTGTTTAAAGGGTGAAGCAAGAGATAGAATGAAATCGTTACTTATTCACCCAGACAACGTGAGTGCAGTGATGGAACAGCTGCGATTCGCATACAATTACAACAAATTCGAGAAATAGCTTCAGTTTCCGAACGTAATGTGGAAAACTAATCCCATTCTTTGCAGTCTGCAATTGTAGTGTTCTTGCAGTCTGCGAATGGTCTACACCACTTATGTAGCTCAACATTATTAGACGAACTTATCACCAAGTTGCCCATGAGCAAGAAAATTGAATGGTCTGCCTACGCAGCACCTATACAGCCGTTTCCAACTGTGCTTGATTTTAGCAACTGGGTAAGTGCAGTTGCAAATTTAATTTGTACCGTTCTGGATTATCGTGGTGGTCGTACATTTTAAGAATCATGACGGCGCGTAGTACTTCATACAGCCGAAGAACAACCAGTTGATGTAATAAAATGCCACTTATGCCAAGGCCGGCACAAAGTATATGACTGCAGAAGTTTTCTCGAAAGTACCATACGTGATCGATGGACCGATGTCAAAACTGCTCAGCTATGATTCACTTGCCTCGAACCAGGACATTCAACACGCAACTGTCGTCATCGAAAGACATATGCTGTTGATGGTTGTAAACGGAGCCATCATAAGTTGTTGCACGAGCCTAGAAGTTACAACGTCGGTAGACTACAATAGAAAACGAAACCATCCTTAGGTGTTCCACCAGTCAGTCATCGAATTCATTACTATTTCGTGTTCTTCCTGTTATTCTTTTTGGACCCATGAAGCGAGTTGATACATACGCGCTACTAGATGAAGGATCGTCCGTAACAATAATGGATAGTGATTTGCTTGAGGTGCTTGGCCTAAAAGGTCATCAACAACGGTTCAGTGGTTTGGAGGAAGAGCTGCCCAGGAAGCCACAACAGTAGTCAACTTGCATGTCAGTGGAGCAAATATTAAAAAGAGACATCTGCTACGAAATGTGCATTGCGTATCGAACTTGCTTTTGCCGACACAAAGTCTACATTGCCGTGATATTCATGGAAACAAAAAACGAGTTAAACATCACCCATTGGCAATATCAGCCAATGCCGTTGGTTCTCTTCAATTTTCGGGTAGAAGCAATTGCCGTATGTGGTGATATACGGTAAATGTTTTACCAAGTAGTTATTCGACCGGAAGACAGAAGTTCCCAACGATTCCTCTGGCGGGGTGGAAATGATCATCAGCCACCGGATGTCTATGAAATGGTAGTAATGACATTTGGAGCTGCTTGTTCGCCGTGTGCTGCTGAATATGTCAAGTCGATAAACGCACTGGAACACCAGGATAACGAGGACGAGGCACGAGCTTTAGAATCTATCCTTCACCACCACTACGTTGATGACTACGTTTACAGCTTCGGATCGCCTGAGAAAGATATCAGAATTACCAGACAGGTGCGTAAAATCCATAAGGACGCTGGATTCAACCTGCGTAGTTTTTATTCTAATTCACCAGAAGTGGCGCAAGCTTTGGTTGCGGATGTGGGGACCGATACGAATAGCGTTCGTCGTTCTGTGGAGGAAAGCCTAGCCTATGAAAAGGTGCTCGGTATGTTTTGGCAGCCAACCGATGATACCTTCGGATACCAACTCAAATTTCATCGTGTTGATGCGAACATCATCGCAGGGAACAGAATTCCCAGAAAATGGGAACTACTGAGCGTTATCATGTCAGTATTCGACGCGTTAGGGTTCTTGTGTAACTTTCTAATCACAGCGAAGCTATTAATGCGAGAAGTGTGGAGACGTGAAATTAAATGGGACGATCCATTGAGCAGAGATGTCAACTTCGCATGGAGGAAATGGTGTGAAGAAATTAAAAAAGTTGGCGAGTTCCAGGTACCACGCCACTATTTTTCCAATAGAGTTCCAAAGCAGATCCAACTACACGTCTTCACAGATGCGAGTGAAGACGCATTTGCCACCGTAGCATATTGAAGGGCTACACATACCGATGGGAGAGTTGTGGTTACGTTTGCCTGCGCTAAAACTAAGTGCGCGCCATTGAAGCCCATGACTATACCTCGGCTCGAGCTTCAAGTCGCCGTTTTCGGAGCTCGGTTACTGAAAAGGTCAACTTTTGCTTCCTTTGGAGTGACTCCAAAACCGTCATTAAGTAGATAAGATCTAAAACTCGCCGCTATAAGCCGTTCATAGCTCATAGGATTGCTGAGATTCTGGCCGTTACTTACGTTTCTAATTGGAAGTGGCATCCAATTCAATATAATGTCGCCGTTGAAGCTACTCGATCAAACAACAAAATCGACTTCAGCCTTTCCTCCCAATGGCAAAGAGGCCCAGACTTCATTTGTGGACCCGAAGAGGAATGGCCAGCTGAAAGCATTGATGTCGACCAGCACATAGAAAATGACGATGAAGAGCTTCGCCCGAAATTCACCTTATTGTCCATGAGTCATACCTTTATCGAATTTAATCGTTTCTCTTCTTTTCTCAAGCTGAAAAGAACATTTGCATGAGCCATTTGCCGATGTCGCCGACGGCGCCCTAGGGTAGGCAATGGTTTGACTGCAGCTGAATTAAAGTTGTCTGAAACTGAGCTGTGTCGTGAAGTCTGAAGTGTATTTTGCCGAGTTTCAAAGGGGAAAGTTAGAAAGGGGAAACCACTTAGACCGAAGGAGCAGCTTGTACAATCTTACACCATACAAAGATGGCGAAGGTATCGACGCAGCTAGTTGACTTCCGTATAGTGCGAAACGCCCTATAATACTGCCACCAGATCACATTTTCTCGTATTTGCTCGTGCATCATCAACAAATGAAACATCAAAACGTTGAAGCAGCTATATGTCCAGTATGGGTCAGGTATTGGATACCACGTTTAAGGCAGGTTATGCGCAAGGTGATTACGAACTGCAACATCTGTAAAATAGCGAGAGTTTTGCCTGTCACCCCCTAAATGGCACCACTTCCTAAAGATCGTGTGACACTTTATATCCGACCGTTCTCCTATACTGGATTGGATTACTTTGGCCCGCTTACAGTATCAATTGGCCGTCCTACGGAGATGCGATGGGTAGCGCTGTTTACGTGTCTAGCCGTAAGAGCCATTTATCTTGAAGTCGCATCTGATCTCTCAACGGATGCGTGTATCCTTGTCATCAGGAACTTTATCAATCGTCGTGGCATCGCATCCAGGACGAGCTTTCATCGAGAGGAGTGGAGTGGGTCTTCAATTGCCCGAGCAATCCTTCTGAATGTGGCGTATGGGAACTAATTACAGTGCGTGAAAAGCGTCCTGCCATACGCTAAAGGAACAACGCTACGTTACAAAGCCTCATCATTGAAGCCGAGACCGCCGTAAATTCTCGTCCTTTGACACATTTGCCAATTTCCGTCGACCAAGAGGAGCCGTTAACACCAAATCACTTCCTTCTCGGATCAGCCAATACGGCACAAACCCCGAGTTCACTCGAAAACCTAGAGAAGCTATACACCCTACGGAAGCAATCGTGGATTGCACGCCAACTGAGGGGCCGGTTCTGGAAGCGCTGGATTGCTGAGTATTTGCCTACATTAACGCGTCGAGTCAAGTGGTCAAATGGTGCCAGAAGACAACACCATTGAAAGAAGGACAACTAGTTTTCATTTGCGATCCAAATCTGCCAAGGTCCCAGTGGTGCCGCGGAAGAGTAGATAGAGTATATTATGGGTTGGACGGTGAGGTGAGACGAGCAGCTGTGTCTACAAAAACAAGATTACTGCGCAGACCTGTATCTAAATTGGCTGTTCTTAACGTGAATGATGGTGAATCAGGTTTATTCACGGGGGCCGGGAGGTATCTTGTAATTAAACAGATTTTTTGAAATGTCAAGCATTCATCATATAGTATTCTCTATAAAATCAAAGTTTGTGCCTCTCACTCGCACTTACCATTCACTATATCATCGTTTATCGCGCCTTAAAATTGTCATTTTAAAAGATAAGTTCTTGCGTGGCGAAAGCGAGTTTTAACAGCTTTTGGCGCTCCCTTATCGTTTGGGCGTCGCACGCCACCGAAGTTGCGAAAATGGCTTATGAAATTTTACTAAAATTTCTGGAACGGAGTGTCTATATGTAATAAATTTAATTTTATTTTACTCGTGATATAGTATAGTTAATTAATGAAAAAAGTTTCATCAAATCGGTTTGTAAAACGAGAAGTTATCTAAAAACGAATAATTAATTTTTTTTGTTTAGTTCGCTGGAAGGAAAAATGGTTGGTATGTTCTTTTCGACTATGGAAAAACGTATGTAGCCCGTTTCGAGGGATTAAAGAATTTCAACCCTCTTTCCGCAGGCGGCCGGTACCGCTCAAACAATTTCGTTGCTCCGCTCGGAGTATGTGCTTTTCGTCCGGCAGGCGCCTATGGCAGCAGTGTGTATTGGAACACTCAACGCAAAATACAATTAAAACGATTTTAAAACTTCCTCGGGCTTAATAAAAAAATACCCCAAAATTCAACAAAAATAGGAGAATTCCCTACAAATATCAAAAAATTAACTTCAATATATCAAGTATCACTGAAACAAGGATAAGTGAAAAAAATTCAAAACAAACCCAAGTAAAAGTAGCTTTATTTCTTCGAACGCACCATACATCCATATTTTCCTTTCAATTCGGTGCAAAAAGTGTACATTTTATATCAATAATTTTATTATAAATACCCATCTTCTCACATTCAGATTTTGGATTTTTTATATTGAAAAGTTTTTCTATCGTATAAATGTACTCGTATGTGCAAATTCATGCTACCCCTTTGAAAACTTGAAACATAAGGGGCTAGCTACAGCTATCATTGAAATGCATCATTGGAACAAATCAGTGGAATAGTTATTTCATTTTTTTGACAAGTCAGTTGGAGATATCATTGAATATCTGTCAGTGGAAGACCTAGGCCCCAGTTATAGCTATATTAAAATGCATAATTGAAAATTTTGTTTTGTGATTTTAAGACGACTAAGCTAACAATATTGGCTTTTAATGGTATCCAAAATAAAGATAATCACTTAAAGGATTATTCCACTGATGTGTTGAAGCCTGAAGCAAAAATTAAAAAACTAAGTTTTTGAGCTTTTCATTCAAATGGATTTTTCTCTAAAAATGTACTCCATCAGAATGAAGTTCTTGTTAGGAGTTATTTCTCTGATAAATTCTCTATGAATTTTGAGCTTTTAATCAGTCGCCTCGTTCAATCCGCATTGCAACTCGTGGTTAGTTTGTCATGTACTTTTAAATACTCAGTGTGACGCTGAACAATTTCAAGAGGCTTACCAAGGGGCCCCTTAAAAAATGGGGCGTCCACGTAAAATATTATTTTTTTTTTTTTATTTATTCAAATTTATTCAAATTTTTTACTGTCGTTTTAATGAAAAAGAATTTCTGAAATTTTCAAAACTCCATCATTGCGACGTCATTTCCGTTGACCCGTCGAAAAAAAGGTGCGTCTGCGTTGTCAGTAGAACTCGTGACAGGATGAAAGGAAGTGAAAACTAATTGGATTGTTTAAGTTAAAAATAAAAAAGTGAAAATTGGATTTTTGGCAGACCTTTTTACAAAAAAAAATGCAAATTTTGGTAAAAATTGTTTAACATTTTTTTTTTGTGATTGTGATTGAAAAAGAAATCCTACGTCCAAGTTCTCGTGAATTCTATCTCGAAGACCTGTGTAAAATTTCATCACGATCTGTTGAGCAGCTTTCGAAAACTTTTGACAACCGACTTTGAAAACACAGTTTCGAGAAAACAGCGTTTAAAGTTTGGATAACCTTCAAATAAACTTCGTGATTCAATCGACTGAGCACCTTCCCAAGGCTGTATCTTCGACAATAAGGCAAAAAAAATCGATCTTTTGAAGCTGTAAAACCCATGTAACCCCTTAATAATATAAAATAAAGCTGAAATTCTTTTGACTGAAATTACGCAGTCGTTAGAGCTTTGAAATGCGCATATTTCAGTCCAGAATTATATTTCTAAATACTTTTAAATCCGAGTAATTTTAGTAACATCTTTGCAAAACTCCTTTTTTTTTATTAATGTTTTTCAAATGTAATAAGATTTTCAAATAATTTTTTTATATTTAGTATATTTTATTTTTTGTAGATATTTATTAGTATTTCGTAATTTTTATTTTTTCTTCCAATAAAGAATAAGATCTGACTTAAAGTAAAAAAGGGTCCATTTTAATAATATTTGAAAAAGTAGTTGCCAGGGGCTCGGGGCTTAAGGTACAATTTGGCCTCTAAAGGGGTCACACGGAAACGCTACTTTCACCAATTCAATTCAATTTATCAAGTCATTGAGGACAGTCCGTGTGTTTTTTGTCTAGTTTAGCACGACCGCTGGGTGGTTACATTCCACAGATGAGTAATTATACAGATAGTCGACTGAGAGGATTTTTGGCTCTCCCGCCTATCGTTTTTTATTTGCTTCAAAAAGGCACAGTACTGTGTTCGTATATGTTTTTACATGCAAATCAAAGCCAGCTCACGCACACAATAGCAGTTCTGCGCCTAAGAATCCATTTTGGAAAAGATCTCATGTTGACATATTAAAAGTCAAAACTGGGCTGTGTCCGATAACATCGTAATAACAGGCGACGATTTATAATAAATTTGCAACAGAATAACATTTTGGTGACTGTTTTTAATTATTATGTAAACTAAAATAATAGTTTTACCAAACAAGCATATTTTTGGGTAAACATTTTTAAGCAGTTTCGTAAATATTTTGGCAGTTGTGCTAGTTAAACATAAAATAAGGGTTATCATAATTTGTTTGCCAGTAGTTAAACTAATTTAGCAGTTTTAAAATGTCATTAATAATAAAATATTTATAAATTTGTTAAACATGATGAAATAAATTTAATAACGTTGTTATCTTGGAATTGGAATGCTCAAGTCTACATTTTGTGTTTTAAAATGCATTTAAAGTTATTTTGTCGCATATGTCTCATACGAACGTTTCGAATATATTTATAAATATATTAAACTTTCATATGTTCAATAAAAAACATTACTATTAACTATAAATATTTTACACCCAAACATTCCTAATTTAGTAATTTTTATGCAATAATAAAATAATATATACATTTTATCTCACTCTAATAACCTAAATGGAAAAAATATAACAACCCAAGTATGTTTATTTTAAGGCAGATAAAAAATTGAGAACTATTTCTTATAAACACAAAAAATATTCGCATTTAATTGCAACAACTTCATTATTTATTATATACCTAACTATTTTTTTTTTTACATAAACATTTCAATTAAAATATCTAATATCAGCTATAATCAGCTGTTTTTTGTTGCCATTTGGAATTATTGCAAAACTGCCCGCGCTAATGACATATTTTTGACACATCAACCCCTCCATACTTTATTTGGCTGGTTCACACGTATTCACAGATAGAACATTTGAGAGAGGATTTTTTCTCCATTTTTAAAAATTTTTAGCGGGTTCAAAGGGACAGACGTATGCTGAGTCGACTATCTGTATAATTACTCATCTGTGTTACATTCTTAGGCAGTTAGTGCCTGGCTACACGTTCTCACTTTTATTCCCATGATCGTCGTGGCTACACACACACAAAAGTCTCATAAGAATGAAACCAATTTTAATGGCTGAAATATGAAACAAAACAAAATTTCTCTTGGGAAGTCGAATACTTTTGTGCTCTCTAATAAAGGGTGATTTTTTAAGAGGTTTAGAACTTTTTTTAAAAAAAAAACACAAAAAGTTCGAAAAAATGAATGAAATATTTATTTGAATCGATAGTTTGAACCTTGCAATTTAATGTTTAAAGATAATTTCATGCAAATGTTGACCGCGGCTGCGTCTCAGGTAGCCCATCCGCTGAGTCCAATTTTGGCATACTCTTTCACACATATCGGCCGGTATCTCACGAATGAATGCATGGATGTTGGCTTCCAGTGCGTCAATCGAAGCGGGCTTGTCCCTATACACATTAGCCTTGGCATACCCCCACAAAAAATAATCTAATGGTGTCAAATCGCACGATCTAGGCGGCCAATTGAATTGACCGGCCCGAAACGTGAAATTAACTGTTCACCAAACTCGCCTCGCAATTGCGCCATTGTTTCGCGTGCTGTGTGGCATGTGGCACCGTCTTGTTGAAACCACATATCATGCAAGTCAAGAACTTCCATTTCGGGCAAAAAAAAGTTTGTTATCATCGCTCGGTAGCGTTCACCATTGACAGTAACGCTGCGATTCGCATCATCTTTGAAGAAATATGGCCCAATAATGCCGCCGGCCCATAAACCGCACAAAACAGTGGCTTTTTCGGGATGCATTGGTAGCTGTTGCAATGCTTCTGGCTGATCTTCACTCCAAATGCGGCAATTTTGCTTATTTACGTACCCATTCAACCAAAAATGAGCCTCATCGCTGAACACAATTTTTCGATAAAAAAGCGGATCCTCGGCCAGCTTTCCAAGAGCCCATTCACCAAAAATTCGGCGTTGTGGTAGGTCGGCTGGCTTTAGTTCTTGCACCAGCTGTATGTTAAAAGGCTTTACGCCCAAATCCTTCCGCAAAATTTTCCACGTAGTGCTGTAACAAAGGCCTAACTGCTGGGAACGGCGCCGAATCGACATTTCGCGGTCTTCTGTCACACTAGCTGATACGGCCGCAATATTTTCTTCAATACGCACAGTACGTAAACGTGTTGGTGGTTTAATGTCCAACAAAGTAAATTTGGTGCGAAATTTGGTCACAATCTTCCGAATAGACTGCTCAGAAGGTCGAGAATGCCGATCATAAAATGGAAGCAGCGCGCGATGAACATTTCGAACCGAGCACGAATTTTGATAGTAAAATTCAATAATTTGCAAGCGTTGTTCATTTGTAAGACGATCCATGGTTAAATTGCAAACCAAACTGAAGCTGTTTGACAGTGACACAAGGTACTAAACACACGTCAGCTGTCAAAACCAGTGTTGCCAAAACCAAACCAGCTAAAAAATCACCCTTTACGTATTCGGTCTTCAAACGCAAATCTCAAATGAAGATTGCTGTCAAAAGTGATATGCTTAGGAACCGAAACGTTAATGCCCACACTAGAATTCTACTCGAAAGTGGATTTTCGGTGGATTCTTGTTGCAATCTACCGTTTTCTTTCTGAGCCACATAAACTCTACCTGCCTCGTGCGACATGGCGAGCATGTCCATGAACGTGTAGCCAGGTACTAAGTGCATGAACGTTTCTTTTCATAACGTTTCACTTTTGACAAAATCTCCATTTGAAATTTACGTTGGAAGAATTAAGACGAAAATACAGATAATAGGAGGCGTAAATATGATCGGTTATTTTTCAAACCATTTCACATGTTGAAATTTTAATGAGGTATTTCCGTTGAATTAAGTAAGACGAAAATATGGCTACCTGGACACCAGAAGAAACAATAAAATTATTACCTTATTAAAATTAATTAAGCACCCTAGTTAAGCAGTACCCAAATTGATTCACACGTTGAATTTTTAGTTAAGTATTTACATTCAAAGTGAAAAACAAAAAGAAATGTCTTCCATTACTTTCTATGAGCAGTACCCGACAAAATACGCGAGGCTGAATACTAAAACCGCACAAAAAGAAGCAAACATTTTGCAGGAATAGCGACGGAAATCCAAATTAGCCGACCAGCAACAAGTGTGAAGAACATCGTTTTAAAAATGAAAACATTAATTTAACACAATTCCTTAAGGAAAAATGGAGAATTATTGGATTCAGAAAAAGTGGTTACGGTAGGGAAGAGTTGCATGTACCGAAATTGTGGTGCTACGATGAGCTGCGTTTTTGGGATGATGACATTTGTGGTCATCAAATATTTCGTTACCTCCGGTAAGATTATATCTACTTTAAAATAGTAAATGTAAAATGTTTTAACTTAATATTGCAGAGCCATTGTGAAAATACTCATCAAGAGCTGGAAATGGACATGTTAAATGGCGATTGTTCCAGTGGAGAAGCTAGTTTTAGAATTCGATCAAAGTCTGAGAGGTCCTGCTTAACAAGCACTTCAACATCTAGAAGTTTGTATATGGTAATTATACAAATAGATATAATATTCTTATTTTAATGATTTTTTTTAAATAGCGAAAGAAACCGCGGCAGACAACATTTGAGAGTAAATCAGTTTCTGCACTTCGTCCTTTTCTTAACAATCTATATGTTGAGATGAGTATGTTGACAAATGAAAAGCTTCTAAACGAAACGAAATGGAGGATACTCGAACTGGTAAGGGATGCGCGGTCTAAGCAGAAAATGTTGGAAACAAGCACAGCAATAACAATACCAGAAAATAAAAATGTTAAGATTCTGAATGTGCAACGCATACCGGATCTTCATCATTGGGCAATAACCAATCACTTTCTTTTAGAGAATAAAAAAGCTACAACAAGCTCATCTTTTAAATCTCCTCCATGCAATGGAGGATGTATTTGATGATTATGATTATGAAAACTTGACTTTTATTTCAAACATTTGAAAAACTCTCTCCCAGAAAGTATGATGCAAACTCATCTCTTATTGCCGAAGCAGCTTTCCGTGGGTTTCGTTGCATATCTGTGATGTTTTCCTGTGATGGTTTGTATTTACTTGGACCTGCATATGTTCCATCAGTGTAAGAATAATTATTTTTAATTAAAACGTTATGTATGACGCAGCAAGCCTGTACTAACTATAACCTTAACCTTATCCGGCGATAAATGGATAGTCGTTTAAAAAACCCGAAATCTATTTGCTATCATTCCGAAGCTACATATGTTCAATACACTGCCTTGCATGGCTTAGGCGAAAGTTTAAGATTTCATCAATAAAAGTAAATTTATAGTTCGCATCGCACATAGCTAATAAAACTATACTATTAAATCCTTTATAGTTGTATATTAATTAATTTTAAATTCATTTTTATTATTTTTTCAATAAAAACTTACAGACTAGACAAAAATGATTAAATCTAACTTAAAATGAACAGGATACTTATTCTAGGTTACTGGTCCTTATGCGGACGCTCTAAACTTGACTATATCACTTAATACTATTACCTTTCGGCCTTAATTAATAATACTTTTTTTTTTTCCAATATATATTTTTTTTAACAAGAACATTTTTTTTAAAAAACTTGACATCCATATTTATTTTTAATTTTTGATTAAAACTAAGAACTAAAAACTACTTAAGACTATACATTAAAAACTTAAAATCTAACTAATATTACTTAAAATTACCGAACTAATACTACGTATAGTCGGAGGTTGTGTGCACTCGCCGCCTCATCTACAGAGACAACAGTGCCCATCCCCCAACACCATTAGCAGCACCCAGCAGCCGTCAACCTAGCGTAAATGCGTCACCGAGAGTCCACTGACTCCGAAATGTGTCAGTCGCCTCTCAGAAACACCACACCTTGCCACCGACATGCAGAGCACAACCAACCAACTTAAACTTACTACCACTTAAAATTAAGAGGAGTTACCTAAGGCAACGCACCGACCTGGAAAGGCATACCCACCTCTTCCATTCTTTCCGCAAGCCACCAATAGTCGGGGCCACGTAGCATATGACCTTAACCCTAGAAGCAAGTTGACTGCTATGAAACAGTCTTCTTGTCAGAGAAAAGGCCATCTTAGCTCCAGCAAGACAAGCATCTATATATTTGTTAAAATACAGATACTGGTCGAGCCAGATTCCAAGATACCTGACCACGTTTTTCACCGCCAATGCCTGCCCATTCTGTCCAATAATGGCAAATTTTTTCCAGTTTTTTCTGGTATCCCTAGTGGCACTAGCCAATGGGGTTCTGAACAGGATTGTTTCCATCTTCTGGAAATTGATTTTCAACTTCCAGTCGTCGCAATATCCTTTCCTTTATAGTTGTAGTATGAAGAACCATGAGTTTTTGAAGCTCTAAAAGCAATGTGCTTGTCCATAGCGCCAAGACATAAGGGAAAGTGCCATCTATTAAAATAATTGTGAGCAATCTCCTCCCAATCCGCATTGCTGCTTGGAAACTAAGGTCGGTATTCACCAACCATTCTTAAATCGATTTTAAATTTAAGTAGCTCATAGTTTTACATTTTTCGAACTCTCTCTCGAACATGCAACGTCAGAATTGCTATGTGAATAAACAAAATTATTTAAAATGAATGAGTGTGTTCAAGTTTTCTTTTGTGCGCCAAAAGATAGACCAGAAATATTACAACGTGTCGTATTATATTTTAATATGACGTATGAAAGGTACTATAGTTATCTTTGAAACATTGCACTATTATTGGTTTAGCTGCGTTTAGCCTAAGGAGCTTGTTGAAGAAATTTGTTTGGGTGCATTTTAAGAAATTATTCTGAGGCTAAACGCGAGGACTTATCAAAACACATAAAAGCGAAATGTTTTAAACAAAACAAAATTAACTTTCATATGCCGTATTAACATCTACAATAGAACTACAAATGGCCGTGATTTATCCTCAGCCCTTCTGCTGGTGGAATCGCGTCCTTCATTGAATAATTTTGCTTTGAAATTGATGTTTTAACATAGTTTAAAATTTTGATAAAACAATTCTTGTCCATTCTAATGTAACGCAACGAAATAAAGCTCGTCATTGTGAGCTTCGTAAACCTATTCACCAACCCCTATTAGTGCAGATTTACGAGCGCTCATAAGAATTACGAGAGGTCCCAACCACTCTTAAGTTGAGAGCAGTACTATATTTTTACATGTTTCAAAATTAAATTTCATTTAAATTTAAACATAAAATGGAAAAAAAAGAAACCCGAATTTGTCTCAAAATGAAAAAATTAATGTAATTAACTTGGTGCTGAAATATGCAGAAATACTTAATTGCAAGAAAACAGATTGCATTTGCTCATTTGAAAAAAAAAATTGTTGGGAGAAATTGACGGATGAATTTAACGCCTAAAGCTCATCCTTGAAGATCGACCAAACAATTAAAAAGTTTTTATCAAAACTAAAAAAGAGTCAGATTAAGAAAGATTTAGCCACTGATAGACTTGAAGCTTACCGCACTCGGGGTGGGAGTTACAAGAAGAAAGAAGATGAAAAATAGCCTTTCCGACATGTAAATTGTTCTGCTAATGGTCCACCCGTTGACCCAATCGGTATGTGGGTGCCTGATGCAGGAAATTTTATGTCCTCAATTGCAAGTTGTGGAATCGCTTTGGAGACTCGAAGAACAATACGAGAAAAGGTAGATTGCGACAAACCAAATATGTCTGCTGTAATAATTTGGAAGCTACTTGTCGCATAAAATTGGAGAGTTATCAAAACTTGGTCTAGTGCGGAAACTGGGTTGTTTTTGGGGGTTACTAGAGGCGGCAAGATTTGACGATGCAACTTTATAGTTATAATCACAAGTTAATATGTAACAATAGTCTCGTTTTCGCCTAGCTTTCAGTATGAAATCGCTATCAGATGACGTCATTGAACTCCTTAATATATGTAATGGTTTTTGTTTTTTAAGTGAAAATATTGGCAAAAAAGTGATAAAAACTCATAGAGATCTTATACTAATAAACTAAATAACTAAGTAAACTAGCTTAGAACCGATTCGCCCCAATAGTTCGCTAACCATATACTTCGGCAGACGGTACATCTCCCAAACTCCTTATCTTCATATTTTTAAATGCAATTTATTCTTGCAAATTGTTTCTTCTTCGGCCTCTTTGACATTTACGTGAAATATTTTAAAAGCTCCTCTTCATCAGATTTAGTTTCTGATGACGAAGAGCTGCTGGATAAAGTGTCTTGAATTACGTCCATGGAGTCGAGGAATGTTTCACTTGGAAATTAGTTTTAAGTTTTTTTTTTGTTTACATTAAAATGACATGACAAATGACTTTGCCATATTCGGAAAAGTTCGAAAAAGAGAGAATTTTTTTATTTTTCGCATATTATAATAAGCATAGACACAACCCTATTATTGCTTCGCGAATACGTAGCAAAAATTTAAAACTATGGGCTACTTAAATTTAAAATCGATTTAAGAATGGTTGGTGAATACCAGCCTTAATCCATTATCTTTTTCGTCGATTAATTTAGATACTTTTTTTCTATTCAGCTTTCGTCATCGCTAATTTTTAACTACACAAACATCTTCTTCTTCTTCTCTCCATTTAACGACAAGATTATGATCAGGATTACAGGGATCATATAACCCTCCCACTTCACTGCATTCCTACTGGTCCGCCTGTTCGACCTCAACAAATATCTGCAGACATCCCGATTTTGGATCACTTCATCATTGAGGCCAATCAAATCCTGGTGTTTCTGCATTTGTGTGATCCAGGAGGTTTCAGGCCTGCCTCTCTTATGCGATTGTAAGGGGACGCTGATTGCCATTGCCTTTTTGACGGGTTTCGTATGATCCGTCCTTTGAACATGACAATGCCAACTGAGTCAGTCGTTCTCCAATTTTTTCGAGATGGGTTCTTGGACGTGAAGCCTTCCTCGGATTCTGGAACTTCTGATTCGATCAAGCTATGTTACTCCTGCTGTCATGCGAAGCATCTTCATCTCAGCTGCTGTCAACTTGCCCTCATACTTTTTCTACATTATCCAGCATTGTGAACCGTTTGTGAGCGTCGAACGCACAACTGTGGTGTAGAGCCTTACTTTCAGCTTAGGGGACATTTTTCGGGCACGGAAGATGACAAGTTTTCCTGCCACTTCATCCACCTTACGCTTACACCATGATTAATGCCGTCATTATCGGTTGCTTCTCTGTTGATCAATGACCCCAGATATTTGAACTTTTCACACTTCGGAACCACCGCCCCATTTAAATAAATGTCTGGAATGGGTTGGCTTGGGTCAGAGAATAGGCAGTACAGATACTCTTTTTTTTTGGCTAATACGTTACCCCTTCCCTTTTAAAACATCTACCCAATCATCAAGTGCTCGTTGCAGGGAAGTGTGATCATCACTTATGATGGCTCCATCATCAGCAAAGAATAACTGATGCACTTTAGGGTCCGTCACTTTTCGCTCAAGCAGATAATCTAGGACCGTAATAAAGAGCAAATGACTTAAGACACTTCCCTGGTGAACACCGACTTTTATTGGAAATTCATCGGTGACTCCTGCGGCACATCTGACTTTTGTCTTCGCTCCGTCATACATGTCCATGATCATCTGTACGTAGGTTTCAGGAACTCCTCGTTGGCTTAGCGCTATCCATATCAGATCTCTTGGTTGTCTATCGAATGCTTTTTTTAAAATCAACCAGAATCATATGCAGATCCTTTAAGGAATCACCATGCTTTTCCATTATGATCCTTCTACTTTGAATTGCATCTGTGGTTGATTTACCCGCTACAAAACCCGCACAGGTGATCAGACAGCCGTATTATTTATCTTAGGCGGCCTTATAATACCCGCTCAACTATCTTCATGGTGTCACGCACTTAATTGAACGGTAATTATCTCAATTTCGCGTATCTCCCTTTCCTTTATGCAAAGGAAGAAGATAATTTTCCCTCCACTGATTGGGCATTGGATAACCTCTCATGAGTTTGGAGATAAGAATCATGAGCCAGCTGAGCCCGATGTCTCCCATCTTTTCCATAACTCACTGGGTATCTCATTCGGATCAACCACTTTCCTTACTTCTTCGACTGTTATGTCGGTCACTTCTTCATTGTTGGGGGCGTCTCCTGAAAAATATAGCCGGTGTTTTGTAATATTAATCTTTCATTTAATTTGCTCGCAATTGTTTTTTTTTTCATTTTGTTTCATTTGTTAAAATCGATTCATTTTTGTATAACTTTTTTTTTGCCTCACTGTACCTAGCCAATAATACCATCATCATTTTTTCTGCGTACACTCATTTTTGGCAGCAGCAGCACAACAACAATTACACGCATAATTCCATTGTGCGTGCCGTGTGACTTCTTTTTTTGTTTCCTCTTCTTTGTGCTTCTGCTGCGCTTAAGTTAATATACTCCCTTCCACTTGGATTTTAGCCACAACAGAGGAACATTCAACTATTGGTTTGGTACATAGGTTACATTTTATTGAATAAATTGTATCTTTAAATTGAAATATTAAGTGTCGTCGTTTGGTTATTTGAAGCAAAATACATTTTATTATCGCTGCTAAATAAACCAGAGTATTTTCCTTCGGTTAGTCGCTGCAGTCCGCTACATACTTTTTTGGTCCTTCAAGCCGGATTTAAACTCGAATTTAAGACAATCGCGTAAGACAATTTCTCTGAAATTCCACGTGTCAATTATTTGTGAATAATACCTGTGTATCGAAAAGTTCGCTGGCATATTCCCTTTTAATTATTCGTTTAGAAGAATAATTTAGTAAGGGAGTATTCATACACATTTACATTTCGATTTACCCATAATTTCATTACTATTATCGGTGAAATCGTTTGTGAAACATGAGTGCGTTAAAATTAAGACTAAAGCGGGAAAATGCAATGGGTCGTTTGTCGCGTGCAGCATCATTCGTGGACAATTTAGAATTATCCACAGCTCTCGAACTTTTAGAGGTGCGTTTAAATAAACTCGAAGAAACGTGGTTGGAGTTTTTGTCATTTCACAACGATTATTTGCCATTTGTTAAGAAAATTGATGTAAATGCAATTGAGAATGAGTTCGCCGCGTATGAGGAAAAATATTTCGTGGCTCACTCAAAACACGTCCTCAAGGCAAAAGTTTCACTACTTAAAATCATTCCTCAAAGGCGACGCGGCCAACCTTATAAAGCACATTTCAATTTGTGACTCCAATTACATCGAAGCGTGGGAACGCTTAGAACAGCGGTATGATAGAGTGCATTTAATCGTGTAGTCGTTTATTCGACCGGTTTTTGTCGCTTCCTGCAATTAGTGCGTGTAATGTTCAGACTTTACGAAAAATCACTGATGGTGCAGATGAGGTCGTCCGTGGTCTTAACGCTGTTAAAAAAAAAGTCGCGATCCGTGGCTAGTCTATCTGCTGTTAAGCAAGCTTGACACCAATCAAGTTTGGGCAGAACACGTTGGTGCTCGTGACGAATGCACCATAATTGAATTATTGGACTTTTTGCAATCACTGTGTGATGCTCTCGAATCCTGCCAATCCCACAATCGGTCTATTTCATCGCGTGTGAAACCATCGGATTTCTATACTTTCGCATGTAGTTGAAGTCTCAGATAGTAAACCACAGTGCCCTAAGTGCAAAAATGAACACATGCTATCGCAGTGCAAACAATTTTTGGATTTGAACATTGAATTGCGTCGGTATTCAATTTGTTTTAATTGTCTTCGCGTTGGACACTCATCGAACAATTGTCGATCCTCATTTCGTTGCCGCATTTGTAAATCTCGTCACCGCTCGTTGGTTCGCCCGGTAGACTCCAACAATGGTCCATCGTCGTCAATCACTCATCGCGTGTCACATCCTAGTGCATCGCATTCGCCTCAACCATCGTTTCAACCCTCCTCGTCGCAACATTCCTCATCACAACCCTCTTCGCCTCAACCTTCCTCGTCGCAAAATGCTTCGTGACAACCTTCATCGTCAGAATCTTCTGTATCAATTGTGAACAACCACTCTTCAAACACCAATCTGCGAAAGCAAACAATTCTTCCTACTGTATTCGCTAGGGTTAAGGATTTGCAGGGTAACTTCATAGAGTGTCGTGTATTGCTAGACTCCGGGTCTCAACCCTCTTTCGTCGCTGAATTACTTCGCACAAAGACTCGGATTTCCGCGTACTCACGCTCGAATCCCAATTCTCGGTCTCTCGTCGACAGAAGCTGGTTATACGAAGGGACAT
This sequence comes from Ferdinandea cuprea, assembly GCA_963576555.1. Lineage (NCBI taxonomy): Eukaryota > Metazoa > Arthropoda > Insecta > Diptera > Syrphidae > Ferdinandea > Ferdinandea cuprea. The sequence continues at coordinate 83,017,771 of OY754958.1, read as the reverse complement.
ATTTCTAAGCAACTAAGCAACGCGAAAAGCGTTTCAACTCTACCTCCCTTTTCGTCGATACTTACGTTTTGAATAAGTTAACCTCAAACTTACCTTCTCAATCACTGGACGTTACTCTGTGGCCTCATATAGACAGATTAGATCTCGCCTGATCCTCATTTTAATCTATCTGCTCCTATTGATGTGCTACTAGGTGCGGATCGATTCTGGAATATTCTGAATGGAGAACAAATCCAGAGTCCTGAAGGTATACCATTCGCTCAGATACTTCGTTTGGTTGGGTTATCACTGGGGAGGTGTTTGATAGAAAAGCATTTGATAACCTTACCATGTCCTCGCTTCACTCCACCATTGACGTCGATTTGCTGCTTCAACGGTTTTGGGAGCTCGAAGAAGTTGCTCCGAAAAGGACGAGTCGTTTGAGGACGACCCGGCTGAGCAGCATTTTAAACAAACTTTCGCTCCTACATGTGATGGTAAATACGTAGTTTCGCTACCTTTCAAAACACCTAAACCTATCTTCGGAAACACGTTACCGTCAGCGGTTTCGCGTTTATATGCCATGGAACATCGGTTTCGAAATAATCCGGAACTACATTGGATGTATGCAGATTTCATGCGAGAATATTTAAATCTCGGCCATAGAAAGGAAATTTCCCCATAGGAGATAGCATCCTCCGACGGTTATCATTTCTATCTTCCTCATCACGCAGTCTTAAAACCAGATAGTTCATCAACAAAACTGCGTGTCGTTTTCGACGGGTCTGTTAAGGATTCCAACGGGCATTCCCTAAATAGTGCGTTGCTTGTAGGCCCTCCAATTCAAAAAGACTTAATCGACAGTACTGTTACGTCTTCACCGCTGATGTAGTGAAGATGTTCCGGCAGATTTGGATCGACGAACAAGATATTGATTTCCAGCGCATTGTTTTGCATGAAAATCCCACTGACAAGCCTCAACATTTTCGTTTGTGTAGCGTCACTTACGGAACTGCTTCTGCACCGTTTTTATCTCTTCGAGTATTAAACAGCTGGCAAGTGACTACATTGACGAATACCCAAATGCGTCTCGTGTTCTTTTGAACGATGTCTACGTCGACGACGTGATGACGGGATCTAACTCCGTCGAGGAACTCATCGCGTTGCAGTCCGGGCTAGTTGCTTTATTATCAAGGGCTAAGCTTCAGCTTAGGAAATGGATTTCAAACTGTTGGTGTCTTCTTGCTACGTTGCCGGTGTCACAGTGTGAATATTCAATCTTTGACACGAAACGTTCTCATTCATTGATTAAGGTTCTAGGGATGTATTAGAACCCAGCTAGTGATGAATTCACTTTTCGCATGTCAAAAGAACTCCCGCCTGTTTCTTCAACCAAACGAAACCTACTTTCTGAAGTATCCTGAATTTTTGACCCTTTAGGATTGTTGGCTCCCTCAATCATTTTATTCAAAATTTTGTTTCAAGAGCTCTGGTCGTCGGAACTGAATCTTGGCTGGCACGTTTCCCAGAAACGTTTTCGCATCCCAGGAGGAAATTGAGTTTCATGGCTTTTCAGACGCATCATCGTTGGCGTATGCTTTCGTGATATACATTCGTTGCAGAACCACAGAAAGGGAATTCAAGACTACCATCGTTGCAGCCAAAACCAAGGTCGCTCCTCTCAAGCCGGTTTCGATCCCCCGATTGGAACTTTGTGGTGCACTACCTTTGTCGCGTTTGATCAAGCTCGTGACATCATCAGTTACGACCAAGATCTCTAGGATATTCACATGGTGCGACTCCGAAATTGTGCTACACTGGTTGTCGTCACCACCTCGTCGTTGGACTACATTTGTATCAGAAATTGTTCTTTATCCTGATACAAATATTCTACAGACAGTCATCGACAGAAATTCATTGTGGTATCGTTTACAAAGAATTGTCGCATATTGCATTCGGTTTGCATCGAATTGTCGCACTTCGAAACCAGATCGTTGTGCTTTCTTTCTCAGCCTTAACGAAATACAACAAGGCAGAACTTTAATTCTAAAAACCATCCAACGAATTTCATTCAGTGCGGACATTCGTTCCTTAATTCGAAATCAACAACTACCGCTTAAAGCAAAGCTACTCAGATACTCTCCATTTATCGATAATGAGGGAATTCTTCGTGTGGGAGGAAGAATTAAACACTCGAATGTTTCCTTTAACATTAAACATCCTATCATTGCTCCTAATAATAACATTATTTCTTGCCTCATTATAACAGATATCCACAACAGCTATTTACACGCAGGGGTATCTGAAACGTTTTCCATAGTGCGGCAGAGATATTGGATGCTAGGAAGCCGAAACCTCATCCGAAAGATAGTGCATAAATGCAAGGTATGCTTTATGCAACGAAAGCTGACGAGCCAACAGCTGTTGGGCGGTTTACCCGCTCAACGCATACAACCAAGTCGACCGTTTGCTAACACTGGGTGTGATTATGCCGGACCACTCACCATCAAGCTCTCAAGATGTCGTAAGCCTAAACTGTCAAAAGCGTACGTAGATCTATTTGTGTGTTTGTCTACGATGGCCATTCACCTTGAGATAGTAAGTGATCTTACAACAGATGCCTTGCTCGCTCCCTTACGTAGATTCGTTTCCCGCCGGGACCTATGTACAAACATATACAGCGACAATGGCACCAATATCCAGGGCGCTCGTCGTTGCCTAAACGAAATGCATAAGTTGGTTATGTCGGAGGTTCACAACGCTAACATTACTGTATCACTCACCAAGGATAATATCGCATGGCATTTCATCCCGCCGTCAGCTCCACACTTCGCTGGTTTGTGGGAGGCTGGGGTCAAATCGGTTAAGATGCATCTACGACGAGTTGTGGGGTCGTCGGTTTTAACATTTGAGGAGTGGTACACGGTACTTACTCAAATAGAGGCTATTTTGAATTCTCGTCCATTATGTTTTGTGTCTGATGAACCCATTAACTAGAGCACATTTTCTTATAGGTGAGCCGTATACAGAGCTGTTGCAGCTGTTCCAGAACCAACTCTTTTGGGCACACCTATCAATCGTTTGAAGCACTGGAATCACATTCAAAGTATGGTACAAGGATTCTGGAAACGTTGGCAAATGGAGTACCTGACCACACTACAAGAACGTCCGAAATGGCAGCAAACTAGGACGAATTTTAAACCTGGGGACGTTGTTGTCATCAAGGAACCCAATCTTCCACCGAACAAATGGCTGCTAGGCAAAATAGAGTCAGTGGCACCAGGCGCAGATGCTCTACTACGAGTGGCCACCGTAAAAACAAGCCGAGGCATATTCGTTCGGCCGATCACCAAATTGGCTGAGCTCCCGTGTTCCTGAAACTTATTTCAGGGGGCCGGGATGTTTTGTAATATTAAACTTTCATTTAATTTGCTCGCAATTGTTTTTTTTTTCATTTTGTTTCATTTGTTAAAATCGATTCATTTTTGTATAACTTTTTTTTTGCCTAACTGTACCTACACACATTTTTTGGCAGCAGCAGCACAACAACAATTACACGCAATGCAAAAGTACGGCACGCATAATTCCATTGTGCGTGCCGTGTGACTTCTTTTTTTGTTTCCTCTTCTTTGTGCTTGCATTCGTTGTGCTTCTGCTGCGCTTAAGTGAATATACTCTCTTCCCCTTGGTTTTAGCCACAGCAGAGGAACATTCAACTATTGGTTTGGTACATAGGTAACATTATATTGAATAAATTGTATCTTTAAATTTAAATTTTATATGTCGTCGTTTGGTTATTTGAAGCAAAATACATTTTACTATCGCTGCTAAATAAACCAGTGTATTTCCCTTTGGTTATTCGCTACAGTCTACTACAGCCGGGAAACTGTTCGTTTAAAAGTTGCTCACAATACTCTCGATACCTGTGTAAAATTTGTTCGTCATCCATAAGTAGTTGGCCTTGAATATTTCTGTCAGGAGGAGACGGTGTTGCTAGGTGATTGCCTCTCCCAAGATCACTTTGCAATCATTAACTCTAGGCTTCATGAAACTTGCAACCAAATGGTAGTCAATCTGGGTTTCGTTTCCGCCACTGCTATAAGTGACCAAGTGCCGGCTCTGTTTGATGAACATTGTATTTAAAACGATCAGACGGTATGATTTGCACATGCTTAGGATGTCTTCATCAGGAGAGTTCCTGGTGCCATATCCTAGTCCTCCATGGCAGTCTTCATAATCTTCGTTAGACTTCCCGACCTGTCCATTCAAATCTCCGCCAACAAACAAAAGCTCATCCTCTCAGCTCTGCTCGCACCCGATTTAAGGAGCATATGCACTGACAATATTCCAGACCTCGCCTTGAATCACCAGTTTGAGGGACCTCAAACTGTCATTGGACTTTGAAATGGTCAATACGTTGCTAAGTAACTCTGCCGCAAGGATGATACCGATACCATTCATACCCGTAATAGAACATCTTGTATGCTTTTGTGTTAACGTCCAAGAAACGCGCCCGTTTTTCGGTGTTTCGCCATTTCGTTTCTTGGACACACAATATGTCCAATCGCCTTCTTACCACAATCTCTTCCAGCTCGTAGCTGCGACCACTCATACGTCTTTGCATAGTTTTGCTATCCCCCGGAAACCGAATAGCGCATTTCTGCTCGTTCCAGGATCACAACTATGCGTAGCATTAGATCTGCCTGACGGGGTAGTGTTTCTTTGAACGCAGATTTCCATAATGCTGATTGATCTTACTTTTATGACACCGGTGATCTCCAGTCGTGTCAACCCATGGATTTGCATGCACAATTGGGGGCAGTTTAAAGGTGTTAAATATGTTGCTAGGCTCACCTGGATGTTTAAATTACCTAGAAGTTATTTCCTCAACCTTAGTCGCCTTCCACGACAAGCACTGGCTGGCGCTGCAGGGATATTTTTACTTCCCGTCCCTGCACGGGAATTAACTACATAAACACATTGAAATAAAATCTAAAACTATCCGAATCGACCTCAACAGAGAATATAATGTTTTGTTTTAAATTTCAGTGTTCCCAATCGGATGTCGGACGAGACAGGTAGATTTTATGTGAGTCAGGAAGAGAAGGACTATCTTTTTCATTCTGACTCACATAAAATCTACCTGTCTCGTGGGACATGACATTCATTCCCATAAATGTATAGCATGTCACTTAGGCAAACAATTTAGGAACGAATGTTTCTTGCAGGAAAAGGTAGTTCGTTCGATAAATTTCAAAAGCATCTTACACAAAGAAGCAGGAATATACGAAGTATATTATATATATATATATATTACAATCATATTTATTTATATTGCTCTGCAGGACCTGAGCCAAATTGAGGACATTTCGTGACCCCATTATTTTTTGGTGAATGCCGATTATAAAAAGCTCAACGACACAAAAGTTCTTGGAATTGATGTGAAAACAGAAAATAAAAATATGTTTTGCAATGACTCCTTCTCATTTGACGTTTCGTAAATTCATAGGAACTTTTCCCATTCCATGATATTTTGGTTAAGTAGGGTTGAGGGAAAAAATATTGAATGCGCCCATAGGGCTGTTCGCGAAATATGTAAACGTCAGAGAGAAAAAAACGCAAAAAAAAGTGACAGCTAAAACGACAGAAAGAATTCGTAAATTTAAATCTATTTCAAAGTTGGTATAAACATAAAGTGATAATGTATGGTATTACAGACAAAATTTAATATTAAAAAAGTGTTTAAGTGTATGTAACGAATGTAACCAAATCGAACAATCAGTGCCGCGGATTGTTCTAAGGATATGTAAACAAATGGTAAAATCCACGGAAAAATTGTGGCGGCAAGTTGGTTATTGCATTTTTTGTGTCACTAATAATTTATAGTGCAAATTGAGAAAATGTGTAACTTCCAATATTAAGTGAACATTTGATATAATATATTTACAAAATAAAGGAACCATTAAGTGATATTCAAAGTTTTCAATGCAGTAAAGTAAAAAGACTTTGAATCGGTGTTTGTGTTTTTTTTTGGGTAAAAGTAGTGCACATTGAACATAGCACTCAAATTGTAAAACATTGTTCTTCTTAAAAATATAAATATACCACCATCGATAAAGAAAATTAGAACTTAAGAGTGAAAGATTTTCCTAGATCGGATGAGTGGTTCAAATGTTACACGAGTAAAACTCGTATGTTCAGTGTGCACTACTTTCACCCAAAAAGAACAAAAAAAAAATAACAAAACAAAAAACACCGATTCAAAAAATCTTTTTTACTTTACTGCATTGAATACATTGAATATCACTTAATGGTTTCTTTATTTTGTAAATGTATTAATTTTCACTATAAATTATTATTCAAACAAAACATTCAATAACCATATTGCCGCCACAATTTTTCCGTGGATTTTACCATTTCTTTAAATATCCTTAGAAAAATCCGCTGCACTGATTGTTCGATTTGGTTACATTACCACTAAATAACTTTTTTAATATTAAATTTTGTATAAAAACAATTATTATCACTTTATACCAACTTTGAAATAAATTTAAATTTACGAATACTTCCCGCCGGAATATTCTTCCCACTTATATTTTCCCTCCGTCGTTTTAGCTGTCACTTCTTTTATTTTTTTTCTCTTTCAGTTTACACTGATGATGTCGCAAACAACCCTATTGTCATTCTAAAATTTACTTCTTACGATCAGAACTAATTGTTCGTTGCTAAATCACAGACAATGGAAAAGAAACTTCATTCGGGAATGTTCCATCCTGTCTTGAGGATCCTGCAGGAACCTAATTGCCAAATAAATACGCAGAATTTGATGTATCCAGTTTTTATTATGTAATGTTATTTAGAATTTCAATATTTATAAATAAAATAATCAAAGAACTTCGTAGACCTCAGGATGATGTAGCTGAAGAAATACCAAGTATGCCGGGAGTTTCACGAATGGGAATTAACAAGCTGAAGGAGCATTTGGAGCCACTTGTTAAAAAAGGACTTGCATCGGTTCTACTTTTCGGCGTGGTTGGATCGGATGTCAAGGTAAAAACAACTACAACGAAAGTATACAATATAGTTTTCGCGGCGACAATATTTAAAAATTCATATTTATATCAATGGAATAAGGAAAAAATACTATATAATAATTGTTTTGTCGACTAGTTAAGGTGATAACGGGTCAACAATCTTTTCAATATAAAATCTATAAGAGTACGTCACTATTAAGCTATTCGGGTGACAATTTATAAATTCCACTATTAAAAACAAATTAATCGATGGTTGTAAAAAAAGGGAACACAAATGTACATACATATATATTTATATGTACACAATTTTGAAATTTTGTTTAAAACGTTTTTATATTACAAGTATAGAAATTCAGTGTGTGCATAACTAACTTATTATCATAAATTAAATACTGCATATATAACCATATATACCGCTTTATTAAAACAAACCATTGCAATTCTAAAATACAGCCGTTTCTGTCTAGATCATGGTCCGTTATTAAGTTCGAAATATCACGCGAACCTGTGATTCGTAAAATAAAACTATGCCAGAAGCATTTAAGTGCGCTAAAACTGTTAAAAAGATTTCTTTTGATTGAAGCGAAAAAGTGACGTGCATTAGAAACCGTGTAAACAGTTTTATTGCATGTAAATGCTTCTCGCTTAGTGCTATTTTTCAACAAGTTACTGCAAAGTCAATTAGTCGGTGCAGTGTTGTCACCACTGTGTTCGGAAATGCTACCGCTATTAAACAGCTTTTTTCTATCCCTGCTTCTTCATCTACATACGCACACTAAACACAAAGCCTTTCTGAATGAATTTTATTAACCATATGTAGCGCTCATCAGTCAAGTCAAAAATTCGCCTTTGATAAAAATTAAACAATACCTGCTAAAAACATAAGGAAAGGGTACAGTGCGCTTGGGTCGAACAATATGCCCCAAATCATGAATTCACTAATAACAATTTTTATTTCCTGTTAAATATAATTAACGGATATCTGTTATCACAACTGAACAACACCGCAAAATGTAAACACAAAAGTGAAACCAGAGAAATATCAAATGTTTCAAACGCGTTTGGTTAACGATTCGCAGAAACTCATCTGAATTTTTTCTGTGTGAATGGAAAGACAAATCTGCTCTGACAGCAGAAAAAATTGGTCTAAATCTTAAAAAAAAGAAGTTTTTTCGGGTCCATAGAAAGCCACATAAGACATATAACAAGCGTCACCTATCGGAAATGGAAGAGGCCAGAACGTTTGCCAAGAACTATATAATAACAATAAAATTTGCGATTTATTTTCATACTAGGAAATATATTTTTAAGTCTTTAAACGAAACTTTTCATACATATTATTTTATGTAAGGCCTCGGAATTTATCTCCAAGGAAATTATTACTTTATTATGAATATATTTTTCAGGACAGCTTTGCAACATTTGCTGATCATGCGGAAAATCCCGTAATTCGCGCACTTCCAAAACTGCGCAATTGGTTTCCCGATTTACTCTTAGGCTGCGATGTGTGTCTGTGTCCTTATACGGATCATGGTCATTGCGGTATCCTTAGTGGGGAGCATATAGACAATGCAGCTAGTACTAAAAGATTAGCTGCGATTTCATTGGCATATGCATTGGCTGGATCACATATCATAGCACCGTCAGATATGATGGACAATCGAATTAAAGCAATTAAAAGTGCATTAATCTTAAATGGATTAGAGAATTCGGTATCGTTATTGTCGTATTCAGCGAAATTTGCTTCCAATTTTTATGGACCATTCAGAGATGCTGCAAAAAGTGCACCAGCGTTCGGTGATAGACGTTGTTATCAATTACCATCTGGCTCAAAGGGACTCGCGGTCAGAGCTATTGTATGTGTCATTGTTTAATAGTTTAAGTAAAACACTCAATGTAAAATTTGTCTAGGAAAGAGACGTAGAAGAGGGCGCAGATATGCTTATGGTGAAACCGGGACTTCCATATCTAGATATTCTGAAGCAGGCAAAAGATGCATTTCCACATTTGCCGCTGTATGTTTATCAGGTAAGCATTTAACAATTTTTTATAATTGACTTTTCACTCCTTCATATACTATATTAAAATAATTAAAATAAAGTTATTGCAATTACGCCGAAATTTTAAAATTGAAATGTGAATTGGGTATGATATTATGACTATGTATTGAAGACGTAGATAAAGTGGGTCCGCCAATGACGTCCCTCAGTCTGTCTGTTTAGACGCTGTATGACGAAACGGTTCGACGTTTTTATTACAAAGTACATATGTTAAGATTTCGGTGTAACATATAGCCGCGCTTTTGTTTTGGACATGGTTTTGATTACTTGTTGTGGGGTCAATAGTACTGCATACTTACAAATTTGATAGCACAAAGTCGAAATAAGGGAATTGGAACATATTATCCCTTTATTTATCGACAAAGTTTTGGATAACGTTGTCATGAATTTATTTTTTATTTTTTTCAACAGCGATCGACGATGAATGAGTGCCGACTTTATTTATGAATTTTTTGTTATGCATATTAAACAGTGCATTAACACTTCTTTGTTTTAAGAGTTGCATATCTATTAAAAAAATACATAAAGCCAAAAACCCACAGAGAACGGTTACTTATATCTAAGTTTTTTAATATTTGATCAAATAATATGGAGCGAATAGACTGCGGATAAAGTACCACTGATTTTCATAGAAATCGACTGATAGTATGTAAGCGGATTCATTGGTATTTTTGAAAAGGCAGAATATCCGCAGTACATCCCAATTAACATACCACATTCATTGGCGCAACCAAGAAAAAAAAAACTGAAAACAATTAAAGGAATACCCAATTTTTTAAGGTTTAGTGTCTGAAACGCATTTTGCAATTAAGTACAAAAATGGTAGGATATACCACTATCACTCATATCAACCTTCGAAGAGGGCTAAGGCGGAGAGTTTTTGCTTTACCAAGGCACCATTATACATTCACTATGCATGAAAATCGAGAAAGATAAAACGAAATAAACTAATTGGTAAATGAAAAATAAAAGTTTGTAAAACATTGCAACAATCAAGAGATCCGTAGCATAAAACCATTTTAAAAAATCTGTGTAGCATTCTCAGAAAATAAGTTTAAGTCTTTAATCGCAAAATTTCTTCTTATATTGAAGGCCTCACTGCGTATGAAGGACATTTAAAAACCAAAAATGCAAGCGCCCCAAATAAAAAAGATTAAGACTAAATAATGGAAAATGGATTAGTGATAAAGTAAAAGTCGTGATATTTTCCCCGCATGTTTAAGCCCTTTAATAGTCAAGATTATTGAAAGATACGGGTCTAACCGGGAAACCATCGGTTTTGGATAGCATTAATGAGGACCGAGTTCAAGTAAATTCCATTGAAAACGGGAAAAGGCATCTGAACAACAGACAAAAAAGGCCAAAACAAGAGTTCATGAAATATGTAGTTCTTGTACTAATGGAAAAAAGAAGGAAAAACAAGGCGAAGGAGTGCATTGACTACAGAAGTGACTTTCATTTAGAAATGGCTTTGGAACCCGCAAGGCGCTGTTCGCTTTCAACATATTAGTTCAACGGAGCGTGGAGATGAACCGGGATGTTTTTGTTTGCTTCGCAAATTATAAAAAAAAGCTTTTGAAAGAGTACAAAAATTATGAAAATCCTTGAAAGTAAAGGTATTGATATGAATGACAGTACAGTTTATGGAAAACTATATTTGGGTCAGAAAATACAAATAAAAATGGAAAAAGAAGAACCAGGAGAAGTAGAGAATCGTAGGGGAGTGAGACAAGGATGCATTTTATCATCATTACTTTCTAATATGTATTATGGAGAAATATTTAAAGAAGCTGTAAAAGAAAGTGACGGTGGAACAAACGTAAATGGAGTTAATAACGGGTGATCCAAGTAGAGATACTTTTTTCAATAGCCTTTTTTGACAGATCATGTGTGAGTCGTGTCATGCTGTCATGTTATTTTTGTTTAGTATTGTTTGGCATTTCATAATGGAAAGACTTACGCGTGAACAACGTTTACAAATTGTTCAACTTTATTATGAAAATTCACGTTCTGTGAGGAATGTGTTTCGTGCACTTCGCTCAACTTATGGTCAACATAATCAGCCTACTGAGCGTACTATTCGCAACACCATCACCCATTTTGAGACCCAGTATTCATTATTGGATAATATTCGACCGAATAGACCACGTCCAGCACGCCTGGGTAGAGTATCATTTGGCGAATAGCGGGTCGCGTTGTGTAGATTTTGTTGGCAGACCAAAGCAATTTATTGTATGGGCATAACACCTGCAGTGATTTGTTTTGGAAACCTGACGTCAGGATCTACACGGTACGGCCTAGCTTAGTCTGCGTCGGAGTTGAGTTTTTTGTGTTTGTTTTTTTTGTTATGCGTGGGAATTTTAGAGTGGACGTGAGTAACATTCGTGGGTTGAGATCCAATTTTTTTTTCATTGTACGCCCATGCGATTCACAATAAACCACCTGTTTTGCGGGCGATTTCAATATACACAATTCAAGTTGGCTTCGACATTCTGGACAGACAACACCCGAAGGAAGGTATGTTGAAATCTTTGCTGAGGTTAATAGTTTAACCCAGATTGTAAATGAGCCGACACGGATATCGGACATTAGCGGTCAAAACGCCAACACTCTGGACTTGTTTCTTACCTCTCACCCTGATAAATACACTTTAAATGTATTATCGCCTCTAGGTTCGTCAGACCATTGTATCATATCGGCGAATTTCTCGTACTCCAGCCACACAGTTAAAGAACAAGCTCCTAAAAGAACCGTATGGCAATACGAGAAAGCCAATTGGGAAGCTTTAAACGGTTTCTTTAGGAGTTTTAACTGGTCGTTGTGCTTCCTCAACACCGACGTGGATGCCGCTGCCGATATGATTACAAATTTAATTCACCTGGGTATGAAACGCTTTATCCCTAACAGGATAAAGTGTATCAGACCTAAGGAAAACGCGTGGTGTGACTTGAGCTGTAAAGAAGCTATCAGGGCTAAAGAGGCAACTTTTCGGTCATTTAAGGCCAACCCAACTGAGGAAAACCGAAAAAAGTTCAAACGAGCCAGAAATGACTGCAATGCCCATATTAATCGCGTCAAATTCTCCTACGACCAAAAGTTGAGGCAAAAAATACTACAAAGTCCCTCCGGTAGTAAAAACTTTTGGTCGTTTGTTAAGAATATTAAAAATTCGACCTCGTCATCTATCCCGACACTCATTTACAATGGCACTCCAGCTGTCAGCTCTTCGGATAAAGCCAATCTGCTCGCTGCTCATTTTGCAGCTAACTCAACGCTCTCCGATTGTGCTTTATCTCCCCCAGTACTCGAGCGCATAGAACACTTCATGGGACAAATCCACTTTCGCACCCGTACTGTGGCAAGACTACTTCAAGATCTCAACATTCACAAATCCGCTGGTCCAGATGGTATTTCCCCTATCGTTCTGAAGGGTTGTTCTTCCACGCTGGCAAAACCACTGCGTAAGCTATTCTATCTGTCCTATTCTTCAGGGCTCTTTCCGAGAAGATGGAAAACAGCATTTGTCCAGCCCGTCCCAAAAAAAGGCGAATCTTCCTCTCCCTCCTATTACCGACCAATTGCACTTACGTCCCTTCTTTCCGTCAGCTTATGAAATATCTCGAATCCCGAAATCAAAAACAACGGTTTGGTGTGGTTTGTGGGCCAGTATTATCGGTCCATATTTCTTTAAAAATTATGCCGGTGCGAACGTAACCGTCAATGGCGAGCGTTATCGTGCCATGATAACCGACTATTTGATGCCTGAAATTGAAGCTCGTGATCTCGGCGACATTTGGTTTCAGCAAGATGGCGCCACTTCCCACACATCGCATCAATCAATGGACTTCTTGAGAGAACATTTCGGTGAGCACATAATTTCACGTTTTGGGCCGGTCGATTGGCCACCAAGATCGTGTGATATCACACCGTTAGACTTTTTCCTGTGGGGATATGTAAAGTCAAAACCTTATGCCGACAAACCCGCTTCGATTCAGGCCTTGGAGGAAAACATCACGCGTGTCATTCGCCAGTTACCAGTCGAAATGCTCGAACGAGTGATCGAAAATTGATGATCGAATGACTCAACGGATGGACCATCTGCGACGTAGCAACGGCCAACATTTGATAGACATAATCTTCAAAAAATAAATGCCATAGAATGTTCTTTCAAATGATAATAAACATTCTCCATTAAATTTGAATTTTCTGTGTTTTTTTCTTTAAAAAAGTAGGGAACCTCGAAATGGATCACCCTTTATTAGTAATCTCAGATATACGGACGATGTTAACATAATATCAAGTGATATCAATACATTGATCAATATGGTAAACACGCTCAATAGTCTTGAAGCTTTCGAAATGTGGATACACCGAAGAATACTACGCATATCCTTAATTAAAAAAAAGAAAACTCGAACACTTAGGACATGTCTTACGCAGCAACAAGGGAGACGAACAGTGGGCGGCTAAAATTGTTATGAATGACAAAAATTCGGAAGTGGCTCAATCTTTCCACCGCAGATATACAAACAAAAAAAAATACTGCGAACGATGATTTTCAACCTCCGCAGCTAAGAAGAATCACCCAACGGACTATAGACAGCGTTTTTAAGTGAACAAAGTCTTGGTGTATTGTTTTCAATTATTTAAATACGCTTCCCATTTTTGATAGATTCCGCAAAAATAACCTACGTCAATGAAGAAAAATATTTGGGAAGCAAAAATTAAATGAAGTTCGCACCAAAGTAAGAAACGAAAAAAGCTCGTAATTAAATATAATCAAATGCATAGGTAAATTTGCCAAACTTAGCTTGCAAAGTAAGCTTCTATTATACAAGAAAGTTCTAAATCCAGTAATATATTAATATATTTATGTTACTTGTTTGTATACCATACTTCCGTGGCATACAAACAAGTAACATAAACATTTTACAAACTTGTCAAATGACATCATACTAAAGCGGGCTACAACCAACAGAGGACAATTAAATGCGTCCAATGCTGTCTTCTGTCATTGAAGCGAAACCCCAATACTCTGCCATTATTTATAAATGACACTTGCATCGCTAAAATTGAAAGGCTTTTAGAGCTACTTGAAAGGATTTAGAAACGTGCCATAAAGCTTATTGGCAATCGAGACATCGCGCAATCGCTTGATTTTCTAAGCCATCGTCACAATGTCTACTGCCTGTCGTTGCTTGATAGTTTCTTCCATCGTAAGTGATCCAAAGAAATAGCTCGAAAGGTTTGTTCCTCTGCCGCATAACACGAATGTGCAATGCTTTACATCACTTTGCAAATTGTAGTGATTATGAAAAACAAACATTTAAAATCAACGTGCATCGGTTTCTCATCCTTCCTCGTATTTCCCCATTTCCTTAATGCCCGTGCTGTGTTACTATCAAAATTAGAAGAATGCTTATACTTACAAATTAAAAAAATAAAATGTTAAAAAAAAGTGTTTTTTTTAGAGGTCTAGAACAGCGTTTCCCAAAGTGTGCTCCACGGAGCATTTGGTGCTATCCTGGTGCTCCGCGGCAAAATAAAAAAAAAAAACCAAATAGCAAAATTCCATTACACTAGTGACTATTTCATTTTGTGCTTCTGAACTTGTCTTTTTAATCACAGCAATCGAATTTGGAATGCTCATTTAAAAGAAATCAATACATACAAACAAACTAAAAAATAATTCGTGTAAAAAGATGTGGGAATCCCCGACAAATGAAAATTATTAAAGAGACGTAGCAGAGACGACCATATACGCTGACGCTAACTGAAATTTGTACTGGGACGACGTTTCTCTGGTTTTAAACGCGCCCAATAGACGGTTTTTGTTGGGTCGGTATCTATTTATACAGGTTAAAACGAATCGTAGTGCGGTGTATTTAATCTATATTTTGTTTTAAGTGCGTGAATTTTACTTTTTATTTGTTTTTTTGTACATTGATGTGACTCTGTGGATCTATCGACGTGAAAAGATCAAAAGATCGTGAGAGATCAAAAATAATAGGTACTATGGATCGCTGGCTAAAGTCTGGGTCGTTAAAAATAACCGCTGAAAGCTCCTTAACAGCACCGCCAGTAGTTACTAAAGAGTCAGCAACTGGCAGGTACATAATACAAAACCATATTTGTTTATTTCATAATGGGAAGTTTCCTATCGCCCGAACCGCATTTGTATTAGATGCGTTTTGTTGGATTTATAATATTTTTTTTCTGTTGTTATCCTCAATTCAGATTTGTGAATTTGCTCGTTTTCCATTTATTGTTCTATTCTAGAGCCAAGGAAAATGACGCAATAGAGACAGCGGCGTCAGAACTTTCTGAAGAATTTGAGGCAGACAATGTGGCTAGTACTAGTTCTATGGTGATCAGTACTGCAGAAAAAAAACAGTAAAAAGGAAGTACCACGATTTATATTTAAATCTTGGATTTGCTGAGACAAGTGACAACAAACCCCAATGCGTAATTTGCGGCAAATTGTTGCCGAATAGTGCGATGTTTCCAGCAAAAATGAAACGTCATTTTGAGGGGATTCATCCAGATTGCAAAAGGAAACCGACTGATTTTTTTTAAAAGGAAGTATGGTGAACTTACAAAATCCGTTCCTTTGTCAAATAACACAATATCACGAAGAATCGGAGACTTAGCAGAGAATGTCAAAACTACTTTACTTTCGGGAATAAAAGTCACAAAATTTTCGCTGCAAATGGATGAATCAACAGATGTTGCAGGGTTGGCTATTTTAATAGGATTTGTGCGCTACCAATACAAACAGTCCTTTCAAGAAGATCTGCTTTTCTGCAAGCCGTTGGAAAGTACAACGACTGGTGCTGAAATTTTTAAATTAATAGACAATTCCTTTATTGTCAATGATATCCCATGGGTTAACTGCGTGGATGTGTGCACAGACGGTGCCAAGGCCATGACTGGAAAAACGTCCGGTGCCGTCTCAAGAATAAAACAAAATGCCAAGGAATGCAGCAGTAGTCACTGCGTTCTACACCGCCATGCCCTTGCAATGAAAAAAATGGCACTCTCCTTAAAAGAGGTCTTAGACGAAAGCGTGAAAATAATTAACTTTATTAAATCTCGACCTAAGAATTCAAGGCTATTCAAAGTATTGTGCGATGAAATGGGTAGTCTACATACGTCTTTACTTCTTCACGCAGAAGTAAGGTGGCTTTCACGCGGCAAAACACTGACGCGGCTTTTCGAAATGAGGGCTGAATTCAGAACCTTCCTTATGAACGACAACTTTGATTTGGGCGACAGATTGTGTAATGAGCGTTGGCTCTTGAAATTATCGTATCCAGCCGATATTTTTAAAAAATTAAATGATTTGAGTGTATCACCTTAAGGAAAGACAATAACTGTTTTCGATGCCAGTGATAAGGTCGAAGCATTTAAAAAGAAAATCAAGTTTTGGGAGAAATCTTTAAAAAATCGAAACCTACAGTGGGAAGCAAAACTGTCCGGATGTTTTGCATTTCTCTGGTTATGTTAACAAAATTAGTAATGTAATAGAAATATAACTTATATTTGTCATTTTTTTATTTAATTAAACGTTTTTCTTAAAATTAAATAACAATAAGTAATAAAATAAAATAATATTCAGAACAAAAATAACAGAATTCTTTATTTGGACACTTTTGCACATTAGTGATTTCTTAGTATTGCTCTCTAATCGCCATCAGTTTAATACTTTGTCCAAAGCCCTTTGTTCTTTAACACACTTCTAATTCTTTTAGGCATACTCTCCACCAATTTTTGGATGATTTTGTGGTCAATATTCTGCCATTCCCTTTCTATTTTTCCCAAAGTTCATCCATGGTTTTTGGTGGATTTTCATACGCACCCAGCCTCCTTTTAACAATAGCCCATAAATTTTCTATTGGATTTAGATCCGGGCTTTGTGCAGGCCATTGCATCAGCTGAAAATTCTGATTTTGGAGCCAATTTTTAACAATTTTAGCAGTATGCTTCGGATCTCCGTCTTGCTGGAAGACGACTTCTTCAGCGGGATATGTGCACTCATATACAAAATCAGGAAGATTGGTTTGGAGAATGTTCAAATAGTCTTCTTTCTTCATAATACCTCGGATTCTCACCAATGGACCGACGTGCCACCAAGTAAAACAGCCCCAAACCATTATCCCCCCACCACCGTGTTTCATAGTTTCCTTTACCTGGTGCTTTTGGATACGCTCGTGAGGTCGATGCCAGTAGTACTCCTTGCCATCTGATTGGTAACGGTTAACTTTTGTTTCATCGCTCCAAATGACACGTTTCCAGTCATCTATGGTCCAGTTTTTGTGCTCCTTACAGAACTTTAAGCGTCGTTGAACATTTTTATTTGAAAGAGATGGCTTCTTTTTTTTTACGCTGACTACCAACCCTACTCTTTTAAGCGCACGTCTAGCTGTCCATGTACTAACATTTTTGTTAATTGCTTTTGCAGCATTTTTGGGTGTCCGAATGTCCTTGTTATGGAGCAACCGCTCCATCAACCGAGCTTCGGCATCAGAAATGAGTCTTGGTCGGCCCCCATGACCGCTTGAACAAACCACATTTCGTCGTTTTTTAATATCACTAACCGTGGTTTTACCTAATTTCAACTGTTTAGCTATTTTACGGCACGAATAGTTCTTTTGCAATAAATTGATCACACTATTTTCAAGATCAATTGGAATTTTCTTCATTTTCTACTCTTTTCTTTTTTGTTTTAAAACCAAAAGCACAGCACAATGACAAATTATATACTGAGGTCAAGGAACTGCATAAATATCAAAAAGCTAAATTCTTACGGTACAAAAAAACAGTACAATATGGTATTATCTCATTACAACACTAATGTGCAAAAGTGTCCGAATAATGAATTTTGTGTTTTTTGTGCATTTTTGTTTTGAATAAACTTTTTTATAAGTTTTTGTTACTTAATATAAAGAAAAACGTTGAATTGAATAAAAAAAATCACTAATATATGTCAAATTGCTACTACCTTACTCACTTTGTTAATATAACCAGAGAAAGCAAAACATCCGGACAGTTTTGCTTCCCACTGTAGACAGCTTCCCAATGGTCAGCGAAGGTAAAGAGGAAATAGTTTTGGGTATTCCTGACGAAATTTTAAATGAGTTTCATTTACATCTGCTAAGTTTGCTCGAAAACTTCCAAAGCTACTTTCCGGAAGAATACCATTCAAACATTAAAGAAAATGTGTGGGTTGCAGACCCGTACTCCGCCGCGTTGGAAAAGCCAGCATCTCTGACATCGTTGCAGTTTGAGTGCTTAATTGATTTGACATCAGATTCTTCTTTAAAGGCAAATTTTGAAACTAAGAAGTCTTTATCAGAATTCTGGTGTATGTTGAAGGACGAATTCAAAATTTTGTCAGACAGAGCCAAAATAATTCTTCTGCCGTTTGCAACAACATACATGTGCCAATCAGGATTCTCCGCCTACGTTGGAACCAAAACAAAATATAGATCCCGTCTCGATGCAGAGCCAGATATTCGGTTGCAGTTGTCCCAAATTCAACTAGATATACAAGCATTATGCAAAACCAAACAGGCACATTATTCTCACTAGATATTGAATTCCTTATGTTCTTTAATTAACATTGTTCTTGTTTTTTTCGTTGATGTTACTTGTTTTACTTGAATTTAATAAAATATAAAAAAAAAATTGAGTATTGCATTTTTTACACATACATAACTGCGAAAATAGCGTAAGTGTAACGAAGTGCTCCGCGAGGAATGTTTGACCTAAAAAGTGCTCCTCGACAAAAAAAGATTGGGAACCGCTGGTCTAGAACATTGAAAAGCAATAAAACAAAGATGATTTTTTTAAATTGACATGAAATTTCCTTTTTTTTCGAATTTTAATCTTCTGGCATTATAATTTAAATATGATTTCTGGCATACGAACGCCACGCCTGTAGTTTAATCTGGAGGTCCAATTTTCGATAACTTTTTCCAACATTTGTGGCCGTATATCGGCAATAACGCGGCGAATGTTGTCCTCCAAGTGGCCAATCGTTTGCGGCTTATCGGCGTAGACTAGCGACTTTACATATCCCCATAGAATAGTCAAGCGGCGATTTTGGAGGCCAATTCAAGGTTCCGTAACGTGAAACTACCAAAAGTTGCCTTCAATAAATCAATTGTGGCACAAGCTGTGTGACATGTTGCGCCGCAGCTCCTGCACATCATGTTGTCCAATTGATGAACAAAGTAATCATGGCTTTATAGCGGTCACTATTAACTGTAACGTTGTGGTTTTTGAAGAAGTGGACCAATTTATTCCACCAACCCATAAAGCACACCAAACAGTCAGTTATTGTGGATGTAACTCTGTCTCAACATACACTTGAGGATCATCATCACCCCAAATTCGGCAGTTTCGTTTATTGACTTACATTCAACCAAAAGTGAGCTTCATCGCTAAACAAAATTCGCTCATGCAAATTGGGATCAACGGCAATGATTTTCAAAATAAATCTGCACAATTTGGTAGCGTTGTTCAGGCGTCAGTCTATTCATGTTGAAATGCCAAACCAAACTAAAAATAAATCAATTGACAGCTAACAAAATGGCCGCCATTTTAATAGTGTTGCCAACTTAAAGTCCTCTGGAAAACAACACTCTTTATATCCTAAATAGTGAGCCCATGAACCCATCACATGATGTCCTAAGGAATAAAACAATAGGATGAGTTCAGTCAAATATGATAGCTGGCTACTAGACTAAAGGACCAACAATAATCGGCCCTAGCGAGCTATCCGTCGGAACGAAAATTCTCCGATTTCCTACGATTCGGAGGATTTTTGCTTCGAGGTATTCTTCGGAACATCTGTTCGGAACATTGTTCCGACAGCAAAAAACGCACAACTAATGATCTGCGTTAAAGTGCGATGAAATGCATTAGCAGTGACATTTGTGACAGTTGCACACCATTTTTTGTCCGATCTCCTCCGACAGCAAGTGGTCGCCGAATTTTTTCCGATTTTCGGATAAGCAGTTAAAAAATGTAAGCAAGTATAAATAAAAAAATTAAAAAAAGTATTAAGTATGAAATACCTCCCCCCTGTCAACATATACAGATTTAAAGTTCTGCAAATACAAATATGGGTCGAAATATATCGGTACATTTTATACATATCTACATTTGTCGCATGTAAGATCAATGCGTCGTCGCATTTTAATTATTCTTTTCCGAAATCGGATACCTCGAATGTAATTAGGGTCTCCGACAGAGTATGCGTTGCGGAGAATTTTCCGTTCCGACGGATACCTCGCTAGGGCCGAATGTACTTCAGTGGGATTAACCTTATGTCAAAACAGAACGAAAAGCCCACTCAATTTCTGCCAAACTGTCTAGTCACCCATAATGAACTTAAGAGAACTTCATAATCTGTCAAATTGTCTTTTTTTCGGTGTGGTTTCGAAAAAATAAAATGGAAAATCAGTATTTTTCTTCTTCTTTCTTTTGTGAGCCTTCTGTCAAATTTCCGTATTGAATGTCCCATTTCATTTAGACTTTCCGTAAGCCAGCCGAAGTTAACGAAAACTTGACGAAACACTAATTAATCACGTTATGGGCAGGATTCAGTACTATTTGCATGTAATGGGACGTTTCATTAAGCTGGCTTAAGCTCATTCAAGTGCATTATGGTTGGCCCTTAAGAGAAAACACATAGGGTTGTAGGACATTTTTGTTCGGTATAACGGGGCTACTTCCGGTACGCTTTTTTTGTGACTTTGCACTCATGGTCGCCGTTATCGTACGGTGCGCAAAGTGCCAATGTAATTGCAATTTTCTCCGCTATTGCAGACATAAATATTGTTTTAATCCTGGATAGTTTAGAGGAATTAAAATACGAAATTAATTTGCATTAGATACGAGGATGTAAAAGGGCAGCAATTGCTGCATTTTCTGCTCTTGATGACGACAACTCAAAAAAAGGGGTAAATCTTATTCACGCTTTGTAGCTAAATCTGAGCAAGTTCTGCACAATATGTTAAATTTTTTTTTCCAATTTTCGGCTTAATGCCAACAAACAGATTAACAAGTTTCCAAAATATCAATTGCTCCCGCCATGGGGAAAATATTCATCAAAATAGAGAAAATTCGATTCCCTCATTGGATTTTTTAGTCCCAATGCCTTAAAAAGTGCAGAGTTCTCGTCTGTAATGGGGAAATGTGCTTAAGTGAGTCATACAGAGTGTTCCACCTAGTAGAAACTGGACGGCTAAGGGTATGTCCTTACCTTGTTTGGATTCTATCTGCTGATTTAAAACGATTAGCTATATCCTAAAGAGAATTGCACTTATCATATGTATTTCGGGATAGCTCATGATGTGTGGAACTAAGCGGTACTGGAACTGGAAGATCGCATTCGATGTCTACAAAGTCTTGCAGAAATAACTGCAAATCGTGTCAAATTCTCCTACGACCAAAAGTTGAGGAAAAAATTATCAAAGTCTTACCGGTAGTAAAAACTTTTGTTCGTTTGTGAAAAGCATTAATAACTCTGACTCCTCATTTGTTCCGACACTCATTTACAATGACATTCCAGTCAGCTCTTCAGACAAAGCCAATAGGGATGTTTACGACAACGTCATTGTCAAATAAGAGAGAAAAAAAAAAGTTGGAGGGAAAACAAAACTTTGCAAGATTGAAATAGAGTTCTATTAATTATTGTCAATGAAAAAATATAGTATTAATTAGTTTTTTTAATTACTCTGTAACAAAATGGAGCAATCGGTGCCGCGGATTGTCAAAGTAAATACAAATAAATTGGTAAAATTCCCGAGAAGAATTGCGGCGTCAAATTGTTTTTTGTATGTTTTGTTTAAATAATAATTTATGGTGCAAAATTAAAAATGTATATTTGCCAATATAAAACAAACAGTTAATTAAATATATATACAGAAAAAGAAGCATCCACAATAATGAAAAGAATTTTTGTATTGATGTTTTTTTTTGTTTGGGTGAAAGTAGTGTATATTGACCGAGTACCCAACTTCGAAAACAGTATTTCAAATAAAAATGTAAATTTACCACCGTGTAGATGAAGAAAATTGGAAATGGAGGCTGAATATCGTATCTTGACCAAAAACTGATGTAACCTCTGAACCACTTATCCGATTAAGGAAAATCTTTCACTCTTAAGTCTCAATTTTCTTCATCTACCCGGTATATTTACATTTTTAATGGGAATCATGTTTTAGAAGTAGGTTACTCGGTTCAATGTACACTACTTTCACCCAACAAAAAAATAAAAATTCTTTTCACTATTGTGGATGCAGAACATCACTTTGGCTTCTTTTTGTTTGCATATATATTTAATAAACTGTTAACCTTATATTGGTAATTACACATTTTCTTAATTTGCACCATAAATTATTATTTAAACAAAACACACAAAAGCCAATTTGCCGCCGCAATTCTTGCCGTGAATTTTACCAATTGATTTGTATTTAGTTAGAACAATCCGCGGCACTAATTGCTCGTTACAATACAACTAAAACTCTTAATTAAAATTATATTTATTTCTTTAACAAGAATACCACTATATTTCAACTTTTGGATAGATTTAATTCTACGAATTCTACCCGCCGGAATAATCTTGCCACTTTTATTTTCCCTCCGCCGTTTTAGCTGTCACTTTTTTTGTTGATTTTTTTTCTCACTTACGTTTTCATATTTCGTGAATTTCCTATCTGCTTACTGCTCATTTTCTGTATTATATTTACTTCAAGTCATTTGTCTCACAAAAGTTTTCCAAATAGACTGGCTAGGAATTCAAAATTGATACCAATTTATTTGGTGTGAAGTATTTTCATTGCATTTCATCTGAATTCTTTTACAACTCTGGTTCATAGTGAGTTGCTCTGGTTCAAATAGATTGTCGGTTGAAACTTCGAAGAAAATTATGAACGTCTACTTTTCTTTGCGATCAATCGATTTTTGTGTTGATGATGGGGACGATGAATGTGAAGAGATATAATATAATTATTTCTATCTGTATTTTATTTATAAAAAAAGAATAATAAATAGTTAAAAAAAAAATATATATATATATATGTATATTCTACATAATATTTTCCACTTGGAAATGCCAACCTAGGCTGCAAACAGACAAGATATGAGCGTTATACTCAATGTTTTGGTCTTTAAAGTCCTAGCCAGATTAGAAGTGGTGAAAAATTTTTTGCATCGCTTGTGCAAGCCAAGACATTTCGCAGCATTCTTGGTATGTGGTCATTCTAATGAAGTTTTATTTACGCACATTCCTGATGATGGAAAACCTTTGGGTTTTAGCGATTCATATATAATTGTATTGGGTTTTCACTTAAATGACAGAAGACAGCTTTGTGTGTTTGGAAGTATTAAATTCTACTCTATTGGTTTTACTCCACTTAAGAATGGTGTCAAAGTTAGAATTTAAATATCTTAAAAAACGTCGCCGTTCCAGCTTCATGCCCGAAAATGAGCGACTTAAATTCGAAAACGAATGTGCGAAGCTAAGGGATATCATTGATTGACAGACATTGAGGGTTGACAAACACCAGCATTTATTTGGTGAGTTCAAAACAACTTGGATTGAAAGGTTAATTCTAATCCATTAAAGAAAAGCATCATCGATTCCCAATGCATGCATTTTCGACAAAAGAGCTTGATGCCAAACTATCAAACTTCTTTTAAATGTCAAGCACAACGACCTTACTTTTAACCACTATGGTGAATAGATTGGTTACAGTTTTCGGTTAGATATGTTCGAAAAACCGTACTGCTGGCCATTAAGAAGTTTTGAGGATACAAGATATTTCCATTTATTGGGACGGGATAGACAAATGCTGTCTTCCAACTTCTCTGAAAAAGCCCCATATAGATAGGACGCAGTGGTTTCGCCAGCTCGGAAGAACGCTAGGCGAAATACCATCTAGGCCAGCGGATTTGTGAATGTTGATATCTTGAAGTACTCTTGCCACAGTGCGAGCGCAGAAGTGGATTAAACACAATCTGGGAGCTAGCTGCTGGTATGGCATCGCAAATGAATATCGGGATAAATGATCTGGATCTGGTGGAAGCCTTTTGCTTTCATATTTTTTTTTAACTAGGAATTGGAAATTTATGGCTATAAAAATATCGTTTAGTTTTCGATAGTCGATAAGAGATTTAACATATTACCATATTACCCTGAATGTCTAAATATGTTTCTACCTATTATTTTTACAACACACTTCTGCCACACACACTAAAAGATTTTGTCCAAGAGTGGCATTATCATTTTTCTGATATCGTTAAACTATTCTACACTCAACTTTTATTTTCAAACTGAACTCTTTTGTAGTGGAAGTATCGTTATGTGACCAAGTGGTAAAGTTATCAAAAAATACTCACTTTGAGATCAACTCGAAGTCGCAAAAATTGGTCAAAGCATTCATGCAATAAATTCTCCATATTTTGTATTTCTTCGCTTCTTTTTCTTAAGTTAATTAAATGTTTCGATAATTTTAAAGCCTTTCAATTCTAAGTCTCTAGGACTTAGGCTAATTCTTAAGCAGAAAGTGGACATTTATTGAGCGTTGATTAATTGTCAAAATGTCGTTGTGAAGTGCTGTTCGCCGCAGTCGTTTGAAAATGTACAGAATTATTTTAGGTTTAAACTAAAGAAGATTCGACGTTAAAATAATGTTAAAATAAATAAAATGATATTTACCTGAATAACTACATTTTTCTACAACTTTACTCTGCAGTTTGTCGGTTAAATTTTTATTTTTGAAATCTTACTTACCCTCTTAAGGCTACGCTACAGTCCAGGGTGGACAAGGGTCTCAACCAAAAAGCGTCTCCAGCCAGTACGATCTTTGGCCAGCTGTCTCCAGTTTTGCACGCCTAAGTTGGTTAAGATCCCCTTCCACTTGCGTGCGACACCTGAGTCGCGGCCTTCCTCTACTGCGTCGTCCCTCTGGTGTGGATTCGAAGATCTTCCGGGGCAGAGCATTCTACATGACCCAGCAACCTCAGTCGTTGGACCTTCACTCTTCTGGCTAAGTCGATGTCGCTGTACAGCCCGAAAAGTTCGTAGTTGTATCTCCTCCTCCATTCACCGTCTCAAAACAATTAAGAGTGGCCGCATCCGCTTTTGATAGAGTCAATGCCTTTGTACCATAGAGAAGGACTGGGATTATTAGGGTCTTATGAAGAGTCACTTATGTTGTTCGAGAGAAGGATTCGCTACTCAATTGCTTTCTTAGTCCAAAGAAACATAGATTGGCAAGAGTAATACTTCATTTAATCTCAGCGCTGGTATCATTGCCTGAATTCATTGCGGAGCATAGGTAGACAACAATGTTACCTTTCTTGATGACAGCTTTGTCTTGCCCTCATTGACCGCCAAACCCATCTTCGACGCCTTAGTCTCAATACTTACGAACGAGCCAGTGATATCCCGCTGCGTTCAGCCGATTATGTTGATGTCGTCGGCGTAGGCGAGTAGTTAGACGGACTTTTAAAACTTAGCAACTTAGCATTTGAGTTATGCACTTTTTTTTCAAGAACGATGTTGATACATACGGGTTGCACATACGGGCGAGTTTTAAATTTTATTTGCCGGCGATACCGATTACTGTGTGAACATCTCAAACCCTTCTGTAGCACACTAATCGGCACGTACCAGTGTGGCCGCCAGATAGACCACAGAACAAATTTTCACACTAAAGCAAATCCTGCAGAAGACCAACGAGACACACCACCTCTTTACCGACTTTAAAGCCGCATATGATAGTATTCATCGTCAGGAGATCTAAGCACGCGGTGCAATGTACAGTTTGGCAACAGTTCATTTGAACTAGACGCTTTCACGGCTATTAACGGACAGGCGAAGTAAGTTGGTCTTGAAGTAAATGAGGACAAGACTAAATACATGCTATCAACAAACAAACATCTGTCCATCAACATGCCACTGTTGATATCAGCAACTTCGAGGTAGTTAACGAGTTTATCTATTATCGGTGCGAATAACAACTCCACGACTGACAACTTGGTGGAGGTCCGACCATGAAATACCCTAGGAAACCGTTGCTACTTCGATTTGGCGAAACAACTGGGTTCAAAACTGCTAACTCCGAGGACAAAGTGTATGCTCTATAGATCCTTATGCTGCCAGTTCTGCTGTACGGCGATGGGCACCTGATGCTGATGCTTTGTTGATCGAACTTTTCGTTGGGGTTTTAGAATGCATATGTTTACATTAAACATTTGTTTTTATCATGTTAATTTTCTTATTTAAATTTTCAGGGTTTTTTGCATATATAGACAATAATTCCTGTAAACAAAAACAAAAAAAATACCATCAATTAAAATCGTTTATTTACTCACTTTTCTTGCTCTTCTGATTTAATTTTTTTTGCCTGCCGAATCAACGACGCATCAAGCTATTTGATGATGCTTTTGTTTGTTATGTTTGCGCATCAGTTTACCTAAATTTGCAATAATGAACACTTGATGTAGGTAATGATGCCAATTTTTGCATTAATGAACAGTTTACAAAACATCAAGAGCATCATGATGCCAGTGATGCGTTAATGATTTTACCGGTAGTCAAAAATATCAAAACTCGTCGACTACATTGGCTCGGCCACATCGAGCGAAGGGAGAACAATGCTCCAACTAAGAGGATCTTCGAATCCCAGCCCCCAGGTTCGAGACGACAAGGAAGACCGAACCTCCGTTTTAAAGACCAAGCCATCGCGGATACCAGAGCGCTTGGTCTGGATAACTGGAAACAGCTTGCCGGGGATCGCAGAGGATGGAAGGCTTCTGGGTCTTAGGCAGGAACTCTTTACGGGTCGGAAGACCCTTAAGTAAAAGTAAGTTGCCGGCGATAACTCTCCTCATATAAGTATATAGGCAATTCTATAATATCACTATAACTTTGAAACTACTGTAGCTAAAAAAGCACCAAGTTTGGGCTTTTTGGAGACCTTATTTAATGACTCAAAAATAAATTTAAGCCTCGATTGGTAAACTTCTTCATTTTTAGATTCGATAGTGTTTCAGGTTTGCGGCCAGCCCTTAACTACATAATTGCAAACATTTCCCCTGTTTCAACTAACGCTTTTGTTAACATCAAAGTAATAATGCCGAAATGTATATATATGTACACTACTATTCCTTCTTTACTCACCTAAGCACCTACAAAGTGATTCATTCAAATATGTACTCTCTACGTGCAGACGATACATGTGTATTATTCTTGTCAATATTTTTCAGTGATTCAGTACATCCACATAGTTCTGTTTTTAAATAAAATATTTTTAATTATCTCTTTCAGGTATCTGGTGAATACGCAATGTTATATCATGGAGCAAACAATGGAGCTTTTAATTTAGAAACAGTTCTGATGGAGACAATGAAATGCTTTAAACGAGCGGGTGCTGATTGTATTATCACTTACTTTACACCACTTCTACTAGACCTGATAAAATCCTAACAATTTTTTCAACTATCTTAAAACATGGTGTTTACCTTCCTAAAGTTCTAAAATTTAATAATAGTGATGGGAAATATTTGAGTTCAATAAATATACGAAAATTGTATTAAGGAAAATAATCATCTTTCAATGATTTCCGCTAGCTATCTACTTTTTACTATAAACTCGTAGGAACTCCTGTGCAATTTGGCATGCAGCAAGTAAGTACGAGTTGTAATGCTAAAAAAATAACACATTGCTTACCTTAATTAGATAACTTTGTTTGTCAAGTTTAAGATTATTGACGTGCCCATCGACCGCGATTAAAAAGAATGTACTCATGCCAGGGTATCCCTTCCATCCTTTACGACCCGTTTACTGTAGTTTTAAATACCTGATAAACAGAGATAAAGTCATGAATATCATATATGAAATATAAAGAAATAGCACAATATTTCAAAAACCACTCAATATTTCTTAAATCGTTAAATCGGTTTCATAATCAGGGCAATGAAATACATTGTAAAATGTTTTTCGTTTTGAAAAAATGCATCAACTCAAATCAACTGTTTTGGCACTGAGTGAAATACAGGTTAGTCGTTAGTGTAGAAACAAATTTAACGGAGTTCAGTTTGCCTAAATAAGCGAGGGCGATTTTTTAAGAGTTAAGTTTTGGCAGCACTTGTTAGTAATGGCGTCTAAAAGTCATCTGTCAAAGTGAAAAGTTTTCAGTATATTCTGTCATTTAATCATGGAAAGGCTTACAAACGAGCAACGATTGCAAATTATTGAAATTTATTACCAAATTCGTGCTCTGTGAAAAATGTGAAAATCTACTGTTTTATCGAAAAATTGTGTTCAACGATGATGCCCATTTCTGGCTCAACGGATACATAAATAAGTAAAAAAACCACAAGGTGGCATCATCGGTCAATTTTTCTTCAAAGACCAACGTGGAAGAAACGTTACCGTCAACGGCGAACGATATCGAGCCATGATAGCCCCCTTTTTTTGCCCCAGTTGGCTGAGTTGAACTTGGTTGACATGTGGTTTCATCAAGACGGTGCCGCATGCCAAACAGCTCGTGACACAATGGAAATGTTGAAGGATGAATTTGGTGAGCAGCTTATCTCTCGAAATGGCCCTGTGAGTTTGCCGCCAAGATCATGCGATCTAACGCCTTTTTTTATTTCTTGTGGGGTTAATTAAAGTCGTTAGAGTATGTGGACAAGCCGAACACGATTGAAGCCCTTCAGGATAACATGACACGCGCAATTCGTGGAATACAGGCCGAAATGCTCGAAAAAGTGACGCAAACTTGGACCTTCCGAATGGATCATATGAAACGGAGCCGCGGACAACATTTACATGAAGTTGTCTTTAAAACGTAAATGGCAAAGGCCTATTTATCGATTACAATAAAAATTTTGAATATTTGATGCAAATTTTAGTATTTTATTCGATTTTAATAAAAAACTACGCTTTGCCATTTACGTTGTCTTTAAAACGTAAATGGCAAAGACCTATTTATCGATTACAATAAAAATTTTGAATATTTGATGCAAATTTGAGTATTTTATTCGATTTTTAAAAAAAAATACGCTTAAAAAATCAACCTTTAAAATAATTACGGTTTGTGTAAAAAAAAATAAAAAATGTTTCGATTTGTCTTCTGATCACTCGCCTGTCATTTAAAGACTTACTACCGTAATAACTAACTGGGACTCCTTTAGAAAAGGACTGCGAAAATAAAATCGATCTTAATATATCTCTTCAAACGCCATTTGAACTTGAAGTCGGTGTCGATCAATTTATCGGAGTCATACAAAGTTCAGACTGATATAAAATTCATTAACGCATCACTGGCATCGTGAATCATGATGCTTTTTAAAATTAATACAAACTATTGGCATTACCTTCAACTGAAGTGTTCATTGTTGCAAAGTTAGGTAAACTGATAACATAACTAAAAAACGTAGGGAAAAGCTACAGTTCGCTAGTGGCTTATATACCCGAAGAAAAATCCGTTAAGAACATGATGGATGACATGTTGACATTTCATTTATTTTTTTATGAAAAAACGCCCCAAAAAATTTTATAGGATTTAAAATAATAATAGGTAAATATCTTGTTATAATTTTTTAAAATCCACTCGAGGTGCTATGCTAGAAATACTTTACATGCTTCTGGCCAAGTACATCTCATCGGTGATCGTGACATTGTGAAATCGCTTGACTCTTGCCACCGCCCGAAACTACCCTTTCTTTCATTGATTTGCTCAAATGAAATCGCCGTTTGCATTCCTATTTCATTAAAAGATTTTAACCGCTATGCCCGCCATGGCAGGAATGATAATCAGTACACCCGCAGGCTTGTAGAATAATTACCCTATTCTCGTTGAATGAAAGCAGCAACATTATATAATTCTAATACAATTCTGACTCAGAACATATTTAGATTCAGTTGGCGTACACTAGCCGCATTTGTACGGAGGATTGTTTGCGGAGTAATATCATAGCTCGCCGGTAAATGTTAAAGCAAATTTTATTTGTGCACTTATGTAATACTTATCACCACAAAACAAAGTTATCAATAACATGAACTTTCTCCCAGGAAAGGTAAAAATACAGATTGTCAACATTAATTTTGTACGTTTTTTCCTATATTTCTCTTTTTGAATCATAATATTTTTAAATGCATATGATAACAAATTCAAAAGAAATGCTAGTTTTTTAAAGTCCAGTTCTTTCCATGTATGTATGTATCAGGTAGATTTCTAGAGTGCATACATATCTACATGAACATTTTTTTTTATCAATTATTAGAGTTCAATATACATACCTACATAATACGTACATATCGTTCATTCAATTAAAGGCTGTCATAACTTAAAAAACTCCTTTTTGAGTTAATAATGCAGAATTATTGGTTTTATCATGTTTCATATTTCATATTAATATCTTGTATAATCTTCGCGTTAATTAATTTCAAAATTTACTTTTTTTTGCAAAAAATCAAAATTTAAAGGTGTCTTCCGCAAAATAGCTTTTTTGAGTTATGACAATCTTCAAGTTAATGACTGATATGAACATTTAGGTAAATATCTCACTGAGTACACACTACTGTTTGTTTATTTCGTCTTCTTAAATGCATAAAATGAGTAAGCGTACACTCAGTATGTAATTAAAAGGAAATTATTTTTCCATTTCACTGTCTATCTATTTTTCAAGAACATTGACAAGAAACTGATCAATTCCTAAAATCTTTATTTTCTCGAAGAAGAAAAATCCTCTTGGCCACGATGTGTCATCTCATTGCAACAAATATCATGACGTTTCTTTCTCAATTTTACATAATACCTATGTATATATCGTCGTGATGAAATGTATAGGAGAAAAAAGAATTGGAAATTTATAAATAAAACCGTGCCGTCTTAAATGAACCAAAATGTTGTAATTATAATTAATCGTTAACTCCGTTGTTTGTCGTAATTCAACTAAACTGAATTTTTTGTTTGATTTTTGTTTTGTCAATGCTCCTGCATTGTGTTACTACGTATTTTTCACCGCACCCAAGTCCTCCAGTACAACACTTGTGCAAGATAAAAAAAACAAACGAATGCTCAGAGTTTTATATCGATAACAAAAAAACAAACATAGCAGTACTCCGGAGTCGTATCTTTCATATTGTTGTGACAATTTTGGAGATTTGTATAATTTTGTTCTTTCTTCATCACTTGTTCAGTGTCTTTTTTAACTTCACCGAGACAGTACGGGGGTGGTTTCTAAATAAAATACATTCGCAAAAGTAAATTAGTATGTATTCCTGAGTTTTTTCTTGAATTATACGAACCGCACACTTTGGGACTTCTTTCTGAGTCGCGTGCACACAAAAATAAATCACTTGATACTGATTGTTCGTTCACGTATCACGCCGAGCTCGCGGTACAACATTACGTAGATGAACATATCAAATATATATGTACAAACTAACGTAGTAGTCAGGGTTTTATTGAACTTAAAGTAAATATAGCAGTTCTCGCACTGTTTCTTGAAAAGTGAATCAAGAAAAACTTGTTTGTGGAATTCACTTGATCTCATTGCAATTACCTTTCATACGTATATACATAACTATAAATAAACTAATCTGCGGTTATCGGGCATCGATTCTATTCTAATCTTTTTGTTTTCTGTGGAAATGAGGTGCAGTTAATTTAAATTCCAACTGTGATAAAAAGCAAAAGGTGGAGAAGAATATAGTGTACAGTGTATTGTATTCAGTGTACCATCTGATTGTCAGGTGGTTGTAAACAAAGAGCATTACCAGACAAAGCATAGTCGTTACCTAGTGTTTTCGGTGCGAAGAAGTGTAAAATTTACGCTGACTCTGAAAATTTTGATCTATTTGATTAATCGGCAGTAAGTGTATTTTATTATGCAAGTTAAATGCAATATTTTAAGAACTTTTGTGTTTATTGTGCTCTATAGGCTTGCGATATACGAGACATTTCTGTAGAATGATTGGGGAATTTCTTTGTTGGTGCTTATTCATGGTGTGGGATGTACCTATACTTTCGCCTATTAAGCGAAAGTTTATATACTCCGGAAGTGACTAAGTGTAAGACAGCACAAATTTAAGTTGAATAAAATTATGTAATTAAGTTTGGTAGGTTCACGAGCTAAAAAAAAAAGAATTAAGTAGGTAGGTATATACAGTAGAAGACTAATATAAGAAACTTTAGAAATCCGAAGAATTTCTTTCTTATATCAGTGTTTTTCTTACAAACACTTCCTTAAACTGGCTCTAACGTGCATTGTGTATTAAAATGTTTGTCTTATAAGCGTGTCGAACACATATGATGGGGTGGGTGGAGGTATTTCCTCAGACAGGCTAAAGCTTAGTGCCTCTTTCCGCCTTCCAAATCATTGCAGTGTTATCCAAGCAGAAATTGTGGCGATAAAGGAAGTCGTCCTGGCCATCAAGTATCTGGATTCTGTCTATTTACTCTTTGGTAGTCTTAGATTGCCTTTCATCTCTGAAGGAGATGGCTGAGCAGTTCAACATTCACCTGTGCTGGGTGGCGCGGCATAGAGACATTCCGGGTAACTGTAAGGCTGACGAACTCGCCAAACCTAAAACTACCCTCTCAATCTTGACGAAAAAGGCTCCTTAGGCATACTAGTTTCCACATCCAAACTGGATGCAATAGAAAAAACGAACCACAGATTGACGGGTGGTACTATTTGTCTGGCAACGAAGCAGATTAGGCCTAAGGTGGATTATCTGCCAAGCAAAAACTCCTGAAACCTCCATCGAAATCAGAAGGTTTCCCATACACTTTTAAGGTTTCGAAGAAACTTCCTTAAAATCTGGTTTCAATGGTGAGGTTGTCGTTGCAAACGCACCTTTTAACACATTCGACAAGTTCCACAAAGCAGTTGACAAGCGGTTGACAGATTTTCAACTGTGTTACAAGTCAACAACTTATTAGTGCTACAATTGGTGCCATCACTAGGCACTGTCTTATAGACAGGCATGGCCCTGCTCTTTCCCGGAAACGAAATCTCCATCTAGGAGCTTACTTCTAAAATGATCTTAGCTATCTAAACTCGACTGACCCAAAATGTCTCTCACGCTTTATAAGCAACTCAAAATGGTTCAATAGAGTAGGCAGAAACTTCAGATCCACGTGGTGTCACTCTAAGAGTGTCGGACATCTGTCCGACTGCCACTTCAACCTAACCTAACTACATATCTACTAAGTACATGCGTGGCAATAGTCCTTTGTTTTTTTTCATCAAATGTAATCCAAATAATTCAAGCACTCAGGCCAGTAATGGTCCATTGTGCCACCAACTGAAATCCTATTTTTGGGGTAGTGATTGGAGAAACAATATATTGTCCATTTTCTTTAATAATGTGTGCACCTCTGTGGATGAAACGCGACACACTAACCTCGCATGATTGATCGTAGTCGAATTTGTGTTTTGACAGTCGAATGAAAAAAAAATGTATTACCTATATTATTCGAAAGTTAATTTATTCAAACTGTCATAGGTATTACATATAAATATGTTTGTTCCAACAGAAGCTCAAACTATCAGCAAACTGTCAGGAGCATGCGCAGCGCAGTCTAGTTTTGTCGCTCCAACACGACACAAACGCAAACTCAAACTATTATAAGGCTGTTCCATCAAGAAATGAATGATATTAGATATAGTGATATAGTGCCATAGAGAACAATACGCCAAGTTTTTTTTCCACACGCTTGAACGATCTTGACGACACGCCTACAGCTAATATGGGCGTATTATCCGCGAACGTCGCTACGATAGTATCTGTTTCTTGCGGTATATCTCGAGTGTAAAAAAAAAACAAAATCGGCCCAAGAACGCTTTATTGTGGAATTCCTGCTGCGATTTCTTGGAATTCGAAGTACTCATTTCCTTATTTAACACGAAACAGTCTGTCCGCTAAATAAGAGCTTAGGATCTCAAAATTGATTTCGTAGAACCTTTTTAAGTTTATATTTTAAACCCGTATGCCATTCCTTATCAAAGGCCTGAGAGGCATCAAGAAAAACGCTAAAACAATGTTTTTCTCCTCTAGTGCTTTTTCATTTGAGTTGGTTATTCTGTTGATCAATTGTAGAGTGCCCTGTTCGGAATCCGAATTCGTGATCCGGTATTAGTCAGCGTTTTTGGATAATTGGAAGTAATCGTTTTAATATGAGATTTTTTGGAAGTTTTCCTGGCTTAGGAACCATTATAACCTCAGGTTTCTACCACTGTCGGGGGACATACAAAGGCCTTATTCGCTTTTCTGTGCAAATCTTTAAGAACCTGTTTCTGTGTTTACGCGCTCTTTTTACTTTACTAAATCAGTAATACCGCGGGAATATTGTTCCACTCTGAACTTTGCAAAGCTTCGATGAATTGATTCACTTCGTCTTCGAGTTCGTATCGTGTTCGAAGGGATACCGTCAGATCGATATTATTTGTGCAGTCTTTTCTAAAGAAGACCCAATCAGTTTTTTTTGCTAGTCGGTCTTGGTGGACAAACATATGTTGCTTATGTTAGGGGGTATTAACTGGAAAATATAAGGAGACATTACGAAAATGTGCCCATATACAGGGTGTTACCGATTCAATGTTAAAGACATTGGAATATGATTTGTGGACACGTTCTATGAATAAAATCATTTTAATTTGAGCATCTATCTCCAATTTTTACCCACAATTGATAAGCAGAGGATAATTCAGCGATATTTTCATTAAATTGTATCAATCTAGGTTTTCCGAATTGTAAAATCGTATGCGTTGTTTTCACAAACTTATGCAAATCATTTTTTGTTGACTATTATTAACCTATTATTATATAAAATAAAGCAACTAAATAAAATGTTTATCGATTTTTCGAAATGTGAATTGCAAATAATAAATGTACACCGATAGAAAATTACAATTTAATATCTCAAAACTCAAATGGGATGTTGAAATAACTTAAACGCAGTTGCAAAAGTAATTTAATTCATTGATTTAAGTTTATTCAGCAAGAAATAGGTAGCTTACATTTTCAATACTTTTTACAAGAAATTAAGTTGATAACTCAATAGAAAACAAAATAATTGATATAAAGTTTAAATGATTTCTTCTAAAAACAAAGGTTTGCATGATGTTACTGATGTATAGTTTTTTGATTACAATGATTTTTCGTTCCCTTTTGATTTGTTGTATGTCTAAAATCAATTAAAATCGGGACCTCGATGTCTGAACTAAAAATCTATTTTTGGTAATTTTTCTACAAAAAGTCGGCGTGGTAAAAAACGTTATACAGTAAACTTGTGGAGAAGCTCAGTCTCTTCATATTTTCTTAAGGTTTTAACACTTATATCTTCAACTGAAGCTCTAGAACGCTTTTTTCTATATTGTGGGTATAGCAGTTTCTTACACCTTGCAATTTGGTGGCCCAGGGGAGTCTATGTTCCAAATGTTAGCTAACTTAATAGCCTCAAAAGTTGATACAGACGGACGGAAGCTTGGACACTCTTAAATCGTCTTCGCTTTTTATGCTGATCATAACTTTTAATTATTTTTAGGTTTCTACGACTAATATTAAGAGGAGTTACCAAAGGTGTTACTATGTCCATGTGGGGACCATCGGGATGACCACTCTTTGACATTATTCGACCGGGAATTTTTTTTCTAAATTCGCATCGTAATAACGAGCTGTGTGAAGGTGCACCGTCATGCTTGAATTACATGTTCTATTGGCCTAATTGATCCACTACGGGCACAAGAATGTTTTCCAACATATCCAACATGCTGACTGCCATTAACTGGTACGGCCTTGCCTCTGTGATCTTCAGGGAAATATGAACAATTATTTAAATACATTTTTAACACGTTGTTACAGCGTTAGATGCTCCATAATAAATTGTTATCGACCACTCTCTACGACGAAAAGTAATTTTAAACAAAAAAACAATTTTTCGTATTTTTCCCTGGTTAAATTTTTATAATGGTTCAGCATTATCACTTCTAACGTTTTCTTCTTTTTCTTGGTGATGGCTTCAAGATGAAAATAAATTTCGCCATATTCTACATAATGCTACACAGGTTCCTAGCAAAATTTGAAGGCGTAACAAATTGACACGGGCGGTGTGTTTAGTGCCTGGACAAACTATTTTTTTTTTTGCAAATCAACAGTTGCTCAGATTTGGGTTGAAGTTTAATTAGATTCTTCTCTGCTGGTTAAATATTTTTAACGGAAATAAATTTTCTTTTCTTAAAGCAGTATTTACTTATTTAGGAATGCTCATTACTAATCAGCTATCGTTTTTTTATATATTCACATTGTTAGAAGATACATACAAACAGCAAATTTTAAATACATACTTTTAAATTGCTCAATCGGATTGGAATATCACGATTCTTGTATATAAAGAATTTTTGGTCTGACATTGTTTCAGCGGCATAACATATGTGAAAATGTCAACTTATACTCTAAGTAAAACTTACTACGAGAATTGAGTATGTAGTAAATTTTTTTTTTAAATTTAAATTATTTAAAAATTACGTGATCAAATACCACTTCCTTTTAAGCATTAAAGCGTTACCAAAATGGAACATAAGAATTCATTGCTAAATAAATGCATTCAACCCATATAAAGATTGGATGCTAGTTCAATCGGTTAAACATTCTATGTCAGATCATAAATTAAGCATGTTGATACTTTGTAATAGATGGCTATGCTCTAAATGTGTGCATGCTTTTAAAGGAAATATTAATTATTTTATCTAAAATTGTACATACATATATAGATGCACACGTCTGTTGAGTGACAGCGTGTTGCGCCGCATTCACACAATATGTGCGGTATATCCTCAACAGCCTGCAGATCGCCACAGAATTTGCAGATGTCTGTATCTGACAGTCCGAGTCTCTTTGCATGTTTTGGCAAGAGGCATTGTCCTGTCAGGATTCCTACTAGTATTCTTAACTTATCCCTGCTAAGTTTTATAAACATCCTGGAACTCTAACAGTCGAGAAGTGGACATAGAGCTTTTGTCACCGTGTGTCCCCCAGGACTTGACCACCTTAGGTTGGCAGTCATTAGGGTTATTTTCTCAATCGAACCCTTTATTATGCGGAGTGAAGGTCTTATGTCTGCAACCTCACCACGATTGAAAAGCCGCCCTACTCTTGCAAGCTCATCCGCCCGCTCATTTTCTTCAATACCGCAGTGTCCTGGCATCCAGCACAGTTTCACTCGGTTCTGATTGTATAATGCCTTGAGCATTGTGCGACAGTTCCTGACTATATCAGAATTGATGTTAGTTGATTCTATTGCCTTAAGTGTGGCCTGTCAATGTAGATAGCAATTTCTCTTCCGGATATCGGTCTCATCTGCATTTGCTGAGCCGCCTTGAGGACAGCCAGAACCTCTGATTAAAAGACGCTGCTTGTTTCCGGTAGTCTTATAGATTCTTTCAGTTCTGGATCTTTTGAGAAAATCCCAGACCCTTTACCCTCTGTTGTTTTCCAGTCATCTGTGAAAATTGCAAATTAATTTGTTTTGATAAATGTATCTCTTTGCCAAACCGACCTTTTCGGATATATTACATCACAAGGAATGTGGAAGTCAACTAGGGGGTGATTTCATCCGTTACAATTGGATTTCCTGGCAGTAGCTTCGAAAGGACCGTACTATTGCCGAAGCTATTCCGAGTCGTGAGTCGTACTGCATTGTTGCCAGTTTTCTGATATGTAGGTCAAGCGGTGTTAGGTTCAAAAAGGTGTCAAATGCCGCCGTAGGGGTGGTACGGAGCGAATCCGAAATGGCTATACAAGGCGTTCTTTTAACCGCCGCTAATTTGCAGCATATCGTTTTTTTCTCTCCACCATACTAGTGCGCCATATGTAATTATGGGCCTACCACCACTGTATACAACCAGTGCACCATCGTAGGTCTTAAGGCCTTAAGGTCTTATTTTACAGATAAAAAGAGCATTATAAGCCTTTTCTATCCGTTCCGCAATATTAAGATTCCAATTCAATTTTCTATGTCGAATTACGCCCAGATACTTCGCACTATCCGAAAGGGTACTCCATAGAGTTTTGGGAGCTTTGGTATCTTGTATTGTCTGGTAAAATGAACCAGTTCCGTTTTGAAAGGGTTTGCATTGAGGCCACAGCTTTTTTCCCAATTGCTGATCGTCTCCATAACCTTACTTAAGGTGTTTAAATATTTTCTCTGCACTATTATGACCACGTCATCTGCATATACCGTGGCACTAATACCCATTGTCCTAAGCTTTTTGACGACGTTATTTATAACCATCACCCACCAGAGTGGTGATATGACTCCCCCTTGGGGGTTCCTTTTGGTTACAGACGCTCTGACTGAGCTTTGACTAATGGAACAGTTTATTTTTCTAATTGCAAGCGTGTTGCAAACCCAGTTTGAAATATCCTGTTCAATTTTGCGTCCACTAAAGCGCTTCTAATTATTGAAAGCTCCTTCTATGTCAAGAAAAGCCGCCATCGCAAACTCACCGAAGTGTAAACTGTTTTCTATTTTTCCCATCACCTCGCTCTAGGGTTTTCAGCATGAATGATGACATACTTATTGGTCTGAAATCTTTTGTTGTAATATGTCCCCGTTTTCCAGCTTTTCGTATAAAGACCATTTTAACTTCTCTCTAAGCTAACGGTATATACGCAATTTTTAGACTGTGTTTAAAAATTTCCATAATATGCCGGATTACTACCTCCGGTGCTTTTTGAAACATGATCGGTAGTATACCACCCGCACCGGGAGATTTATACGGCTTAAAGGACTGGATTGCCCACCATACTTTACTTTTTCCCTATTTATAAGTACATCTGTCTCGTCTTCGGAAAGAGAGAAGTTTATGTTCCAGGAAAGTGGGTTTCCACTAAGGTCTCCAGAACCTCTTGGCTGCTCTCAGCCCAGTTTCCGTGTTTCTTTTTAATTAGCTAGGAACCCTCGCTTTCTTTGAGAGCATTTTGCGTAACCTCGAAGCCTTGTCTGTTACTGCTGGGTTCGCAGTATATTTACCATGAAGCTTTTTAACTTTCTGACCAAGTACTTGAATTGCTTTTTGCATTCGTAGTACTCATTCCACGTACTGTCACTTTTGAAAAGTTTCGCCTTACTATAGAGTTTTCTAACCTCTTTCCTATTTGAACATAACAAGTTCCCTATTCCACCACTTTGGATAAGCCCTTTTAGGCGTTTTGTTAGCCGGACCGGCTTTATCAAATGCCATAGTTAGCACCTTGCTTACTTTTTCTACCGCCCTTTCTAAGGGCAAGGTCATCACAGGTGATTGGTTGGCGATTCAGGTGTTTATTTACTAACCCTTTATACTTCTCCTAATCAGTCTGCCTAGGAATCGCACGACGGCTGCGCCACCCGTTTCCACTTTTTCCCTCGGCGGATGTTGCCGCTGCCTTGGCTACCCCTTCAACCAAGTTATTACCCTCAGCATCACCGGTGGAGTACTAGTCGTCTCACCGGTGAATTGGTTTTCGCTAGTGAGTGTTCTTTGGAGCTCCTTGCTATGGCTAGCTAATAATTCGTGCTTCTCCAACGCCCCTACCAGGAGGGGGTTGCCTTTTGTTTTTTAATTTTTGTGTTGATTTCTATTTTTAAAAAATTTGATTCCCACGAGTTGCGGAGAAATAAAGGTCCTCTGCACAGATTTCCGCCGTATGCAGATAAGGCAAGCTAATCGGTATCCGGATACTCCGTTCACGGCTGAGCTAGTTTTTTTAACTTGGGCCCCCAAACAAGCTGATTCTCGGCAAGGGTCGTATGGCACCTCAATCCAGCCCAGGGGAGAGGATAGGAGGAATGTAGAAGAGATGGAAAAGGGGATCGAGGAAAGGGTGGGAAGAGTACTCTTTGGTTTCAGGACTCATCTAGAGGGGCGAGAATCCTCAAGAGTCTTTGACCTTAGTCAGCCCCTACAACTCAACTCAAGTTCAACACTCGATTAGGGTAATTTTGATTTGACTCAGGAAAAAATAATGATCATAATTTTCGATTTTATATGCGTTCCATAAGGTAAAAATATAAAGTACATTTTGAGCTGTTTTTATACCCTATCCTAAGGGTATATTAATTTTGACACATAGTTTGTAACACCCCTTAATATTCGTCGTAGACCCATGAAAGTATATATATTTATGATCAGGACCAAATCCTAA
Source organism: Ferdinandea cuprea (assembly GCA_963576555.1). Taxonomy (NCBI): domain Eukaryota; kingdom Metazoa; phylum Arthropoda; class Insecta; order Diptera; family Syrphidae; genus Ferdinandea; species Ferdinandea cuprea. The sequence continues at coordinate 82,977,476 of OY754958.1, read as the reverse complement.
GACTATTTAGCAATGTCCGTCCGTCCGTCCGTCCGTATCAACTTTTGAGGCCTTTAAATTTATGCTAGGTCCCGAAATGGTAAAGTGTTAAAAAATTTTAAATCCGCCTACTGCCACGCCTACAATTTAGAAAAAACCGTTTTAAGGCTCAAGTTAGAGAGATAAAGTTGTACAACCTTCATAAGATATGTAGGTACTGCTCACCTTTATAAATTTGTCATGCAAAATTTTTTGCCACGCCTACTTTTTGTAGGCGTTTTTCACTAAAATGCTGTTTTCTTCGAAAATTTTCATAGAAATCGAAAAAAAATGTTTAACAATATATTTAGCCAATATATTGCCATACAAATTTTTTAGCCACGCCCACTTTTTGGGGGCGTTTTTTTTTCCAAAAAATAATTTATTTTCTATAAATTTCATAGAATGAAATAAAATGCTATCCATCATCTTGCTAATGGTTTTTTTCTTTGGGGTACATAGGGGTAAGGATAGGGTATCATACTGTTAGCCCCAAGCGGACTGTAGCCTTTCCTTATGTTTAAATTTTAAAAGCTTTTTGATATGACCCTTTTTTGGAAAAATATTTTTTACACCCCACTATTTTGAGTTTGTGTTCATAGTAAAAAAAAACAAATCGATTTCTTTTAGATTTACTTTGTTTGCCTAAATTAATTAAACTATTTCGATTCACTGAATAATAAACTACAAGGTTTGAGGATTGGATGGAAAGGTAATGGGGTCGTTATTCATTCTATAAGCCTTCTTAATGTATTTTTTATTCTCTTCCACCATGTGCATACGCAAAAGTGCTGTGTCATCAGCAAAAGTAGCAAGGCTAGTTGGCATGACACTGCCATGTGGTACACCTTCCGTTATTTTTTCCAGATACAAGTATTAATTTTCATATTTTACGCGGAGATACTTGTCTGTAATATATGATTTAAGAATGCAGTAGAATTCCTCAGGAAGATCCCTTTTCAATTTGCATTCTAGTCCTTGTTGCCAAATGCTTGAGGTACATCCAAGAAAATGGCCGAACAAACTTTTTTGGTTTCCAGACCCTTTTTTTATAATATTCGCTATTCTATGCACTTGTTGAATTGTCGAGTGTTTCTCTCTAAACTCAAATTGGTGAGCTGGCATTAAAGGGCGGTCCTCTATTATTGGTTTGAGCCTCTTTAATAATAATTTTTCAAATAACTTTGATAGTAGAGAAATTGATCTGCAGGATTTCTTTCATTTGGTTATTTATCCGGTTTCAAAATCATAATCACTTCTGCTACCTTCCATTGACTAAGGGCATTCTTAGGTCTGAGCGCTGTATTAATTATATGTAATATTTTTAGCATAGCTTTTCTAGCCTTAAAAGTGGTACTTGTTTCCTTCATCCCAAACAATTTGTATAGATATAGGACTGACCACTGACAGATCATCAAAAGTATGGAGCACTTCCAATCATCGTAGAACCTTGAAATTTGGCACAGTAATAGGGTTTGCGGAGAAACCACAGGGAAAAATCTAACATTCGTGATTTTTCATCCGGGGGGCGCGGAAACCGCCCACAAGTCAGCCACAAAAAGTACTGAGATCTAAAAAAACGCCAAGTTTGTATTGTAATTATTAAAAATTTCACAAATAGTAATTAGGTACACTTTTATACTTTCCAAGTTTTCCAATTTGAAGTTTTGAAGATATATACATATATATATATATAACACATGTGTATAGAGCCCCAATTTTCAAAATTTTAAAAACTTTATCACTTGCTTTGTTTGATGGATGATATTGGTTTTTTAGGCCCTTTATACTTTATATATTTGTCTAGTTGCTTGAACTTCTCAAATAATTTAGTATTTTTTGCTGTTTGCTGTTCAAGTTGTATGTTCAGATTTTCCACTGTTTAGAATTTCTTGAAGTAGCTAGTTCTGATTAATCTCTTTAACCGGTTCATTTTGCGTTGGGGGTATATTAGCATGCTTTTATTTACTAATGTGTTTTTTACGTTGTGTTGGAGACTGTTTCTTTGATGTAGTGCCTATTGTTTAATGATGTCTGCAAAAGTAGTTTTCTTGATTGTATCTTGTGTAATGATAACTGATCTTTTTTGGTTTGGCTTTGCATTTTTGATTTGGCTTACTTTTTCTTAAGCCTTTTTGCTTCGTTTATCTGTATTTAGTATTTTATTTCTAATGTTTTGTAAGTGCTATAGCTACCTCACAACCTATATACATAGCTTGTGGAGTGTTTTTTTTTGCAATTAACACATTGAGGTGTGTTATTTTTGCTAGCGTTGCAGTTTTGAGTTAGATGTTTTCCAGCACATCTGATACAGCGTGACTCACGAGAGCAATATTTTTGGGTATGGGTTAACCCCCGACACTTTTTGCATTGTGGTATCAAAATAGTTGTTCTCCTTAAAGGCTTAACTTTTACTCTCATGTTAAGAATTGCTTGATATTATATATATATCTTTCGCCTTCTCATTGCTATCAAAAATCAGCATGAATATCGGTAGAGCTCTTTTGATGTTTGTTTCATGACCTTTATCATTTCCTTCTTTTTGTTTTTTTATAACATTAAATCTAAGAGTTTTAGTCCCTTTTGAGGCCTCTGGCTATAACCTTGACTGACCTATTATTTTTGTTTTTGTAAGTATACTATTGAATCTCGTCCTCGTTGAGCCAGGGCTCTGCATGAATCAGAGTCAGTGGTGAGAACTTTCCAAACATTATTGTTCAATGCCACGATTTTATAATTTTTACTCGTTACGGAGCTCATTATTGCTTTAACTTTTTAACAACGAACAAGTTGTTATACCAATAACATCTGTTAGATTCAATATGGTGGTGATCTGTTAACCCTTGTATTTTTCCTGATCGGTTCACTCACCAAATGCAATAAATGGTCCTCCCCAGAATACGTGGGACCGAACTCGACGGAGTATGGATTTTCCAGTAAACCTGGTCTGATTTGTTTCATATAACTTTTTTTCAAATCCCAATCTCCCAATCTATCCATCTATCTAATCTACTGAAATTACTTTTTTTCTGCATGTTTAAAAATTTCACTTATAACACTAAAGCATAGGTATATGAAATCCCTTGTGGGTTAAATTAATGGAAATGCAGATATACATGTAATATTTTTATTTACAAAAATTTTAAATAAATACTACCGTTCGTTTTTCCGAAATCAATTTTTCCCTTGAAACCCCTTATGTCTCAAATTCAGAGTAGGGTTTTAATCATCTTTTTTTTTGCTAATATCTTGTTAAACACCTTTTTGGCGGTTTCTAAGAAAATTTTCGAGGAAAACAGCATTTTAGTGAAAAACGAACAGAAAATGTAGGTTTGGCAAAAAACTTTGTATGACAAACTTATGAAGGAGAACAGTGCCTACATATCTTGTAAATGTTTTAACACTGTATCTCACAGTGTGGGCGTGGCAGTAGGCGTGTGTGGAGTAAAACAGTTAAGTAGATAACTCTCAAACTAAACTGCTTAGTTTAAAACATCTGTGATCCTGACCATTAATTAAAGAGTTATGTAAGTTTTTGTAATTTTCAGAATGAGCAAAACAGGTTAAGCATATTATTTTTAAAGTCTATTTTATCAGATTTCTTATATATTTTATTTTAATAAAAATACTAGTGCTAATAGCACTTATCAGAGTCGCCTACAGTTTTTTTTTTAGCGAAATAGTTTAAGTTACTATAAAACTGAAAGCGGTTATTGAATTTAGCTTATGCTTATTGCTTCGGCTTCTTTTGATTTAAGCGTTGAACTTATATCGTTTTCAATCGCCATAACAGCTTACATCATGACATACAGTATCGAGTATTGTCGGATACTGTATTTTATGACAGTGCACCTATACTGATGCGTCTAAATAAGAAATGGGCTCAAACCAAAAAATGTATATGGAGAGAAAAAAACACTAAAATTTCTCTGAATAAGGGGCCATTTTAAAATTTTAGTTTGGGATGAAATTTCAGTAAGAAAAATGACCCCATACTTTTAGAAAAAAAATGGCCCGAAATATGAAAAAAGGCCCCAAAAATGTGTATGAAAAATGGCATAAGGATGACATAAGGTCCACGGAGGGCCATTTTTCATATTTGGGGCCATTATACTTCAAATGGACATTATGTCGATATAGTAAATGGAAGTGCATGCGGGCTAGACAAAGTTCATTCTCTTTTCTTCAATTGTTGTGGAAGACAAATTGTAACACATTTAAAGTTTTATATGCGACTACAAATAAAAAAGAACTCAAACAAAAATAAAGCACCAGGAATTGACCGTTTCCCGTTTGAGTTCTACAAAAATTGCTCATCGGAATTACTCGTACTCGAATTGGCTTGTACGCCTTAATTCAATAGAATATTTTCAACAGCAGATATGCCTGAATGCTATCAGAAAGCGATAATTACGATGATCCAGAAAACTACCGAGAAATATATTTCTTAAACATATCTGCTAAGTTTTTAGTTAGTTTGCTTTTCAATAGAATCGCGAAGTGGGTGGGAAATCAAAACGTTTTAAAGAAAATTTAAGCTGGTTTTGGAAGAATTTACTCGGCTGTAGACCAAATATTCTCACTGGTTAACTTTGCGGAAATATATATTCACGCTAAGCGTGAAATGCTTTAATATTTTTTTTTATAATAAACGCGCACTAAAGGGAATTTAAATACCCTCATAATATAGTAACACACAGTGCCTGGAAGTCAAGGATTAGGAAAAGGGAGATACCCGTGCACGTTGGTCTTAAATGTTTGTAAACTGTAATGTGGGGGGAAAACAGAGCGTGATAGAGCATTCCACATTCGTATTGTAAACTGATGTAGCATTCCTATTGCGGTTGAATTTTTGAAGGGGTAGAATGCTAATGGCTATTTCGTTAGAGCACTTATGATGAAAGTAACGATAAAACAATGACAGGCAGCAGACATTGCGACGGTGACTAAGAGCGTCAAGAGAGTTGGCGATATCTCGATTTCCACTAAGTTTTATCGCGCGTTATTGAATTCTATCAAGTAGCTCCAATGTAATAGATGAGGGACGTGAATCGTAAAACGAATGTGCGCAGCTAAGGGTACTGTCATCAGCGAAGGAATGGATTGGATTAGGAGAACATTGATCAAAATGAGAAAGAGAATCGGAGGCAGAACGAAGCCTTGGGGGACACCAGCATTTATTTGGTGAGTTTCAGACTTGAAACTGTCAAAAATGACTTGAATTGAATGGTCCGAAAGGTAATTTTTATCCATTGAAGAAACGTATCATCGATTCCAAATGCATGCATTTTCGACGCATTTTCGCATTTTTGCAAACTCTGTCAAATGCCTTTGAAATATCAAGCGCAACGACCTTACTTGCGCCACCACGGTGAATAGATTGGTCCCACTTTTCGGTTAAATATGTCATCAAATAACCAGTGTAATAACCAGTGTAGTGAAGAACACCCCTTCAAAACGATAGGGGGAACACCGTTTGGACCAGCGAATTTATGTATATTAAGATTTTTAAGTACTCTTGCCACTGTACTACAGTGGAAGTGGATTTTTCACATTGAATGTTCTATGCGTTACGTGTACAGGGGGAGTCAAAGCACAATCTGGGAGCGTTGAGCTTGCCGCAAAATGAGCGGCAAGCAGATTGGCTTTGTCTGAAGACCTGGAATGTATTTGTAAATGAGTGTCGGAACAGATGAAGTGGCAGAGTTTTTGATGTTTTTCACAAGACCAAAAGTTTTTACTACCAGTGGGACTTTGAAGTATTTTTTGCCTCAACTTTTGGTCATAGGAGAATTAGACACGGTTAATGTGGGCATTGCAGTTATTTCTGGTTCGTTTGAACTTCTTTCGGTTTTCCTTCTTAAATGACCGAAAACTTATCTCTTTGGCCCTAATAGCTTTTTTACAGCACAAGTCACACCACGCGCTTTCCTTAGGTTTGATACTCTTTATCCTGTTTGGGATAAAACGTTTCATACCCAGGTGAATTATATTTGTAATCATATCGGAAGCGGCATCCACGTCGTTGTCGAGGAAGCACAACGACCAGTTAAAAATCCTAAAGAAACCGTTTAAATATTCCCAATGAGCTTTTTCGTATTGCCATACGGTGGTAGAAGTTGGTAGGCTACATTACTACGTATATAGACGGCGAGACCGCGATATGAAAAGAATAATGTCCCTAAGTTATACCCATGCAGACCAAATTCCGTTAGATCGGAATCAATGCTGACCTGCGTTTCACCAAAAGCAGCTGGCTTGTTGTGATTAGCGTGGGCGTACAGTGAAAAAAAATTCGTCCTCAATATATTCGCTGAAGAATTTTTATATTTCTTCTTCTTCTCTCCATTTAACGACGAGATTATGATCAGGATTATGGGGATCATAACCATCCCACTTCACTGCATTCCTACTGGTCTGCTTGTTGGGTTCCCCGATTCGACCTCAAAAGATATCTGCAGGCATCCCTATTTTGGATCACTTCATCACTGAAGCCAATCAAATGCTGGTGTTTCTGCATTTCTGTGATCCAGGAGTTCTTAGGCCTGCCGATACGCCTTTGTAAGGGAACGTTGATTGCCATTGCCTTTTTGACGGGGTTCGTAGGATCCCTCCTTTGAACATAACAATGAGTGCCGTATTACCTCCCGACGCGTGCACACGCATTTCTGTTCGATTTTTTTTTGTTACTGTACAGCGGCCACAAAAGAAAAACCCTAATGGCGCGCGCGCTGATAGGTGAAAGAAAACGTGTGCTGTGTGGTGTATAAACAATACAAAAAAGGAAAACAAAAAACAAAGTGCATTGTGTTAGGGCAATCCCTCTCGCCCCACTCGCATTCGTTTGCTGCTGCCTTGCTTGGCTATAGCAAGTGTCGTGTGGTTATGCGTTGGGTAGGGTATCATTTGGCGAATAGTGGCTCGCGTTGTGTAGATTTTGTTGGTAGACCAAAGCAATTCATTGCATGGGCATAACACCACACGAATCTTCCTCTCCCACCTCCTATCGACCAATTGCACTTACGTCCCTTCTTTACAAAGTCATGGAAACGCTGATAAATCGTCAGCTTATGAAATATCTCGAATCCCGAAAACTTCTTAATGACCGTTTTCGCAGCAACAGGTCCACTGGTAATTTGATGACATATCTAACCGAAAAGCGGAACCAATCTATTCACCGTGGTGGTGAGAGTAAGGTCGCTTGATATTTCAAAGGCATTTGACAGAGTTTGGCATCAGGCTCTTTTGTCAAAAATGCGTGCATTTGGAATCTGATCTGGCTAGAATCTAGAAGGCGTTTATTCGCCCAAAACTTGAGTGCAACGCTCATATCTGGTTTGGTGCATCAATAACATATTTGGAGCTAGTTGACAGGTTTCAAAAACGTTCGGTTAAACTTATTGGCGATCGAGACATCGCGAAATCACTTGACTCACTTAGTCATCGTCGCAATGTATCCTGCCTATCTTTGTTTTATCGGTACTTCCACCACAAGTGCTCAAATGAAATAGCCAGTTGCATTCCACCCCTACAGCAATTCAACCGCATGCTAATCGCCATGCTAGGAATGCACATCAGTTTATCCTCAAGTCTGTATTCGGACGTACAGTGAAATACAAGGATTTGTTTCTTAACCGTATAATACGAATGTGGAATGCTCTACCCCGCTCTGTTTTTCCTGCACATTTAAATAAATGTCTGGAATGGGTTGGCTTGGGTCAGAGAATAGGCAGTACAGATACTCTTTTTTTTTGGCTAATACGTTACCCCTTCCCTTTTAAAACATCTACCCAAACATCAAGTGCTCGTTGCAGGGAAGTGTGATCACCACTTATGATGGCTCTATCATCAGCAAAGAATAACTGATGCACTTTAGGGTCTCTCACCTTTCGCTCAAGCAGATAATCTAGGACCGTAATAAAGAGCAAATGACTTAAGACACTTCCCTGGTGAACACCGACTTGTCTTAGTGCTACCCATATCAGATCTCTTGGTGGTCTATAGAATGTTTTTTCAAAATAAACCAGAATCCAACCAAAATGCAGATCCTTTAAGGAATCACGATGCTTTTCGATTATGATCCTTAAACTTTGGATTGCATATGTGGTTGATTTACCCGCGACAAAACCCGCGACAAAACCCGCACTGGGCATCAGACAGCCGTATTATTTCTCTTAGGCGGCCATATAATACCCGCTCAACAATCTTCATGGTGTCACGCACATAATTGAACGGAAATTATCACAGTTTCGCATATATCCCTTTCCTTTCTGCAAAGGAAGTAGATAATTTTCCCTCCACTGATTGGGCGTTGGATCACCTTTCATGAGTTTGGAGATAAGAATCATGAGCCACCTGAGCCCGATGTCTCCTATCTTTTTCCATAACTCACTGGGTATCTCATCCGGCCCAAAAGCTTTTCTCTTCTTGGAGTTCTTGACCGCTTTCCCAACTTCTTCGACTGTTATGTTGGTTACTTCTTAATTTTTAGGGGCGGCTTCTGGAAAATATAGCCGGAAAAACTGTTCGTTTAAAAGTTGCTCACAATACTCTCGATACCTGTGTAAAATTTGTTCGTCATCCACAAGTAGTTGGCCTTGAGCATTGTTAATGAACTTCGGCGAATGAATTTTCTGAGCATTTCTTCTTCTCTGTGCGGCAATTTTGAAAATTGTTGTTCCCTTGTTCGTGTTTTGTCGAAGCTCGTGGGTTACCTGGTTGCTATCAGCAGGCGAAGAACATACCTCCTCCAACTCCTGATACAGGCTCTCCATACACTTAGCTTGAATTTGGGCACACTTTTTCTTCGCGACACTTTTGCAACGTCTGTATTCCACTTCAGGGCGAGCTTTTTCAACCATATAATTAGAGGCGCACTTTGACCAAGTTTTGAAAGCCAATTTTTTTTCGTTATTGCTGCTTAAATTTCCACTGTCCACCCCCAAGTTTCCTTTCTGTGCTGGTAGTGACCATTCAAGGCTACAAGCAGTACTTTAGCTTTCTCTAAGCAGGCTCGTTGTAGGGAATCACATATATCTTGTGCGCTGCACTCTTCATCCTCAACTTCGTTGGTGTTATTACGGAGGAAAGTTTTCATGTTAAAAGTACATAACTTGCCTTTTTCTTTGCCCATCTTGTACCATGTTGTCCATTCAAATCTCCCCCAACAAACAAAAGCTCATCCTTTGGGATATTCTTGATGAGGTTGTGAAAATCAAGGCAGAATTTATCTTTTTCCTTCTGCTCGCACCCGATTCGGGAAGAATATGCACTGACAATATTCCAAACCTCGCCTTGAATCACCAGTTTGAGAGACATCAAACGGTCAATTGACTTCGAAATGGTCAATACGTAACTCTGCCGCAAGGATAATATCGATACCATTCTTACCCTGTTCTTTACCGTAGTAGAACATCGTGTATGTTTTTGTCTTAATGTCCAGGAAACGCGCCCGATTTCCGGTGTTCCGCCATGTCAAGATGTCCAATCGCCTTCTTACCATCATCTCATCGAGCTCGTAGCTTCGACCACTCATACCGTCATGACGATGTACCAGGTACTTTTCTCGCGCCTGATAAAAAAGTGTAGGATATCAATGCATTCACCATTTTACGGTTCTCAATGCATTGGAATGTGACCTGCGTGTCATGAATGCATTAATTTCAATTGATTGGATTGCACCTAAATTTCTGAATAATGAGTTGGGATACTTCGGCGATAGAAGTAGTGATATCTTTTGCTTATGCACCTGTCATAAACGGGCGTGTAAAATAAAAAATATGTAGTACCGATTGCCTCGGCTGTAAGTATCAATCCGATTCTTTTCATTTGGATATCAAAAATACAACTGAACTAGATACATATTTTGTTTACTTGAAAATCCAGTCAGAACGGAAACCAAAAGAGAAGTTCAAACTATGTCGATTATTTATGTAATTGCACTTTTATTATTTTATGCAAAAGTGCAATTATTATTTATGCAAAAGGTGCAATTTTCAATGAACTTCTGAAAGGGCAAATGTGCCATCCGGTTGTTTGCTGATTTTGTAAATACTGGAACATGTAACTCGTGTGAATGAAAATATAGTGAGTGCTATTAACTCCTCCGTTCAACATTTTAATGATTCGAATTCTTATGGCTTCTTTATCCATTTTTGACGACATCGATTCCTGTACCTATTTTTATATATACTGTCCTTGGATTAAGTTTCATACAGAGCAGGCTAAAAATGATGATGGAAAGTATTGCAGATACGCCATACCAGATTTACTTGTTTGTTTCTAGTGTAACAGTGAACGCTTTGATTTTTTCATTGTTTATGTAACTTATGCAAGTAGGGAAGAGAAATTTGCTCATTAAACGAAGTTGTCTTCTTCGGTGCTGGTAGGAAAGCTACATCAGATGGTTGGGTAATGTTATATTCTTTCCCATTCATTTTGATTGTATTCTCAAAAGATTTAAGGAAAGATCCATTTAACTCGATACGATGGTCCTTTCTTGATATCTTAAATAGAAATATTTTTATCCCTTGCAATAATAAGTCCATTTCCTAGCAACTTAATTTTTTCCAGATGGTAGGCGCGTGTGGTGGGACATTTTGGCGTGTGATTGTTTAGGAGTTTTGAGACGCAAGTAACTTGGTTATTCTTTTCACAATAAGAGAATAAAAGACCTTTTCTACAATTGCTTAATGGATAATTTTTTTTTGTTACAATCTGCGGTAAGGTTGGATTTTAAATCTATTATTTTTTTATTATGAATAACTGGACAAATTTCGAATAGTTTACATGTTTCCTGTACTTTGGGAATCTCAATTAGATATAGTTATTAAGGCATTATTTTGATAATACATTTTTACGTCTGCAACATTTAACAAGTCATTTAACTGCGTTTCAATTTTTTCTTTTAATTTGATAAATTCTAATTCTTCTATACTTAGAAACTTGTTTTTTGCTAAAACTATGGATTACATATTATTATTTAGGTTATCAATGACAATTCGAGTTCTTCTGGATATTAATGTGGTTAAAGTCGGAAATCGGCCGTTTTATGCTTATTGACTATGTTAATGTTATTTATTCTGTCTGTTAGTTCATCTAATTTATTCTGAATCTGAGTGTTTATGTCAACCTGCCTTTTGTTAGACCTTGCCAATTAGTTTTCCTGTGCCCTTAATATCTCCATATCTTGGTGGTCGGGTGTACCTGCTAAGAATTTGATTGCGGATTCTATAAAAACTATTGACCGTCTAGCTCTTATTGGGAGTTTCAATAATTTAAGCAAGCGCTCTATTTCTTTCTATTTCTTTCATATCCTACTGCAATATTTCTTGATATCTTTCGTATTTAAAAATATCTATATTATCAGCGGTTATCGATTCAATGACAGGAAAATTTGTAACATGCTTTAGGTAGAAATGGTCTTGGTAGATTGCGACATCCCTCGCAGGTATTGGGATAAAGAGTGCTGAGGAGCAGTCAATAATTCTTGCAATACCACAAGTGAATTGAGTTAGCCTGGAAGTAAATGATTATTTCAAATTATTTTTATGAATTTGCTTGCCCTCAATAACTACGGCTGTTCCTAAATCTGCTTGGATTGTTTTTTTGTTCGTAAAGCTTTGAAAATGTATTCCCAATTCTTTTATTAGTCTTTAAGAAAACTATGTCGCCTGGTTGAAATAATTTTGGTGTGGAATTTTTGTTGTGGTAATTAACGTTATTTTCCTGTTTATTTTTTAATAATTTCTTTTTCTAATTTTTCGACCTATTATGAAATAGATCTACTGGTCTGTAACCTGTGACCGAATGAATCATATTATTGTATTCGTACGTAGATTGTAACATTAGCTCGGTCAGTTGTATTTTCTTTCGTGCATCTGGCTATTTCCGCTAGAGTTGAATGAAAACGTTTGACTTAACCGTTGCTTTTACTATGAAACCGTATAGGTTGATATATTAAATTCATTTTTTAGCAAGGCCTGTATTATGTTAGATGTAAATGCACCTTCATTGTCAATAAATATAAGTTTAGGTTTTTTGAAATGTAAAATAATTTCTATAAGTGGATTTTTTATATCAACTGTGTTTCTGGAATTTATTTTAGTGCAAATTTAGAAAATTTATCGACGCATGTTACAAAGTATATCTTTGCCAGTATTGTAAATATAAATATAAATATAAATGGCGGATTTCTCCAACACAAAGAGGTATTGGTGTCGCGCATATTGGGTGCTGGGTTGGCTTGCGCTGGTTTTTATTTTCGCTGCATGTTCTGCATTTATCGGCAAATGTTTTTCAAAGCTTTTTTATATTCGGAAAATAGTAATCACAAGATACAAATTTGTTGGTATGTTTTATTTTTCCTCTCGGAAACATGGTCATTAATTCGTGATGAATTTTAGCTAATATTTCAAGTGTGCAAAAAATTCCATTATTGACGTTAGGGTTTATTATATCTTTTACTGTCTCTAATAATAATGGAATAGAAGAGAATATTAATAAATGCCTAATTTGTGTTTGATACAAGGTCATCATTGTTTTGCTGTCTGTCGGGGCAGCCTCAATAAAGATCTGGTTCCTGAAATCATTTATGGGATTAACTACTGACGGAATTACTTCCGTTAGGTATACTTCACTGTGAACCGTACAATCTGAGTCAGTTATGATGTTAATGTGCTGTCGCTATAATGCGTCAGCAACTTTGTTTTCTTTACCGGGTTTGTAATGGAATGTAGGAGAATATTCCTCGATAAAGGCTCTACATCTTTTTAGTTTAGTGTTAGGATTTTTTTCTGATATTGCAAAGGTTAGAGGTTGATGGTCAGTATAAATATTAATGTTTTGGACACCATAAAGGTAGTTTCTTATTGTTTGTACCAAATGCCCATATAGTAGCGAGCAATTGCATGAGATGAAGCATCTGTTGTAAGCTCAAACGTTTTTTGAAAATCTGGGTGTAATAGAGGACATCCTCTGACGCTATTGCTTCAGCATCGAGTTCGAATTTTATATTTAAGGTATTTAGTTAAGGGTTTCGCTAACGATGCATGGTCTTTAATAAACCGGCGATAATAGCCGGAAAGGCCGAGAAAAGACCTCAAACCTCTTAGAGACTTTGGCGTTTCGAAGTTTATTATATATTTTACCTTGTAGGGACATGTTTTGATACCCTCACTGGACACCAAAAATCCTAAAAAATATTTGTATTGAAATGAAAAAGCAACTATGACGTGCACGAAATCCAGATCGTACAGGAGGCAGCAGGTTATGTTGGTCCAAGGATCGCGTTATCGGTATCGAATTTTAGATTTAATTTTTAAGAGAAAGTCGTAACCTATGATGGCATCGAATGTTTCTAAATATGGTAATATAAAAAATTCTGTTAAAGCACCCAAAAACAAAAATCTCACATTTATGTGTAATTTTATTTTTGCCATTCAGAGTTCTTGCTATAAAATGCTTGTTGTTTGGTTTAATATTTTTTAAGTGAGGCAAGTTTTTGATGTAGTTCTTGGCACTTCCGGTATCAATTAAGATTTTCAACATGGTTGTGTTGTTAATTCTTTTCTTGATAAACGGCAATGCCGAAGTTAGCCTAAAAAATTAATCTCATCAACATCATTAAAACCTACTTTTCATCTTGATTATAACCTTCTGCTTCGTATTTATTTATATACAAACTATCGCAATCATCAGCTTGTGGCTGTATGTGGTTTATACGCTGTAACTTAGCTGTATTTTGCCGGTCAGATCCTCGTGGTCTCTTTATATTTATATTTTGCATATTATTTGGATTTGGGTAGGAAGGTGCGGTGCGAATATGGGTAATTTCTTTTGGAGTAAACTTTAATTGCTGCTGATATGGTGTATTTTCACTATTGCGTAGTTTGGACACTGATGGATCTACATTCATAGGTTTTACTTTTTGCTGCTCATGATTTTGGTGGAAAATTTTGGGAGTGTCATTCGTCCTTCTCCTACACTGAGGGTTGCCGCTGTAGGAGATTCTATCACGTCCTTGCTGAGCATCGAAGGCTCTGGAAAAATTCGAACCGATGCTGGTTTGCTTCCAACTCTTTAGCAAGAGCAGGCGGCAAATCTTGACATCCGACAGAAAATAAAATATTACACCAAGGCTTATTTAGACTAGATATAGAAACACGTAAGGCAATGGAGCGATATTTCGCTGCCAATGAGTCTTTCACTTCTTGGTTCCCTGAGTATTCCATTGTTATTTTGCTAATTATCAGCGTTAAGCTTTTTTCAATTTGATCATAAGAGTCTGAAATACTCCTACGACCTTGACATAGGATGGAGAGTTGGTTTTTTGAGAACATGTAATTGACGTTTATCAGAATACGTATGATAGAGACGTATGAGGAATTTAAAGATGTTTTGATGTATGGATCCGTACGTCCACCAGTACGGTTTGGCTATCGACGAAAATTAAGTATCCCTATTTTGAGGCCTTTTGTTACTCTATTATCCTTTACAAGGATAATATACTCTCATACTCCCAAAGTATTACTTTCTAATAGCCCCACGTTGGGCGCCAAAAAAAAAATGTGCATTACCGATTGCCTCGGCTGTACGTATCAATCCGATTTTTAATTTTTCGGTTATCAAAAATACAACTTAACTAGATACATACGGAAACCAAAAGAGAAGTGCAAACTATGTCGATTATTGATGTCATGGCACTTTTATTATTTTATGCAAAAGTTCAATTATATTTTATGCAGTGCAATTTTCAATGAACTTCTGATGGCAAATGTGCCATCCGGTTGTTTGCTGATTTTGTAAATACTTGAACATGTAACTCGTTTGAATGAAAATAGAGTGAGTGCTATTAACTTGTATTCTATACGAAACTCGCAATCATTTAAATCTGTTTAACACACACCCGACGTATTCTATATTTCACGGATTTATTTTCAGATGCAAATAAACATTATTAAACAAAATAAATTATGTAAATAGACATTGGAAAGCGGAGTTTTATTTAAGATTTTTGCTATTTTCTAGTAATAAAATAAACATAAGTAAAGAATTTAACTTCAGTTTATGAGGAATATATTTTTAGCTTAATATTCCTTTTGAAAAAAATATTGCACTATTATATGCGGATATTTTATGAAAAAAAAAATTCCTCCCTGCAGCTCTAAAATATTTTACGGTCACACTGATTGTCCGGGTATATATTCTTCTTAAATTAATTATAGTCTTTCGAACTAAAAACAAGTTATAACTCCTGTAAATACTATAACTTTGAAAGTAATGTAGGCAAAAAAACAAGTTTGGGCATTTTGAATACCTTATTTAATGAGTAAAAAATAAATGTAAGATTTTAATTAACAAGATATTTTTTTTTTATTTTGGACAAAACTATAGCACCTAGTAAGTTTGCTCATATAATTAGATATTTTAAATACTGAAACAGATTTGTGGTATTGTCCGACACTTACTTACTTACTTAACAAGCTTGAAGAGCGTGAAGAGTCTCTGCCTGAGACAGAGCAGCCTTCCATACTCTACGGTCCCGGGCACGCTGCTTCCAGTTATCCAGACCAAGCGCTCTGGCATCCACGATGTCTCGATTCGAAGATCCTCTTGGCTGGAGCATTATTGTCCATTGGCTCTTTGTGGCCGAGCCAATGTAGTCGGCCTGTTTTAGCTTTCTGGACTACATGGTACGGCTCATAAAGTTTGCGGTTGTATCTTCTCCTCCATTCGCCCTACTCCCCCATAGGGCTATATGTATATTCTTTCTCTCAAAAGAGTTAAGTAGCTGCTCTCCTTTCCTGCTTATCGTTTAGCACTCTGCACTATAGAGTCGAACTGGCAGGATCAGAGTTTTGTCCTAGCCGGTAGCATGCACTTGGTTTTGCCCTCGTTAACTTCATGGCCAACTAAATGCGCCTGTTCTTCAATTACCGTAAAAGCCTCTATCACAGCACGTTGGGAACGGCCGATGATGTCGATATCGTCCGCATACTCCAGTAGCTGTACAGATCTATTAAAGATAGTGCCTTCCATGTTTATACCTGCCCTGCCCACTATTTGTTCCAGAGTAAGGTTGAAGAAGTCACATGATAGCGTATCCCCTTGCCGGAATCCGGTACATGTTTGGAACAGTTCAGATGAGCTGCTGCCAAACTGCACATTGCACTGCGCATTCTCCAGCGTCACACGGCATAATTGGATAAATTTTGCCGCGATCCCAAATTCGGCCATCGCCACGTAGAGCTCCTGTCGATGAATGCTATCATATGCGGCTTTGAAGCCGATGAAAAGATGATGTGTCTCGACTTGAAATTCGTTGGTCTTTTCCACGATTTGGCGATTGTTGGTTTACCGCGCCGGACACACCGATAATGCACCGATTAGTGTGCTGCAAAACGGCTTGAGTCATTCATACAGTACGTTGGATAGAATCTTATATGCGACATCAAGTAAGAATATGCCTGGATAGTTCTTGCGAGACATAGGATCGCCTTTCTTGTAGATGGGGCATATGGAGCTGATAGTCCAGTCGTCGGGCATGTTTTCTTCCACCCATACTTGGTTGATCATTTGGTGCATGCACCAAACGCATCACCACCATATTTGAAGAGTTCCTTTGGCAGGACATCGAAGCCAGCAGATTTGTTGTTTTTCAGCTTTTTAATAGCCATAGCAACTTTCTTTAAACTGGGAGGTGGAATTCCTTCTACATTGACTGGACGCATGTTCTCTTCTTGCCCTACCATTCTCTCAACATTATGCCCATTAAGCAGCTGCTGGAAATGCTGCTTAAACACATCTACAATTCCCCGCGCTTCGGTGAATAGGTTTCCACAAACATTTCGAAGAGCCTGCATTCTGGGCTTGAAGTCAGACTTGGCTTTCTTGTAGACCATCCGAATGTTGTGTCGAACGCTGGACTCTTCGATTTCCTTGAGCTGGGAGACTTCGTATGCCCTTTTCTTTCTACGCAAAGTTTTCTTCTCCTCCCTTCTCCTAGCTTGATACTCTTCCCTCGCTGCTCTTGTCTTGCGCTGCAGTGCCTGTATATGTGCACGTTCTGTCACCATTTTCCGGTGGTCGCACTCATCATCATACCACGGGCTCTTTTTTTTTCTCTGGTGGCTGGTAGCCTACGGTGGTCTCGGCTACTTCCTTGATGATGTTGCGATACTGGTTCCACATGGTGTTCGTATTTGTGGATGGTGAGTGCACAGCGGGGAGTTTTTCGCTCAGGCGCTCTTTTGTAGGCTCTGGCTACTTCAAGTGTGCTGAGGCGTCTAACGTGAAATTTCCTTTTTCTAAGCGATATACAACTTATTTTCATTGGACAGTAGAGCTCTATAGCCAATACGAGAAAAGAAAGTGGTCAGAGTCGACGTTTGCCCATCAATATGTGTAATCGGTGAGGATGTTAGATGCGCACCTTGCATCGATTAGCACGTGGTCGATTCGACCATCTGGAGAGCGCCGGGTCGCTTTGTGGATCCTTAGTCTTGGAAACCTAGTGCTACTTATCACCGTATTGCGAGCTACCACAAAGCCAATTGGTCGGAAGCCGTTGTCTGTTGTCGTATCGTGGATGCGCCGAAGATGTTTTCCTTACCGATTTTAGCGTTAAAGTCCCCGAGTACAATTTTGACGTCGTACTCCGGACAGGCTCCGTAGGCACCATCCAAGATGTAAACTCCTCCTTGATTGGGTCTTCACCTTCATCACCTCACCTTCATATGTGCAACCTCTTGGGGCAACTGTAATTAATGTCGCAGGTTTTTCTTTTCTGCGTACCTGAACCTATCCAACGTATCTCCTGGACCGCGGTAATATCTGCCTTATACCGCTCGAGGACAGATTCCAGGTTTTGACCCGGGGTGAACAACGCACGTACGTTCCAAGTGCATACTCTTAAATCATAAGCCTTTGTCGTTCCGGGTCGTGATCTTAAAACAGGGTGGTCCGTATCCGAGGTTGGTGTTTCTCTCATAATTTTCCGACATTATGTATATTTAAAAAATATGTTTGAATAGTTTGTATGATAGGTATATGGACGTAAGTTATAACATAATACGTAATTAATGCCCAAATACACTTAAGGTATTTTATTGTATAAATAATTTTTTTTTATTTATTTTCAGATTCTCTACTATGAAAAATGGTTAGAAACGATGACAGTGAAAGTATATACGGTAGGTTTTATTTTATTTCACGGCACTGTGATTAGGACACGTTATAAAAGTACATAGATTCTTCTTCTCTCCATTTAACGACGAGATTATGATCAGGATTATAGGGATCATAACTCTCCCACTTCATTGCATTCCTACTGGTCCGCGTGTGTATTTCGCCGGTTCGACCTCAAAAAATATCGGCAGGCCTCCCGATTTTGGATCACTTCATCATTGAGGCCAATCAAATGCTAATTTCTGCATTTGTGTGATCCAGGAGTTTTAAGGCCTACCTCTTTTACGCGATTGTAAGGGAACGTTGATTGCCATTGCCTTTTTCACGTAGGATGCCTCCTTTTAACATGAGAACACCAACTGAGTGGGTCATATTCTAATTTTTTTGAGATGGGTTCGTGAAGGCTTCCTCGGATTCTGGAACTTCTTATTCGATCAAGCATCTTCATCTTAGCTGCTGTCAACTTGCCCTCATACTTTTTGTACATTGTCCAGCATTGTGAACCGTATGTGAGTGCCGGACGCACAACTGCGGTGTAGAGCCTTTCTTTCTGCTTAGGATACCTTTTGCGGGCACGGAAGATGACAGAGTTTTCCTGCCACTTCATCCACCCTACGATTACACGATGATTGATGTCGTCATCAACGGTTGCTTCGCTGTTGATCATTGATCCCAGATATTTGAACTTTTCACTTGGAAACCACCACCCCATACAAATAAATCTCTAGAATGGGTTGACTTGAGTCAGAGAATGGGCAGTACAGATACTCTGTCTGTTTTTGGCTAATACGATACCCATTCCCTCCTAAAACATCTACCAAAACATCAAATGCTAGTTGCAAGGAAGTCTGATCATCACTTATGATGGCTCCATCGTCAACAAAGAATAACTGATGCACTTTAGGGTCCGTCACTTTTCCCTCAAGCTGAAAATATACGACCGTAATAAAGAGCAAAGGACTTAAGACACTTCCCTGGTGAACACCGAATTTTATTGGAAATTCATCGGTGACTGCTGAGGGACATTTGTCTTCGCTCCCTCATACATGTCCATGATCATCTGTACGTAGGTTTCAGGAACTCCTCGTTGTCTTAGCGCTACCCATATAGATTATTTTGTTCTAATAATAATTTAATAAAAATTAATATAAATACATTTGATTGAATTGATGGATTTTTTTTTGTGAATGTAGCAGGACGCAAGACTACGTATAGATTTGACGAACAGATATTTGTTTTATCAAAAGAGTAGATGGGTTCCTTTAGGTGAATAGTTTTGAAGAGCAAAGCACAGCAACCATATTTGAAAAAAGTCTCCAAGTTACATTCAAGAAATTAATGAGTTTCAGATGAAATATGGTCGAATCTACGACGATTGGAAACATACCGGGCAATTGAGTTGAAAGCAACCTTTAGCGAAGCGAGTACGAGTCGGGATCGGCATGGAGTTTACAGCCGTAAGATATTATGGGTATTATTAGTGCCTTTACCAATTTCAGTTTAACTTGAGTAGGTATAATAGATAATTATATAATTATTCATTATGGAATTTATGTGAACATCCCAAGTTAACTTATTGTTAAAAATAATTCCGAGATTATTTGCCTAGGTAACATATTCAACTTGGCAGGAATTTAAAAGGATTGGGGGTAAAATCGGAGAAATGCGGTAGATGTTTGGATATTGGTATGGCTTTAGTTTTATCTGGATTCAGCTTTAGACCATTGCGTGTTGACCACTCGAAAATAGAACGGAGATCGCCGTTGGATTTTGCAACTGCATCTTTAATCATGCCAATAAGGAAGCAAAGTACAATTGAACATCATCAGCATATATATGATATTGGTAATGCAATAAAACGGAAGGTAGATCATTAATAAAAAGAGAGAACAATAATAGACCAAGAATAGATCCTTGAGGAACACTACAATTAACAGGAAGAAACGAAGAGAGTTTACTATTACATGAAACAGCTTGCAAGCGATTTGTCATATATATGTATAAATTAATTTGTTCGAAGTGTCAGAGAAGTTAAAATATGTCGTATGTTTATCACAGAATATATAGAGATTAACACAGTCAAATTCTTTAGAAAAGTCAAGTAATGTTATTACAGTTGTATAATTAGTGTCAATTGCTTTTCTAACATGGTCAGAGACTTTAAGATAGGAGTTGTACAGCTATGTCCGGGCCGGAAACTTAACTGCAGAGTATTAAGAAGCTGCTTGTCTTTAATAAACTCTTCTACCGGGTAATTTTTTAAGAGGTTTAGAACTTTTTTTAAAAAAAAAACACAAAAAATTCGAAAAAATGAATGAAATATTTATTTGAATCGATAGTTTGAACCTTGCAATTTAATGTTTAAAGATAATTTCATGCAAATGTTGACCGCGGCTGCGTCGCAGGTAGCCCATCCGCTGAGTCCAATTTTGGCATACTCTTTCACACATATCGGCCGGTATCTCACGAATGAATGCATGGATGTTGGCTTCCAGTGCGTCAATCGAAGCGGGCTTGTCCCTATACACATTAGCCTTGGCATACCCCCACAAAAAATAATCTAATGGTGTCAAATCGCACGATCTAGGCGGCCAATTGACCGGCCCGAAACGTGAAATTAACTGTTCACCAAACTCGCCTCGCAATTGCGCCATTGTTTCGCGTGCTGTGTGGCATGTGGCACCGTCTTGTTGAAACCACATATCATGCAAGTCAAGAACTTCCATTTCGGGCAAAAAAAAGTTTGTTATCATCGCTCGGTAGCGTTCACCATTGACAGTAACGCTGCGATTCGCATCATCTTTGAAGAAATATGGCCCAATAATGCCGCCGGCCCATAAACCGCACCAAACAGTGGCTTTTTCGGGATGCATTGGTAGCTGTTGCAATGCTTCTGGCTGATCTTCACTCCAAATGTGGCAATTTTGCTTATTTACGTACCCATTCAACCAAAAATGAGCCTCATCGCTGAACACAATTTTTCGATAAAAAAGCGGATCCTCGGCCAGCTTTTCAAGAGCCCATTCACCAAAAATTCGGCGTTGTGGTAGGTCGGCTGGCTTTAGTTCTTGCACCAGCTGTATCTTAAAAGGCTTTACGCCCAAATCCTTCCGCAAAATTTTCCACGTAGTGCTGTAACAAAGGCCTAACTGCTGGGAACGGCGCCGAATCGACATTTCGCGGTCTTCTGTCACACTAGCTGATACGGCCGCAATATTTTCTACAATACGCACAGTACGTAAACGTGTTGGTGGTTTAATATCCAACAAAGTAAATTTGGTGCGAAATTTGGTCACAATCTTCCGAATAGACTGCTCAGAAGGTCGAGAATGCCGATCATAAAATGGAAGCAGCGCGCGATGAACATTTCGAACCGAGCACGAATTTTGATAGTAAAATTCAATAATTTGCAAGCGTTGTTCATTTGTAAGACGATCCATGGTTAAATTGCAAACCAAACTGAAGCTGTTTGACAGTGACACAAGGTACTAAACACACGTCAGCTGTCAAAACCAGTGTTGCCAAAACCAAACCAGCTAAAAAATCACCCTTTATTTGGATAAGAAAGGGAGTATAGCTATAGGCCTGTATTCAGTATTAGTTTCCTTTTTATGAATAGGGATGATTTTAGACTTTTTCCAAACGGACGGACGGGTATGTTGAGGTCATAATAATGGTGTTAAATATATGGGTGATGTAAGGAAGTATTGAGGAAGGAGATTTTGAATGAACTCAGGATGTATGTTATTAAGTTCGACAGACTTACATTTGGTAGAGAAGATAGCATTTCCTATATTATAAGCGTCAACTGAAGTCAAGGAAAATTCATTTTCTCTATCATATTGTGGTAGTTGTAAACTTGAGCTAAATGGTGCGCTTGGAGTAGAGAAACTTCGATTCAACTCGTCTAAATCAATATTGTCATACGAAACTATTGAGTTTTCCTTATTCAACCAATATTCCTAATTTCCCTCCACAGAAATTAAGAGGAACGATTAGAATTAAATCTATTATTATGGTAGCAAAGCTTAGCGGATTTAATTAGGTTAGTGACAATGTTACGATGTATTTTAAAACATCCAAGCAAATCGTCGATCGATATGAGACGTCCGTTACAAGATCAATCTGTAAATCACGATGGATGACATTATTTCTAATATACCATGGCGCATTTACTATTCCCCGGAGGACTTTGTTTTGGAATGTTTGAATTATTTGTACATTTGTTTTCTTAGTACAACCCCATAATTGGATACCATATGTCCAAACAGGTTTTATTATCTGATTGTATAATAAAATTTTATTCTTAGTGGAAACATTTCCGAATTATGTCCTAGCAACCAATAAAGTTTTCTATATTTAATATTTAACACTTCTACTTTCTTCTTCATATGTTCCTTCCACTTCAGTTTAGCATCTTAGTTCATACCCAGATACTTAGCTGTATTAGAATAAGGAACTACTCGGTTATTGATAACCATAGGAACATTCGTTATTTTCTTATTGGTAAAATTGATATGGTTGGATTTTGACTCATTAAGTTTGATTCGCCGTCGTTGCACCCAATCACATATCTCATTAACTGAACTTTGTAGTTTTTCTGCTGCGTTAGCCACGCATTTATCAGTTGATAGGAGGGCAGTGTCGTCTGCGAATGTGGCTATCATCGTATCATACAAATGAGGTATAAATACAGGGTTGGTCCCTGACCACTTCCCTGTGAAACTCCTGCTTGTAGATTTCAGAATACGCTGAACCATAGCGAACTCTAAAGAATCTATTTGAAATATAAGATTTAAGTATCTCAGTACTGTCTAGGTAGATCCCTATGAAGTTTATATTCTAAGCCCTCATGCCACCTTATCAAAAGCCTGTGCAACGTCTAAAAATAATGTAGAACAAATATGTTTTTCTTCTAATGATTTCTCTATGGTATTAGTTATACGATGTACTTGGTCAATTGTAGAATGCTTATTTCTAAATGATGAGTGGGAATAAGCTTTCTTTGCTCTATGATTCTATCTAGTCTTTTAAGAAACAGTTTCTCAAAAAGTTTTGATAATAATGGTAAAAGTGAAATAGGTCTATATGAGGTGACTTCTGATAGAGGTTTACCTTATTTAGGTATAACTATAATTTGGAATGGAACTATTTAAGTTTGAAACAATTATTTATTAAAAAGTCAAGTTTAAGCAGTGCTCTGAAGGGTAGTTCTATCAGAGAATTCGAAGAAATTGTTTGCCACACTTAGTGGAAAAGGTTAAAAAACATTTGTCAGATGTTTCGAAATGAGTTTGACCTTTTCTTTTGGGTCGCCGATCCATTTTCCATCAGATGTTCTTAACGGGGGATCATGCGCTTGGGGTCTCTTTAAACATTTAGCAGCCTTCCAAAGGGAGTAGTATATGATTTGTCAGCAGTTAAGTTACAAAGGTAGTTATTAAGAGATTTATTTTTAAATTCAGCTATCCTCTTTTTAAGTTTATTATTTAGCCTATTAAATTCAGTTTTATGGCCGGGATATCCTGACATTTGCCATTTTCTCCGAGCTCCACTCTTTTCTAATATTAAATCCCTAATATCTTTAGGATATTTTACGGATGCTTATTTACGTTGTTGATAAGTTGGTGTATTGTCATCAGCTGCCTGTTGTATATCGGCAAAGAATTGTTCCACTTCGATGTCAATATTGTTGTGACCAGTGGAGATCTAAGGTTAATAAATCCTTCGAGTAATTTTCTAAATTTACACCAGTTCGTTCTTTTATTATTAAGGCTTTCGTTGTCAATTTGTTCTATTGACATGCCGTTAATCGTTAGGATTACGAGTGTATGATCCGACAACAAATCATCATTGCTTTTAACTTTTAGTTCTTTAGTATTGATTCCTTTCGTTATGTAGAAGTGAATGAGGTCTGGTGTTTTCGCTGGGTCGGATGGCCACTAAGTGGGCGATCCCATCGAAATAAAATTGCAATTGAAATTTCGCCGTGCTTTGTAAAGCTTCCTGCCTTTTGTCGATACTAATCTAGACCCCCAGTAGGTATGTTTATAAATTATAAAGTTATTGCCTAGAGCTTTGAAAAGGTCATTAAGATCTTCCTCCGTAGGAAAATGTCTTGGTTGATAGTATATAGCAGCTATGTTAAATTGCTTTCGTTTGGTTAAAATATTTATTGTCGCTACTTGCATAGTTAGTTTTTCTATCTTTGGCTTTTCATAGGGTTTCAGAATATTTTTACAATCAACGCACTACCTCCCCTGGCATTGTCAGATGGATGGGGAGAATGGTAACAGAGGTATCCGGGAAGTTCAGTTTGCCGTTTGCTGATTGCTGATTGCTTGTACTTTCAATTTTGAACATTGGTTCGAATTCCAGATTTGACGCCTTGTAAATTCGGAATGCTTACAATTATGGCGCTATCTTTGGCCGTAGGTTTTTTTGGCGCGACCACTTTTGGTGGACTTCTTAGCATGAGTGAACTCCTTCTGGAGCTTGGTTGAAGGAGCAATTAATGGTCCCCCCCAGAATCCATGCGACCGACCTCCGAAAAGTGTGGGTTTTCCAGTTTGCCTGGTCTGCCACCTGGGGTATTTATGTCATTTGTTTTGTTCATTGCCATAATTTTTTTGTTGTAACTGAAACATTTTTATTATAGGTAGTTCAGTAAGTTCTACACACAAACCCCCTACCAGGAGGACCGGGACATTTATTTTACTTTTTGACGTATTGTTTTGCGAAGTTTTCGTCTCCCCTTTTTTTTTTGAATTTGAGGAGTGAAAAAGATTTATGTTTAAATCGTCACAAAGAATAAATTTAAGTGCACGGTGACTTATTTCTTCGACAATTGGGAATATAACACCGGAGTTTGCAATAAGTGGTGGCATATAGAAAGTTCCGATAATGCATTTATTTTCGCCATTGAGGATATCGATGAAGTAATAGTCAAAAGAGTGGGTGCCATCAGAACACTTGATGACGCTAGATCTAATATATTTTCTAACATAAATGGCCACACCTCCTCCTGTAGATCAATTTTTAAATTGGGGTGAAACCAGGTCTCGGATACGCAGATTATATCAATTAAACTGTTCTCAAATATCATTCTGAACTCATCAAATTTATTCACAAGACTTTGTGCATTTATGTTATTATGATTTTTTCATTTTTGATGCCAAAACTAGTGTCATTGCTGATCATAATATAAATACTCAACGAAGTCGCAATCAAACGCAGATAATTATACAGCATTACAGCTAGAGAGAGAAATGACAAAAAAACAAAGCAAACCAATGTGAACTGAGGTAACTTGAACATTAATTAAAGAAGTTAAAAGAAACGAACCGATTAAAGACTCTGGTGCGAAAAGAAAAACAAGTTAAATTTGTACGAAAAGAAAGTAAAAAAGAATTTGTACAAACCTAAGTAATTAATGCTCATTTTCATGTGGAATAACATTGTTGACGACAGTTCCGAGCTCAATCCTCAGATCTCCAATGTTGTGGATAATAAAAGAAGTGTAACTGGTTACGGTGCGGGTGTAAGTTTGCCCATTGAACGTAAAGACTGATGACAGAAGTGATTTTTTTTAGTCTTAAAGCATGCCGCTGCAATTGGTAATTGCTCTTCGTAAGACTGTCATTAACAAAAAAGGTTTTCAAATAGTAGATGCCGACGTCACAGAGCTTTAGAGTTTTTACAAAAGCTCGAAACAGCACGTATTAAGTTTTGTTCCTCCCGCTTCTCAGCAAACTTCGGTATGATGAGTTATTTTTGGCGCAAAAAATGTTGTGTAGGCAAGGGGGCTGAATTTTTACTGTAGCGCAAACTTTGTTGTAATAAGTCTCAAAAGTTTCTCCAGGAGCTTCTGGCACACCAAACACTATAGCATCACCGCTGATTTTCTCACTCTCTATATGGTCAACATAGAGATCGAGTTGCTTTATGTCTTGAGAGATGTGATTAATTTTGTGCACTTAAACTGAGATTTTAACTTTAAATAAAGGATTTAGTCAGACGATTAATATCCCATCGTACTCTCTACTTATTTCATTGTTTCCACGAGCTACAACCTTGCAAACGTTTTCCCAGTCAGCTCTATCAAATTTCAGATTACATTTCTCTACGGTGCATAATTCCTTCCATAGAGCATCCTGGAGCTTTGTTCAATGTTCAGCATCCCATCATTCACTCTGGCAAGCACCTATTCTCGAAGAAGTCCAGTCTTGGCCTTCATATTTTTGACTTCACTATTTACGAAAGTCCTCTGTTTGCCCCCTGCTGGACATCGTTTTCTGAAAAGGTATCGGTATGAATGATACTTTCTCAGCTCCTCTTTTGCGGATAGTCTGCCTACCCTGAAATTGTAACGAACGGTATTGCCGGCAGACAAAAATAGCCTTGGCACGTTCTTAATGTGCCCTGTCCCATTGACTGTGACATTGTGTGTTGCTCCTTTTGAACTGCTCCATTTTGCGAGTAGTGCAGATCGTCCGAGTTCCTGCCTACTACCGTTTTTCCTCCCCGGATTGTTTACCTTTACTTGTAGAAGCACTAGGAGAATTGAAATCGGAAGAGTTCTAGCCCGCAAACTTTTTTCTTCTACTAGACTTGCGTTGTTTTGTGTCGCGCTGGGAGATTCAACTTCAGCAGAGTTTAAGCCTAGAACTCTCCTCCTAAGTTTGCACCATTTCCCTACCCGTCGTGGGGGTAATTAAACCCACCTCAGATTTTTCTGAGCTCACTTCAGTGAGGGATATATCGCTCACCAAAAGCATATTATCCGTCTGAAGAGTCTTCAGTGATGACCCTATCCAGGCAGAATCTGGAGGAATGGAACGATCGCAAAAACAGTCTCCATCTCCTGCTCAGACCCATTCCCTTAATTTATTTATTTTATTTATTTATTTATTTGAATATATATTTGTTTTTGTATTTTCTTTTGAGGCAGACATAATTTTTTGGTTTTACGTCTTACGAGTGAGCACAGTCCACAGTTTATTTTAATTTAACGACCTGCTTAAATAAGGCATTTATACTGTGAGCCCAGCCACGGCACCCACAGGAGCTTGTGAGGACTGACTTTACCCTCAGCCTTACATTCTTCAGCACGGTCATAGCTCACACCACCAGTCCTTAGTTAGTTGCTAAAAAAATCTTCATCGTTCATCGTTTCTACCTTGTTATTGGTTTAATTTATCCACATACGAAATTGGATAAAGAAAATTCAATGGAATTTAATAGATGCAATTTTTATTTAGTTTTAGTTATAATTGCGATCGATTATAAGAAAAAATATTGACAGGCGCTTGCCTGACCAAAATCAAATTCCCCGAGCGGAACAACGAAGTAGAGTGAGCGAAACTTACAGAGAGTACTAATACAACATGGCGCGCCATATAATGGAGGTACTATGTATTTGATTCGTTGTAAAAAAACGTTTGAGAACTTTATTATAGTTTGTTTTTCGTATTATCAAATAAGATTATAACGCTATTTAAATGGAATAATAAAGAAAGAAAATTATATCCTCTAAACATAAAGCCCTACCGAAAATTACTTAACGTCGGCTTAGGTGCAGCAAATAGCGATTTCCTAAAACCCTCGACAAACGGGGTATACACTGGATTTAGAGGCTAAATTTATTAATGTAAACTGTATACGGTAGTTCAACTGTAAAATTAATTTAAAACGTTTATGAATGCAAAATATACTGTAAATTTGCAGTATACAAACATCGTTTTAAATCCTGTTCATAAACGTACAATTGGGGACTTTCTTTTATATATTTTATATAGATATGTATATATAGATATGTACATATATACGTTTTCTGCTAAATTGATTTGATATAAATATAGTGTAGCAACCAGCAAACTCGTTTTTCTATATCACAGTCAAACTAATCTTGTAACTGTGTTGGAAACAGTTTTAAAATAAGTAATTTAAATAAGAATCAACCAGTTTTTTGTGGATTTCTGAAAAGTGTGGAAAATAAATTCAGGTGGCGATATGTTCTCAAAAAATGGGTTATTACAATGGTAAAGTTTCCTCAAAGCCACGGTTTGTTGATATAGGTAGGTAAAGTAGCCGTTGCCTGGCATTAGCGCTATAGCGCCGTTTTGATACCACCACTAATGAGATATTTGGAATAGAGGGTTGAAAGTGTTGCAGTAAAGATTAGATCCACCCTGTTGAATTGAGGAAAGTTTTGCTATTATTGAGACCGATAACTGATATGTCAGAGAGGTCGTCAAAGAATGGTTTCGTAAGCGCTCGGAGTCTGGCACTAGTCAGTGCCGCGCACCCGCATAGGAGGTAAAATACGATTTCATTCACGTCATTAACTGCAATGATAAGAACGTATGTAATTCGTCCGAAGAGATGCAAATACTCACTTCGCAATTCATTTTGGACCCGTCAGTGAAGATGGTTAGAGCGAACTCTTTGATAACAGTATCTGTCTCCCATTCCGATCTGGCCGGGAATAATGCAGAGAAAGTTTTGGGGAAGTTTAATTTGGGTGTAAGATATTGTATTGCATATGATATTGTCAGAAGATATTGTATTGTATATGACATTGTCAGTAAATATTGATCTTACGCTCCTAAGTAGTGACCCTAGAAAGCGTAGAAAGCGATATTAGCCTTCGGCACTCTGTGTTCGAAATTCAGCTTCCAAATGAGTTTAGGGTCTAAAATGACACCCAAGTATTTAGCATTGGGGAATAGTGAGAGAGAGTGTTTAGAGGAGAAAGTCGGATGGTTGGTATTTTGGTTTTGGTGGTGAAGAGGAGCATCAGCTTTGTATTGTAAACATCCCCGATACCAGTATAACCACGCCGTCCACATACGCAGCCACTTTGATACCATCACTGTCTCGTTTCGACAGGATTTTGTTGAGAACCATAATCCATAGTAGAGGCGAAATTACCCCACCTTGCGGTGTGCCTCTGCTAACAGATTTGGTTGAGAGTCTGCTTCGCAGTTTTGCCTAAATGATCGTTGTTCGTAGCATGGAGTCGATCCTAATGCACTCCTCCACACCTGCTCGATGAATGATTCTTTGATTGCCTCAATATGGACTTTATTAAAATTACCTTCTATAACTGAAAAGGTGACTAGCGTGTATTGTTGATATTTGGTGGACCTCTCTCTGGTACGCACCACTATCTCAGTGGGCCTTCCACTGAGGTAGGCATGTTGAGATCACATAAAGGCGACCCGACTAGGACTGACCTTATGTGGAGTTCTAATATACGTTCAACTGTTTTAAGTACGAAAGATGTTAAGCTGATCTAAAATCCTTAGCGAACTCATGACTGCACTTGCCTTCTTTTGGTATAAAAACAACTTGTGTGACAACGGATGCCATCCCCGCAAATGACGATTAGCCAAGGTAGAATTGTACTCTGATGTTCTTGCAACAAAATGGACAGGATATCGTCTAGACCTGGGGATTTGTAGGGGGCGAAACTATTAATAGCCCAGGAAATTTTAATCTCATTAGTAAGTGCTTTAACCTCATCGTGTACACCTTGCGTCACTTGCTGGCTCTAGCAGTGATGCTTGAGACGGAGCTCTAGAGATTCTGCAATGGATTCTGTCCAAGTACCATCCTCTTTCCTTATGGAAGATGGGCTGGAGTGTCCTCTGCATATAACGTTATTGAGTCTAGCAGAATCTGGATTTACAATAACCTAACCAAGCCTGGGTTTCGACTGCTCTTATTACTTTTTTGTAGAATTTTAGGCAATCTTTGTCTTGTTTCCAGAACTTGTCACCTCGTTCGTTCGCTTCCGAGTTGCCGCATAGACGATGTCTTGCATTTGCGGCGCAACCTACGAGCAAGGCACTTGCGGCGCAACCACAAGCAGGGTACCCGGCTTGCATCGGTCTTGCGAGCCTCTTTAGGTCCTATGGCGGAGACCGCCTGCCATGCGCCAAGTAAGCAGAGGATATGTAAACCACAGATGAGGAATTAACCAGATAGTCAACTCTGCATTCCCTTATCACTTTCAACCCGCAAAAAATATTTACAAATGGCCGCAAATCCTCTCTCAATTGTACTATCTATGACCTATGACTGAAGTGGTCTGCCCACACCATCGGGACATAAGTCGCAAAATATTTTGTCGAAGATGGGACATAAGTCCCAAATTTTCTGATAATATATAGCAAAACGTTCTGAATTTCCATTAACCCTCCAACACTTTTTCACTTCGATTCACACTTATACCAGCACTTTTTCACACTTATACCAGCAAGTGTTCATAATAATTTTAAAAATTAAACACACAATTTAAGATAATACAATTATAATAATTATTTATTATTTCATATAACAAAAACAGAACAAATAAAATATAATCAAACCAAATATTTGATAAATAAAAAACAAAAAAATTCGTATTTGAATGACTAATGCGACATAAAGGCCGCCAAGCTTTTTAAAATACTTAATGAGTTTGTGATGGTAATGGGATATGGGAAAATATATATATTTTCCTATCGAAAATGCTTGGTAGTTGAGTACAACTGTCAAGTTGTAATAACATTGTCAAGTTATAATGTATTGTAATTTTTTTTATGAAAATAAACAAAACAATTTACTACTACTACTACTAGTAAGTGATTGCAAATGTTGTTAAAAAAGTGTTTTCATATACCAAAAATAATATTTGTTGGAATTTGAATCACATTATATTAAAAAGCGTTTTCAACCAGTGCCCAATTATGTTAAAGTACTTTGCTGCTTCAATATAACCTTAACCATCATTATGGGTGGTAAAGTTATACTTAAATTTATTGTCAACCGAAAATGTACGATTAAATAATATTATTTTGATTATTTTTTATTTAAAAATGAGAATAAATTGGTTAAAACATATATTTATTCTCAATGTTTTAATATTTTATTATGTTATTAGTGGTGATAAATTCATATTCACCGCATATTTTGCATGTTTATTTAACACACCCAAATTGTGAGGTGTAATCTGCTCAAATTCATCAACTGTTCCCAACTTCTTGCTATAAAAAATGACATTTCATATCATTTCAAAGGCCGTTCCCATTTAAAGCCATATAATTCGATACATGTGTGTACAGTTCCCATTTGATTTGCACGTAAAAAAATATTTTTAGCTCGACTTAGCTTGTAAGCGAGCTAAGAGATTCTCTCTCGATTTGACTATCAGGTTAATTCCTCATCTGTGATGTCTCAGTTTGGCAAACCTACTTGAGTTTGTAGTCAGCTTCTTCAAGTGCGACAGCTCGTCTAAGATGGCAACTTGCAGCTGATGGTCTCATCCAGATACTGATTGGTATCTGACCCTCTTAGCCTCTTCATTTTTGGCAATCTTGTGGCTTTTATCCTCTGAAGACATGCCGAAGCAGTAGTCTTCCTCCTTTTTCTGTCTCTTTGTTTTTTTTGGATATTCTTTCTTTTTGTGTGCAGCGGTGCGTGAAATAAAACAAACTTGTTCGCATACTTTCGTTTATTTGGCTGCTGACAAATACGTATGTATTCAAATTTTACGTTTTAAATTCCAAAGGAAATACTCGAATGATTTTTGATTGTGCTACCTCTGCAACCAAAAAAAATTATTGAAGTTTGATTTATTTATTTTTACAACAATGAATGCAATTTATACCAATTATTTACATTAAAAGTACTTGTTTTATGCAATAATAAACGCGATGCCTGTAGTTTTGCAATATCTTCACATTGGTAAACTTAATTTCATTCTTAAATATGTCTACCAATCATTTCCCGTAGGGCATCACTAAGACCGTTTTACATTCAATATAATAGTACGTACCACAGCACTTAAACCACCACACTAAGATTTTTAAGAATATACATTGGGTTCATAGCTTTAGGAGGCAGAATAAGACTGATTTTTACAAGAAGCTTAGTTGTTTCGTGTCAATCGCAACATCAGATATGTAATAGGTTTTTTAATGTCCTGTCTGCGTGAGAAGTAATTTTTGTAATAAATATAAGATGTACACATTTAGGATAGGGTATGACTATGACATAGTGCTATTACAGTTAGTAATATGATATCCAAATCGCAAAACATCTTCAAAATTTACTCTGAATTCATATCATACCTGAAGTTAATCTACATAGGTATGCACATAATTCAGCTAAAATAAAAAAAACCGAAACATGTCAAGGGAACGTTATCGCAGACTACAGCAATTGTATCTATCTACCTACTTGCCCTAGATGAGTTTTCATTGATAAAACAGTTTTGGTAACCAAGTACAAAAAAGAAACACATGAATGCTTACGTGTTTTAATGCTAATTGTTTTGTCTAATTAACAGAGTAAAATGTTATATAAACATAATTTTAGTGCCTTTAGTATCCTAGGGTTTCATTTGCTTATGCCGGAATTATAGAGACATGCGAAACCAAACAAATTATCTGTTTAAAGTAAGTTAATACTAAAAAATGTGCTGTTTCTTGCATAGATACATACTCTTTTTTTAGTGGAAAATTTTTCGTTGCATGTAACCTAATTTCGATATCCAGGAAAAGTGACTTGCATATTGATTGTTGCACTTTTGTTTTGAATGTGTTGTTAAATATAGAAAAAAAAATGTCGTGGTGTTTATTAAATCAGTGTTTTAAAATTGGCAAAGTTCATCCAGGTGTCTGTTTAGGTAAATATATGTACAAATATTATGCATCTCTACTCAATTTAGTTTATAAAAAAAAAGTATTAACCCTTTCGGGACGCAATTCAGGTGATGAAGTTAGAGAAATTTTTCATATTGGAATTAGTTAAGGTGCTTTTTATTAGTATAATTCATATAAAAAAAGAAGATATTTTTTACAGGACGGAGGGCGTTGATACATATGTGATACATATGTGCATGGGTTGTTACGTGGTACAATTGCGTACCATTCGTCCTGTATATCACAAAATACAATAGAGTTATAAATAAATATATTTATGAACTGTGCAAAACAATGTTTGCATAATGAATTTTTGCATTTCTTGTTTTGATGCGAATTTGCTTCTGCTTCCCCCCTTTGCAAATTTCCTCCAAATTTGGGAACGTTTTTGCGATTCGACATTATAGTTCCAACTGATGAATATCTAATACAGTCCAATAATTTCACCGATTTAAAGTAACGGTCAAAAAATAGGTTTACATATTTACATATTGATCGTGCTAGTCAATTTGTTAACGACTCTTTCGCCCAATGTTCCTTCAAGTGCCTCTAATTCCTTTCCACTGTAAATGTAGAAATCGTATGTGTACCCAGTAAGGGCATCGTATCGAAGCCACATTTTGATTCCAATTTTTACAGGCTTTAGAGGCATGCACTGTTTGATGTTACTGCGTTCTTTGAATTTGGTCGTAGACTCATCATCGATGCGATACACTATGTTGTAATGTTTGCAATTTTGTTATGTTTTTTTTTCAAGCATTCAATCAAATCATTCCCGTAGAACGTTTTGTAACAGTCAGCTGGCTTTTTGGGTGTGGAAAAATATATTTTCGATGTGACTATGAGGATCCGATCGCGAGTTGTTGCATTTTTCACTGGTTGGTAACCTAGTGATAAATTCGATGACCAATAATCATTTAGACTAGGCACTAGGTTGAGCACATTGTGAACATACAACCAATGATATCCTCTATTTCATCAGCGTTGGTAGGATCCATGGTCTATCGTTTATTTTTTGTATATCTTCGATGGATATCCAAACGTTCGTTTGTGCACTGTGCAATATATATGTATGTAGATAGATCTTGGCCAAAGTTTGTGGAAAATACAGTTTATTTTGGAACAAAAACTCCGTTGACCATAGTCCAAATTACATCCCCATCTTGAGTCTCACCTATAGAACTGGCTTCATGACGATCGTTGCTTTCGATTTCAGGAACAGCCATTTCTTCATCCGAATCCTCTCCAGAGTTTGAATCCTGGTCTTCTTCTGTTTCGAATTCATCGCTTGGATCTGGTCGAAAAGAATCATCACTGTCAGCCGAAAAGTCTGCTCCGGTTGAATTTTCTCCTTCATCATTCAATAATCTTTCAATTTCTTCGTGGTCTATAGTATAATGGTATATACTATATATAGGTCTATAGGTAATATAGTAGCGAAAAATGATGAGCGGTACTTATAGGAACCCAACATACAGGATGAATGTTACACTCTTATACCATCCACGTTTATTTGTTATAATATTATCACACCTTACAAATTTATAATGAATATTTCACTGTTTTTTTCCAAGAATATTTATTTTTTATTGAAAAAACACTAAAACATAACAAAAACTCGGGATTTTGTGTCCACATGCCAGTAAAAACTTTAGAATAAAGTTATTTACAGCTACTAAAACTGTCGAAAATCGGTTATATTTTGTGTCCACAATACTCACGGACGATCTGGTACACTTTTGGTTTTATTGTCGCGGATATGTGAAATTGTAGGGATGTTTACACTTTAGATGGTACACGTGTGTACCAAGCGATACCCAAAAGGGTTAATGCAAAAACAAAAAAAAAAGGATAACGTTTAAATATGTAGAAGATCATCACTATGCTATAAAATCTGGAACACAGGCAAAAACGAATGAATCCTAAATACGGAACTGTTTTCTACTACTAGATTTCGACGAATGATTTATTATATACGTTTAAAAATGTAGCATTTTTGTGAAGTAATACATTTGTGTTATTATTTGTTTAAGTTACAATTTAATATTTAAATGAAACTTAAGAAGAAGTTTTGTCCAAAAGCTTGTACCTAAGTAATAACTAAATAACATCGCACTTAAAAAATGTTATAGAAACAGTACCTGACCTTATTTAAACTTTTTCTTACTATTTGAAAAAAACTTCTTCTTAAGTTTCATTTAAATATTAAACATTCGAACGTTATATTTTTAATTAACATATATAATGCGATTGCCATTGGCTTTATGATTGGGAAGCGATATAATTCTACTCATACACGTCGCTCTTTGCATCAAGTGCCAGATATTTTGTTTAACCCTCTCAATGCCAGTTTTAGAGTAAGTAATGGAAGTGGAAAGTTTTGGAGCTGCATTTGCTAGCTGCATAAACGTCATTGCCGTTACTGACGTTGTGCCCTGAAATTCAAACAAGTTGTATATTTGACTTATTTTGTATAAGTTGTTTGCTAATTATTCAAACTGATCAGTGTGTTGTTTCTTTCAAACCGATTGGATTTGTACATGTGTTACCGGCAAACTAGTCTGACAAATAAAAGATATGCTTTTGTCATGAGCGCCTGCGTAAAGAAAAGGGAATGCGAAGAGTGAAAGTTCTTATTTATGGGCGTTTTTCTTCCTTAGTGCAGAGCAGAACCTTCAAAAAAACCTTTGTGTCTAGTTTTTAGCTGTGTTTCCCTTTTATTCCAAAACATGCTTAGAGCGCACTTTTTGAGCTCTTAAAAAATTGATTCAGCAGTCTGAGCATAGCAAAGGTCAAATTGACAGAATTGGAAAGAAACAGAGAAAATTCTAAGGCTCAGTCTGGAGGTCTGTTTTTCTAGTGCAGAATATAATACAAATTATTAAATAATTTAATTATATTGCTCATATGGTCGAGAAGTTCGGACTGTGTTCAGTGCTCTGCTCTAAAAATCATATTACAAAACTCTCAATTTACTATACACTAATGATCTTAATCAATATCACAACCAGTTTCAAAGGTTTCGGATAAAGTTTTAGATATTTATCCAACAGATAAAGGTATCTGATTTTTTTTTTCTGTTTCATAATAGAAAAATGGATCAGCCACTTATTGCTTGGCGAAACGCCAAAGCTTTTTCTTACAGTTTTGTACAGGTTTTTTTTTATGCCCTATGTTTGCAGTTCCTTAATATTCGTCGTAGTAAAGTATATATATTTATAATCAGCATCAAAACCTAAGGCTTTTTAGCAATGTCCGTCGTTCCGTCAAAATCGATGACTATATTTAGGCCTTTAAATATATACTCCCAGTGTGTACAATTTTTTTGATACGAACCACTGCCACGCACACAATTAAGAAAAAACTGTTTTAAGTTTTTTTTTAACAAAACGTTGTTTACTTCGAAAATTTCCTTAGAAAAAAAATATTTAGACAATGCAATTCCCAACATTCTACCCATATAAAGCTTTTAGCCATATGGGTTTTTTTAAATGAGAAAATATGTTTAGCATGATATTTAGAGAATATTCCCCTAATTATTTAACGTTTATAAAATTTTTGGCTATGCCCACTTTTTGATTTTATTATATTTAAAACATCAAATACAATGTCATCCAACGTATTTTCTATGGCTTTTTCATCGGGAAGAATATGGATAGTGTATCATACCATTCGCCCCAAGCGAACTGTAGCCTTTCTATTCATATGTTTGTGTTTATTAATAGCTTAACCAAACGCAAAACATTTAAGTATGTAAATTGTTGTTCTATTGTTGGTAAATTATCATGGATAAATTCTAAATTCTTCATCGTCGAGTGTTTTAAAAAAATTGGTCTTGGCCAATATACTATACATATATTTGTAATAGGTAATCATAAAATTCGTCTTCTAAAAATTCAAATTAATGCATTTTTGCATTTTTTGCTTGTGACAGAATTCTACGCTCGTCAACGGAAAATAACTCAGAAACTATATTTTGTTCAGTCATTTCAAATAAATATTTTGCTTATCTTGCAGACAGCCTCTTCAACCGGCTGATTGGTTATCGGAGAGTTTATCCCCCAGGTATCACTATTCAAGGCGTTTGAAACCAAAAGTTCATATTGCAAATAAGTTCCTGATAACTATTGACGAATAATAGTTTAGCCTATTTCTTTAAAGATATATGTAACTTTACTTTTGGTATCGCTTGCAGTCCCCTTACAGTGTGGCTGCTTGGTTAAGTACGCTGGACCACTAAGCGAGAGGTGACTGGTTCAAATCTCGCTCAACCTGTACCACCTGAAAGTTTTTATTTCCTGCCCCACCTCTTGCAAACGGCTAAAAAACATCCAAGAGTACGAACTGTCATTAGAAGCTTCTCAAAAATTAATTGACGTTCGAAATCGAGAAGGGTCCTGTATGGGCTGTTTACGCCTAATATTTATTTTACAGTCCGGGCTGGACTACGGCCAAAATAGGTATCTGCCTCCAATTACGCACACAAATTTGGTTTAGGTCATGATCTGCTACGTTGTCTTTTAGGGGTGGTGCCAAAGACTTATCAGGGTTTTGCATTTCCCGTAAAGTTCATCGTTCAATTCTTCTCCTTAATTTTTCGCTCAAAACATTCCAGGAAGATTTTATCTGATTTGGACAAAATCCATGCTTCTGCACTGACAACATCGGGATGATAGGGCACTTATATAATATCGCCTTAGTGCTATAAGCAAGTGCTTTACTTCTTTAATGCGTAGCCCGAAGAAAGAGCGATTGGCAAGAGTGCGATTCTTCACTTGATATCTGCGCTGATGTCACTTTGCGAAGTGATAGTAGGGTCCGGGAAGAAAAGTGTTTAAAAACTTTGAAGTTGTATCTATCCATCGTGACGTTGTGTCGGAGTCGTATACAATTCGTTTTGTCCTCATTGACAGACAGACCAATTTTCGCGGCATCCGTTTCAATACTTGCAAATCGCTGCTCTAATGTCAATATGGTCAGCATTATGCATATGGTATATCAAAAGTAAGTGTAAATTAAGAACTTCACACAAATCTTCTTAACACTTTGATCGTCAAGTCACACCTTGTAGCCACAGCTCCTGCCCATCATGGTTTTTCAATTGATGAAAAAAAGGCAGTAATCATGGCTCTATAGCGGTCACCATTGACTGTAACGTTCTGGCCAGCATCGTTTTTGAAGAAGTACGGACCAATTCCACCACCAACTCATAAAGCACACCAAACAGTCAGTTTTTGTAGATGTAGCGTGGTCTTAACATACACTTGAGGATTATCATCACTCCAAATATGGCAGTTTTTTTTATTGACGTATCCATTCAGCCAAAAGTGAGCTTCATCGCTAAACAAAATTCGTTGATACGTATTTCGAACAGAACCATGATTTTCAAAATAAATTTGCACAATTTGGAAGCGTTGTTCAGGTGTCAGTCTATTCATGTTGAAATGCCAAACCAATCTAAAAATAAATCACTTGACAGCTGACAAAATGGCTGCCAGTTAAAATAGTGCTGCCAACTTAGAGTTCTATACTTCTAAAAACACCCTTTATACAATTTCCAAATACGTGTTGAGTTTATAAATAATAATTAATACTAACTACATAGTCGATACTATTGAATTTTATTTTTTTATGTTCAAAATTTTGTGTTTTATTTACTACTTTTGTATTACCCAAATATTGAATATTTTTATAAAAACTGTAAAGCTGTAAAGTCTTTTTACATTTTTCATCGTGTAGTGAGAAAACTGTTAATTTTTATTGAAGTAAATTAACAATTTTTTGATTGAGAGATACATTTTTCGTCAGCAACTCTCTTAATGTTTGATTGCATGCCAATTGGTCATATAATGGCCATTTCGCAAAAAAAATCATCTTATTGTGCAAGCGATAACTGTCAGAAATGGCAATTATATGACCATTTGGCATGCGGTCTCATCTTACCTTTAGTGACAATTTTTTATTTAATGTGACTGTATTTCAGTATTTTACCTGTTCAACGAAGTTTATCCGCATGTAATTAAGCTTGTTTACTGATCCACGTCCGACTAATTTGTAGCGCGTGCTTTTATACAACGAATCACTTTTATGAGAATGTGTTCTTTTGCATAAATAACTTTACATCTAATTTGGATCTCAAAGTTGTGGTCATACTTTCGGCAAAAGATATTTTAATAAGTTGTTATCTGCTTCATACATACTGTATGTGGACTGTGGAGTACAATACACACCACTACATTTTCAGCAATTTATCGATACACTTTGTCATATTTTGTGCGTTAAGGCAACCAGCATGAGAGAGGCTATAAATTCTTTATTAGATTACGTCGGTGTTCACTCGTCAGCTGGCATTTTTTATAATTTTAGAGTTTAGTAAGTCGGATGTGTCCGAAGAAAGCAGTTTGTTTGTTTTGTCTTTTTTTTAATGATTTGTAGTTAAACTTTTGTAATGGGAGGTTGTTGCTGCGATGACGCGTCAGAAGATAGGGTATCCGCTGAAGTCAGTGAATACTCAGAGCAAATACAATTGTTGAAGTATGGTAAAAACCCGGGTCTATTGTTTATGTTAATAACATAGTTCAAGGTTCACATATTGCTTATCTCATTTTTTATTTATTTAAGGCGAACGTTTGCAGTATGATCGAACCTTCAAAGGACCGCTTTCTAAAAGATCATGCACAGATGTATTGTGTTTGTTAATATTTGCAATATTTCTGGCAGCCTGGGGATACATAGGAAGCTATGGTAAGTGTGTCCTCCTTGATTTTAATTTAATCACCGTAACTAATTTTCATTTTATTTATTTTTAGCTATTCGTAATGGCGATTTGAATAAGCTGTTAGTTCCGACCGATTCATTTAATAGAAAATGCGGCGTCGACGGCCCAGTGATAGATAAAAAATATTTATTTTTCTTTAACCTCGAAAAATGTATCGATCCATTTGTGCCAATTACTGGTTGCCCAACCCCACAAGTCTGTGTTTCAAGCTGTCCCACACAAACTTTTGTTTGGGACACCATGAAGAATTCTTTGAGCATAGCAGAGCTAAAGAATAGACTCATTTGTCAATCTGATCTGGATAAAAATCGAATTACTACAAAAGCCGAAGCTGAGATAGCTATAAATGAGAACAGATGTGCCCGTTGGTATGTCAAAAGTACAGAATGTAAGTATAGCTTTTTATGTTTATCTCTGTTTTGAAGAGTACAAGTGTTACTTTGTTTGCATGTTGTGTTCATGGTTTTGTATTTTGTTTAGTTTGTGGGTTTAAAAGGAATAAGTCGACAATGTAACGTTTTTTAATGCCGTTAATGTCGTTAATTGTAAATGAATTTGGTTCAACACTGTTATTCGGTAATCTCCGGCTTAGGTATGTACAGCTATATTATATGTGTACATTTAAAGTATGTGTGCGTAGGTATTGCCTAAGTCGCCGTTGGAACTGTTACATTCATATATTAATATAGATACCTACCAATTCCATTCATGGTACTCAGTCTCAGCGTTGCGATGACACCGTGAGAAATGATCTATAGAAATGGTCGAAGTTTCGTTTGGGTGGGTCAAAACTCAGAATAAATGATTAGGACAACAAACATATAGTAGCAATGTAATTAATGAATTTTTTTTTCAAAACAAACATTTTTTTCATTATTATTTCATATAAATATTATACATATTATAAAATATGTACTTTAAAATATCTGGTGTTATCTACTTTTGTTAACATTTGTTTGCCGCTATCATTATCTCTAGCATCGGTTGAATCGAAATTAATTCGTTTCCCTTACTTAAAAATTATGTTCTGCGCTGATGTTAATCAAATTTAAATAAGAAAACGCTTTTGCTGCATTAAAGTCCGAAGCTAAGTCTTAATCAAGGATTTTTTAGCTATTATATCCTAAACTAGAACATATACTTCGTGTTACGGAAATGGCCACGTGGTCACGAAAATTGACCCACAAGCTAGTGGGTTTCTTAAGACCCACGTAATACGTAGAAATCAAAAAAACATTTAAAGTTCATTGCAAAGACCCTGCTCATTGCCCAATGCTCTGTTACTTTTACTCTTTTATTTCATTTTATTTACATTACTCATAAATTTTGTTTATGACATTCGGCTTCGGTTTGAGTTGTATTTCTTAACAAAAACATCAATGTTGAAGAGTGGCCAAGTTTTTATGTACAAAAATTGCTTTTGCTTAACAAGCGATCCACAAAATGTTCTGAGATTTAAAAGACATCGCCAAGATTTAGGTTCCTGAAGACCGTAATTATAATTGCATTTTTCTTTTGTACTTGACAACGGTTTCGTGCTTTGGAATTATAAAGAATTATAGACTGTAACGTGTTTTGCTGTCCCACCGCCTGTGAATGGCTGCGTATCTGCGTTAAGAAGCTATGTATTAGTTCTGTATGCGCCGCTAACACGTTATAAAGGAACTCAATTTACTTTTTGCCTGGTATTATGTAGAAGAAAAGAATATCTTGAACTCAATTTTTAAATCACTTGGGGCAAAATAAATACATTACCTGAAATAGCAAATCTCAAACCTGAAATTGCTTAAATTCTCAAATCGTTTAGTGTTTAACTTTACTTAATTCAATTGTTTGTTTTATCTTCATAATATGCAGAGCCCTTTTTGTAGTTATAATAATCAGAAGTTATGAAACTTAAAGTAAGTCTAACATAAATGGGAATATAAAAAGGATTTTTACTTTGGAAGGTACTATACAAATAAAAAATTTCTCTACAAAGTTAGTTGAGTGTATGTTTTTTGCCTACTTGAAATACATAAAGGTTCTTTATGAAAATCAGGACCAGACTTTCGTAAGTCTTTTTTCTCAGTCAAAATTTAAGAATTTTTAAAGCTTTCTTTAATAATAAGCGGGGGCAGATGGTCAGTTAGTCATCAGTTAGTTAGTGATTAGACTTGAGAGACATCTCATATGGTCATATGAGAAAGGTTTCAATTAAACTCGATGCGCTTAATTTATAATTTTCAATAATTATAATATTTAAAAAATCTTACAGAATATCTTATAAGGGCATTTTAACGGTCTTATTTATATGCACTGGTTGCCATGGATCTCGAATTTGTCAGGTACATAAAATTAAAAATGGATAGATAACGAGCTTATGCCGATTGTGCTTCAAAATTGAAACTACTTGTCGACTTGTTCCATAAAATCATGATTTTTTTGGGGAATTCAGTTGCTTGCTTATAAACTCATTACTAATTCTCTAATTTTAAAAATAACACATTGAAAAAATAGTTTTAAATCGATGTGTATGGACATTTGCACCGGATCGGTGTGAATATATTCCATCATTTTTGAGATCACTCAGAAAACGGGATATCTCAGCCATCCAATCACTTCAAATGACACCAAAGTCTTCAAGCTTCGTATCATTTTCCCCAAATGATCCATCAAAAATAATTGAGGCATCGGAAGAAACAAAGACTAGTTTTGCTTTGACTAATCAAAAAGTAAAAGAAGCTGATGAGCCTATTCTGGAATGCAGTACACGACAGAGACTTGGCGAATCAATTATTAAAGAAAAAATGATAAAGACGAATACTTATTTATCTCAATTGGTTGGAAACATAGTAGCACATTTTTACAACGGCATGGAAGCTCAACAGGTGATTTTATGATACATGTTAGCCAAATGGTTAACATTTTTTATTTATATAAATTTGGTTTTGTTTGTTATGTCCCGGTTTTGTTTTTGTCTTGTAATGTGTCCCTTGTCCCACTTAACAGTTTACCCCATGTACAATCATAAATAAAAGCAAGACTAAAAACGTTAATTGCGAATTCTCTCAAATCACTATTTTAAATTTATTAGTGTCCAAACGTTGCGTACCATCGGATGTTGAAGGTATTAATCGATTAGTGCACGATATAAAACTTCCGCCGGAAATAACCACTTTAACCGAAAAAATGCTGGGTGCGGATCTTGATGGGGTAAGACTTAATTTTTAAGTTCAATAAGATAAAGGACTCAAAGGTGGACATCGTACGAAATGGTTTTAATTCAATTTTGAATTAAAGTTTATTATGTTTGCTCATTATTTTAGGTTTGTATTTTATGATTGTCTTTTTATTTCATTTGATTGCAATAATCAGAATTTGTATAATTTGCTGCGCCACTTCAGATGGAATTGTATTTTCAAAAGATGAACTTTGTTTCCATCTAAGGAACTTTACTTAAAACTAACCAAATTTACTTTAATCAAGGGTTACGCTTCTGCGCCATACTGCAACAGAAAAGGTGTCCCTGTAAGAACATCTAAT
Organism: Ferdinandea cuprea; assembly: GCA_963576555.1. Lineage (NCBI taxonomy): Eukaryota > Metazoa > Arthropoda > Insecta > Diptera > Syrphidae > Ferdinandea > Ferdinandea cuprea. The sequence goes on along the minus strand of OY754958.1, from coordinate 82,934,279 downwards.
TGACTATATCAGAATTGATGTTAGTTGATTCCATTGCGTTAAGTGCGGCCTGGCTGTCGATGTATGTAGATAGCAATGCTCGTCCGGATACCGATCTCATCTGCATTTGCTCAGCCGCCTTGAAGACAGCTAAAATCTCTGATTGAAAGACGCTGCTTGTTCCTGGTAGTCTTATATATTCCCTCAGTTCTGGATCTTTTAAGAACATCACAGACCCTGTTCCCTCTGTCGTTATCGAACCATCTGTAAAGATTGCAATTTCATTTGTTTTAATAACTGCATCTCCTTGCCAATCCCCCCTTTCCGGATATATTACACCATACGGAATGTTGAAGTCGACTAGGGGGGATTTCATCCATTATGATTGGATTTCCTGGCTTATGCTTCGAAAGGAGCTAACTATGTTCGAAGCTATTCCTCTTAAAGGGACCCAAAAAAGTCAGTCGTACTGCAGTGTTAACAGCCAGTTTTCTGATATGTAGGTTAAGCGGTGTAAGGTTCAGAAACGTCGGTTGGTACAGAGCGCACCCTTAATTGCTAAGCATGCCGTTCTTTGAACCGCCGCTAGTTTACCGCATATACTAGGGCGCCATATGTCAGTATGGGCCTCACCACCACTGTATACACCCAGTGAACCGCTGTAGGTCTTAAGTCCCAGGTTCTTCCTATTGTTCTTTTGCAGATAAAAAAAACATTATAAGACTTTTTAATTCTTTCCGCAACAGTTCAATTTTCTATCTAGAATTACGCCCAGATACTTCGCACTATCCGAAGAGGATAATTTCAAAGTAATTTCAAGTAATGTTTCACATCGATATTCTTAACTCGTTTGTTTTCTATGTTAGTCACCAATTTAATGCAACTCCGGTTGCCCTCAAAGATCGGAATAGTTTTTACTTTAATCAGCAAATCTTCAAGCAACCTACGTAACCATACACCTTTCTGCACAGCTTCTTGCTTCGGTTGTGGAACAAGCAACAACTTGCTGCTTCTTTGCTGTCCAACTTACTATGTTGCCAAACACTTTGTACAGGAATCCGCTTGTGGACTTCCTATCGGTCTCATCCGAAGCATAGTCCGCATCAACAAATTTTCATTTGGATATCTTCTGTAAGCCAGCTCATGATCCATAGTCGCCTTGAGGTATCCTCTCTGCACACTGCCAGTGCTTAACCCCTGGAGCATCTTGAGGACGAATATGCTGAGAAATGGTAAAACAAACATCTGTCACAACATCAAATACATCACTTTTCCAATAACTTTTCTATATGGAACCTTCATCTTCTTATTCGCATCCGATCTCTTAAAATGAATTGACTGTCCCATAGGAGTGGATACGCCATTGCATTCATTCATTTTTGAAAATGTCAGGAGATCATTTATTGCTTTATTTTGAGACATCTCTAGCCAGGATTCCTTTTCATTGAAAGTTATTCCTATACCAAGGAATTGTTCGAACCCAGCTGATTCTTTCATTTCGAATACATTTGTGAGCAAACTCTTTACTTCATTATGTTGCTCCCTACTTTCACTTATTAGCAGCTGAACGTCAACATACAAAACTAAATAGACTACATACCCATCGTGATGCCTAATATATACACAGTAGTCATATTGAGATCTCGAAAAACCAATTTTTACAGCTGCGTCGTTGAACTTTCAGTACCAGCAAAGCGGGGACTGCTTCAATCCATACAGAGCCTTCTGTAACTTGCAGACCATACCCCTTTTCGTCTTCATGCCCTCAGGGACCATCATGTATACAGTCTCTTGCAGTTTGCCATTTAAGAACGCCGTCTTCACATCCATTTGGCTTATGATGTAACCATTATGGATCGCCACTGCAATCACAGTACGTATTTCTGACATCCTTGCCATGGGGGTATACGTTTGCTGATAATCGATGCCATATTTCTGCTGCAAACCTCTTGCCGCACACACCTTTATACCTTTATACACACAAGGTCTTCCATTTTTATCTGTCTTCAATTTGAAGGTCCACCTACAGCTTATAACCTTAATTGCCGGAAATTTTGAAACAAGCTTGAACGCTTTTGATTTATCAAAGTTGGGTGCTGTCGGACCGCGAGTGGGGTTTCACAAGCAGACTCAAAATTTGAATCTATCTATTCGCCATCGCCACCATCAGCATCGCCATCAGTGAAGCTATTTTCTTCAGCATCATCTTCCACAGATTTCCCATCTTCCAGTGAATCAAATAGTCCTGTTGGCTCTTCAGCAGGTTGTCCATTTTCCCTTTCTAAAACTCGTGTCACATATGTAGATCTTCATACAATTTAAAATTCCTCGCTCTCCACGTCCGCTTTCTCTCGATTTTTCGCTGGAAATTTGGATCCATCGAATTTCACATTACTAGCAATCACAACTTTTCGATCATTAGGATCCCACAGTCTATAAAAGCTTCTGTATCAGGCTTATGAAATTCGGTGAGTTAAGTTATTCGCTCCTTTTTATTGGTCATTTTTATAGAAAATAACAAGTTAACAGATGTGTTAGTCCAACTCATCATCATTCGCTCTTTATTAATACGGGGGCTGCCGAATAGTTTTACTTAAAAGATTATAAAAAGTACTTGATTTGGCTGCAAAAATACACATCGATGCATAGCGATATCATCTTAGTTATCAAGTACATAATTGCCAAGCAAATAATAAGGGTATTCACGCTTCGATGTATCTGGTGTTGTATCGTTGTTTAAATGTGTAAGTACATCGTTTTCTAGCAATACAACTAAATATACTACCTGTCAACCTATTATACTGTAGCAATGGGCCAACCCTATTGTTAAGCTGAGAGTTAAAGTGCAACATGCATTTTTGACAGCTGGTTTTTGTCGTTAATTCGTAGAAAAAGTGTTTATTTTTATTATTTATTTGATTTTTATAGCTTTTTGTTTACATTGAGTTGATAAATATAAACAACGAAAGGCAGATGATTTTGACTAAGGTTCAGTTTTGCTACAAATACTAAAACATGTGTTTACTCTTTTATGTAAAACAAAATCAGAAAATTAAAAAGTAATGTGCATCTGCCTTTAATGTGCACTTTAATATTTATATCACATGAGAAAAAACCCGAACCCTTTCACTAAAACAAAATCTTAGTTAAGAAGTTTAGATACATTTTTCTTTCAAACAAAGTTTGCTCTATAGAAACTAATTCGGATATTTTAAATTCCGACATCGTTGCTGTGCTCGTTGATATGCGCGCCACCTAAGGCGTAGTTTTCCTCTACTTCGTTCTCTCTCCGGCTGGAGCGTTCGTGTTCATTCGCTTTACATCTCAAACACCCAATGGACAGTTTTTTTTGACCAATGCCCCTATTCCGGCTCTATGATAAAATTAAATCATTTCTATTTTTCACATTTCATTTTATTCAGCAAGTTGATTCTCGTTGCATCTCGTGATAAAATCAGATAAGTTTTCACTGAATTCCTTAAATATCATTTTACAGATTTGTTTTTTTTTTTGTTATATTCGCAAATATTGGATTTCCAAAGGAAATTTGAAGTAAACTTATTTAAATGAACCTCTGGAATTTTTTGCTGCCTCGGTAAGAATTTTTTTTTGAAGATCCATCTTAAAGTGCAATAAAAAGCTACAGTCCGCATGGAGCGAACAATACATATACATATTCCTACCCTATACACCCAAAAACAAGACGTCGAAAACACCACACATCCGTCGACATTGTCTAAATATTTTGCAATACATATGCAATTGCCTTGAAATTTTGTTTACGTACAATCTTATATATGCTGCTTAAATACATCTACTATTTCCTGCGCGTCGGTGACTAGGATTCCACCGCTGATGCGAAGAGCCTGCGTTCCGGTCTTAAAGCCAGCAGCCAGTTGCTTTCTTATAAAACTTCCGGATGTTGTTTCGGTCGCGGGACTCTTCGATCTTATTGAGCCGGGTGACTGCGTGCTCTCTTTTCTTCCTAAGCAGGATCTTCTTCTCCTGGTTCGGTACAGTGTGGATCCTTAGTCGCGGGAACTTAGTGCTACTTATCACCGTATTACAAGCCGCTACAAAGTCAATTAGTCGGTAGTCGTTATCTGTTGTCGTTTCGTGGAGGCTGTGCTAATCAACTAATCCGCCGAAGATGTTTTCCTTGCCGACTTTAGCATTGAAGTCCGCGAGTACAATTTTGACTTACAGCTGTAATAAATGTCGCAATTTTTATACCCTATCCTAAGGGTATATTAATTTTGACACATAGTTTGTAACACCTTTTAATATTCCTAGACCCGTAGACCCATAAAAGTATGATCAGGACCAAATCCTAAGACTATTTAGCAATGTCCGTCCGTACGCAATTTTTAGGCCTTTAAAATTAAGCTAGGAAGCTGACATTTGGACCTCATACTCACTAGGGCTCCAATCTCTTTGAATACGCCCACTGCCACGCCCACAATTTAGAAAAAAACCGTTTAAAAGCTACAGTTAGAGAGGTAGAGTGTTACAACCTTCACAAGATATGTAGGCACTCCCCTCCTTTATTTATCTTATAAAGTTATCTGCCACGCCTACTTTTTGTGGGCGTTTTTTCACTAAAATGCTGTTTTCTTCGAAAATTTTCATGGAAAGAGAAAAAAAATGTTTAACAAGATATTTACCCAATACTTTTTCCAACATATCGCCCAAACAATGTTTTTGGCCACTCCCACTTTTTGGGGGCGTTTTTTCAAAAAAACTTTTTTTTTTGTTAATTAATAGAATGAAATAAAATGCTATCCATCATCTTCTTAATGCTTTTTTCTGTTGGTACTGTTCGACCCAAGCGGACTGTATCCTTTCCTTATGTTTTAAGTATCTTTTAATACTTTCATAAGAAAGTGTTGGTCTTTTATGCGTTGTTCTGATAAAATCATACTTGTTTCTGATATCCGTTTTATTGCATATAAGAAAAATTTCTTGAGGTTTTATAACTCCAATTTTTGGCAATGCTATATATTTTGTCATCGGCTACGAGTTAAACCAAACGACAATATAACCGACATGTTTGACTGGTTGAACGTGCTGACCAACATTTATCATTCCTCGAAATGGATAAATCCATGCCGTAAATAGTGAACCTTAAGTTTTATAATTATTAAACTTAATAAAATATTGCCCAATTTTAAAACTTAATTTAAAAAATAAAGGTAAACATTTTCTTAGGTTGGAGAGAAAATCGTAGAGGACATCATCAGCTCATGGATAGTGATTTTCTTGGCTCTGGTTATCACGATGGTGGTGTCACTACTATTCATTTCTCTGATGAGGTGGGTAGCAACTCCAATTGTCTGGTTTTCAATACTCGGAGTACTATTCGGACTTGGATTCGGTAAGAATGCTTTCATAATCAAATAACGTTCAAACTTCAGCTTACAAATTTTTATTGAATTACAGGGGTATATTACAGTATAACACAATACAATTACTGGAAAGCAACTCCTACGGTTCCGTACCACTCCTTGAACCTATCGTCGTCGGTTAAAAATGTATTTCAGAAGCACACAACTTGGCTTTATGCCTCAATTGCTTTGAGTATAGCGCTTGCAGTTATATTACTCTTGGTAATTGTTATTCGAAGTAGAATTCGAATAGCAATCGCATTGGTAAAAGAAGGAAGCAAGTAAGTCAATAAAATTTTAAAACATTAATATGTCTTATAATTTTAATATCTATAGAGCAGTGTCATGCGTAGTGGCGACAGTATTCTTCCCGATATTTCCATGGTTTTTGTACATGTGCACTATAACACTCGCTGTCGGGATTGGATTGTATTTGGCATCAGTTGGAGAGCCGTCCTTTAAAGTTATTAAACCAAAACCTACTTTAGAAACTTGCAGCTGTGAAGGCTTAGCAATCAGTTACACTCTCGGCGCTCAGTGCGATCCCACAACATTTCAAAGCAATTGTTTTGTTAAAGATGCTGATCCGACGCTGGCAACTTTTTTTAAACAGAAAACTCCATGTGTTGATACTGGATGCTATTTTGAAGGGATCAGGAATCCGGCAATCGTGTCATATTTTCAGGTTAGTTTTAATTCATTTAATTCCATTAGTTTTGAAAAAACAAACGTTTTAAATAAATTACAGGCGTACAACGTTGTTGGATTCTTATGGCTGTCATTCTTTATTTCGGCTTTTGGTGATATGGTTCTTGCAGCAACATTTGCAACCTGGTACTGGACGTTCCATAAATCCGACGTTCCCTACTTTGTTCTCACAAGAGCATTTGGTAGAACTGTTCGTTATCATTTGGGTACACTGGCGCTCGGGGCCTTCATATTAACAATATGTCGTATTATTCGCCTGATTTTGGAATACATTGACCAGAAGCTTAAGAAGTTCGACAACAGTGTGACGAGGGCGATTCTATGCTGCATGAAATGTTTCTTTTGGTGTTTAGAGAATTTTTTACGTTTTTTGAATCGAAATGCATATATAATGTGCGCTATTCACGGCAAAAACTTTTGCGTCAGTGCCAAAGATTCATTTAATCTATTGATGAGGAACTTTCTTCGGGTAATTGCTGTGGATCAAGTCACTGATTTTTTGTTCTTTCTATCCAAACTGCTGCTAACAGGTGCTGCTGGAATTGGAACTTATTATTATTTGACAACAAACCTAGATGCACATCGTTTAAATTACATAGCTGTACCAATAACTATAGTAGTTATAGCTACTTTTTTGATAACAAGTGTTTTTTTCGGAGTTTATTCTATGGCAGTTGATACGTTATTCCTATGCTTCCGTAAGTTCAAATTTATTTTTATTATAATCTACAAAGGTTGTTTATATCTTTATTTTTAGTGGAAGATTGTGAACGAAATGACGGAACTGAAGAAAAACCGTATTTTATGTCGAAACAGTTGATGCGAATCTTACACAAGCGCAATAAAATGCCAAAGCAATGAATTACCTTCAAAAACAAAGAAAATTGCTTGTTGTGGACTAACAAAATGGAAATCAAAAGGGAAATAAAATATAGTTTTTGATAGTATTTATGCTCAGTTTGCTCAAAATGATGTGAGAAGAATGAATTACCAAATATATATTTATATATATATATACCTATATATGTATATATGTTTCTATTTATATAATTATAATTTGTTATTTTAAAGTAGAATAAAGAACTTATATTATTAACATTCCAGAAAACATCTTTCAACGACTCACCACGGACTGAAGTCCTGCTTGCATTATAACAATGCATTTCAATGCCCCTTTCCAGATTACATAACACAAACCGCGTACATTTTTGTTGCATCTTATCAATTTTAATTAGTAAAGAGTTTTTAAAGTGTAATGTCGTGTTCGTTTGGTAAGACTTTCGGACTCTTCTGAAACTATTCGTTTGGTACTAAAATGACTGTTCCTCTTCTGGAAGGAAGAGAAGAATTCAGAATCAAAACCAGAAGTACTTACCCATTCAAACACCATAAACGTCATAATCGATAAATGCCATCAATTTAGACGAGATTAGCTGAAAGTTATTATGTACCAAATTTAACTAAACGAATAATAAAATAATGTTGGGTGTAATATAAATATATTACAATGACTAATGCTATTTTTCTTCCATGCCCTTCTTTGTTATCAGATTGGCAGTGAGGCGGTTGGAAATACATATACACATATACAACGACAAATACACCTCAAAATCAAATGAAATATGTTTGTTTGTTCTATTGGCATCACGGATCGGAGAGCTCTTCCGGATTATCAAACGAAAACGACAGGGTCATTTAAAGCGAAAGAATTACATATGATAAATTCATCCTAATTTGTAACAATTCGTACTTGTTTTTATAATTTGCACTTGCAAAAGGGATTGTTAGTAACACAGCACGGGTTTAAGGATATAAGGAATTTGACGAAAGGATGAAAAACTGATGGACTGTTATAGCCACGCTGCACCAACACCAGGAGCGCCCTCAAGTGTGGTGGACGTCCGTCCGCTTTCGGTGATTTTTAAAAGTAAGTACCTTGCCATGATTTAGGATTTGTTGTAGGCTAGGTTGAGTGAGGCGGCACGAACCACCCTGAACCTGTTTTGTATTTGCCTTTTCCCATTCTTTTCCTTACCTTTATTTTATTTCTTTTACTTTTCTATTTCCAATACCTATCGTTAGTGGCCTTGTTTGGTGTTTTAATAAATTCATGTAGCACTAGTCCATCCTTACTTCTTTTTTTGCGTTGCAGACCCGAACGCTTCAAGGCTTCCATCATAGACCTTCAAGGTCATAATGGAATTGCGGAAGCGTGAGGAGATGCAACGAATTTTACTCGTACTTGTATGTTTTTCAATTCCACCACACAGAGGGACTGTTAATTGTTCGTCCGCAGTCGTAGTTCAATTTTTTTTTTGTGTTGCTCAAGGTCAGACCATATCCTTCAGCCAACAACAAAGCCATCGATATATATTTTGTCTATATATTATCTATCTATCTATTTAATTTAGATATAAAGATCATTTTTGTATTCTAGTTACGTATTTATATTAGTTCTTATATGTATCTTATGTACATATTTATTTAGTTAGTTATCCAATGTATCATATGTTATCTTTATTTATCTTTTCTTATTTATATATTCATTTGTTATCAGCATTACGTTTTGTTGTAAATCTGCGTCGTTGCGTATATAAGTAGGTGTTCTCCTGTTCTTGTTGAGGTTAATTTTCTAAAATGGAAAAAACAAATACTAAATTAGAAAAAACAAATAAACCACCATTAAAGAAAAGTGTTACCCGTTCTCAGACCCAGACAAAAAGTGACGTCGATAAAATGCCGACCGAAAGTTAAGTGGCCTCCAGTACAAGGGTCCACTGTTGGTCCTCCTAATGGTCTTATGGAGCCATCTGTGTTGGTAACCGCCTTACATGACCATCCAAGTTTACGTGCTTCCAATTTTTCTTTGCCAACAAGTAGGTTTTCCAGTTCGATCGAATCCATAGCAGCAATAAGTTACAGCACTGTGAGTGGTGCTGGTGCAGAGTTTATGGCAGCTCAAAATGCCAGCGTCCAAACAGTGAAATATAAATAGTTTGAATAAAACATTAACTGAAACAAATGACATTAACTGAAATGAAATGAAACCATCTGATCTAAAGAGTTATATAAACTTAGCGATAGTAAATGCATTCTCGTCCTATAGAGATTCTCTTAGGGAAAACATTTTCAGAATCCTGAAAGCAGAAATGAAGAATAGTTTCCTCGATTTTATAAGGGAAATTAATCAGGTTACCCCTCAGAACCAAGATGAAATCACAGATACCATCAACCATCCCATGTCCGCCTCCTCAACAGCAGCAACGTGAAGGTTGGAGATCGAACCTTAACAGGCATGCCTTTTCAACGGCTAGAAATAAAACGGCAAGATTTGAAACTCCCACTGTTAACGACAACAATGATGTGCATAGTGGTAATTCTTATCAGCAGTATCGTCGGATCCGACCAACCAGGAGTACCCAGAATCGGCAGCGGTACAGATGCGGAAAACGTTTTTCCTAGTGCAGAGACTCCGATGAAGCATACAGCTCATGAGATTGAGTATGTGGAGGAGATCGCGTGCCCTCATAATGCAGTATTGCGGTGTGCGCCCAAATTCGACTGGAAGCTTTCCAGGATCAACAACTTTAAGTTGCTGGAACTGTAAAGCTCCTGGTCACACATTTGTAGATTGTCCTTCACCAACACGCTACCTCTTCTGCTAAAAATGCGAAACGGAGGGGGTGATTACTTCGAAATGCGGAAGGTGTAATCCGGAAACCCCTCAAAGGAACGCGGTGCAGTTGGGTGAGACGCGTTCGACTCAGACCAGCCGGTAAGTCATAATTGTAGCAGAGAAACCAAGTCAAATGAGTCCGATTTTGGTAGACCACTCGCAGACACTACAAAAATAAAAATATTACCTATATGTAAGCAATTAGAACTAGAATGTAAGACAAATAATCAGCCCATGTTGTTGGGATGATAAAAGCTTCAGTTTCATATAAAGGCAGCGAGAAAATCATCACCTTTTACCTGGTGCCAAATCTCAATCAGGAACTCTACCTGATTTTTGGAAAGCGTTCCCGATAGCACCTAACGTGATAAGTGCGATCACAATTCAGAATGATGTAAGTGACTAGAATACTCACCAGCTTGCTTTTCAACAGCAGTCCGAGTTGGAGGCAGTCAGGGGAAGATTTCTCTGCTACACTCAGCATGGGCTTGGAAGGACGGAGCTGAAAGAGCATGTCATCGATACCGGTGATGCAGCCCCAGTGTAGCAGCGACACTACCCTGTTTCTCCAGCGGTGCAATCCCAATTGTACGACGAAGTCGACCGGATGTTAAGTTTAGACGTGGAGAGGGAAAGCCCATGGTGCTCACCAGTCCTTACCTTATTCGGACGCCAGGTCATCACTGACAATTCCAGCCTTCGTTGGTTGATGAACCTGAAGGACCTGAACGGCAGACTGGCGAGATGGAGCCTTAAGTTACAGGCCTTCACCTTCATAAAGAGCACTGAAAGGGCACGCTAAATGTGGTACACTCTTTCTCGAGTCTACATAGACAGCATTTTAATGGAAGAAGTAGCACCATTGGTTGATCTGAACTTTGAAAAATTCCAGTACGAGGAGTTCTTGAATCTAATCGAAACGGTAAAGCATTACCGAGCATTACCGCCTTTTGTATGATGACGCAATGGTAGAACACAACTGGCAACTGTGGGTCCCATCCGGCCTAACCGAAGGATCATAATCCTCCCCAGGTGGCTCACGGTGGAGTAAACAAGACCCTGAAACGAATTAGACAATATTTCTAGTGGCCGAACATGACTGTCCAAGTTAAGAAATATGTGTCTCAGTGTACTACCTGTAAACACTGTAAGTCGTCCAATTAGGTTTCACGCTCCCCTTTCAAAAGCTGTATATTGATTTTTTAGGTCCGTGTCCCAGAACTAAATCCGGTAATGCGTACTTTTTTGTTGTCCTTGACCATTTTTCCAAATTCGTCTTACTTTAGCCATTAAAAAACGCTAACACAAGCAGCGTTGTAAGATATTTACTCGAAGGTGTTTTTAACTATTTATTATTTTTTCTTTTCGTTTAATTTATTTATTTATTTATTTATTTATTTTTAAGTATATATAGGTAATTACTCGATGTTATTTATTACTTCCAAGTTATTTGTTTATCTAATTTGTTTGTTATTGTTCTTGTTATTTATTTTATTACATAGCGTTCTTTAATGTAGTTATTTATATGTATCTATTGCCTAAATGTAGAATACTAAGTTAAAGGATCACATCTGGGTGATCATAAAAAAACGCGAACGCACGCCAGGAGGCATGGCCACTTGTTCAAATTACTGTTGAAATACAAAAAGACCGTTGCAAATAATTGAATATGATTTATTCCGTCCAGTTACACAGCTAACTTAGAACTAACTTATTCAATAATAATTCCCCGTTGGGAAACCGTTGGTCCCACGGTGCGAAACACTGATTCGTAAAATAGGCCACTGCACGCGTATTCGGTGGCAGTATCGCGATCGTAACAAGGTCCTCATGCACTGGGACTGTGGGAACGGGTTCAGACATGAATATGCTGACACAGCCAATGCGCATAAACTTTGATCGTGGCCTCCCCCTTTAAAAATCTACGTCCCGTAGACGTCAGAACCAGCAGAGTAAGTTCCGCGCTGAAAGGATAGTGGGCTCTCTAATTGGTTCGTCCTGTAAGGCATATTAACCGCATGGATGTCCAATTTGACATTAACCTCACGCCATATAATTAAAACCACGGCTGTCACCACCAGGAAGATTACAGCATTAGTACCAGAGGAAATCCATAGTGTCGTGGAGTTTATGTACATAGCCTATATCCACTCTGTGGTTTCTAATGATAGCCCCCGTTAGTACTGGAGGAAGAACCTGCAGGCTCGTAGCTATGAGGCTAAAAAACGTCCAATTTCCTAATTGTTTCGTTATTCAACTGGAAAACGTAGGTACCGTCAAGATGGTTGGCAGTGTTCTTTGATACCAACTCTCCCTTGCAGTTGGTCACAAATATGGTGTCGTCTTTGACAAGCTCAATAACTCTATTTAGGTTAGTATGATAATTACAGGTTGCAGGAGGAAAGGAGGTCTTTCAAGACTTTTGCTATGCAATCTTCCTCAGGAATTTTCTGCAGTGACCTTTCGTCGCAAATTGTTGAATTGTTTATGGAAAGGCAATAATCAACTATTCCAAAGGTTTCCCTGTGGTTTACGAGCATCCGTTTGAATTCAAACTCGATTTGCATGTCTCCATTTATTGCCGCTCTTGTGTGCAATAGGTTAAATTCCGACTTCCTTACTGAAGGCATTGCAAGGATGTACAGAAGTTTTCTGTCGTTTGTATAGACCGAAGGTGTCGCATATTTTATTGCCTGGATTTCGTTTCCTATTTATCTCCTAATTGTCCAATAGGTTTGTGTTCACTATCCCACATCAATATCTGATTAATGACGTTCTGTTCGAATTTTTCTGCGTCAACTGTTTCGACTTCGTGATTGAACGTGTAAATCATCTCGTTGATTTTTCGGGTAATGTCCTACGTTACCCCGAAGATACGTTCATTTATCTTGTATTGGTGGTTATTTTTCTGTATTATTTCCTTTTCGATTTTGTTGCGTTATAGTAACCTTGGTCCCATCCATTTCTCCCATTTTCCACCACTTCCCTTTAATTTTCGGCCCTCACTCCTTTTTTTCAGTCATCTTACCTGAGCGATGTTACCATGGGGAGTTCCTGGATTATTTCCATCCAGCTCTCATGGTGCGATCATATGCTCCTGTAAGATGACAACAGCAGGTTTACCAAGAGCCCAGACGAACGGTCCGGAACCTCTGAAGGACGGACAGTCCTATCAAAAATACCATCAAATGACCATGCCATCAAAAATAACTGAGAGGACAGGTGTCCGCACCTCAAACCTAGTCCATTAACCGGAAGCGAATGAACCGAATGAACGTTTTTGATAAATCACCCCTCAGGCCTCTAATGAACACATCCAGAGCGCGGTTTCGGTAGGTTTCCAACAACGCGCCTAGGGTTTCCGGAGAATATGACTCCGTCTTGATTTTATTGTTAATAAGTGAAAATTGGTGGTTCACCGTCGCATAAAACTCGTCTAGCTTGGTCCCCTTTGAGTCAGCTGATGCGGTTGGTGCTCCAGCCATGATACGTATTGTGTTGGATCCCCGTTAAAAACTTGAAGCTCCTTGACACAGTCAGGTAGCCTGCAGATATCTCTCAAGTCATCTTCGGTCTTTGGGCCCCATAGTTGTACCGACTCCTTCGTAACATCACCCGTCTGAATCGAACTCGAGAAGGGTTTGATTGACTATTTGGGTTTTGCTTCAATTACAGAAGATAGCATTGTTTTTTGGAAGCATTTAATTCTACTCTATTGGTTTTACCCAACTTAAGAATGCTGTCAAGGTCAGAATTTAGTGAGCTGAACATACGTTGCCGTTCTAGCTCCAAGGACGAGGAACATAAACCCGGAAACGTATATGAGAGGCTGAGGATACTGTCATCAGCGATAGAATGGATTGGATAAGAACTAACATACAGGAGATCATTGATAAAAACAAGAGAAGGAGTCGGAGACAAAATATAGCTTTGGGGAACACCAGCATTTATTTGGTCTGCTTCAGCAGACTTGAAGCCGTCCGTAACAACTTGTATTGAACGATCCGAAAGGTAATTTGCAATCAATTGATGGAAGGTCCTATCGATTCCAAATAAAAGCATTTTCGCAAAAGAGCTTGATGCAAAAACACGCGTAAGCTTTTCTATCTATCCTATTCTTCAGGGATCTTCCCGAGAAGATGGAGAACAGATTTTGTCTAGGCAATAGAAATGCTGGTAATTCGTCAGCATAGAAAGTAAGGTCGTTGCACTTGATAGACAACAAGTGCAACGACCTTACTTTCACCAGATTTGAAAAGATTGAATAGTTTAATCTCGCTTTTCTATTAGATATGTCATCAAATCACCACTTGCCCCGAAAACTGTACTGCCGGTCATTAAGAAGTTTTCGTAGTTCAAGATATTTGATAAGCTGACGATTTATGAGTTCAAAAATTCTGCATACTCAGTTTTTGGAAAAAAAAATCGATTAACTGTAATTTATAAAACCGAAAATATCTCAAAAACTAATAAAGGGAACTTCAAACAAATTTAAATTTTTTTTTATACTATAAAGTTGAACAAATTTGCATACTTCAATTTTTGAAATAATTTTTTTTTAATTTTTTTTCCATTTTCTAAAATTTAAATTAAATTCGTTTTCTCAAAAACGGCTCTAACGATTTTGATAATTTTTTGTATTTCGAACAATTATATTAAAAGTGTCCAATGTGCGAAATTAGATCAAAATCGCAGGTGCCGTTTTTGAGAAAATTTAATTTTTCAAAATCAAAAAATTGATTTAAATAAATTTGTCCCCCCCCATTCATTTTCAATTCATTTTGCGATTTAAAAACGCATCTATGTACTTTCATGGGAATGATCGTCATGTCTCACAAGACAGATAGATTTTATTTAAATCAGAAAGAAATGGGTAGATTGCACCAAGAATCCACCGAAAATCCACTTTCAAGTTAAATTCTCGCATCCTTATTTATAAACATATTTTAAGGCCAGCGTAAATTTACGCAATACTTAAACTGCCCTTATGCAGAAAAACATTATTTATAAAACTTAAGCGATGCGTAACATAAGAGCCAAAATTTGCGTTTAGAGGCTGCGTAAGGTGTATGTAAAATTTGTTTATACCCTATCCTAAGGGTATATTAATTTTGACACATAGTTTGTAACACCTCTTAATATTCGTCGTAGACCCATAAAAGTATATATATTTATGATCAGGACCAAATCGTAAGACTATCTAACAATGTCCGTCCGTCCGTCCGTCCGTACGCAATTTGTAGGCCTTTAAAATTAAGCTAGGAATCTGAAATTCGGACCACAGGGAATGGCTCCGAAATGGTTAAGTGTAAATTTTTTTAATACGCCCACTACCACGCTCACAATGTACAAAAAACCGTTTTAAAGCTAAAGTTAGAGAGATAGAGTGTTACAACCTTCACAAGATATGTAGGCACTGCCCTCCTTTATAAGTTTGTCATATAAAGTTTTTTGCAACGTTTATTTCACTTAAATGCTGTTTTCTTCGAAAATTTTCATAGAAAGCGAAAAAAAATGCTTAACAAGATATTTAGCCAATATTTTTTCCAATATATCGTTTATACAAAGTTTTTGGCCATGCCCACTTTTTGGGGCGTTTTTTCAAATAAATATTTTTTTTTGTAAATTTAATAGAATGAAATAAAATGCTATCCATCATCTTCTTAATGCTTTTTTCTTTGGGGCATATAGGGATATGGATAGGGTATCATACTGTTCACCCCAAGCGGACTGTAGCTTTCCTTATGTTTTTTGGAAGCATTTAATTCTACTCTCTTAGTTTTACTCAACTTAGGAATGCTGTCAAAGTCAGAATTTAGTGAGCTGAACATACGTTGCCGTTCTAGCTCCAAAGACGAGGAACGTAAACCCGGAAACGTATATGAGAAGCTGAGTATACTGTCATCAGCGATGGAATGGATTGGATAAGAACTAACAGACAGAACAGGAGATCATTGATAAAAACAAGAGAAGGAGTCGGAGACAAAATATAGCTTTGGGGAACACCAGCATTTATTTGGTCTGCTTCAGCAGACTTGAAGCTGTCCATAAAAACTTGAATTGAAAGATCCGAAAGGTAATTTGCAATCAATTGAAGGAAGGTCCTATCGATTCCAAATAAAAGCATTTTCGCAAAAGACATTGATGCAGAAACCACGCGTAAGCTTTTATATCTGTCCTATTCTTCAGGGATCTTCCCGAGAAGATGGAGAACAGATTTTGTCTAGGCAATAGAAATACTGGTAATTCGTCAGCATAGAAAGTAAGGTCGTTGCACTTGATAGACAACAAGTGCAACGACCTTACTTTCACCAGATTTGAATAGATTATCCCGGTTTTCTATTAGATATGTCATCAAATCACCACTTGCCGCGAAAACTGTATTGCGGTCATTAAGAAGTTTTCGCAGTTCAAGATATTTGATAAGCCGACGATTTATGAGGATGGGATGAGTTCAAAAATTCTGCATACTCAGTTTTTGGAAAAAAAATCGATTAACTGTAATTTATAAAACGGAAATATCTCAAAAACTAATAAAGGGAACTTCAAACAAATTTACAGTTTTTTTTTATACTATAAAGATGAACAAATTTGCATAGTACTTCGATTTTTGAAATAATTTTTTTTTAATTTTTTTTCTATTTTCTAAAATTTAAATTAAATTCGTTTTCTCAAAAACGGCTCAAACGATTTCGATAATTTTTTGAATTTCGAACAAATATATTGAAAGTGTCCAATGTGCGAAATAAGATCAAAATCGCAGGTGCCGTTTTTGAGAAAATCTACTTTTTCAAAACCTAACAATTTATTTAAATAAATTTGTCCCCATTCATTTTCAATTCATTTTGCGATTTAAAAACGCTATGTACCGAGAAAGTTTCGTATGACGCAGTCGTGGAATTTATTTGTGTGTGTAGCCACGACTTTCATGGAAATGATCGTCATGTCTCACGAGTCAGATAGATTTTATGTAAATCAGAAAGAAAAGGGTCGATTGCACCAAGAATTCACCGAAAATGCATTTTCAAGTTAAATTCTCGCAGCCCTATTTATAAACATACTTTAAGGCCAGCGTAACTTTACGCAATACTTTACTGCCCTTACGCAGCAAAACATTATTCATAAAACTTAAGCAACGTTGCTTAAGCGATGCGTAACATAAGCGCTAAAATTTGCGTTTAGAGGCTGCGTAAGATGTTTTATAAAAGGTGATCCATTTCGAGGTTCCCAACTTTTTTAAAGAAAAAAACACAGAAAATTCCAATTTAATGGAGAATGTTTATTATTCACGCGTAAGTCTTTCCATTATGAAATGCCAAACAATACTTAACAAAAATAACATGACAGCATGACACGACTCACACGTGATCTGTCAAAAAAGGCTATTGAAAAAAGTATCTCTACTTGGATCACCCGTTAGATGTAAATAGTTGACGAGCTAAAGGGTTAGAACATTAACAAAATTTGGAGATGCTAAACTCTTTTACAAGTTTGCCGATCCTAAATTTTGAGAGCTTTAATTTTTTAACAAAATGTGTTTTCACCGAAAGGTACTATAGAAAGGTACCCGATGAGCAGATGACAGTACGCGCTTCTAAAAGTGTCTACACTGTCCTCAAATACGTTAGTTCTAATTTCGAGCCGATAACGATATTAATTCATATGGCAAAACTCAACGCTGTGGTTTGTAGTACCGATTCGTTTTGGTTTGTTTTGCACCGTTTTGTCTCAAACTCTCTTTCTCATTTTTATCAATTTCCTCATGTTTGTCAATTCTCTCACCTTCCGGCGTGGAGCTAGAACTGCAACGTATGTTCAGCTCATTAAATTCTGACCTTGACAGCATTCTTAAGTGGGGTAAAACCAATAGAGTAGAATTAAATGCTTACAAAACACAATGCTGTCTTCTGTCATTAAAGCGAAACCCCAATACTCTGTCATTATCAATGGATGGCACTTGCATCGGCGAAACAGAAAGACTTTCCATTCTCGGAGTAAAGGAGTAAAGTTGTTGCGCTTGATATTTCAAAGGCATTTGACAGAGTTTGGCATCAGGCTCTTTTGGTAAAATGCGTGCATTTGGAATCGATGATACCTTTCTTCAATGGTCACGGCAACGTATGTTAAGCTCATTAAATTCTGACCTTGACGGCAATCTTAAGTGGGGTAAAACCAATAGATTAGAATTGAATGCTTCCAAAACACAATGCTGTCTTCTGCCATTAAAGCGAAACCTTTATAATCTGCCATTATCCATGAATGGCACTTGCATCGCCGAAACCAAAACACTTTCCATCTTTTGATGACGCCTAAAACGCTGCGAAATGTCTAGGCTTCCTTAAGCGATGCAAGAAATATTTCACCCGTTCTGATCTGGCTAGAATCTACAAGGCGTTTATTCACCCAAAACTTGAGTATAACGCGTATATCTGGTTTGGTGTACCAATAATATATTTGAAGCTACTTGACAAAATTCAAAAACGTGCGGTAAAACTTATTGGCGATCGAGACATGGCGAAATCACTTGACTCTCTTTCTCATCGTTGTAATGTCTCCTGCCTGTCATTGTTTTATCGGTATTTCCACACCACAAGTGCTCAAATGAAATAGGCAGTTGAATTCCACCCCTAACCGCAATACTCGCCAAGCTAGGAATGCACATCAGTTCACCCTCAAGCCTGTATTCGGACGTACAATGAAGTACACGGATTCGTTTCTTAACCGTACAATACGAATGTGGAATGCTCTACCCCGCTCTGTTTTTGGCGCCAAGCGACAAAACCACATTGGACAACTTTACTAAAAAGCTCAGAATTTCTGTAAGAGAATTTAATAATGAGACCCTAAAAATCTACCTTACTAGTCTTACAAATAATGCTAGTGCAGCTAGTCTGGAAAGCAGCAAAGAAAATGAATAGGCCATTTCCTCAATTTCGAGAGCGCAGATTATAAATGCTGCATTCAAGTTAAGATATGTGCCAAGCAGGTGGAATGTCGCGGAGGTAATAATGAAACCAAAATCAAGCAAACTACATAGCGAAGTAACTTCATATCGTCCAATATCGATACTGCCAATGTTGTCAAAGTTGTTTGAAAAAATTCTGGTAAAACGTCTGCAAAAAATAATTGATGAAAAATCGATAGTCCCAAATCACCAATTTGGATTAAAAAAAAAGCACTCTACAATTGATCAAGTGCATAGAATCACAGATAATATCGACAAAGTATTTGAAGAGAAAAATGTGTGCTCTAAAATATTTCTTGATATATCACAGGCTTTCGATAAAGTCTTGCAAAAAGGACTGATTCATAAAATTCAAAAGCAAAGTACCGAAGGCATGAAAAGATATATGAGATAAAAAAACTTACTAGAAATGAAAGTTGAAATTCATACTTTGCGGTAGTCTAAACTAGTTCCACAATGTAAAAATTGTCAAAGGTATGGTCATACGTAACTCCGCATTGTTACGCCAGTAGCATGCCGTTCCCAATCCCGGATAAAGGGGGAGGTGTTGGAATCAACGGTTTTTAACCTATCCTCTGTAAAATAATCCGTTAGTGTACTCTTACCTACAGGAGTAGTAGTTAAAACTGAAAATATTGATGAATGAACAACCTTAAGGATGTTAATACTCCAGGTGGTACTGGCAATAGCCAAAATCCATCCGTGGTCTTCTCGACTGCGGCTGGGGCTCGGATTCTGGAGGCCCCAACATTCATTGAACCTATAAGCGACTCTTGTGGCTCTATGTCCGTCTCTTTGGGTAAACTGAGCATGAGTAAGGTTGCTACCCACTGCACCGCCGCTGACAGCTTGACCCGTGATATCTCTACGGTTGAACGGGCTCCTGAAGTGGCTGGCTTTGAGGTGCACCTCACTAAGGGGCAGCGAAAGAGGAAAGGGAAGCAGCTGAGCGATCAGCGGCGCAAAGAAGCTCCACAGGCTGAAGACGCAAGCACACCGGTCGGCTCTTCGGTTGCGTCTATGAAACGGGATAGGTCGGTGGAAGTCTCACAAACGGAAGCTGAGTGGGTGCAGCACTAGTGGACAGAACTTTGTCGACGCGGACGGCTCTGATGTAGGTGTGTGTCTAAAAAACCACGTGTTGAATGCAAAACAGCTAGAGTGCGAGTTAAGAAGCATTCCTATTCCATCCTTATAAGGATGCTGCTGCCTTCTCTTTAGCAGTTCGCATTGGGAAAGCGGGAAATGATAATAGCATGAGTGTTGCAGAGTCCGAAGACTGCAAAACTCATATTTGGAGCTAGCTGCTGCAACAAATGCTTGCATTCAGGTGAAGGGCTGTGTGATAAAGAACGGAACCCTCATGGTGAAGACCTCATTACAGAAAACATCTGAATGGATTAGCAGTACGGTGCCGAAAATCCCTTCGCTTAGGACTTCATCTTTTGAGGTCTACAAACCACCCAAGCTTACGCGGACTGCCCTGGGAAACTAGGGAAATCCGCGGATGTGCTAAAGCGTTTGCAAACCCATAATCCTGGCCTCGACACAAAAGCCTGGGTTGTCTGTTCACACAAGAAGAGTAAAAACTGCCACAATGAAGGTGGTAGTACTCTTGTTGTGAGTATAGACATGGCTGCCGCCGATATCATCAAATCTACATAGGTACAACATCCGTCCCTATCTGCATCTTGACAGGATCCATTTCCATTTCAATATCAAACAGTGCTAATAGTGGACGTTACCCATCTTGTTTACTCAAATTTACCTACAGCCCTTTTAAGTAGTAGGCTTGTGGCTTGTAGAACAAAATCACACATAATATCTATCCAGGAACCATGGGTGTGGAAAAATCGCATCTGTGGTCTTGGTTGCTTGAGTGATTTATACCACGTTCTTTATGATGAGCAATCCGGGATTTGAAGTTTATCATAAATTGGAAGGTATCGCCAGATAGCACCTTATCAGATCACAGATACATCGAATTTCAAATCTACTGCAAACTTTAACATTCGCAAAAGAGGGGAAATCCGATAAAAACGAACTGGCCACGGGTTAGAGAGGAACTTGCCAACTCTGTCAAAGTTCCACTCAAACTTAGATCAAGACAGGGAGTGGAGAGAGGTCTGCTCAACGATTCTGAACAACGTCCTCACCCGCTGCTTTGAACTTTCTTGCCCTGTTTCTAAACCCCCACGACGGTGACTACATTTGAACCGACTAATACCACGCGGCACAGGTGGTATTTTGCATCGGGATTGGTGACTGATGATGCTATCAAATATGCCATTGCATCTTTAGAGAGTTTCAAGTCACCTGGTCCGGATGGAATTTATCCAGTTTTGCTGAAACAAGGTTTAAGTCAGGTTTTGCCAATGTTGAAATAAATTGAAATGGTTTGGAAAGACTGGTTGAGCTGCATGTGCGCAAAGTTGCTCTTCGATCACATCCTCACTCTGAGATGCAACATGCCTATCAGCGCGGAAAATCCTGAGAGACTGCGCTTCAAAACCTTGTTGGTAGGATAGATAGTGCTCTTGACCGGGCGTTGGGCATTTTCGTCGATATTGAGGGTGCATTTGATAATGCGAACTTTGACAGTATGTGTAACTCAGCCAGACAGCATGGTGTAGATGAAACTTTGGTGTTGTGGATTAAAGCAAAGCTAATGTACAGGACGTTGGTAGCTGATGCAGATTGTGGCAAGTGCGTCATAACAGGGGTAAATAGGGGCTGCCCTCAAGGTGGTGTTCTGTCTCCCCTCCTATGGTGTATAGTGGTAGACTCTCTGCTTACGGCTCTCAATTTTCCTGGAAATTACAACCAAGCTTATGCGGATGATGTAGCCATTCTTTCTGTCGGTCAAATCTAGGGGCTGTCTGCTCTCAAGATCCCTGGATTTGAGCCTGGGCTTTTAGTGAATCCTCTTAAAACCACGGTTGTTCTCTTTACGAGAAGGAGAATCGTCACGGTCAGTCCCATCCCTATATCCGATGAAGTCAAATATCTGGGTGTAATCCTCGATAAAAAAAACATCTATGGTCCAAACATGTCGAATCGAAAACCTATAAAGCGCTGTCGACTTTCTGGCAGTGTAAAAGAGCTTTTGGTAAGACATGGGGCTTGTCTCCGAAACGGGTCCTTTGGATCTATACGGCCATGATTAAACCGCCACTCTCATACGCATCAGTTGTTTGGTGGAACAGGCTGTAGCAACCCTGTTCACTGAACATCTCTGATTTAAATCCACATTCAGTTCTGTCACTCACTCTCCCATCTGTCACTCACTCTCCCATCTGTCTTCTTGCGGTGCGCACGTATCTTTTTCTAATCGTCTTGATTCTATATTATATTTGGTTTAATAAAGTAAATCGATTGCGATTGCGGTGGATGTAGGCAGACCAAACTACTGCGCCCGAACATTTGCAAAAGGTCAGCATCTTTTCTTCTATCTCTGAGGAGAGTTGACTGTAGGCTGCTTGTAGGCGTTCTTTCGGGCCACCAAGCTTTTTCTAAACACTTAAATGTGTTGGGCTTAAGCGACTCCACTACCTGTCCTGCTTGCGGTGAGGAGGATGACACAGCAGAATACTTTCTCTGCAGTTGTCCGGCCTATGCTCGCATCAGGTGGCTGATCTTCGGGGCTGACGTGGTGAGTGCCGAACATCTAAGCTGTTTATCACTGAAGCTCCTTCTCGTTTTTCTTCGAAAGACGAGAAAACTAAGTACATTAATGTAAGGTGTCTGAATGGTAGTACAGTGGACCTGTAGTTGTGTCTGAGTGCTCCATCGGAGAGTAGCAACCTCCGACAAAAAAAAAATGGTCATACGCCAAAATACTGTTGTGCCAACCCGAGATGCAAAAAGAAAGATGAAACGCTGAAATGTGTCAATTGCAATTCCAATCATCCCGCTAGCTACAGAGGATGTTTGGTTGCAAAAGAGATTCAAATAGCAAAGTTAGGAAGCATCTACAACAGAACACACAAAAATAAAATCCCATAATCCAGGAAACTATTAAACGGGTCTTAAAACCAATAAAATCCACGGATACCAAAATGACATATGCTCAGGCGGCATCAAGCCAAACTAAATAAAGGGCACTTGATGTGCATTTTTAAATCGCCTCAAAACGAATGGTAACATTTGATTACATACCAAATTTTTGTAAGCCACTTCATAGGTTTGAAAAACTTGATTTTTTCAAAAACGACTGCTACGATTTTAATGCAATTTCGCACATTGGGCACATTTAACACATTTTATCAAAATAAAAAAAATGGATCAAAATGGTTAGAGCCGTTTTTGAAAAATCGAATTTAATTTAAATTTAAGAAAATCGTTAAATGAAAAAAAAAAAATATTTATAAAATCGAAGTACGCAGATTTCAACTTAACATTATAAAAAAAAATATAGTAAATTTTTTCGGAATTCCCTTTATTAACATATTAAGAAATTACAAAATAGTTACAAACCAAACAGTTAAAAAATCCGACCTTTGTCGATTTTTGTTTTACTATAATTACTTAATTTTTAATATACATATTTACAAAAACGTTAACAAAATTTGCTGATTAGTCTAACGACTCGGTGCAATAACTTCAAGACGGACGGTAGTCAGCCTTCGGAAGGTTTTTTTTAGATCGGGTCAAAGTCTGTCACTACTGGTCAGTGCTCCGTCGCCTATAAACCACAGATGAGGAATTAACCAGATAGTCAACTCTGCAATCCCCTATCACTTTCAACCCGCAAAAAATATTTAATGACAGCCGCAAAATCCTCTCTCAATTTTCCCATCTGTGAATACGTGTGAGCCAGAGACATGAAGTTAGATCTAATTTACTAGACTACCCGCCAAAAATAATTGTGGGGAGTTTTGCAATATATCCAAATCGCAACAACAAAACAGCTGGTCACGGCGGATGTGTTGGGAAATAGGAAATTCTGCGAAGTGTTGAGTTTATGTGATTCAACTTTTTATTTTATTTTAATATAAATGTTTATAAAGAAGCAAAAAATTAGTTACCCAATAAAGTTGTTACAATTTAGTTGGAATATTTTTTGCGGTTATAAGAAATAGTTCTCTAATTTTTATCTGCCTAAAAATAAACATTCTTGGGTTTTTGTACTTTTCCATTTTGGTTAATAAAATGAGATAAAATGCATATTTTATTGTATTATTGCATAAATATTACTAAATTAGTAATGTTTGGGTTCAAAATATTTGTAGTAAATAGTTTGCATGTTTTTTATATATATATACATATTAAATTCTTTGATTGTTTTATTATTTATTTATTATTTGATTGTTTTTATTCAACATATGAAAGTTTAATGAATATGTGTATATATTCGGGTTCCGTGCATGGATAAAAAAAAGTGAAAAAGAAGTATTTGTAATCCTCTTTAAATTATGTTGTGTTACAAGATTTGTACGTTTAGTCAATCAATTTTCTTAGCTGTTTCTTTTCTAAGGCGGTTTTGAAATTTTTTATATAAGTTAATATGCTTTATTTTAAAATTTAAAGTAAGCGATAGACGGAAGAACGAGAAAAAAAGGTAGCTGGAATGCACTGCATAAATATATTGGGGGTGCATTTTTTTATCGAAAATGCTTGGTAGTTGAGTACATCACGAAAATGTTTGGTATTTGAGTACATATCATAAATAAGCATGCACATTATGTTACATATATATTGAATTATTTGGCCACTTTTTTTAACAGCCGACTTTATTTGTCAAGTTATAATGTTTCGTAATTTTATTTTATATGAAAATAAACAAAACAGTTTATTACTACTACTACTACTAGGAAGTAATTGCAAATTTTGTTAAAAAAGTGTTTTGATGTACCAAAAATAATATTTGTAAGAATTTGGATTACGTTTTATTAAAAGCGTTTTAAACCAGTGTTCAATTGTGTAGAGTTACTTAACTGCTTCAATATAACCATCCATAATCTACGAAATCCTTGCTAGTATAGTTATACTTACATTTATTGTCAATCGAAAATATATGAAGAACTTACTTATTATATATTAGTCACGTTAATCAATGTTATTTTGATTATTTTTCATTAAAAATTAGAATAAATTAGTTAAAACACAGCTTTATTCTTAATATTATAATATTTTATTATGTTATTAGTTGTGTGGTAAGTATGTTTTTATCAATCCATATTCACCGCATAATGACCATGTTTATTTTACACACCCAAATTGTGAGTTTTAATCTGCTGAAATTCATCAACTGTTCCCAACTTCTTGCTATAAAAAATGACATTTCATGGGCGCGGCCATTAGCCCCATATAATTCGATTTATGTGTGCGTGTTTCCCATTTGATTTGCACGTAAAAGTCCATATAAGTGCAAATTATGTGGGGCTTATCAGTTCGACTTAGCTTGTAGGCAACGTGAGAGATTCGCTCTCGAGTTGACTATCTGGTTAATTCCTCATCTGTGCTATAAACCTGCTGCAGTGTCTGTCGATGATATTTCCTCCAGCAAACCTCCAAACCTAAAAGAAAAAAAACACAGTCCTTAGAGTATTCTCAATTTTCTTTGTGGAAAGTCTTAACTCCACAATGCTAATATTATTTTCAGATTGCTTGGCAATTATTATGGTTTCTTGAATCCAAATAGTTCGACTAGAAAAGCTCCACAAAAACATTAAAAATATGCCAGGCGAACTTGTATAAGAGAAACCTAAGATTGGGAACATTTGAATTTCTTTTCATTCTTAAGAAAATTTCGAAAACATTAGATTCCATTAAAAGAATGTAATTTTTGTAAAGCAAATTGTTAGGAACATTGAAACCCGTTATATATGTACATTATATATGTACATTCAACGAGACAAAGGAGCTCATTACGCATACGCACCACATTTGCAAATGCGGTTGAAAGTTGCCTCACACTACATTTACACATAGGCAAATGAGCTCCCATTACGAATTACATTTGCAAATATGGTTGAAGCATATCCCACAAAAAATCACAATTGTAATTGATCTCATTTCCATCATATTTGTATAAAATGAGGTTGCAAATGAGTTGAAAACAAATCGAACAATCCTTAAATGAACACAATTGACCGGCTTCTGAGTTGAATTGTCAAATCTGAAATTCAATATTTAAACAAAACTGAAAATAAAATAAATATTTTCATAAGTTTTAAAATTAAATTACGGTAATTTATCAGTGGATTTTATACTTAACATTGAAGTGTACACCCCTAAAAAATCTTTTTCGAATATTGTATTTCATTCTGAGATATGAGAGCTTTATTCTTATCATTTAAATTAACAAAACCGTTTATTAAACCAAGATGACCAAGAATTAATTTTGCCTTCTATTTTAGAAACAAGAATATCAATTCTAGATCGCGATATCAAGGCCTCGAACCGTTCCGTCGCTGCTTGAGCCCTTTTTTTGTCGGGCAGATTTATAGGATCACAGATGAGTAATTTCACAGATAGTGGCCCCCTCGCCATTCTTTATTTATTTGCTTCAAAACGGCGTTGAACTGTGTCTGTATAAGTTTTTGTATGCAAATCAAATCGAGCCAGTTCAAGCACACAATTGTAGTACTGCGTCAAGGAATCCATTTTGGAAAAAATGTTATGAAGGTATCATTAATGTCAAACTGGGCTTTAAACACCATATTTTTAAAAATCAACAGCACCCTTTGTGTTTCACACGTATTCACAGATAGCAAATTTAAGAGAGGATTCTGCGGCAATTTTTTTTTTTAATTTTTGCGGGTTCAATGGATGTGTTGGGGTATGCTGAGTTGACTATCTGGTAAATTACTCATTTGTAGATAGGATACGCGCATACTTACTGACGAATGGAGGCTTATCCCTGGCGGTCAAATTTCGCATCGGTAGGTAGCTATAGAATTTGACGGTTGAATAATTTTTCAATTGGAAACAACAAAATGTAGTAGAAATAAGATAGTTTAATAAGTAAACAATGATATGGAGTAATAATTTATGCAAAAATATGTCGAAATGCGAAATGCGATTCCTACGCATTTAATAAAAACATTTACGGAATCTATTACCTCCGCCGAATAATCAAATATTGATGGGAATATTTATTACAACCCGAATCACCTTACATCATAAAAAACCACATGAATACCAGAAACTGGCTGAATTTGCGCGGACGAATTAATATTTTATTACACTGTAATAATTATTTAAAAATAGTTATATCACATCGCGGCTTAAAACACTTAAAATTATTTATTAACACACTTTGATAGACTGAATTTCGGAAATACACGTATTGAGACTGCTAACAAATTGTTTGTTTGGCCACCAAGCTGGTTTGACAACCGTTTCCACCGAAAAGAAGGAAATTAATATAGGGGGTTTTCTCTCAACCCGCTCTCTGGCTCAAATGTCAAACATTTGGTTGTCAAATTGCTTCCTCGCTCTCATTTCTCAGCAACCAACGACACTTTTCACATTTCACAAGTCGCAGATGGTCCATCCGTTGAGTCCAATTTTCGATCACTCGTTCGAGCATTTCGACTGGTAACTGGCGAATGACACGCGTGATGTTTTCCTCCAAGGCCTGAATCGAAGCGGGTTTGTCGGCATAAGCTTTTGACTTTACATATCCCCACAGGAAAAAGTCTAACGGTGTGATATCACACGATCTTGGTGGCCAATCGACCGGCCCAAAATGTGAAATTATGTGCTCACCGAAATGTTCTCTCAATAAGTCCATTGATTGATGCGATGTGTCGCCGAGGTCACGAGCTTCAATTTCAGGCATCAAAGTCGGTTATCATGGCACGATAACGGTCGCCATTGACGGTTACGTTCGCACCGACATAATTTTTAAAGAAATATGGACCGATGATTCCACCGGCCAACAAACCACACAAAACCGTTGTTTTTTCTGGATGAAGTGGCAGTTCTTCAATCTCTTCAGGTTGCTCTTCGTCCCAAATGCGGCAATTTTGTTTGTTTACATACCCATTGAGCCAGAAATGGGCCTCATCGCTAAACAAAATTTGCCTCGAAAACGTCGGATCTTCTTGGAACTTTTCAAGAGCCCATAGAGCGAAGCGATGTCGCTTGGGAAGGTCGAGCGGCTTCAGTTGTTGCACAAGCTGTATTGTATGCTTTCAATTTAAGATCTTGACGTAAAATGCGCCAAGTCGTTCCATACGTCAGTCCGAGTTGCTGCGAACGGCGCCGAATCGACTCTCTACGGTCTTCGTGTACACTCTCAGCTACGGCCGCTATATTTTCTTCACAGCGTGCTGGACGTGGTCTATTCGGTCGAATATTATCCAATAATGAATGCTGGGTCTCAAAATGGTTGATGGTGTTGCGAATAGTAAGCTCAGTAGGCCGATTATGTTGACCATAAGTTCAGCGAAGTGCACGAAACACATTCCTCACAGAACGTGAATTTTCATAATGAAGTTGAACAATTTGTAAACGTTGTTCACGCGTAAGTCTTTCCATTATGAAATGCCAAACAATACTAAACAAAAATAACATGACAGCATGACACGACTCACACGTGATCTGTCAAAAAAGGCTATTGAAAAAAGTATCTCTACTTGGATACCCGTTATTTGGGAAAATTCCAAAAAAGTGAAATATGTTGAATTAAAACTGGCAGCATTTATGCCCACCACAACTTTGCATTATATATATAAACGCAAATTCCATTTCCACAAAATTGCGTTTTGAAACTACTTTTTTTTTCCCATGAATCGATTTTATTACATCAAAATTCCCTCATATAGGTTATTTTTCCAAGATTTAAGAACACTGGTATAGACAGCTTCTATGGGAAATAATACGTGTGAGCAGTTTAAAGTCATGGGAAATATAGCTTTTTGTGGGAATTTTAATAGTAAAAATTGTCTTGTGGGAAAAAGGGAAAAAGTGTCCCGCCTACTATTTGGGAAAATTCCAAAAAAGTGAAATATGTTGAAATAAAACTGGCAGCATTTATGGCCACCACAACTTTGCATTATAAATAACGGGTGATTTTTTAAGAGGTTTAGAACTTTTTTAAAAAAAAAAACACAAAAAATTCGAAAAAATGAATGAAATATTTATTTGAATCGATAGTTTGAACCTTGCAATTTAATGTTTAAAGATAATTTCATGCAAATGTTGACCGCGGCTGCGTCTCAGGTAGCCCATCCGCTGAGTCCAATTTTGGCATACTCTTTCACACATATCGGCCGGTATCTCACGAATGAATGCATGGATGTTGGCTTCCAGTGCGTCAATCACATTAGCCTTGGCATACCCCCACAAAAAATAATCTAATGGTGTCAAATCGCACGATCTAGGCGGCCAATTGACCGGCCCGAAACGTGAAATTAACTGTTCACCAAACTCGCCTCGCAATTGCGCCGTCTTGTTGAAACCACATATCATGCAAGTCAAGAACTTCCATTTCGGGCAAAAAAAAGTTTGTTATCATCGCTCGGTAGCGTTCACCATTGACAGTAACGCTGCGATTCGCATCATCTTTGAAGAAATATGGCCCAATAATGCCGCCGGCCCATAAACCGCACCAAACAGTATCTTTTTCGGGATGCATTGGTAGCTGTTGCAATGCTTCTGGCTGATCTTCACTCCAAATGCGGCAATTTTGCTTATTTACGTACCCATTCAACCAAAAATGAGCCTCATCGCTGAACACAATTTTTCGATAAAAAAGCGGATCCTCGGCCAGCTTTCCAAGAGCACATTCACCAAAAATTCGGCGTTGTGGTAGGTCGGCTGGCTTTAGTTCTTGCACCAGCTGTATCTTAAAAGGCTTTACGCCCAAATCCTTCCGCAAAATTTTCCACGTAGTGCTGTAACAAAGGCCTAACTGCTGGTAACGGCGCCGAATCGACATTTCGCGGTCTTCTGTCACACTAGCTGATACGGCCGCAATATTTTCTTCAATACGCACAGTACGTAAACGTGTTGGTGGTTTAATGTCCAACAAAGTAAATTTCGTGCGAAATTTGGTCACAATCTTCCGAATAGAATGCTCAGAAGGTCGAGAATGCCGATCATAAAATGGAAGCAGCGCGCGATGAACATTTCGAACCGAGCACTAATTTTGATAGTAAAATTCAATAATTTGCAAGCGTTGTTCATTTGTAAGACGATCCATGGTTAAATTGCAAACCAAACTGAAGCTGTTTGACAGTGACACAAGGTACTAAACACACGTCAGCTGTCAAAACCAGTGTTGCCAAAACCAAACCAGCTAAAAAATCACCCTTTATAATAATTAAAAACAAACTATTTCCGGATTCAAAATTATTGCGAATTTGTGTTTAGGGCGAAGAAAAATGTTCAAAAAATAAAGTAAAAGGTTTAGCAAAAAACAAATTATTCGTATTAGCAGATGAGGGTGCGTGCTTACAAACATTTCTGCATCGGGGTCATATACGTTAATTCAAATTTCGAGACGATAATGATACATATTCATATGTTGGAACTCAACGCTGTGGATTGTAGTACCATATTCGTTGCTTAATTCAATGGAAAATTACTTACGCTGCGATGATAGGCAAGAATTTTATTTTAATATGTAATATATATAATTATGGGAATTTTGGACAAATAGAAAGGGGAAACAAATATTTCTTCGTGGGAAAAACCAGTTTAGCACCAAAATGACGGATCCTATGGGTCGGGGCTTTAAGAACATAATGATTACCACTTTATGTTATTTTTCTTAAAATGCATAAGGAAAAAAGCAATCCCAATGACGTCTATGCAATTTGGTAGCACTTTAAATTACATTTTAAATTTTCTGTAACCCAGCCCACTGCGTATAAACCGTTCATTAATTGTAAATTACAACACAAATTTTCTTGTC
Organism: Ferdinandea cuprea; assembly: GCA_963576555.1. Classification (NCBI taxonomy): domain Eukaryota; kingdom Metazoa; phylum Arthropoda; class Insecta; order Diptera; family Syrphidae; genus Ferdinandea; species Ferdinandea cuprea. Next base: position 82,903,698 of record OY754958.1, on the reverse strand, counting down.
TACTATTCTAACTGCATTATCACTACCGAAACCGAATTCATTTGATTCCGGCATTTTTTTTTCACTTAAGCAATGAATGATTACAATCCACAGCGTTGAATTCCACGATATAAAGTAATTTCCTTATCGGCTCGAAATTTGAATTAACGTATTTGACCACGATGCAGACATTTTTAGAAGCACGTTCTGCTAATACGAAAAATTTGTTTTCCGTTAACACAAGAATACTATCATTTTGCTTACACCATTGAATTTCCCACAAAACGGTAAATTTCCCACGACGCTAACACTGCCGCGAAGTGAAAAACAAAAATAAACAAATCGCAAGTAAAAACAAGAACTATATTCAGAATTCTGTTTCTTCGTTGTCATGGTTCTGCTGTCAGAAAGCATTATTAATTGTCTTATGACAATAGAAGGGGGATTAAGAACTTCTTTGAATAAAATACTTACGAACGACAGCAAATATTTTCCAAAATATTCAAAGAAAGGAGTAATCGCAGTGGAAGACGAACGTGAATATCATTCATCGTAAGTATTAAAAGTTGCTCGTGATAAAGCAAACATTTTCATAAAACTCCCGGCAGGAATCAAACTTTCTGCAATGTCCCAGGCTGCAAACATTTCTTTCAATCCGTTTTTGCATATCAGAGCCATTACAATAGCCTGCACCGGTACATTTGTAATCAGTGCAAAAAAAGTCTTCCTACGCCCCATTTGCTGGACCTTCATCTTTCAGAAAATCATGATTCATACTTTTTGGTACTATCCAAAAGCAAAGCTATGTATTCATGCTTAATTGAAGAGTGTAAGCACAAATGTAGTACCACTGAAGAACGTAAAGATCATTGCATCAGTGTACATAAGTTTCCACCAAATTTCCGATTTGAAAATTTGTCTCTAGTTGTTGGGAAGGCATCAGCATCTGCAGATACAAAATCAGATACCATGATTGATGAACCAATGAATGGAAAGATAATCGCATCAAAAAAGAAGACTGTGTATTTAAATTATTCCTTTGGTCACACAAATAGTAAGACTTTTAACGGGAAAAGCTATGGAAAGGTACTTAGTAAAGATAATGTGGAATACAAGAACACTTTAGAGGAATCTATAACTGTTTCCGATTTACTAAATAGTTTGCCAGTGTAAAGCGGCAACACGTCAGTTATATGTCCATTTTTGGGATATTGTGAAGTTAAATCTGTTTTAATTGAATTACGAATTAAAAAATAATCTTTTATAAACTCAATAAATTAGTTGAATGGTTTTGAACTGCATTTTTATTTATGTAAATAATTCTATAATTTTCTGTTATATGTTCGTGACGTACTTGGCGCTAAATTTTAGAAATGTACTAAAAGTTAAAATTTTGTCGGTCCAAAGGTAAAACTCTGAACAAAATATGTAAAAATGAGTTTTTTACACGAATTTTAAAATTTAATACTCATTAAGTGTATATCTCTTTAGAGGAAAAAAATCATCGCCCAAAAACGTTTTCCGAGGCAAATAAAATCTACTTGAAACGTCGAATCCAAAACGTGTGTGAAAATTTTTAATTTTATATTTTATCGTTTTGATGTTGTAGCTTCCAATAATTTGATTAAACTCGTAGGCTATCCAAGTGAAACAGATGATGAACGACTTTAGTGTATCAACGCAGAATGAACCTAACTTTTAGCCTTCGCCTTTTAAATCTACGTTTTCGATTGCTGATTTTTGAAAAAACATTTTGTAGTTCAAATGGACAAATTAATACCGCTGTTAAAAATATAAGTGGTACTGATTGCTTTGGTGGGTTGGATTCTCCTGAAAGAAAAAACGCCAGGTAATAAAACTAGTGATGAAGACTCTAAGTTTATAAAAAAAACACATTGAAAGTTTTCCCGTAATGGAATCACATTATGTTAGGCAATCGGCCAAAAAACTATACCTAGAAAGTAAGCTATTAATACTTAAAATGTATGATCTATACAAAGAGCTATGTATAAACGAGGGTAAGGTTGCTGTTAAAGAACTTACATACCGGAAAATATTTTGCGACAATTGCATTTTATCATTTTTTAGGCCCAACAAGGACCACTGCTCTACATGCTCCAAAAATGAATCAGTTGACCCAGAGAAGAAAAGCTGAATGTCAAGAAGAAAACTAAAGATTAAGGAAGATCCAGTAAGGAGCCTTCATTTTTAAAATTGACGTTTGATTTAGAAAGTGTTCTGCATCTACCGGTTTCTTATGTGTCTCTATTCTATTATGGACGATAAATATGCGTCTATAGTTTAACAGTTTATTTGGCAAACGGGGAAGGTCATTGTTTTAAGTGGAATGAACTTCATGATAAGAGAGGTAGCAATGAAATTGGATCAATATTGTTCAAATTTTTGAAATCTTTGTGGTGGATAAAATATAAATCAGCAAGTTGAAAATATAGCTCATTTACAAAAAAAAAGCTTAAGTTTCTAGAGTCGAGAAATTCGCAAATTGAGTGCGATTCCATGCATTCTGCAATTGAAGCTTCCAGTTGTCCAGACCAAGCGCTCTGGCATCCGCGATGGCTTGGTCTTTACAACGGAGGTTCGGTCTTCCTTGTAGTCCCGAACCTGGGGGCTGGGATTCGAAGATACTCTTGGCTGGAGAGTTTTTGTCCTTTCGCTCGATGTGGCCGAGTAAAATGTAGTCGACGAGTTTTGGCTTTTCGGACTACATCCACATCTTGGTACAGCTCATAGAGTTCGCGGTTGTATCTTCTCCTCCATTCGCCCTCCTCGCACACAGGACCAAATATCCGTCGAAGGATTTTTTTTTCAAAGGATAACAGTATTAACTATCCATTTCTGCTTATCGCCCAGTACTCGGCACCGTATAGCAGAACTGGCAGGATAAGGGTTTCACCTGTTCTTCAATAGTCGTGAAAGCCTCTATCACGGCACGCTGGGGTCGACCGATGATATCTATATCGTCCGCATACCCCAGCAGTTGGACTGATATGTTGAAGATAGTGCCTTCCGTGTTGACACCTGCCCTGCGCACTATCTGCTCAAGAAAAATATTGAAGAAATCAAGAAATCATTACGTTTTGAGAAACGTAAGTAGCAGCGGTTTCCTAGGGTAATTCCTCAACGGATCTCCACTAAGATGTCATTTGTGGAGTTGATGTTTACCACGAGGTAGATAAACTCCTTAACTACCTCAAAATTCTGCTATCAACAGTGAAATTTTGTCCTAGTCGGTGAACAGATGTTTGTTTGTTGATAGCAAATATTTAGGCTTGTCCTCATTCACTTTAAGGCCAACTAGTTTCACCTGTTTTTCAATAGCCGTGAAAGCCTCTATCACAGCACGCTGGGATCGACAGATGATGTCTATATCGTCCGCATATCCCTGCAGTTGGACTTGAGTTATGTGACACATTTGGATCAGTTTTAACGAGATTCCGAATCAGGCCATCGCCATAAAAAGCTCCTGACGATGAATGTTGTCATATGCGGCTAAAGTCGATGATGAGATGGTGTGTTTCGACTTGAAACTCGTTGGTCTTTTCCAGGATTTGCATTAGTGTGAGGATTTAGTCTATAGTTGATCTGCCGGGCCGGAAGCCACACTGGTACGTGCCGATTAGTGTATTGCAGAAAGGTTTGAGACGTTCACACAGTACGTTGAATAGGATCTTATATGAGACATTAAGCAGGGATATGCCTCGATAGTTCTTGCAAGACATAGGATCGGGTTTCTTGTAGATGGGACATATGGAGCTGATGGTCCCGTCATTGGGCATGCTTTCCTCCACCCAAACTTGGTTGATGATTTGGTTCATGCGCCATACCATAACATCACCTCCGTATTTGAAATGCTCTGCAGGTAGACCATCAGAGCCGGCGGCCTTGTTGTTCTTTAGCTTTTTTATAACTAAGCCAACCTCTTCTATACTGGGAGACGGGACTGGTTCTTCATTGACTAGACATGGGTTCTCTTCTTGCCCCATCACGCTATCTACATTTTGCCCGTTTAGCAGGTGCTGGAAATGCTTGGCTTTCTTATAAAACTTCCGGATGTTGGTTCGGTCGCGAAACTCTTTGATCTCCTTGATCTGGGAGACTGCGTGCTCTCCTTTCTTCCTTCGCAGGATCTTCTTCTCCTCCCTTCTCCTGGCTCGGTACTCATCCCTTGCTGTCCTTCTTTTCCTCTGCAGCGTTCTAATGTATGCATTTTCTTTCACCTTTTTCTGGTATACGCATACATCATCATACCACGGTCTTTTTCTCTGGGGTGAAGGGTATCATAGGGTGGTTTCGGCTACCTCCTTGATGATGTCGCTATACTAAGACCACTGGTTGTAGGCGTCTGTGGTAGTTGAATGCACAGTGGAGAGTTTATCACTCAGGCGCTCTTTGTAGGCTCTGGCAACTCCAGATCTGCTAAGGCGTCCAACGTCAAATTTCTTCTTCTGTGTAGTACGCAGTTTCTTCTCGTTGGACAGCCAAGCTCTGAATTTAGCAACAAGCAAATGGTCAGAGTCGACGTTTGCCCCTCGGTAAGTGTGCACGTTCAAGATGTTGGATGGGTGCCTCGCATCGATAAGCACATGGCCGATTTCGTTGGCGGTTCGACCGTCTGGAGAGCGCCAGGTTGCTGTGTGGATCCTTAGTCGCAGAAAGCTCGTGCTACTTAGCACCGTATTTCAAGCTGCTGCAAAGTCAATTAGTCGGTAGCCGTTATCTATTGTCGTTTCGTGGAGGCTATGCTTACCAATTAATCCGCCGAAGATGTTTTCCTGGCCGACTTTATCATTGAAGTCCCCGGGTACAATTTTGACATCGTATTTCAGACAGGCTCCGTAGGCTCCGTGCAAGATGTCATAGAATTCCTCCTTGACAGGGTCCTCAGCCTCGTCGGTAGGGCCGTGTGCACATATTAGGCTAATGTTTTGGAATGTAGCTCTGGTGCGGATAACAGCCAGGCGATCACTTATCGGCTTAGAGTCCATTACTTTGGATCCAAGCCAATTTCCCACGACGAATCCGCCGCCCAAAACATGCAATCTTTTGTTAAAGCTATAATAAATGTCGCAATTTTGTCTTTTCATAATTCCTTATCCTGTTGGCTAAAAATCAAGCCGTTGAAATTTGAAAACGATTCTGTCGGAATTTTACAGTACAGGTATGATAAAAGGATAGCTGTTTGGGAGAAGGGTCGGAAAGGAGATCTCCTGTGGTTCTTACACCCGCTTACCAGGGTTACTTACCTATATCAAAACAAAAAAAGGCGGATTTGGTAAAACTTGCCGTGTTATAAGGGTTTTCCGACCCATTGTTTAAAAGATGCAGAGCGCTTGCCGGAATCTGATCAAAATGAGAGTGATTCAGAATGTGAAGATTAAAGAATTTTGGTTGGAGTGCGGTGCCTGTAGTATTTGCTACTCTTGCTACATTGCTAAATAGCCACTCCTTAACCTGGAATGTTAGTTCTCTTTCAAGAATTGAGGGCCATCGTTTTTATCTAATTTAATAAGTTTCAAACAATCATTAGCTGAATTTGTTATCATCGTCATAGGAAACGAAAGATGCTTGTCGAACCGAAAATCAATAAGTATGTTTCTTTACTTTTTTTTTTTGGAAAGAATTGTAAGACTTAAAAAAATTTCTATTTTATTTTTAAGGAAAAAATAAATATATTTTATTTTTGTTCGATGAAAATGAAATCCTTTAAAAATAAATAGAATAAATCACTTTCTCAAAAAAAAAATTTTATTGAACATCTTAAATAAGTCATTTTAAAATTCAAATATAACAGCCGTTTTCTTTTAATGCTGTACTTGTGACTGGTGGAACGAAAGCAATAAACACGAAGAAGCTGTTAATTTAATACCAACTGTGGTGTTCTACTACAGATCCATTACAATTTTCCTGTTTATTTAATATTGTACAACAATTTTTACCATTCTTACTACAAGATATATGTTTTTGTTAAAAAAAATCGGAGTTTCTCCGTTTTTTTTAACTAGGCGATGGAATTGAGTAAAAAGTTATAAAAATTAATAGACATATGATTTCTGTAAGAGTTAATGGCGTGCGGAAAATAAAAATAAAAAATCAAACTAAGGAGCGGACAAGTAATTGAGAAGTGTGTAGGTGTACCTATAAAAATTAAAAAGGGAAGATGCTGCTAAAGGTAAGATTCGATTGCATGGTAATTAGTCATATATTGACCATATTTTGCAAGCGATAACTGTCAGAAATGTCAATTATATGAGCACATACGCTATGATTTTTGTCGTACGTGTCGTGAGTTTTATGATAGGAGCTTTTCGAATGACGCTTTTTTGTTTTTGTAGCCACGACGTTCATGGGTATGAAAGTCATGTACCCACGCTCTAGGTGCCTGGCTACATGTTCATGGGTATGACTTTCATTCCCTTTGGAAAAACGCACCCAAAAAATGGGCTTAGCTAAAAACTTTGTAGTGGTGATATATTGGGAAAAATATTGGCTAAATATCTTGTTAAATATTTTTCTTTGGTTTCTATGAAAATGTTCGAAGAAAATCGCATTTTATTGAAAACCGCCACAAAAAGTAGGTGTGGTAAAAAACTTAATATGAAAACCTTATGAAGGAGGGCAGTGCCTACATATCTTGAGAAGGTTGTAACACTTTATCTCTTTAACTTTACCTTTAAAACGATTTTTTCGAAATTGTGGGCGTGGCGTATCAAAAAAATGTTTACACTTAACCACTTCGGAACTCAAGGGAATATTTTGTTTTTTTTTTGCGAGGGTAGTTAGAAATCTTCCACGAGACATTATACGGACTTCCTCCCTTCAAAATTCTTTTTACTAAAACTAGTTTATACCCTATCTCCTAGCTTTAATTTGCGTTTTTATACGCGTTATGCAGGCAGCCTCCCAGCAGATCCTTATTGCAATGATCATGAAGCCGAGTCCTAACGGGCAAATTTTTTAATCTCGTCTTCGACGCTAGCCATACCTGAGTCTCGGTTGATATAACCGTATCGGATATACCACGGGACGTTAACAGTTAGTATTAGTACTTTATTTTGAAATGTTTGTATAATTTCTATTTTACTTGTTTTGGTACAAGCCCAAAGTTGTATACCATACGTCCAAACCGCTTTTAGAACTTGCTTGTATAAAAGCAGCTTGTTTTGCATGCTAAGTTTGTCAAATCGACCAAGCAGCTAATGCATTTGATTATATTTAACAATTAACGTGCGATTTCCATATAAGTTTCGCATCTAATGTCATTCCCAATCATTTGTACGGAGTCTATAAAAATGGGTAGCGTATTTACATTTCCGTAAGTAAAATTAACGTGCGGAGATTTTGTTTCGTTGAGCCAAGTTATTGTCCATCCAAAAAGGATGTTGATAGCCCGTTGGAGCTTGTTCGTTGCTGATTCTACCTTATTACTTACGGCCAATATAGCTGTATCAACTTTGTAGCTCATAAACTGCCTTGGAAGTACTAACTTTTGTTTATGATGTAATCCCGTATGACATACTTTATCAAAGGCTTGCGAGACGTCAAGAAAAACACTGGAACATATTTTTTTTCATTGGCTATTCGATAAACCTGGTCGGTTGTCGAGTGTTTAATTCTGAACCCGAATTGGTGGTTAGGTATTAAGCGTCGCTTCTCGATAATCGGATGTAATCGCTTTAATAAAAAATGTTCAAATACTTTTGACATAATTGGTAAAAGCGATATTGGTTTATACGACTTTTTGTCACATGGAGGTTTGCCTTGCTTTGGAACCATTATCACCTCAGCTACTTTCCATTGTCTTGGTACGTACAATAACCTAAACATACCTAAACCTAAATTTATTATATAGACGAACATGATTATTGCATTCCTAGGCAACTCTTTTAGGATCTGCCCCATAATCCAATCGTTTCCAGGAGCGTTTTAAATTTTTGTATTTCATAACACAGCCCAGCCACCGATACACTTTTAATTTTGAAATTGTCAGATATCCCGGCCAAGGCTGTTTCTTCAATTAGCTGGCCATTAAAGGGCTTAAAGGTTTTTTTAAGTGCTCAGCAAATATGTCGGCTTTCCCCAATTCGCCATTATTTGTTCTTATAGGAGGCGCTTGCATTTAAGCTCTCCAGAGCGAGTAGTTCGAACTCTTAACCGCAGTTAGACCTTCAATATATGAACTTAGGGAACTCCTGCCTCGATCTCTTTGAATTCATAGTAATTGTTTTCGTGCTTAACACGGAATAGTCTGTCCGCTAGATAAGAACTTAGTATCTCATATAACTGTCTTGTAAAGGCCAATTTAAGTTCAGTCAGCAATACAGTTTTTATTTAAATTTTTTTTTAAATCGTTTTTGGCTTTTTAATGAGCTTTCCAGAACGAGTGGTTTCTAAAACTTATCCGCAGTGAGACCTTCAATATATAAAGAGACTTCGCGGGTTTTAAAGTCCTGACTCGTTTTAGAAAACTTTAGATTGCTACACAGATTATTTAATATCGTTTTATGCTGAAGAGCACGAGATTGTTGTCATTTTTTCGCGCTTTTCTTTTCTCTTTTACTAATTCGAGTATTTCCCGAGGATATTTTATTTAGCTTTTTGCTTTTGTTATCCGTTTATAAGGAGTATTTCTCGTGCGTGGAGGGACATCTTGGCGTGGTGCGCGGGCTTAAGCCTACTCAGGACCTTTTGGCAGGACCAACACTGTCAGGTGTCGACAGGTGCAGGCCTTGACACTGTTGTTCCGGACGAATGTCTGTTGAGGCAGGCGACTAAGTCTTCCAAACTCTCAGTTAGAGTGCTTCAGGGAGAAAACCCGCAGAATGAAATTAAAAAAAAAGAAAACCCTTATTTAGGGTCCTTCAGGGAGTAAACCCGCATAATCAAATCCCACTTTTAAGCTGAGGTGTTGAGGTCCCCGTGCCCAGAGCTGCATGTTCAGTTAGTTAGAGAACGTGGCCGCGAACGGTCCCCTCCGATGCCAAGGCAAGGTCGGTTGTATAAGTGCCTAATCCCGGTAATTCGGCTCTGCTGGGATGGACCCCCCTTCCGGACATACTCGTGGGTCCAAAAAAAATATAAATACAACAAATAAAAAAAACAACAAAAACCAAGAAAAAAATAAAAAACCAAATTAAAAAAAATGAGACGGTAGACGATAAGGGCAGACTCGACACGTCGTCGGAAGAGGAGCTATTGGCCTGAAGCAGGATATCTACTTATCCTCTGTCTATTTGGCGTACGACAGGCCGTTTCCGTCAGAGGACCTGACGAAGCTCGCAAAATGGGAAAAGTACCCTGCTTGTAGGCTGCGACGCGAATGCACGACACCACAGAGTTGAAAATTGGAGAGTATCCGACCTGAAATCCTTCTCGGATTGTCGCAGCTGCAATAACGCCAATGAGAGTGAAACGGGTTTTCACCTCCTTTGCGGCTGCCCAGCACTGACCGAGGCTAGGCGAAGGGCGCTGGGTAGACCATTCTTCATGGGTCTCAACGATATCATAACATTTCTCAACACCACAGGGTGGATCTGAGCACCAACAACCTTTACCATACCATAAGGTCATCATGAGTGGTGGAATCAAAACGGCGCTCCATCGCAAACTGCGTATCCCCGCATAAGGATCAGCCACTTCACCTACCTACCTATAAGGAGTATTATACCAGGCTGAGCTTTTGTATGACTCCGATTAACTTATCGACTTCGTCCTCAAGTTCAAAAAGTGTTTAAAGTGATACGTTAAGGTCGATTTTATTTGAGCAGTATTTTCTTAAAGAGTTCCAGTTAGTTAATACGCTGGTAAGTCTGGGTGGGCTCCCCTTTTTATATATGCTGCCACTAACTGTCAGAATAGAAGGCGAGTGGTCAGAAGAAAGATCGCAACATTTTTCAAGTTTACAATGGCTTTCGGATATCCCTTTTTCGATGAAAAAATTAATAACGTCCGAAGTTTTTGCCATATCCGATGGCCAATAAGTCGGTTTGCTTGACGAGCAAAAGTCTACTCGGAATTGCACTCCGGCTTCGTAGAGGATTTTGTCTTTTGGTTAAATGCATCTTGAAACCAGAAAGGTATGTTTTGCATTAAAGTCACCGCCAATAATAAAATTTCATGCTAGTGATCACTTGACGCAACGCGGTTCCGCGTTAGTGTGATTATACTCTTGGCAACGCTTGCACTGAGGGACGAGTCTAGTCCTTTGTCGCTCCGGTTCAATTTTGACTACAATATTCAAAATGTATATCGTATATTTTATTAAAATTCTTGACTTTTCAGCTTAACATGAGCCTTTTATTTTAAAGTCTTGCAAAACGTCTTCTTTGCAGCAGGAATGATGCAGGCCTCGGGCAATTACTCGATGTGGTCTTTCTGACTTATTTTCATACGTGTGAAACTGAAATTTCTCAGCACTAAGATTTAGGGAGACTGCGCGGTAGCTTTCGGGGTAGGTCTACGGCGAATATTAAGGGGTGTTACAAACTATGTGTCAAAATGAATATACCCTTAGGATATAAGGTATAAACATTCAAAGATTGACCATAACGGTTGTAATATTATTATTGTCCAATGTAGCAAGTCCATTTTAATTGGCAACAACAGCCGAGGCGAAAAATATATTCTACTATAGATCGTACGCGGTTTGTTAACCGACCGCGGTTTGGTGACCGACTAGAATGTAGAGAGCAGCTGATTGTTGGTAATAAAAGAGACAAATCCAGTAAATTGTGGCCATCATATATTTGGAGCAGCATAGATTTAAAATTGTGTGGTAAAGGAAAAAATTGTTGTACACCACATTACGTCAGAATACAATAAAGCAAGGAATACACTATACTCAAACTTGTGGTCGTTTGCGATAATTGTATCGAGTCTTTGTGTACACTGGAAAGTTGAAACCCGTTCAGCAAATACTAGTTATCAAATATAAAACTTAAATTATAACACAATATTAAAATATTATGAATCGCTTTGATATTTTGAACAATAAAACAGAATTAAAGGAAACGACTAACAATTAAATTATAATTGCATAAATAAAATCATACATTTTCAAAAATCTTTTTGCCTAATGGGAACAAAATTGATTTAACACAAAGACAGAATTTCTATGCCGGGAGATTTTTTTTGGTTCATAAATTTTTTTTTTCAGTCAAAAATATAGATATGGAGGCCATGTAAACAGTTTAATTGCAGTATTGCATGTGAACAAAGAATAGTCAAGTTTTATTGCGAAATACGCAAATCCAGGCATCTTCATTTGGCTCTCACGAATTACTACAATACCTACTGAAAAATATTGATTGTTTGGTTTTTTTATACCCTATCCTAAGGGTATATTAATTTTGACACACAGTTTGTAACACCGCTTAATATTCGTCGTATATATATGAAAGTATATATATTTATGATCAGGACCAAATCCTAAGACTATTTAGCAATGTCCGTCCGTCCGTCCGTCCGTTCGTACGCAATGTTTATGCCTTTAAGATTAAGCTAGGAAACTGAAATTTGGACCACATACTCCCTAGGGCTCCGAAATGGCTGGTGTAAACAAATTTTGAATACGCCCACTGCCACGAACACAATTTAGAAAAAACCGTTTTAAAGCAAAAATTAGAGAGATAGAGTGTTACAACCTTCACAAGATATGTAGGCACTGCCCTCCTTTATAAGTTTGTCACATAAGGTTTTTTGACACGCCTACTTTTTGTGGGCGTTTTTTACTAAAATGCTTTTTTCTTCGAAAATTTTCATAGAAAGCGAAAAAAAATGTGTAACAAGATGTTTACCCAATATTTTTTCCAATATATCGCCCATACAAAGTTTTTGGCCACGCCCACTTTTTGGGAGCGTTTGAATAGAAAAATGTAGAAATAGAAAAATTAAATAAATGACTGCACCCAGGTCATACAATGCTCCTTACCTTTCCTTCTTGAATCTCTATTTCCAAACTAGAGTGATCAACGAGATAGGCAATGCATTGACCCTAGAAGATATCAATCGCAATACCTGCCCTGGTAGGGTTGCTCATTAGTTTACCCTTAAGGCACTTTAGGGAATAACACCAAAAGATCGTACCTATATGTGGTGGATGTTAAAATTTAGCCATTTCCGTGTTGGATTTGATTCTATTTCGGGCATCTTGGTTTTTGGTTTGTTCCAAAACGGTGGAACGGTTGTCCAGCCATCCCCAAAAAAATTTAATCTTATGAATTAATACCAGTGCAGCGCTTTTAGTTATTTACAACAATATCATTTATCTTTATTTTTTTTCTATGTTATGACATTTACATTTTACTGTTAAGAATATTTTTTATCGTTACTGAAAATATATCCATAATATTTTGTGCACATTTTTTTTCATATTGAAAACAATCGCCGTTTATGCCATTTTCTTCTGCATTGTACAACTGCCTTGGAAGATTTTCAAAGTATGATGTGCTTGGTCTGCAATTAAAATAAAGATATTTTAAACTATTCACATAAAAAACTAAAATATATTTTATGGGAATCAAATGAGGCAGACGAGATACTTTCCAAGGTGTAGGTTTCAAATGAAGAGCAAGGATGGGTCGAAAAAACTGTCAATTTAAAAAATATTTCTAAATGGTAACACATAGTAGATTCTTGATAAGATATAAAAATTTGTTTTGTTTTTAAAGGAACGTTATACGATTATTTTGGAAATAAATATTTAAAACGTCATTCTACAAAAATAAAGTGCACCACTGCGTCACACGTAACTTTCTCGGTACATGAGGTGATTTTTTGAATCGTCTCTTGAAGAATGATAGCATTTAAATTATTTTAAATCACTTTTAAGGTTTTGAAAAATTAGATTTTCTCAAAAACGGAACCTACGATTTTGATGCAATTTCGCACATTGAACACTTTTAACAATAACTTAAAACAAAATTCGCGGGATACATATTTCAAACAGAATATATGTATCAAGATTTTCCAAATAAATTTGCACAATTTGGAAGCGTTGTTCAGGGGTCAGTCTATTCATGTTGAAATTCCAAATCAAACTAAAAATAAATTACTCGCAGCTGACAAAATGGCCGCCAATTAAAATAGTGTTGCCAACTTAAATTTCTATACCTCTAAAAAAACACAATTTACATATAAATGTTAAAGAAATCATTATCAACATTGTTCAACAAAAAAAAATTAGAATATTTTCAAATAAAACACAGAGAAGTATAAAAATCGAGACACGCAATCTTTTCATCGACTTAAAAGCCGCATATGAGAGCATTCATCGTCAGGAGTTCTTCATGGCGATGGCCGAACTCGGGACCCCGTCAAAATTATTCCAGATGTGTCGTGTGGTCTTATGAAATAGTTTGGCAGCAGCTCATCTGAGCTCTTCGAAACATACACCGGATTTCGGCAAGGAGATGCGCAGTCGTGTGATTTCTTTAATCTAGTTCTTGAGCAGATAGTGTGCAGGGCAGGTGTCAACACGGAAGGTACTATCTTCGATAGGTCGGTCCAGCTAGTGCGGAAGATATTGATATCAGCGTTCACTACTAGCGTGCCATGACGGAGGCTTTCATAGCTGTTATAGAATAGGCAATTGGTTGGCCCTGAAGTAAATGAGGATAAGACTTAATACATGCTATCAACAAACAAACAATCATTTGTCCACCCACTAGGCTAGGCATCACCATTGACAGCAGCAACTTTGAGGAAGTTAAGGAGTTCATCTTCCTCAGTGTGTATATCAACTCTACATCTTAGTGGAGATCCGGCGAAGAATTACCCTCGAAAACCGCTGCTACTTCGGTTTGGCGAAGCAAATAGGTTCTAAACTCCTCCTATGAGCCGTGCTGTACCAATATGTGGATGTAGTCCAATAAGCTAAGACACGTCGACTACATTGGCTCGGCCACAAAGACCAAACTATTGCGTATGCCAGAGCGCATTGTCTGTAAAATTTGAAGAAGCGTTTCTGGGATCGCAGAGGTTGGAAAGGGAGCCCGTTAAGTTAAGTAAATTAAAAAGTTTAGAAATACCTTAATATGTAGGAACTTAATAGATGTATGAGCTTACGTGAGTAAAATGTGCAAAATACTCCCAAGGACTCCATTGTTTTTGCCCAAAAGCGACGCATTAACTTCACAAATCATTTTTAATAAACATCCTTTTCCATTGAAACCAGAACTGTAAGGAGAAAAGGATTTTTAAAATTATGTATTATTTACCTAAGTTACACATGCTGTCTCACAAAAACCGAAAAAGTCTTACAGAACTCTTTATAGTTTATTTTAGAAGTAATCAGAATTTTAGACCAAAAGCTATATAATTTAAAAATTCCTATTAGGACATGCAAATTGAAAGGAAATAAAAGTTCATAGTAGCGATATTTAATTTTGGTATCAGGAAAGTGAGGAATGAATTTGGCGAGGTTAGTTAAATCCCCTCGAAATTTTCGAGATTAAATTTTAATATAGCTTTATAAGTATAATAAAAAAATATGTTTAAAATTTTGTACTCAAACCTAAAGTAGTTTTGAAAAATGTTCAAAGCAATAATTGTTTATTCAAATATATTAGGAATTGTAGTGAAGTAACTCTAAACTCTTCCCCAAAAGCGAGATCCTCTTTAAAATATGTTTTAGCTATATTTTGCTTTACTTTAGAATGGTCTGAGTCAGGGTACCAGCACTTTCTTTAAATGATATTAGGCTCCGTTTCATTTTATCTTACAAAAGTTCACAAGAAGTGTTTTTTCTACATCAAATGTAACGGCAAAACCAAAAAACCGACACATTACCCAAATCTCAGTGATTAAAGCGTCTCAAAGCCCAAATGCAATCACATATCGTCTTAAATAATAACGCTTAATCTAAAAGTGTGATAACGCATAAAAAATTGTTTGCTATTTAATTTAGACGTTATAACATATGTAGCTTTGGTCCAACAAATATTTTTAATATTTTTCATTCCTGGCGATTTTTTATAAATAGTACCAAAAGATGCAGATAGAAGTCGATAATCCAAGATAATTCCAAAAACAGTTTACAATCAATTCTAATAGCATCCATTGCAAAAAAGCAAAGTTATTTCACTTGATGTGTTAGCGCAGGATGAGTGCATATTTGAAGATTGGTTTAGATTGGCCCATAGAATGCGATGAGAAGGAGCAAGTGTGATGAAGAGCTTAGATGTTCGGAAATCACCACGTCAGCCCCGAAAATCCCCTGATGCGAGCATAGGCCGGACAACTGCAGAGAAAGTATTCTGCTGTGTCTCCCTTCTCACTGCAAGCAGAACAGGCAGTGGTGTCGCTTAAGCCCAACACATTTAAGTGTTTAGCAAAAGCTTGGTAGCCCAAAAGGACGCCTACAAGCAGCCTAGAGTCAACTCTCCTCAGAGATAGAAGAAAAGATGCTGACCTTTTGCAAATGTTCGGGCGCAGTAGTTTGGTCTGTCTACATCCAGAGCAGAGCCAGGGATGCTAAGGAAGGCCCCTGTGCTGTTGATGGTGACACCTTTCAGCACGAGATGGGACAGACTAGTGACGATTCTCCTTCTCGTAAAGAGAACAACCGTGGTTTTAAGGGGATTCACTGAAAGCCCATTACTGGTGCACCATACATCGATCAAATCCAGTGATCTCTGCGCTTGAGAGCAGACAGCCCCTAGATTTGAACCGACAGAAAGAACGTCGATATCATCCGCATAACCTTGAGTGTAGTTTCCAAAAAAATTGAGAGCCGTAAGCAAAGAGTCTACCACCATGCACCAGGGAAGACAGAACACATCCTTGAGGGCAGTCACTATTTACCCGTGTTATGACGCACTTGCCACAATCTGCATCGGCTACTAACGTCCTGTACGTAGTGGATTAGCATTGCTTTAATCCCACTTTAAGGCACTATTTACCCCTGTTATGACGCACTTGCCACAATCTGCATCGGCTACTAACGTCCTGTCCTGGATTAGCATTGCTTTAATCCACAGCACCAAAGTTTCAGCTACACCATACTGATACTGTCTGGCAGAGTTACATATGCTGTCAAAGGTCGCATTATCAAAAGCACCCTCAATAGCAAAGCGACGATACAAATGTACATATACACAAGTTCAAGAAGCTGAGGATCAGTCTTTATTAGTTTTATTTGATGGAAAATATTTCGTTGACAAATTCATTGTGGGAATACGTAAAGAGAACCACAATTGAACTTTTAAAAGGAAACTGGCATAAATAGTAGCGCAGTTCAACAGTGTTACAAAGAAAATAGAAAAGTGATTACACGTCTACCTATAAGACAGTATCCATTGATGATGTAATGGTTCGCTTCTACCACAAGCCGAGATGTATCGTGCATGTCTCTTTATTTACACAGTTTGAATATATTATGTACCTAGACGGTCTAATGTGTATATTTAATATTTGTGTTACCACAAAACTCACCATACCATCATCTCATCGGCAGACAAATATGCGGGACTTGTTCCACAGCCACAAACGGTGGTGTGTATGCATGTAAACTTTGTATAACAAGGTAACATATTCTATCCAAGCCAGAAAGCGAACCGATTCCTTGTGTTCCAAACCTACTCGTGGGTTTCCTAAGGGGGTGATGGTACGACGGAGTAGACATGGCGATGATGGCTATTAAAAACTAAAAATCTGCTTAACGCTTTCTATCAGGTGTGTGGCGGGAGGATCACGCTACGGGATAGTGTGGGGGATTTAGACGGTTACCCGTAGCGATGACACTCCCTAAATTGGAAACAATAGTCAGTTAATTTTGGCCCGTTACCGTAAGCGGCAACATTGCCGAATCTCATGATTTATAATTTTTGATAAAATCTCATGATTTTTTTTCCGTAAAAAATTTCAAATTTCTTATAGCTACCTACGAAAATTTTAACAAACTTTTCGCGTACTTAAGCCAAAACTGAAAATATATCTCACAAAGTGACCTCACTCAAAACAAAAGTGAGGAATAGTTCGTGATTGGACTTTTGCATTCGAAAGATCTTATGGAAAATCAGAACAGCTTTAATTTTAAAGTAATTGATAAATATTAAATGAATTATATAATCAATAAAACAAAAACTAAACTATATGTAGATATAGTTAGGGCACATATGAAATTTAGCCGTAAGCTTAGCCATAAACAATATTTGAAAATAACAAAAATGTTTATAATTTAGTATGTAGAAAGTGATTGTTTAATTTTTGTCAGCAATTTTTTTACTTTTGAATAAATTGAATGCAACCTCTATGAGAAATTTTGAGTTTTCTCCCTTTTTTTACGGACAATATTGTTGATTGGTTGATTTGTATCTAACGTCAAAAAAATTGCTTTATTCACGTGTTCTACTCGGCAAACACGCCTGAGTAGAATACATGAATAAGGCAAACGCAGAATTTTACGATAGAAATTTCCTAAGACAACCCCCGTTTTGAACAGCTTCACCAAGGAATCCGGCAGGTCTGACGAGGCGAATTACCAGATAAATAGCCCATCTCATACATATATCATATAAATATTTATTTTTGATGCTTTCTTACGCATTGATGGCAGAATTGTGGTACGGTTCGTTGAAGAAGCATATGGCACTTCCTAATGTGGTAATGCGGGCCTCCTTGTTTTTATTCCCTTTTTTTCGTATTGTACGCATGCAATATTTTTTGTAGTGGTGAACAGTTTGGTAATCTCGGGAGTAAGAATTCACCCTTCGACGAGCTACAGCTGAGACCAGCAAGGCATGCAACCAGCATCCGAGAACCGACTACCTTGTTTTCCTTTTCCCCTCTTTTTCCCCTATCCCTTTCCTAATACCGCTCCTCTAAGTTGTATCCCGTCTCATACGAGATTCTACCCCCATTCTCCTCATCAGCACCACCACCGCTACAATGACACCTGTAGTAGTGCTAATGTTACGTATGCTTAGGCCAGATCCGTTTTATCGCTAGATACCACTTATTCACCTTAAGTTTGTTGCGTCTGTAGCAGCCAGCCTTAGCGATAATGTACAAGTACCCAACGGTATGCCTATCTCTCCCTTATCAGGTGAGAGCAGTAATGTGGTTTCTAATTTGGCGAGTTCATCAGCCTTACAGTTCCCAGGAATATCACTGTGCCCCGGCACCCAGAAAAGGTAAATGTTGAACTGCTCCGAAATCTCCTGAAGAGACGATCTGCAGTCTAGGGCTAATATAGAGTTTACAGAGACTGATTCCAAGAACTTGATTGCCGGTGGATTATCCGAGAAAATGCTGATACAATTCGAGTATATCACGTTCCTCTTTAGCCAAGATATAACTTCTTTAATCGCCATTATTTCCGCCTGAAATATTCTACCATGACCATGAAGACGGAAGGAGAGACTGAGATTTAGTCTGTCAGAGAATACACCATACCCCTCTCCATCATTGGTTGTTGATCCGTCTGTATAAAAATAGATCGCTGTGTCCTCCAAAAATGATCGGGATGGAATAGTAACATGGAAGGATTTTACGAATTAGAATTGGGGAATGGTGTAATCGATTTTACTAGGGATATTCCCTATTATATTTAGGACGGAAGCATGGCTAGCTGTTAGCTGCCGTTTGTTTGCTAAAATATCAAGGGGGTCTGGTGAATCAGAATGTCTAAAGCAGCAGAGAGAATCGTGTGTGAGGCTTCAGGTCGCTTTATCTAAAGCAGTCCCCCAGACAGATTCTCCATAAGTATCGGTCTTATAAATGAAATGAATAGCTAGTGAGTGATGTAAGGTTGAAGGCCCCATCTGTTTTCAATGACTTTTTTTACAAGAGATAAGTGCTACTGTAGCTTTTTGTAGTCTCATGGTTATATATACAATATATATATAGTATTCGAGCTCAACTTTATATCTATAATCAGACCCAGATATTTCGTTTTTTCAGAGAAAGTTACGCTTGCGCCGTTTATGGAGGGAGAGTCAATACGATGAATATATATAATTTATAATTCCTAGTACTGAGGTGCTTGCATGCGACGGAAATAGCAATGTCATCCGGCATGTTATTAGTTGTTTTACTATCAAAGAAGAGGGGATATAACACCATCCTGTGGTGCCCTTCTCGTAGATGATCCAGCCAGTTTTGAGTTGATAATTCTACCTAATCCTAAAAGATAGATCAGCTCACCGATTGCTTTATCTACATTCATTGCCGACAGTGCATTTGTTAAAAGCTCCTTCTATGCCCAGGACTCTTTTATTATGCGGGGAGTATTCGATGGAGCGTACCAGCGTATGCAAAGCTATTTTGACCGATTTTCCCTTGCAGTACATATGCATCCTGCGCGGTAGAATATGGAATATGGACCAGAGAAGCTCTTTAGGATTATCTCCAGCACTGGCAGGTTCATATAAAAGGTCTTTTGGAGCTCGGCTGAAATAATGCCATCTGGTTCCGCGGATTTTTAAGGTATTTCTGAACCTTGAGGGCGGTTGGCGAGGAGGGTTTAAATTAAAATAAACATTTTTTTACCAAACGAAAACACCATAAGTATCATCAAGTCATAATTCGCTAACTACCGATTGTTTGCATATAATTGAAAAGATATCAGGGGTTAAATTAAAAATAATTTTTATGAAGGTGATTAATCCTTTTTTTTTTTAATATACAATATAATTTGCACGTGCAAAAGGGATTTTTAGCACCCTTCTAATGTTAATAGGAACTCACCACATGCATTAAGGAAATAAGGAATTAGAAGAAAGGATAAGAACCCGATGCTTGATTTTAAATGTTTGCAAGTTGTCAGGAAAATATATAGTCAGGAAAAATAGAGTGTGTATCACGTCAAGTAGCTCCAAATATGTAATTGGTGCACCTGATATGAACGTCGTACTCAAGTTTAGGGCGAATAAACGCCTAATGCTAAACTCTGTCAAATGCTTTTGAAATATCAAATATCTGACTTTCACCACCGTGGTGAATGATTTGATTCAGAAGTTTTCGCAATTCAAGGTATTTCATAAACAGGTGATTTATCACGGTTTATCAACTGTCCGTTATGGATGGTTTACATGGCCAAGAAAGACTATCACACAAAATGGGTGGGATGCACAATATAAAAATATATATTGGTACTAGCGGGATAGCTTTACCAAACATGCAAAAATGCGTGAAATGTATTTTGCTCGGTAATGTTAATTTTTCATGGAAGCAGCTGAATTTAGACTAATTGATCTCTCATCGGAGTTGCCAAAAAGTTCCCGATAGGACTATATTTTTTTTATATATATATATTTTGCACGTGCAAAAGGGATTGTTAGCACCCTTATAATGTTTATAGTAACACAGCACTGGCATTAAGGAAATGAGGGATTAGAAGAAAGAGGCAGATGCCGATGGCTCTGTTTTGTGTTTTGGCTCTTGGCCCGTGGGCTCATAAAAATGACCCTCAAGTCTTAATTTTTTGTATTCATAAAGAAATTCTACTTGATAAGCATTTACCGCATTTTAACGTTTTTTTATAAAACATATACCACGGTGCATAAAAGCAGGCTAAAAAAGTTTTATTAAGTGAATTTTGGCGAGCTTTAAATGCTCTATTTACCGAAGTATGTCTTTTCGTCCACCCGACCAAAATGAAGTGAGGATAGGAATATTTAAAATGAAGTTCAACAAGGCTGCTGGTTCCGACGGCTTAAGGCAGAAAAAGATGACTCGACGGTGAGCATGTAACATCAACCAACTCATTTCCAAGATTTGTTCGGAGGAATGTATGCCTCACAAATAGAGATCCTCTAAACTGCGCCAACAACAGGGTATCAGTCTTCTAAACGTCGCATATGAGTTCTCGTTCGCGAAGTTTGCAAGTGCTTGAAACTAGCGCATACTATGGCAGATCTTGAAGAAAATTTAAATTGATACCTACTCAGCACCTTATATCGATTAATTATTGTGCATTGGATCTTTGAGATTATGTAGAGCAAATGAACAACAATGCTCAGAACAGCGCAGTAGAGGAAGATCAAAAGACAGGATAAATTAATACTTTCGTCGAAAAGTGGCCCTTAATTTTATCAAATGCTTCTTGTTCCCAATATTTATTTCTTCTTCTTAAAAAATCCAGGGTGTGACATCATTTTAATACCTCTCTAATCTCCTGAAAAATT
Source organism: Ferdinandea cuprea (assembly GCA_963576555.1). NCBI lineage: Eukaryota > Metazoa > Arthropoda > Insecta > Diptera > Syrphidae > Ferdinandea > Ferdinandea cuprea. Next base: position 82,882,576 of record OY754958.1, on the reverse strand, counting down.
GCATGCGTGTCTTTATAAACCAATAGTTAATAATTTGGCTGTATTAAATAAACAACTAAAATATTCATAGTTTCATGCATATCCTTGCTTAAATTCCCTTTTAAATCCTTAAAATACTTGTGAATCACAACTACTTTTGTTTTAAAATGTTCAGTTTGCCTAACCATTTTCATGGTTGGCCGCTGTAGTTTTGTCCAGAAATTCAACTTATTTGTGATGAATTTAGGTTGGTAATATGAAATATGTATGTATGTATGTATGTTTACACCAAAAGAACAAAGTTAACGCGATCCGGCCGAAAAAAAACAAAACTATAAAAATACGAAACCACACTAAAATTTGTATGATCTATTACAATATTTGGGACAGTTTAATTTTTTTGTAGTCTAGAAAAGAATAAGAAAAATCTAAGCAAACTAATTCATGTGCCAATGCAAGGCTGAATTCCTAAATGCAGTACTGCAACGGCAAGCGTTTCTTAATGCAATATTAATGTAGTAATACAATGTATAACGTTTCAAACCGCAGTGTAAATATATGTATATACTGCGCAAAAAAAGCAAGCATAAACAAATCTGTTGCGATGACATTTGGGTTGTTTAAATTATTATCTATAAATGTGTTTAAAAGTATTATTTGAGTCGATTTGACAATATATATTTAATTAAAAATGTAACTGCAAAGCTGAGAAAAAAATGCCCAAAAGTCGTTTCAAAACGTTAAAAATTCTAATGCCTCACGTATGCTTTGCAGTAAAAAAGCAATGTTGCGAAGCATAAAAAAGCATCAGGTACTATAATGCGCTTTTTTTTATTTTGAAAATCAGCCAAATTTACGTGATAATAAAAATCTTACCTTAAGTGCAGTTTGAAATAGATTAAGTTAATTTGAAAATAAATGGAAACAGTTTCAAAATAAAAAAGGTATGGAATAGTAGGTATGTTCATGTACGTTCATTTAAATTAAAGCCTAACGGCGTGGCGTGAGTCTTGAGCGAATCTTCCCAACACTTCTTTTACAATTTTTTCTTAATTTTCTTTACCAGATTTTATGTGGACACTCAACATGCATAAGCCTATAAATTGAAACATTCCCTCACCTATCTATCATTTAAAATTCAAACGATTTTCAACCATGGTTGAACGAGGCCAAGTTTTTACTCTTCTTAACGTGCTGAAGGTCCTTTCAACCGAGCTTGTAGTGCAGGGTAAAGCTGAGGCAATATAGAGAGCAAGTTTTGTTACTGAGAAAAAAGTGCCTGCTTCTTGTAAAACATCATGAAACTTGTAAAAACCGTGCAATGAGTAGAACTCGATAAAGATTTTTGAAATTGTTTTAAAACCTTCAACATTCATTCTAAACATATTTGATGGATGTAACAAAAATAATGAACATGCTGGTGTGTTTTCCTTTGGAAATCTACGTTCAAGTGTCATACTTAATGAATCTAAATACGGAATCAAGAGTGATAGCTTCCGGAATTTAAAATCATTTGATGAAGGATGATTAAACTGATATTTTTGACGGCTCACCGTTCTAGGCATTTGAAGTTCTACTTCAATTTCTTTTGCAAATAATTTTGAATCTACCATAAGTTCATCTACTCCTAAATCAACTTGTACGCGGAATTGAAAACAAATACTGTATTACAAAAAGAAGAAAATAGGGAACAATCATTTGCAGAAAGAACGCGAATGTACTCCTCCACGTTTAGCGGGAATACCACACCGACGAAGAAGAGCTGGCACGCGAAACGAATCAGGTCCCTAAGAAAAAACCTAGTAAGAAACGAAAAACAAAAAGAACAAAGGCCGCCTCCAATAAACATCGTTGGGGTAACGGAATATAATAAGTTGCATAGCCTCCTTAAAGGAACGATAACATCCAACTTTAAGGTTACATCGTTAAGGAATAATGCTTGGAAAATTAACGTCGATAACCACGATGAATACCGATAACATCCAGTGGTATACTTTCGAAATATAGTCAGAAAGGCCACATCGTGTTGTAGCAAGGGGACTCCATCCCTTATGCACCAAAGAAGAGTTTGCAAACGACCTCCAAGCCAAAGGGTTTGAAATTCTTGATGCCGTTAATATCATCAAGAAGGAGAAGCAACAAACGGAAGCCGATAAGGATGTCCTAGTAAGGCGTGGACTTCCGCTCTTTTTGCTTACATTCGATAGGTCAGATAGTATCGAAGATATCTACCGAGTTAAAACAATAATAACTATCGTGGTAAAAATCGATCCCGTGCGTTGAAATGTAAAATTAATTTCACAGTGCAAACATTGCCAAGGATTTAATCATTCGCAAATATATTGCCAAAAAGAACCGCGATGTGTGAAATGCGATGGAAATCAAACAATCCTCCCCTACCTGTGCTAATTGCAAGGGAAAGCACCCGGCAAATTATAGAGGCTGTGAAGTAGCTAAGGAGCTACAAAAAAGGAGAGATGTGTTCCTTAAGCCCCAAAATGCTAAAATACTAAGACAAAGCGTAAGACCGCTCAGGAGGTAGTAGGCAATCTAAAACCTCCGGTTCCTGAATGTAAAAACATCAAAGAAAGAGAGACAGCAGAAGCCCTCGACCTCTGCTGTCAAAAGAAACTCTATTCAAAAATTAACACTAGGAGAGCCATCGCATAGTAGCCTTCGGTCAGCCAGAGTGCAGACTTACGCTCAGGCCGCGGCATTCGAGGAACCAAAATACGTTGAAACTTTGCCAGACCCTGTATCTCATGTTTTCTCAGTTATTCTCGAGAAACTTAAAAAACAAAGCAAAATAAATAAAATTATTCTCGATCGGTTGGTTAAGCTCAAAAATAATTCAAGGAAAACGCGTACTTCAAATATAATATGAATGAAAACCCAATGCTGAAAATATGTATTTGGAATGCAAACGGACTCTTGCAAAAACTTGACGAATTGAAAGTATTCATGCGCGAAAAAGATATTGACATTTGCTTGATTTCTGAAACCCACATAAAAGAGCGATCACTTTTAAAAATAAAAGGCTATAATGATTTCCACGCTTGTCACCCGTTGGGAAACGCGAGAGGTGGATCATCATTGTTTATTAGAGACTGCATTGAACAATACGAAGAGCTGAAGATAGAAACTATTGATTAAAACTATGCAACTATGCACGATTCGAGTAAAAAACAATCAGCATACTCTAAGAATTTCATCAATCTACTGTCCACCACGCTCCGCGCTTGAAAAAAGTGATTGTACTAACTTGCTTAAATCGCTCAAACCAAATTTCATTATTGGCGGTGGTTTTAATGCGAAACACACGTTCTGGGGTTCTAGATACATCTCGCGAAAAGGTTGAATGCATTATGGGGCAGATATGGAGTACAGTCGTGATTTCCACTCGACGGGCAAGCCGACCTACTGGCCAACTGATACTTCCAAAATACCTGATCTTATAGATTTTTCGTCGTGAATATCTACTAACCACATCTCTCATCTCTGTCATCTGATCATTCACCGGTTATTTTAACATTGAGGGTAAAACTAGTAAATAATCTAGAGCCAGCGAGATTAACTGGTAAAACAACTAACTGGGAAGACTTTAGGAACGAAATTGAAGATAATATTGAACTGAGCGTTCCACTTACGACACCTTATGAATTTGAAGTTGAAGTTGATCGCTTCGTTGAGGTCGTTCAGCTCTCCTTCTGGAAAAATACGGCTAACCCAAGAAAAACGTCGGGCAAATTCGGTTATGGATATCCGCCTGAAATAATAGAATTGGTCAATGAAAAACGGAAGGCGCGTAAAAAATGGCAACAGAGTCGCGCTCCGCAACATAAAGCACATTTAAATTATTTGTGCAATTTGTTGAAGAAAGCTATTAAGGATTTTACAAATCGTGCGATAGGTTCTTACCCTGAAAGTGTAACAGCGAAAAAAGATTCCAAGTATTCACTGTGGGAAGCTTTAAAAGGTACCAAAAGGCCCAAAATCCCCGCGCCGCCAATAAAAATAAATGGGCAAGGGAAGACAAGAAAAAAGCGGACGTTTTTGCCGCCCATCTCGAAGAAACCCTTAAACCGTACGATGGTCAAGCGGCTCACGACTGGACCAATATAGGGACGGAATTACTATCTGACGACTTTACACTCACAAATGCAATACTAAAGGAACTAAAACGTGAAATTGGTAATGATTGATCACCGAAGAAGTTTATAAAGTTTTACCTAGAAAAGCATTAATTAAGCTTCTATATATTATAAATGCTGTGCTCAGAATAAAAAACGTACCTAACCAATGTAAAGTTGTGAAAGTCATTATGGTTTTAAAACCAGGAAAACCGTCAAATGAAGTAAAATCGTATAGACCAATTTCGCTTTTCCCAGTCATATCCAAAGTTTTCGAGAGGATATTACTAAGGCATCTACAACCGGTTATAGATATTATATAATAATCCCATCCCTGACCCCCAGTTTGGGTTCAGAACCAAGCATTCGACGATTGACCAAGTGCATAGAATTACTAACATAATCGACATAAAGAAAGCATTTAAAGAAAAAAAGATATGCTCAAGCGTATACCTTGACGTCTCACAAGCCTTTGGTAAGGTGTGGCACGACGGCTTGGACTTTAAATTACGACAAGTTCTTCCCTTAAGACTATATGATATTTTAAAATAATATCTCGGGAATAGACTCTTCCGTGTTAGGCATGGAAAGGAATACTCGGAGCATAAAGAAATTTCGGCTGGCGTACCTCAAGGAAGCGTCCTGGGCCACTTCTCTATCTGCTATTTACTCGCGATATACCAAGAGAAGATGGCACTACCCTCGCTAAGTTCGCCGACGACACCACTATCCTTGCAGTAGGTAATACGATCGAAGAAACGACTGCAAAACTGTAAACCGCATTGGATAAAGTAAATGAATGGACGAGGGACTGGCGGATCGCCTTCAACGAAACTAAATCTGTTCACGTGAATTTCACGTATAGGAAAACTAATCACTACCTACGGTATACAACTTTGGGGTTGTACCAAGAAAACAAATGCCAATACTTTACAAACATTTCAAAATAAAGTGATTTGAGAAATTGTCCAAGCTCCGTGGTATACTAGAAACGACGATATCCTCTGGGATCTCCGAATTCCTACAATTGAAGCTGAAACTAGAAGCTTAGCGCGAAAGCATAGCAACCGACTAATCGGACATACAAACAATACAGTCCGACAAATTTTGGACGAGAATAATTTATTGCGCCGACTACAAAGAAATAAACTTTTTGACTTGGCAAGATAAGGTTAACCGCGTCCTAATTGCGGAACATGCAGGATCTTTCAGTGGAAAGTAACCTATCAAAAGTTTTTTATGATAGAAAATTTGGTGAGTATTTCGTGATAGAAAAATTGGTTGATAAGTTATATCTTAGTTGCAGTATCTAACATTCTATAGAAGGGTGGTGTTTTAAGTCAGTAAAAATCTGACACTACTATGAGCACGGGCTTGCTATTCTCATAGTGTCTTTGGAAGATTTTCACCTACCCTCGCTAAAAAAAAATTCGACCACTTTCTTCGGAAAACCCTACGAATTTAACAATAGCGTAACTTTCTCTAACGAGCACGAGTATTTAAAGAAACTCAATGAATATCAAGAAAAACTCTATCCCTTAATAAAAGAAAAAGTAGAAGAATTCATAAAATCAAGAACAGATAGGCTAAATGAATCAAGAAACGACCCCGTAAACTGGAAAATGATGAAATAGTATTTAGAAAAGAATGTAGAAGATATAAGATAACACTCCACATAAGGTCAGAAAATATAATAAGATAACCTAAATAACCGCGAGAAACCAAAAAAAAATACATAAAGCTAGAATAAAAAATAAAATGAAATATACACAACCTCTGTCAAATGCCTTTGAAATATCAAGCGCAACGACCTTGCTTTCACCACCATGGTGAATAGATTGGTTTTACTTTTCGGTTAGATAAGTCATCAAATCACCAGTGGACCTGTTGCTGCGAAAACCGTACTGTCGGTCATTAAGAAGTTTTCGGGATTCGCGATATTTCATAAGCTGACGATTTATCAGTGTTTCCATGACCTTGGGAAGAAGGGACGTAAGTGCAATTGGTCGGTAGGAGGAGGAAGGAAGATTCGCCTTTTTTGGGACTGGCTGGACAAATGCTGTTTTCCATCTTCTTGGTAAGAGTCCTGAAGAATAGGACAGATAGACAACCTTACGCAGTGGTTTTGCCAGCGTGGAAGAACACTTCTTCAGAACGGTAGGAGAAATACCATCTGGACCAGCGGATTTATGTAAGTTGAGATCTCGAAGATTTTTTGTTTTACTACATACAATGTACTACATACATTATTATGAACTTTAATTTGTATTAGGTTTCTTTTTTTGTTGGTTTAGTTAAATTTTGAAAGATTTATTTTGATATTACTTCTCAACAAGCATTCAATTTTTTTTATTAGCTTATCACTATCTTATAAGATATTGTATCTTAATGTGTATAAGCATTACAATTAAAATAAATAAAAAATAACAGTAGTGGATTAATTGCCTACGGGCGTGGAATTCATGCCAAATAAAATTAAATTCCGGATTGGAGCATTGGCCGTATTGTGGTTGAAGTTGGTAGGCTACATCACTACGTATATAAACGGCGAGACCACGATGAGGAAAGAATAATGGCACTAAGTTGTAACCAGGTAAACTTAATTCCGACCGATCAGAATCAACGCTAACCTTAGTTTCACTCAGTGCCAAAACAGCCGATTTGTTTTGGGAAACATGGGGAGACTAAGCAAAGCCGTCCAATGTAAATCTAACGTTAGCTTTCGAAAACAAATTACCGCAGGTGTTATGCCCGTACAGCAATTTGCCTTGGTCTACCAACAACAATTTACACATACGACCCGCTATTTCCCAGTTGCTGGGCCTACCCAACCATAACAAGTACACAAATGATATGAAATCACTGTGTACAAAGCATGGTCAAGCAGAAGCAGCAACAAACGAGATGGATTGGGGGTAGAGGGACAACCACGCACTTATTACGATTTTTTTATACCCTATCCTAAGGGTATATTAATTTTGACACATAGTTTGTAACACCCCTTAATAATCGTCGTAGACCCATAAAAGTATATATATTTATGATCAGGACCAAATCCTAAGACTATCTAGTAATGTCCGTCCATCCGTCCGTCCGTACGCAATTGGTAGGCCTTTAAAATTAAGCTAGGAAGCTGAAATTTGGACCACATATTCCCTAGGGCTCCGAAATGGTTAAGTGTAAACATTTTTTGAATACGCCCACTGCCACGCCACAATTTAGTTTTAAAGCTAAAGTTAGACAGATAGACTGTTACAACCTTCACAAGATAAGTTTGTCATATAAAGCTTTTTGCCACGCCTACTTTTTGTGGGCGTTTTTTACTAAAATGCTGTTTTCTTCGAAAATTTTCACAGAAAGCGAAAAAAAATGTTTAACAATATATTTACCCCATACAAAGTTTTTGGCCACGCACACTTTTTGGGGGCGTTTTTTCAAAAAAACTTTTTGTTTTTTTAATTAATAGAATGAAATAAAATGCTAGCCATCATCTTCTTAATGCTTTTTTTCTTTGGGGCATATAGGGATATGGATAGGGTATCATACTGTTCACCCCAAGCGGACTGTAGCCTTTCCTTATGTTTTTTTATGTCGTTTGCTGGACACTGGTGCACTGATTTTTAAATCTGTTAAATCCGTTTTTCACACGCGACCCAGGAAACGGGTTTAATTTTCTGTTTTTTTTTTTGTCTTAACACTATCACTGGCCGCGGAGTAGAGGTGCGTGTTATCGCGTCGGTGGTCAGATCGGAACTAATATATTTTAGAGTTCCATTGATAACCACCCAAATTCTCCAAGTAAACGACTTAATCAAAAATCAAGGCATCGCCCAGTTACAACTTGGAAAAGCAAGACATATTGAGCTTTTTGACGATCTCGTTCATATAGTAAATCTAGAGGATTACCATGAAAACTTCAGAAATATTGGGAACACCTTAAGTCAGCTTGAAAAGAGTAGTGCATTAACAAATCTAATAAAAATATCAAACCTTAAACTTACATAACTTGAAACCAAACTCAAGTCACTAACACCCATTAAAAGAAACAAAAGAAGCTTGTTTAACGGACTAGGTACAGCTATAAAGTTTATAACAGGCAACATGGATGTAAATGACGCAGACAACTTAAACGGACATATAAAATTATTACACAATAACGAACACACTATTGCTAATACACTTTCAAAACAACATACACTCAACACCCAAATGCTAGAAAGTCTCAACAATCTAACAACAAACTATCGAAACCTTTATAACAAAAAATACATAGGAAATTACAAATAGAAGATAGCGCGAAGGCAGTAAACTAATAGAGATGCAACACTTTAGTCAAATTAATTACAATATAGACCTTCTAAGCACCCATTTAACAAACATAGCCGAAACGATTGTGCTAGCAAAATTGAATGTAATATCAAAATTTATACTGATTCAGGCTGAAATAAATGAAATTTATAATAACATGAGTAACCAAAGCATAACAAACATTTGTATGAACTTTTAGAACTACAACCCTATTATGAAAATACCAATACAATATTTAATGTAAAAATACCAAAATTATCAAATGAGATATATTACCTATATCATATTATACCGCTTCCAATAAATGGTACATAACAAATTATAACAGAACCCTATATAACATATAACGATATAAGCATTCAGTACTACGACAAGGCATGTCGAAAAATAGAAAATATTTACTTCTGCAAGAACCCGATCTACCAAGAAACAGCAAGGAACTCCACCTGTTTGGGCCGGCTTTGAAATCGAATCAATTTTCCAGCCAGAAGAAAAATATATTATATTTATTAATATTCCAAATACACTAATAAATTCCACTTGCAGTAAAATAACTCACGACGTCTCAGGTACAGCTATACTCTACTACAAGAACTTTTCCGTAGAATTCAACGACATTACTTACAAGGATAACCTCAATGTATTCTGGCATGAAGTACTAATTGCACCTCTAACATACGCAAAGATCCAGGAAAAATCCATCACCAACACACTTAATCTACAAAAACTTCACCTTCATCAGCTGCAGAACCATGAAGCAGTCAGACACATACCAATCAATAAGCATAACCTACGTCACAATAACCATCTACGGGATGCTTGTCGCAGCTGCCTTGGTATTAATATGGAAAAAAAGGAACTCAACATACATCATCGAAGTGAGAGAGGATATCGCTCTGGCCCCATCGAATTCTTTGTGGCCGTCGCTCTATCTTAAGGGGAGGAGTTACGAACGTACATCATGCTGAGGCAGCACCCCCAAAGCCACCACGAATGACCGGACGCAATATTTAGCGGTCATCACCCTTTGATATTTATTATTTCTTTTACCTTTATTATTCCAAATTCCTAGAATTATTGTATTCTATATTTAATTCCAATTTCATTTTCCAAGAATGTAAATTAATCATTATTTTAATTCAAATTGTCAATTAAGCAATTAATCATTCTAATAATTTATATTTTGTAATTCATTGTTAACTTAAAGTTTTGATTATTATCAATAAATCAAAATAAATTGGTCAGTCAAGGTAATAAGTTGTTTTTTTTTTAATTTAATAAACCTCGAACTCGTAATTCGCGCGGGTTAAGATAATGAGTTAGATTATGGGCTTGTGCCACAGAATATATTTTGTTGGGTTTTGGTTGCTTCGCATCTATATCTCCCTACAGCAAATGTTTTGAGTGGTAGTTTTGGCTGTTGTTAAAGGATTCCACTGGCATGGGTGCTTGAAGATAAGAGTTATTATTTCCGCATTGCCCAAAAAGTATTCTGCCTGGAATGTGAATAAGGGTTATAAATAAATCTCGATCGTTGTTTGTGCAACTGTATATACTGTAATATAACATTGTATGCGCTTGTTGTTATACAAAGAAACTATGTGAGCTAGATCTCTTGTATTTTTCTTTTACTTTATTACGTCGTATATTGTAGAAAGGCTTTTAATGAGCGATATTTTTTATATTTACCATACTTTCAGAAAGGGTGTTCCCAATGTTTTTACAATTTATTTGTTAGCTTGTATAGTTCCAAAGTACGCGAAAACGAAAATAAGTGCCCAAATATTATTGACACATGGTTGGTTTAGTGGTAGGATAAGGGACTTACTCTTTGTAAAAAAAAATGGTACTTATCGCCCATGCATTGACTATAGACGATTAAACGAAATCACTATACGTAAGAATTTTCCAATTCCGAATGTAGAGGTACAACTGAAATTAATGTGCGAGGAAAAGGTTTTTATAGTACTCGATCTAATGAGCGGGTATTATCAAATTTCTATCAAGAATGATTCCAAACATTTCACCGCGTTTGTTACTCCTCGCGGTCAATATCATTTTAATCGCGTTCCGTTTGCTATCACTAATGCCCCTTCAGTTTTCATGCGTCTTATTAGCTTAATTGATAGAAAATTGTCATCAAAAAATATTCTTATATGGATGACATAGTTATTTTTGCTGAGAATACTACCATAATCCTGGAACTTCTAGAAAAACTTCTCAACGTTCTCAAAGATATGAAAGTTACTTTGAACATAAAAAATGTGTCTACTTTCCCAACACAATCACTTATTTAGGACATGAAATAAGTGAAAATTGAGTTATGCCAGGAAAAGTCAAATAAGCGCAATACAAAATATTTCAGTTCCGAAAGAAATAAAGCAAATACGGCAGTTTCTGGGATTAACGGGCTATTTTCGTCGCTTTGTTCTTAACTACGCAAAAATAGCAACACCTGTTAACGAAATATTGAAAAGGTTATTTACTGGTCCGAGGAAATGGAAAAAGCATTTAACGCATTAAAATCACGACTGTGTGAAGCTTAGTGTCTTATTTTAGTCGAGTTACTACAAAGGACGAGCAAAAATATCATAGCTATGAATTGGAGGCTCTAGCCATAGTAGAATCCTTGCAACGCTTCAGGTATTAGTTGCTCGGAAAAAAAGTTCACAATCTATACTGACTGCAGTTCTCTTAAAATGACCCAAAACAAAAGAGAAATTATTCCAAGAATATCTAGGTGGTGGTTAAAGATTCAAGAATTTGACTGCACCCTTGAATATAGATCGGCGCAGCAAATGCAACATGCAGATGCATTAAGCAGAAACCCGACAGAATCAGTTAATGAAATAGAAGAAGCAGGACTTGAAATGCTTATAGTGTTAACACGAGTGCACAATGAACTAGCAAATATAAGAAGTGTTTTGACCAACCGCGACGTGCGGCATCCAAAGCCAAAGGACTACGAAAAACAATATATTCTAAAACATGGCCGAGTTTATCGGAAGACCGAAAAAGGACACAGATTAATGGTACCCCGTGGAGTAAGGTGGCGAATAATAAAAGTTAGATCGGACAATCGAGCATGTTAAAGCTACCTACTGGTTTCCAAATATGAAATCTATAGTCCAGAAATATTTAAACAGTTGCATTGCGTGCTTATACAACCAGCTGGCCAAAGACGAAACGAGATATCAAATCCATCCAATCAACAAATTGCCAATTCCGTACCATACAATTAATATTGATCACTTGGGAACATATGTACGTCGGGAGCACCAAAGGAAACGGGTAAATTCTTGGAATTCTAGATAGTTTTACCAAGTATCTGACACTACGACCAGTAAAAACAACGAACTCTAAGTCAATCATTCAATGGCTTGTTGAGCTATCACAATTTTTCTGAACACCAAAGCAAATTGTTAGTGACCGTGGTACAGCGTTCACGTCCAATGCGTTTAAATTGTTTTGCAAAGACCATGGGATTCGCCACATTTTAAATGCAGTCCACACGCCGCGTGCTAATGGGCAATTCGATATTCGAGCGATATTTAGGACAGTGAAGGTCAACAATGACAACATGACAGGACGGACGAAACTGGGAAGAGCATTTGCCATCAATAAAATGGGGACTCAATTCTATAAAACAACGTATAACAAACCAAACACCCCAGGAGCTACTGCTTGCATTCAAACCTAAAAATACACTTTCGAACTAAATCAGCATAGCATTAGAAGACAATGATTCAAGTGATGAGGAAAACATTCCACTTATTGAAGTTCGTCAGAAGGTAAAACAGCGATTGCTGAAACTGTAAAGAAACAAGCTGAAAAATTTAATGAAACCCACAGCGGTCCACAAAGATATGAAGTAGGCGATTTGGTTCTGCTCCGTGCGGAACATCCAGCAACTGGACAGTCGATGTAGCTACTTCCTCGATTCAAGTCCTTAGAAATGATCGTTATGTAATTGGAGATTCTTCACATACATGCTGCCGACCGAATGAAACCCTTCACTAAGCTGGATAATGTCGCTTGGGACGAATTTGATGACACCGATGAAGACACACCGAATGGCGAGACGTTAAACAAAAAAAAATTAAGTAAATATGGTGGGTCATAGAAAGGATATATAAATGGCTGTGTGCCGGTTAATGATTGTGTGCCGAAAATGTGTGCCAGCAAATGGATGTGTCCCGGAAATAAATGGCTGAGTGCCGGAAAATGGTTGTGTGCCGGTTAATGGCTGTGTGCCGGAAAAATGGTTCGTGCTGTAATTAACTGTGTGCCTGAAGCATGGATTGTATGTGTGTGTAGTTATGTATTTAGAATACGCCTAAATTGCATAGCGCTGAGGACAGTGCAAAGTCGAATGGCCGAACTGTAAACCTAGCCATTCACACAGTCTATGCCATAGCTTATCTGAGAACGCAAATCCCACCCTCTCAATGATGTATTAGCAAACAAGAGGACTGCACACGCATCTCGCCAAGTGTGAGAGACGAAATGAGTTCAGTTCTTCGATCGTATCTGCTCAGCAAGGGCGCTTGGTGAGTTGTCTCGCGTGTGTCCTTTGGATTTGTAGTTTAACATAGTAAATGTAGTGTTAGATATTTTAGTGTTTAAACATGTAAGCCTTTCTATTTCCATACTATCCTTATTCCTCATATCCGTAATCCGAGTCAGTTGAGTTTAATCCTTTGATGTGAGACTTAGTTGTGAGGAGTTAGGTGTTTTACAGTTTTTTGCACACGCGACCGAGGAAAAGGGTTGTTTTTTCGTGTAATTTTACTTTGTACGGTGACGTACAGGATCACGCGTGTCGGTGGTCATATCGAAACTGAAATTGGACTTGGTGGGCAGAAACATTCAGAATATTGTAAAGATATTTCGAATCAGATAGTTGTAATGCTTATAAATTGTACTATTATTGCATTCAAATATGACTTTAATATATAAAACTAGACTTGTTAGTGTGTTAGATGAGAGTGTTAGTTTGTTATTATTGTAAATAATGCACCAATTAGGTTTACTACTGCAGGCGGTTTTGAGACAGCCCTCACCCAGTTTCTACACTATACTCTGCTTTTGCGCAGTTGTGCGAAATGGATATAGACCCGGTGCCAGGGAATTGCATTGTAACCATATCCGTTGGATAGTCATCCAAGAAAGAAATTGGTTGCAGCATAACTAAAGCTATACTAATAAATAAAAGTCGTTCCTATCCCCATTGGATATTTAAACGTCATCAGCAATGCTTGACGTTGACAATGGACTAAGGAAGTGCATTTTGTAGTCGCAATGGAGATGTTTATAAATATATATGCAACGAATATTTGTCAAATGCAAATATATATATTTTTTTGTTTATTTTGTTCTTTGCAAATCTAACACGTTAAAACTTTGGGAAGCCACTTTGATTTTTAGGGACCACAGTTCTCAACAAAGGAGTCAACAGCTCCTGAAGGAGCCATTCCGGCAACGCTGGTGCAGGTTTTCAGTGCTATATTTTTTTTCTGTGAATTGACTGAGAAAGTGAAAGAAAAAATATTTTTCGTACGTAAAAAATATCAATTATTTTATGTCAAAAATAACTTAAATTTAATTTCGCACTCTTTGATAAACTCGTTTTTGAATGTCTTTAGCTTAATTTTATGACAAAAATCGAAAATCGCCAAATGCTTGCGGTTACATCTTATTGCGCTAGTTCAAATGGTTTTATCCGTTGTAGTCGGCGCACTAGATTCGTTTCATTTAGAATATATAGCATCGCATTGAACATGAAGCCTGTCTGTTGCTTACGGGCAAATGCTTTTATTTCGTCTTGGATGGTAGCCATACCGATGTCTCGGTGGATATCACCGTTTCGGATATACCACGGGGCGTTAACAATTCTTCTTAGTACTTTATTTTAAAAAGTATGTAAAATTTATATGTTACTTATTTTCGTACAACCCCAAAGTTATAAAAACAGTTTATTTTGCCTGCTATGTTTAGCAAATCGACATGCATTTCATTATATATAAAAACAAACTCTTCCCGTTTCTTCTCTACATGCGATTTCCATTTAAGTTTCGCATTTAATGTCATTCCCAAATATTTAGCTTCATTTGCGTACGGTATTTGTACGGAGTCTATAAAAATGTGTAGCGTATTTACATTTCTGTAAGTAAAATTAACGTGCGCAGATTTTGTTTGTATTTGTTCGTTGAGGACAATTCGCCAAGTTTTTGTCCACTCAAAAACGCGGTTGATAGCCCGTTGGATTCTAACGTATTACTTACGGCCAATATAGCTGTTTCATCTTCCTGCGAAATATCTCAAGTATAAATCAACAAGAGAATCGGACCAAGAACGCTTCATTGGGGAACTCCTGCCACGATTTCTAAAATGAATAATCCCGTGGATGTATACGGCAATAGTGCGGCCAATACCCACATATGACAGCATAGTCTGGTGGCAAGCCATGGGAAAAGCGACCAATCTAAAGCCAATGACAAAAATATAGCATGTATAGGGACCAAAAGTGTTTTAAGGATTAGTCAAACTAACACTTGGAACCCAGGAAATTTTGGGGATGTACGGATTTTAAGCAAATACGTTGGAAACATTGTCAATTCTGACTATATGTCTCACCAACTGGCCATAAATCTCTGTTGGGTCCCTGGACATAATGACAAAGCCGGCAACGGGTCAGCAATGGATCATGATCGAGCACTTCAGTCGATCAAGCCCCCGCTCTGCGATCTGTGGAAACGAATGGAGAACAAGATTCGTATGAGATCTAACAACAGGAAAGAACTAACTACCTGTGAAGTTTCAAGGAAGATCTGGCCAGAATACAACAGTGGTTGAAGATTCAAACTTCTACAGCTTGACAAGTTATCATTGTCTAAGCTGGGTGGGGCCCTAACGGAACATATTTTCCTTAGAATTCATGCCATGAAACTAAACCTCAAGGATGACGATAAACGTCGAGGATGTGGTGATGAAGAGGTCCATGAGGACACACCTCTCTTCTCCTGTCACTGTCCGAGTCTCAGTTACTTGAGGAACAGAACACTTGGAAGCTACTACTTTCATGACGTACATTAACTTTCTGATGTCTCACTTTATATGTTCCTAAGGATTCAGGATGGCTGGACAGCTTCGGGTAAAGGGACACGTAGCCTAACCATCTCTAACACCAATGGCTAATCCCCTAAAAAAAAGTCATCACAATGGGTCCATGAGGACTAAAGTGTGGGATAGCAGGACAGACCTGCTCCGCCGATCCGTAAACCTTACCTAAGATGAATGATATTTTAAAGTGTTCATCCCAATACTTCAACCACTAGTGATTTATTTTTATACTACTTTAGAATTTTATTTACGTTTTAAGTTTTTCTTCTAGAATGTGGTAAATGGCTCGTCTAGTTATCAACGGCTCCTTTGATTCCTTTGCTTTTTTTACGCTTTTGGTTTTCATATGTGGTTTTTTTAACGGGGCGTGTGTGTAATTAAGTTTTGTGTCATCTGTTGCTTTCCTTCCCTTTGCTTCCGAATCGGTTTCATCTACTACTTGGTCTCCAAAAGTAATTTCCTCTTCCGGTGTAAACTGAAAATATCTTCATGAGTTCATGATTAAACTTACCTAAGAATGATGACAATACCTTTTGATATATACCGGGAAGGATTGTTGGTGCATCGGATGGCAAATTATAATTGGCCTCAAAATTGTACGAAACGAATACATCATGATGGGGAATATTCAATGGGATTGCAATAGCTGCAAATAACTGGGGTATGTCCAATCAAAAAAAAAATAAGAAATAATTAATGTTGACGCAATTTATCGCTAAAAATATGTACATATGTTCTAAGTAATACATACATTATATATATTTAAAGAATATTTTTTAACCGTTTGCAATTGATTGTATGTTTTACACCTCATCCAGTTAGGTGTAAAGTAGCCCAAATAATACCACATTAGTAAAATAAACATCTTAAAAAGTACAAACAACTTCTGTCATGCATAGAGTGAAGTAGAACATGTTTATTTTTGTTAAACGCCGTTACTTTTCTTATGTACCCATCTAATTGGAAATTTAATCCTCATACATTAGAAGATGGAAAAAACCCATAGGCATGTACATGTTGACAAACTACACGTTTAAATTGAAATTGAATTAAGTTGAGTGCGCTAATATATTTAAAAATTATGAATTTTTGTTATTTGATGGGTATAATATATTGTTGGTATTGTTACCCATTATTCCTATCAGCTTTGTTAAAATACTACTTTAATTTCGTAATAACACATACCAACAAAAAAAAAAGTTCAGCCTTTATTTGAATGATTATTTTGTCTAAAACATTTCCACAGTTTTTGCATATAAGAAGAATCCTGTTTTACTAAGTAAAAGTGAGGAGTAATCTTGTTCATTTCAAAGTTTGGGTTTAAGGGCTTTATTTTTTAGGAAATGTAATTTATATTTTTTGGCATGTAAATAAATAATTTTTCCGAAATTTAAAATAATATTATGGTTTATTAAGCCATAATTTGAATATTTTTTTGTTTAAAATGATAAAAAAAAAAAACCTATTTAAAAACAATTCCTTTAACTTAATATTTCGAGCATCTAGGGAGTTCTACCTCCAAATTAAAAGTATATAAGTCAGTGATGAACGGACGGACGTCCTAATACTGATTACAAATAAACTGAAAGATTCACTGCTTTAAGAAGCAATGGAAATAAATCTAACACTTCAGATAATATAGCTAGGCTTAGGGTAAATAAAGGCACTGAATCGCATGTTGCTACATTCCACAGGCATGGAAAAAAGTGAAGGTAGTTTTTATCTTCTGGAACCTTTGGGAATCTCTGTCTGTGGGAATTATAAAAATCAATAGCTTGGACGACTTGGTTGCGATACCTCTATCAGACATAAAACTTATATATTAATATATCGAAGTGGTATTGTTAGTCACATTTCCTTACATGTAACGGGTGATCCAAGTAGACATACTTTTTTCAATAGCCTTTTTTGACAGATCACGTGTGAGTCGTGTCATGCTGTCATGTTATTTTTGTTTAGTATTGTTTGACATTTCATAATGGAAAGACTTACGCGTGAACAACGTTTACAAATTGTTCAACTTTATTATGCCGGTGCCGGTGCGAACGTAACCGTCAATGGCGACCGTTATCGTGCCATGATAACCGACTATTTGATGCCTGAAATTGAAGCTCGTGATCTCGGCGACATTTGGTTTCAGCAAGATGGCGCCACTTCCCACACATCGCATCAATCAATGGACTTATTGAGAGAACATTTCGGTGAGCACATAATTTCACGTTTTGGGCCGGTCGATTGGCCACCAAGATCGTATGATATCACACCGTTAGACTTTTTCCTGTGGGGATATGTAAAGTCAAAAGCTTATGCCGACAAACCCGCTTCGATTCAGGCCTTGGAGGAAAACATCACGCGTGTCATTTGCCAGTTACCAGTCGAAATGCTCGAACGAGTGATCGAAAATTGGACTCAACGGATGGACCATCTGCGACGTAGCAACGGCCAACATTTGATAGACATAATCTTCAAACAATAAATGCCAAAGAATGTTCTTTCAAATGATAATAAACATTCTCCATTAAATTTGAATTTTCTGTGTTTTTTTCTTTAAAAAAGTAGGGAACCTCGAAATGGATCACCCTTTACAACTAGGGTAATTAATGCGCTTTCATGACTACTGGGTGGAATTTGCTCTAAGCAAATGGACTAACGACTGTGAGTGAATTAACGTCAACTTAGCAAAAACGGAACTAGTTTTATTTATCAGAATGTCAAAGCTCGACGGAGACGAGCACTATACTGGATAGAAAACTAAACTGGTATCTGAATACTCAGGAAAAATTTAAAAAGGCCTACGCACTATTTGCGTGAAAGCGAACAGCAGGGACAAAATTAAGTCTAAAGCTGGCGATGATGTGTTGTCAGATGATTGTCAGACCCATACCTACACGCAAAGAACTGCTAGTGTTGCAATTAAAGGTGATTTACGCGCAACATCAACGGCGGTACTTGACTTGTTTCTACAGAGTGTTTTTTTAGAGGTATAGAACTTCGAATTGAAATAAAATACAAGAAAATCGTTTTAATGTCCATCAATTTAGCTTTATTGGAAGGATAGTTTTATGCCATTAATGTTTAAATATGATTTCCACTTTTTTAAGCATTTGGAGCTGTATGTCGGCAATAACGCCACGAATGTTGGCTACCAAGTCCCTTAACGTTTCTGGTTTATCACATATCCCCAAAGAAAATAATCCAATGGTGTCAAATCACACGATCTTGTTGCCCAATTGACAGGTCCATTCCGGGAAATTATGCTCTCATCGAATGTTTCCTTCAATAAATCGATTGTGACGTGCGCTGTGTGACATGTAGATCCGTCTTGTTGGAACCACATCTCATCCACATTCATGTCATCCAATTCGGGAACAAAATAGTCGATTATCATGGCTCTATACCGGTCTCCATTAACGGTAACTGACTCTCCAGTATTATTTCGGGAGAAGTATGGCCGAATGACTCCACCAACCAAACAGTCAGTTTTTGTGGATGTAATGGCGTTTCAAGGGTCTCATGTGGATTCTCTTCACTCCAAATTCGGCAATTTTGCTTGTTGGCGTAGCCATTCAACCCTAAATGAGCCTCATCACTGAACAAAATTTTCGCGGTAAACTTCGAGAACTGAACCATTATTTTCGAAATAAATTTGCACGACTTGCAAGCGTCGTTCATTTATCAACCTGTTCACGATGAAATGACAAACCAAACTGAACATAAATGACATTAGAGTTGCCAGATTTGACCACAAAATGTCAGTTTTATCTCTATTCGAAAAACCAACCTCTAAAAAAAACACCCTTTACATGGATTTCACGTTAAATATCAAGCCGGAAACAGTGCGCTACGCCTCACAAATAATAGTATTTTAAACAATTTAAATAATAGAAATTACACACTTTCCTATAACATTCTCAAAAAATTTGATTTCTCTCCTGAGGCAGAATTCCATGTTTATCTAGGGCTTTCTAATTAGCTTCAGTGTCAGAAGGAAGCGATGTAAAAATTTAACATTTGCTGAATCATATCAAATGGAAAACAATTTTTCGGATATATAGTGATAAACGATAAATTACATTTTATAAACTTTTAAAATAAAACAAAGAAGAAACTCAGATAAATATAACCGGAAATAAAGAAAAAAGTGCTACAGTAATTTCCAATAATGAGCATTTATAATGCAAGCACAAGCAGTTGGGAAATACACATTCCCAGTGAAGCCTTTCTCGAATTCTAGAACTTCTAATTCGACAAGCTTTGTTCCTCCTGCTGCCATGCGAAGCATCTTTATCTCAGCTGCTTCATTCAAATAATGATCTGGAATGGGTTGGCTTGGGTCAGAGAATGGGCAGTACATATACTCTGTCTTTTTTTGGCTAATACGATTCCCTTCTAAAACATCTACCCAAACATCAAGTGCTCGACGCATAAAAGGAAATAAGGCTGTCAAAACAAATATGCATATGCAGGACCCAGTTTTTTTTGGACCTCTTTTATTCGTACCTCTTTGGACCTTATACTCAGTTTGAGTTCGAAACTGATGTATATAAGAATGTTTAAAATTGGACCGAGAGTGAAAAATATCTAACTATCGTTTATGTACCATAAATGGAAATAATAGGGAACTATAAATATATGGTGCGGATTTGGAAAACACTTAAGCGGAAATCACTGCAGTATTAAAGAATGAGGATAGAATAGAAATATCGGTATTTATTGGCAGGAACAGCGCATATAATTTCTTTTAAGTTATAAAATGTAGAGTTGTGACGCAACTGTACCATAAATGGAAATAATAGGGAACTATAAATATATGGTGCGGATTTGGAAAACACTTAAGCGGAAATCACTGCAGTATTAAAGAATGAGGATAGAATAGAAATATCGGTATTTATTGGCAGGAACAGCGCATATAATTTCTTTTAAGTTATAAAATGTAGAGTTGTGACGCAACTGATTAGAAAATTCGTATAAAATTTTTAATTAAAATGATAGTAATGACTTACCCCATATGCAGAATTTCCTGGAAAAATAAGTCCATGGCAAAACTGGATTCTAACAAAGAATCCATATATTAAGAAATACAAAACGACTATTTGCGTGTTTAAAACCATTTTAAAATAAATTCATAGACTTTTAATAAATTAAATATGAGCCTCACAACAGTTTGTTCGGGTAAACTACTTATCTATCACTGTGAGGAAAATATACATCATAGGGAACTCAACTTAACATTACTATAATTGGGTAAGTACAGTATTTACCTATGTGAATTGAATTTGTTTGTCCATCATAAAGCGACAATGAAGAATGTACACAACAAAATTTAAATTAAAGGCAAAGAAAACACCAAAGGAAAGTTGTTAGAAATTTCGTCTCTAAGAAGACAGTGAAGTTTGAGCTTCTGCCCGTCAAGAATGTATTTCAATAAAAGTTTACGATTTTACTTAGTAATTTTATGTGCAAGCATAAAATCGACGGTAGCCAATAATGGTGTCAGGCAAAGTAGAACTCTGATATTTCCTCCAACTGCACCAACTCGATTGCAGGTATACTTAAATTTCGACGAAAGCTTTGGATTTAATAATAAAATTTTGTTTTAATTTTGAATTTACTTATGTATGTTTGTATGTGATAAATAGTTTATTTGCGGCATTGGAATACCAGTAGAAGACCTTCATTATGAATCAGTTACATCTGGATATGTTTTTAAAGTCGAGTATTTTTTACCAACAAATGCAACCGAATTTCATAGGACTTCTGTAGTTCCTCAAACCATACACAGACGAAGAAGTCTTAATGAATATGACCCCGAAAACATGAGAGCATATGAGTTCAATAAACTACAACGGTTGGAAAGAATACAAAACGATTTCTCAACATATCGTTGGATTATCTATAAAGCAATGGAACAGATGGCCGAAAGGTACGTGTGTAAATGATAATACCTCTTGTTTTCCTATTCGCGATTGTGAAATATTTCACTTTGACTTTTAAATATTGTTTGGTCTTGATTGGTCCTTTATACTATTAGTGGGGGTTAATAATTTGTTTAAACCCAAGTGATAATACGTCAATCCAAAGTGTGTTATATTTTCCGCTTCATGACGATTTTTATATATGCTAACTAACTATTCAATTGACTAATTCGGCAAAAAAAATAAATACGATTTAGCAAGAAAATTATATCTGTAATCTTGATCTCAAAGTTCGGGAATGTTATATTTTAAATATGTGTCTGTTAGGATTTATACGAATACGGATTTCACAATAGGGCGGATTCTATCTATTCGTTTGTTTTTAATAAAATAGGAGTAGTAGGTATAACTACTAATTTTTTCTTAAAAAAATGTTCATACCTATCTTTATGTTATTTATTTATTTTTTTGTAGATAATCCAATTTTAAAAAAATTATTGGCGACCCATAACTAAATTTTAATAGTCAATAACATTGCTCTACGAACTATGCTCTGTACTCACCACGTCAGCCCCGAAAATCCTTGACAAATGCACTAAGTCGCACCAAATTTGGCAGTGTAAATTAGTTCCTAAACTTGGGAGATAGTTTAGTCGGTATCTTAACTACATAATTCATTATGAACTAACTCCATTGAACTAAGAAAAAGGAATGAAACAAAAAAATGAGCAAAAAAAACTTGGCTACCATATGTCCAATATTTGTGAATTACTTTAAAATGTTGAGATTGATAAATATGTCAATTTTCACAGGTTTGTGAACCTTAAAATATGACATGAGAAAATTATAAAATTCTTGTTTTACTCCTCCTTTTCTTATAATTACGATAATAAGCATACTTACCTCATAAGAATATTCTGCATATTATTTGAAGCAGTAGCTACCTATACACTCGTCTGACAAGCACTTGCAACCACCAGAGCCCTGTCAGATGATTATTTTTAAGCACTTACATACGTAAACTAAAACTTACTAAAATCGTAGCCTTGTAAAAGCAAGTTTTTTTCGATAATTTTTTGCAATTTCAAAAATTCACTGCATAGTGACGAACCCACCAAATGCCTGCCATACCGTTATTTTCCTGGTGTGTAGGTCCAAATTTAGTTGTCAAAAAATGTTATCCTTGTACACACCCGTTACTCAAATCCCTCAGTAGACTTGGTTTCTGGGAACTTATTTCCCTGCATCTTTTGGATTACTATGAAGCCAAATAATGTACATCTTCTTCAATGCGAATAAACAATATCAATGCTGTATTAAAATATTCTTTGACATAATTTATATCAAATTGATACCTTTTGTTTTATTTTAAATTACTTGGAAGTGTATTTCATTTGGAACTTAGTTTATAAAGAATTAAATCCCACTATTGAAATACCAAATTTTGTGGGATTTAATTGCATGTGGGACTAAGTATAGTATGGCTAATGACATTTTAACTATATTAAGCTAAATTATCAACGAAAAAATATGGACTTTTCTGATGATGGATTTTTGGGACGAGTTTCTTTATATATTAAAGCTGAAAAATATTTGAAATAGCTTTGCCTAAACTACAATTTATCTAATTTTGTCATTCACCGTGCGCAATAATTACTTTTCTCCTGAGTTTTTGTTTTTATCCCATCCTAAGGGTATATTAATTTTTAAACATAGCTTGGAACATCCCTAAATATTCCTCTTAAACCCCTATGATCGGCATCAAAATCTAAGACTTTTAAGCAATGTCCGTCCGTCCGTCCGTCCCTCACCAATTTATAGACCTTTAATCTATATTAAAGCTAGGAAGCTGAAATTTGGAACATATACTCTCTACTGTCCCGATATGGTAGTGTAAAATTTTGTTTGATACGTCCACTTGCCTACCCAAAATTAAGCAAATTGCCAAATGGTAAGGTTCCAACCCTTTATCTCTTCAACTAAAGCTTTAAATTTTGTGGGCGTATTTAAAAAAGTTTAAAATTTTATCATTTCGGAACCGTAGGGAGTGCCAAATTTCAGCTGCCTAGCATAAATTTAAAGGCCTCAAAAGTTGATATGGGTGGACGGACGAAAATTGCTTAATAGTCCTGATCATAAAAGTACATACTTTAATGGGTCTACGACGAATATTAAGGGGTATTGCAAACTATGTTTAAAAATTAATATACCCTTAGGATAGGGTATAACCAGCAAGTGTGACAAGGATGTGAGAAAAACAAAGCAAACTTTCATTATTTAACCACTTCGCATGCAATCTAATCTTACATTTACTTCGTTTGCAACAAAGCAAGACCCATTAAATTATCAGGATGTAAATACCAAGTGTGAAATCTTTAATACTACATTTATGAACTTATGTCTTTTACAACACAAGGTTGCTTCAATTTTGGTACAAACAAACTTTTAATAATTTTAGAGAAACTATATAAACTCAGCTTTCCTTTTAGATATTAGTACGTTATGTATCTAAATTTCTAAACAAAAGCTATTTTCATGGTTAATGGTTTGGATGTGATACCATTTTTTGATCAATTATTTAAAAAAAATGTTAATACTGAAAATATTGAAATGAAACTGACAAAAAATACTTTTTCAGTATTTTTAAAATGAATCAAGATAAAACTGTCCCGATGATTAGACCACCAGAACGAAATGCTTAATATCACATAAAAGACCGTTTTTCAATAGGCTGAAAAATTAAAATTTGACTATTCAAGTCGTAATACCGCGGAAAAGTGGCTTATTGTGGAGACTAAAACGGAATAAAGAAATATATAAAATAAGTATATACCTTTCGGTCGCGCACATAAGTTTTTGAACTGATTTTTTTTGATTGATTACTTCGTTTAATTAATTAACGGCGTTATTACGAGATGAATTTAGAAATTTTAATTTTTTCGGACTATCTCTATCGTGCATACATCTCAACCTATTCTGCAACACACTCATGAACATGACACGTGTCTTCCGGCTTGGCAGATCGACATTACACCGTCAACAGGTCTAAATAGCGATGGCGGCTGAATTATAGATCACAGCAAAACTAATACAGCTATGTCGCTTGACGCTAGAAAGCACGCGATGCAATGTGTACTTCAGTAGAAACCCATCTGAACTTTTCCAAATGTGCATCGGACTTCGCTATCATTTGACTTCTACAATCTTGTTCTTCGGAAGATAGTGCACAGGGCAGGTGTCAACACGGAAGGCACTATCTCCAACATATACTATAAGACATCACCAGACTATCCAGCGTGCCCTCCTTACTTAAATGTAAATACGTACAAACATATTCTGTGAGTTCGCATATGGGCGTATTTGCACGATAATATAATATAATAAGAAATTATGACAACGGAGGTCCGGTAAAGAGTTACGTTACGAAGCCACTGCTCAATCAAAGAAGTTGCATCAAAACTCCTGACTCAAACTGTTAACTCTCGTTTTCGAAAAAAAAAAAATATTATTCGGCCGGTCAAATATTAATTTTTTTTTTAATGTAGGCAAAGACAGTATATTAAAGTACAGCTTTTATTTTTATATTAACATAAAACATATTAAAAAATTTTGAAAGCTGTGATTACAACATTCCCTTGTCGAGTCGATAATTGCCGACATTTTTGTGCTCTAAAAAATAAACTCAAATGTTTGATGGCACTCCAGACCATTACTCCGTGAATATGATGACGACCCAAAAACCATTGATCTTTTCGTAAATCATGAAGGAAGCTGAAATTTGGAACATATACTCCCTACTGTCCCGAAATGGTAGTGTAAAATTTTGTTTGATACGTCCAAAATTAAGCAAAAACAGTTTTAAGCCTAAAGTTGATCGAATTAAGAACTAAGACCTTCACAATATATATAGACCGTGTCCTCTTTAACAAATTTGCCATACAAAGTTTTTGCCAAGCCTACATTTTGGGGGCGTTTTTTTAACAAAATGTTGTTTTTTTCGTAGGCGTAGAAATTTTAGAGCCAAGAGCGGTTAATCTCCTTTTTTTCCGTGGAAACGTGTAAAGATTTATTATTTATCCTTTGCTAAACATTTTTATTACCACTTAATTTGTTTGTATTGGTTCTTGACTGAGTTTGCCATTGAAACCGATGGATTACAGCAGGAATGATGATTGATTGACTTATTGATGGTTTTACTGTAATTTTAATTCCATTACTTTTTGCTTCTTTCTATGGCTGTATATAATCATAATATGCATTAATTACATATTACATTTTTTTTTTATATTAAAAAATATAAATTTCTATATGTATTCTATTCTCTATTTAGAATTGGTCTTATCGGAAAAGCCTGTGTCCTTAAAAGTATATGCGAAGTTGCGCGCGTTCCATTTCATAATGCAAGTGGTATCCTATCAGAGATAGCTCATATCATTATGACGTAAGTCTATATGAATTCTAAAAAGAAATTCAACTAATCTTATATAATTTTTAGACCATCTTCATCAATTGACGTCATTCATAAACACTCCAACAACGAATACCTTAATGCTGAAATGTTGGGACGTTCTGGAATAGATTGCTTTCAACGGTTTAAGGAGTGTCAACAGTCTCTACTGGAACGAGTCTCAACTGTTCTAAACTTTGTTCACCACTAACAAAAAAACAAACTTAATGAATGCAATCAAGCAATTTATTTTTTTTTACGCAATGTATTCATTATTTCAGAAACAGGCGTGGATATAAAATCCAAAATGTTCTCTGAGCAACTTTTTCGATAATTGACGCACTTGAATTTTTGACCATCAAATTCTGCTTTGTAATAAATTTCAGATATTCCTTCGTCCTTAGATGAGCTGGGCCTGAAAAGAATATGCAATTGAAAAGTTTTAAATAGAAAATCATTCAATTCTATTAATAGTTAGTTTTACAACGCACAACATATAAACACCGTTTTAAAAACAGATTCTTTAACTAATTTTAAAGATAAAAGTCCTTGTATTTGTTCTATTGTATATGTTTTCAATGTCCATGGTAATGCCCAGAAAAGTTTTACAGCATCTTTGGCATTTACACGGATTAACTGGAAAAAATTTCGGCTGCTTTCACCCACTTCTAAGATTAAATTGCATCCCAATTGTGCATGTGACTGACCCTCTGGTCAATGACTAGAGTAGCTGTCAAATGACAGAAAAGTTTGAATTCTTAGGTTGTATATTACTAATAGTCTAATCGTATTTTACGTTAGAGATTACAAAAGAAAAATTAAATAATAGGTCATTAGGTCATTTATTTATAAAGTAAATTCAGATAGCCCAGTTAATTGAAATGAACGCAAAGTCAAAGTTGAATATTTAATATTAGTGAATAGGAAATCAAGCGTTAAGAACATGATAGATAGCATTTTATTTCATTATATGAAATTTATAAATACAAAATATTTTTTGAAATAACGCTTTATGACAAACTTATGAAGGATTTCAACCCTTTATCTCTTCAACTAAAGCTTTACATTTTTTTATAAATTGTGGGCGTGACAGTGGGCGTATTTAAAAAAGTTTAAAATTTTATCATTTCGGAACCGTAGGGAGTGCCAAATTTCAGCTGCCTAGCATAAATTTAAAGGCCTCAAAAGTTGATATGGGTGGACGGACGAAAATTGCTTAATAGTCCTGATCATAAAATATATACTTTAATGGGTCTACGACGAATATTAAGGGGTATTGCAAACTATGTTTAAAAATTAATATACCCTTAGGATAGGGTATAACCAGCAAGTGTGACAAGGATGTGAGAAAAACAAAGCAAACTTTCATTATTTAACCACTTGGCATGCAATCTAATCTTACATTTACTTCGTTTGCAACAAAGAAGCAAGACCCATTAAATTATCAGGATGTAAATACCAAGTGTGAAATCTTTAATACTACATTTATGAACTTATGTCTTTTACAACACAAGGTTGCTTCAATTTTGGTACAAACAAACTTTTAATAATTTTAGAGAAACTATATAAACTCAGCTTTCCTTTTAGATATTAGTACGTTATGTATCTAAATTGCTAAACAAAAGCTATTTTCATGGTTAATGGTTTGGATGTGATACCATTTTTTGATCAATTATTTAAAAAAAATGTTAATACTGAAAATATTGAAATGAAACTGACAAAAAATACTTTTTCAGTATTTTTAAAATGAATCAAGATAAAACTGTCCCGATGATTAGACCACCAGAACGAAATGCTTAATATCACATAAAAGACCGTTTTTCAATAGGCTGAAAAATTAAAATTTGACTATTCAAGTCGTAATACCGCGGAAAAGTGGCTTATTGTGGAGACTAAAACGGAATAAAGAAATATATAAAATAAGTATATACCTTACGCACATAAGTTTTTGAACTGATTTTTTTTGATTGATTACTTCGTTTAATTAATTAACGGCGTTATTACGAGATGAATTTAGAAATTTTAATTTTTTCGGACTATCTCTATCGTGCATACATCTCAACCTATTCTGCAACACACTCATGAACATGACACGTGTCTTCCGGCTTGGCAGATCGACATTACACCGTCAACAGGTCTAAATAGCGATGGCGGCTGAATTATAGATCACAGCAAAACTAATACAGCTATGTCGCGTGACGCTAGAAAGCACGCGATGCAATGTGTACTTCAGTAGAAACCCATCTGAACTTTTCCAAATGTGCATCGGACTTCGCTATCATTTGACTTCTACAATCTTGTTCTTCGGAAGATAGTGCACAGGGCAGGTGTCAACACGGAAGGCACTATCTCCAACATATACTATAAGACATCACCAGACGATCCAGCGTGCCGTCCTTACTTAAATGTAAATACGTACAAACATATTCTGTGAGTTCGCATATGGGCGTATTTGCACGATAATATAATATAATAAGAAATTATGACAACGGAGGTCCGGTAAAGAGTTACGTTACGAAGCCACTGCTCAATCAAATAAGTTGCATCAAAACTCCTGACTCAAACTGTTAACTCTCGTTTTCGAAAAAAAAAAAAATTATTCGGCCGGTCAAATATTAAATTTTTTTTTTTAAATGTAGGCAAAGACAATATATTAAAGTACAGCTTTTATTTTTATATTAACATAAAACATATTAAAAAAAATTGAAAGCTGTGATTACAAAATTCCTTTGTCGAGTCGATAATTGCCGACATTTTTGTGCTCTAAAAAATAAACTCAAATGTTTGATGGCACTCCAGACCATTACTCCGTGAATATGATGACGACCCAAAAACCATTGATCTTTTCGTAAATCATGAAGTTTTACCCAACCGCTCTATCTAATTTATCTTCTTTTGATCCATGAAACTAACTATTAGCTATTAAGCAAAGCAATTGAAGGAGTGTTTTCTCCAATTTTTAACGCTTCAAGTTGCCAGCACCCAGAATAACGACTAAAACTGAATTCACTGGCATTTACGACAGCCGAAAAATTTGAATTCTGATAAGAAAAATTATCCCATTTAATTTTTCCATAAGAATGGGGATCATTTAGGTAATTGTCAATAGGATCCATTCCGGGTAGTATGATCTATATTCGCTTTCTCGGATGTATTAAATGCATTTTCTTTTTCCATTTTTGGTTACAAGTGCATAACATTTGTATATTTTAATTTATTTAAAGTCAATATCTTCCGCATGTCCCAGTAACTGCAATGATCTGTTGAAGATAGTGCCTCCAGAGTTTCCACCTGCCCTACGCACTGTCTGCTAAAAAAAACAAGATTAAAGTTCAAATGAACTTCTGCAAAACTGTACTTTTTCCTTTATTAGCATACATCATAATACCACATGAATTTTGTTTCGTGATGGAACCGCTGGTTGTTGGTGACTGTGGGAAATGAATGTACAGTGGACAGTTTCTCACTCAGGCACTTCTCTGGAAAAGAGACAAACACTCACATATATTGTGGCATATTCCTACTTAAAAGAAAATTTCCGAATCTCAAGAGAGTAAATCAAATATGTTTTTTAAAAGCATCTGATTCGTGTTTAACAAATAGGAAAACTAATGTTATTTTTGTTTGGAGCCAATCGAACAAGAAAACACATTACATTTGAATTTGAAGTGTATTTGTCGTTGTAATTGTGTGTATGTATTTCCAACGGCCTCATTGCCAATCTGATGACGAAGGGGGTGAAAGACAAATAGTATTAGCCATTGTAATACGTTAATATTACAACCAATATCATTTCATTATTTGTTAATAACTTTGGTAATAACTTTCAGCTAATTTCGTCAAAATTTAAGAATTATTAAATGCATCAGCAACAACATTTAGCAATAATGACGTTGATGTCGTTTGAATGTGTTAGTGTTAGAATCAAATTCTGAATTCAAAGCCAGAAGCAAATTTCTCTTATTTCCAGGAGAGGAACTGTCATTTAAGTACCACTTGAGTACACCCTCAAACTTTTGTAGCTGATTCAAAAAAAAGTCTTTTAAAGTTTCAAGGACATTTTGGGAAAATTACCTTTTTAATAGTAAAATCGTTGCAACCAAACATAGTCAGGTGATTCTCCGGACATTTGAATGAAATGTCTTTTAAAGGCTCCTTTGACCTCACTCATGGTTCCAATGACCTTAAGGCACAAAATCAAATCAAACGAAAAGTCAGCTGATTCTTGGAACATGTTTTTGTTTCTAATTTTTTTTTAAAATCAATAAGAACCAATTTTATAAAATCGGTATAGCTAGTATAAATCTGTGTTCTCAATATATGTAGTTACAATACTGGGTATCGTCAAGTTTATACCGCTCAGTGAATACCCTGTTCTGCAATATCTAACCACACTTCATACTTCACTATACAATATTCCAACACTGATTTTTTTTTAACAAACTTTCATAAATGAATCTTCGCAACTGCATTTATTTAACTGAACCAATTTTAGTACAATGTATTTCCGAATTTGATTATTGCTAATGTATTCCCTTGAGCAATCTGAAACTGTTATGTCACCCACTGTTCACAATTTTATAACGAATTTAACGGACAAACTGGACGGACTACTTTGTAAAATAAAATATTTGCCTTTATTCAAGTGAACCCGAATTGGTTAAGAGAGCAAACACAACATTTATAAACACTTTTTTGAGAATATTGACCTGCAAGTCAAGACTAAGAATTTGCCCCCTATATGGCGGTTACAGGAAGTTAAACTTTTGTGATTCTACTTACGCAAAGATAATATGAAGAATAGATCCAAGAAATCCGTTGATATCCCCCATTTGAGAAGCATTTGTTTCACATATTATGCGAAGTAAACAGGCCTCTCCATTGTAGCCATGCCTGTTTTGATTAGTTCAGTTAAAATGTTTAAGGTTAATTTAAGTAAATGTGCCATACATTTCTAGCTTTTGCTTAAGCATATTGTAAAATATTCTTCTTGTCAATAGCGATCTTCTTTTACGACTTTTACTCTCCTTATCTTCATCCGTTGTATGTACAGGTTCTATAGGTAGTTGAGAATCTATAATCGTGCCGATAGAGCTACTGTTTTTAATAGATTCTAATT
The DNA here is from genome assembly GCA_963576555.1 of Ferdinandea cuprea. Taxonomy (NCBI): domain Eukaryota; kingdom Metazoa; phylum Arthropoda; class Insecta; order Diptera; family Syrphidae; genus Ferdinandea; species Ferdinandea cuprea. Next base: position 82,851,556 of record OY754958.1, on the reverse strand, counting down.
TCTGGTCATTTGTATATGTGTTCATTCGCCTAGTGTCTTCATATTCAAACCCCTGAAATATTAAAAATACATAAAAACATATCAGCAAAAAAATAATTATATGTGTCTATCAATGATTTTGTGTAATACTACCCAATAAGAGCAGACGAATTATGGAATCGTCTGAACATCTCTTCGAGACAGCCAGCAAATGCGCACAAATAATACAGCTTTAAGTCTAACTTATCTTATTTACTTTTGATACTAACTTTAATGTGCAGCCGTTTTGTGGTATTATATTTATAATATTTGAAAGTTATATTATTTAATACGCAATAGATTCGAGATAGGAAATATTCTCGGAATTATTCAAGAGAAAAAAAACCAATACATATTTTTAAGACCTAAAATGTCTTCATGGCCAACATTGCAACGGTACGCAATTTCAGAATTTCTGAAATGCATTTTAAAGTTAAAAGCTTAGATGTCAAACATTTTTTTCGATTTAACATTATACACCTTTTAAAATGTCTATACAAAAAAAAAACTTACTGCGGGTAGCTGCTGATTGTACGGCAAATTGTAATTCGCCTCAAAATTATATGATACGAACACATTTCTATGTGGTCCAAGATCCAATGGAACGGCAATGGCTGCAAATATCTGCATAAAACCGAAATGTTTTTTTTTATCCAGATTTTATTGAATGGAAAGAAATAATTAACTCACACCGTAGGCACTGTTATATGGAAAAAACACCGTTGCGTTTACAAATGTAATATCTGCGAAAAATAATATCACAACTCCGATGTATAATGAAAACATTGCGGATTATTGATAATAGTGCGTAAAACGAATAAAGTGAAATAAAATTAACAAAATAAAAAAACCTCTCTGTTTGAATGACAGTTACGAAGTGAAGAGACTATTTGATTTTAAAATAGACCAAAGAATTCCAAACGCGGTGAAAAGTGACAATTCCAGTCAATTAGAACATCAATAAAAATCATAAGAACAAACAAACAAAACCTGAAGTTTTCTTTTTATTTCGCTGGCCTACATTATGTGTAAGTGCAAAAATATTTTTACTGCAGCACCTGTTCCAGTGTGACTGGATTACCTCTATTTGTTTCTTGCACTTAAGCGACAAACCTTTAGTCAGCTAAACCTACATTTACAGTGAATTAATAAAAAGAACACTATTCACTCCCTAACACTCACAATCGGATAATGAAGTACTGGTAATTAAAAACGTAATTAAATTAATGCAATCACCATTCATTTTACGACCATTCGACCATTCAATTCAATACAATCAATTGAATGCAATCTCTGCATTCATTTGCAATCTCTGCATTCATTTGCATTCATTTGTATTCATTTGCATTAATATAAATTATTGAAATTAATTGAATATAAAAAATCAAACCGAGATATCCTATTTTTTACAGACAGGAGCTCTAACTTATCTAGGTTTGTAGCGTGAACCTATAAAAACATGTATATTATATGATAATATAAAATAATGCAAATAAATGCGAGAATATGCAACTGAATGCAAATGCAAATCATTAGAGATTGCATTCAATTGAATGGTAGAAAAATTAGTGCATTCATTTAAACGCAAAATGAATCGTGACTTACAATTTCCAATTGAAGTCAATGATTGCAATTAAAAATTAAAATTCATCAAAGATTGCATTCAAAAATTATTGCATTCTTTTACAACTCTGCCTACATGAGCTCTACAAGGCGATGATTAAATTTGGGATTTCGGCAAAACTTATCTAGCTTTGTCGCGTGATACTATAGAACAGGTATATTATATGAATACTACCCTTTATAAACATCACTTAGCGTAATATAAAATAATGCAAATAAATGCGAAAATATGCAACTGAATGCAAGAGAATGCAAATGAATGCATAATCTTTTTGCATTCAATTGAATGGTAAAAAAAATGAGTGCATTCATATGAACCCAAAATTAATAGTGATTTACAATCTCAAATTGAAGTCAATGATTGCAAACAAAAATTAAAATTTATCATAGATTGCATTCAAAAATTATTGCATTCTTTTACAACTCTGCCTACAGGCACAATTCTCTGTATAAATTAATATGCTCCTATATAGGAAAGATAATTTCTCCAATTATTATTTTTCAGCAGCTGTTCAATGTCCAATGAAATCTAGATGTCAAAATATTCACTTATGAAGAAGTTCAATGTCTACATATTTTGTTACTCTTCTAACCCTTTATCTATTTAACTACAGCTTCAAATAGACTTTTACAAATTAGCACAAATAAGATTTGGAGTGGTTAAATTTCAGGATAATATGTTAGTTTTTGCAATCAAAATACCAAGAAACACTATTAAATTGCCATTAAAATTACTGATTTCGGTACCAAATAACGATAATCTTGGAATTAATGCAGACAAAGAATTTGTTATAGAGTATTTTAATAAAATATATGTTTTCATATGTAAAAGATAAAACAATTAATGAATTAATTGAAAGTAAGCATTGTATTGTAACTAAAAATTGTAAACTAATAACAAATAAGAATGCGGAAATTATATTTTTAGATGATGAAACCATATTTGTTAAAAAAATCAATACAACACTTGTACAAACATGTGATGATAGAAAAATTAATCTTAAAGGTAATTATCTAATTAATTTTAATAATTGTACAACACATATGCCTCATCAAACATTTTCGAATGAAAAGAAACTGTTAACGCAACGATTTTATTACCCAAATAATAATGTTAATCATACTCATAATGTACCTCAACCCATAAATTTTACTAAAATAGTTTTAAATGATTTTGAGAATATTAAAGAAATTGAAGAAATAAAAATATTAAAAGATAAATTTAACTATGTGAATTATGTTTTTTTATCCCTTTTTGCTTTAATGATATTTGCAATTATAATGTTTTATATTAAGAATAATAAAATTAAAAGTAAAGTAAATAAGCAAATTTAGGAGAATTTTACTCACAAAGAGGGAGAAGTTACATATGTACATACACCAGCACCGGATGACAAATTTGAGGCGTTCATCCGGTCAATAAACTTAAATAGCTGACCAAACGAATAAATCATTTTGTCAATTCACACGAATTGATTATTGTAAAATCACTATGTCTGCCGATTAAATGTAACAAAATATAGTAATTATAAATAAAGGTGCACTACACGGATTGTGTGTAGTATACCAACCATCATACAGTGAATAAAGTCGTATTATCTAGAAACTTTTATTTTTGTGTTTTTTTTCCACATCACCGGTACAAAATATAAAAGTCGCGCGCTGTCATCAGTGTACAGTGCAGTGATTAATAAAAAAAAAAAAAAAGGGTATTGTGCATGGGCACTCCATCTAGTCCCACTCCCTATTGTTTGCTGCTGCTTTGCTTGGCTATAGCAAGTCGCGCTGTGTAAATTTTGTTGGCAGACCAAAGCAATTCATTGTATGGGCATAACACCTGCAGTGATTTGTTTTGGAAAGCTGACGTCAGGATCTACACGATACGGCCCAGCTTAGTCAGCGTCGGAGTTGAGTCTTTTGTGTTTGTTTTTTTGTTATGTGGACGTGAGTAATATTCGTGGGTTGAGATCCAATTTTTTTCCTTGTACGACCATGCGATTCACAATAAACCAGCTGTTTTGGCACTAAGTGAAACACAAGTCAGCATTGATTCCGATTTAACGGAGTTTAGTATCCTGGTCTCCTGGATCCATCGTGGTATCGCCGTTTATATACCTAGTATACCAACTTCTACCTCAATATGGCCAATGTTTCAATCCGGAATTTAATTTTATTTGCCTAAAATTCCATGTCCGTTGGCAATTTATTCACTACTGTTTTATTTACAGAAGCCCTAACCAGGACAGGCATTTAACTCATAATGAGTTTGATGCACTGTCTGATTCCATCACCAGAATTGCAACCCATTATCCTCGTACTGAAATCGTCATTGCGGGCGATTTTAATATACACAATTCAAGTTGGCTTCGACATTCTGGACAGACAACACCCGAAGGAAGGTATGTCGAGATCTTTGCTAAGGTTAATAATTTAACCCAGATTGTAAATGAGCCGACACAAATACCGGACATTAGCGGTCAAAACGCCAACACTCTGGACTTGCTTCTTACCTCTCACCCTGATAAATACACTTTAAATGTATTATCGCCTCTGGGTTCGTCAGACCATTGTATCATATCGGCGAATTTGTCGTACTCCAGCCACACAGTTAAAGAACAAGCTCCTAAAAGAACCGTATGACAATACCAGAAAGCCAACTGGAAAGCTTTCAACGGTTTCTTTAGGACTTTTAACTGGTCGTTGTGCTTCCTCAACAACGACGTTTGTTAAAAACATTAAAAATTCGGCCTCGTCATCTATCCCGACACTCATTTTCAATGACACTCCAGCTGTCAGCTCTTCGGATAAAACCAATCCTATTGCTGCTCATTTTGCAGCTAGCTCAACGCTCCCAGATTGTGCTTTAACTACCCCAGTACTTGAGCGCGTAGAGCACTCCATGGGACAAATCCACTTTCGCACCCGTACTGTGGCAAGAGTACTTCAAGATCTCAACATTCACAAATCCGCTGGCCCAGATGGTATTTCCCCTATCGTTCTGAAGAGGTGTTCTTCCACGGTGGCAAAACCATTGCGTAAGCTTTTCTATCTGTCCTATTCTTCAGGGCTCTTTCCGAGAAAACGGAAAACAGCATTTGTCCAGCCCGTCCCAAAAAAGGCTAAACTTTGTCTCCCTCCTCCTCCTACCGCCCTTACAACCCTTCTTTCCAAAGTCATGGAAACGCTGATAAACCGTCAGCTTATGAAATATCTCGAATCCCGAAAACTTTTCAATGACCGGCAGTACGCTTTTCGCAGCAATAGGTCCACTGGTGATTTGATAATACTAACTAACCGAAAAGTGGAACCAATCTATTCACCATGGTGGTGAAAGCAATGTCACATGATATTTCAAAGGCATTTGACAGAGTTTGGCATCAAGCTCTATTGTCGAAAATGCGTGCATTTAGGATCGATGTTACGCTTCTTCAATGGATTAGAAATTACCTTTCGGACCGTTCAATACAAGTTGTTTTGGACGGTTTCAAGCCTGCAACTCACCAAATAAATGCTGGTGTCCCTCAAGGCTCTGTTTTGTCTCTAACTCTCTTTCTCATTTTTATCAATGACCTCCTGTCTGTCACTTCTAATCCAATCCATACCTTTGCTGATAACAGTACCCTCAGCCTTACATATTCGTTTCCTGGGCAACGCCCCTCATCTTCGGGCGTTGAACTGGAACGGCAACGTATGTTAAGCTCATTGAATTCCGATCTTTACAGCATACTTAAATAGGGAAAATCCAACAGAGTGGAATTTAATGCTTCCAAAACGCAATGCTGTCTGCTGTGATTGAAGCTAACCCCTAATTCTCTGCCATTATCCATGAATGGCACTTGCATCGCTGAAACCGAACGACTTTCCATTCTCGGTATGTTTTTTAATGACAACTTTCGTTGGAATGACCATATTCGATATCGCCAAGAATGCTGCAAAATGTCTAGGCTTCCTTAAGAAATGCAAGAAATTTTTCACCCCTTCTGATTCCGCGAAATTATGCGCTCATCAAATGTTTCCTTCAATAAATCGATTGTAACGTGCGCTGGGTCATGTAGCGCCGTCTTGTTGGAATTATATGTCATCCACATTCATGCCATCTAATTCGGGAACAAAATAGTCGGTTACCATGGCTCTATACCGGTCTCCATTAATGGTAACTGACTCTCCAGCATCATTTCGAAAGAAGTATAGCCCAATGACTGCACCAGCCCATAGAGCACACCAAACAGTCATTTTTTGTGGATGTAATGGCGTTTCACGGTCTCATGTGGATTCTCTTCACTCCAAATGCGGCAATTTTGCTTGTTGACGTAGCTATTCAACCCAAAATGAGCCTCATCACTGAAAAAAATTTTGCGATGAAAATCAGCAACGAATCAAAATCAATCTCATTTTCGGCCCATACACCAGAATCACGACAGATTGCATGGTCTCGCGGCTTTAATACTGGCATAAGGTGGATCTTGTAAGGTCGTAAGAAGAGATCTTTGAGCAAAATCTTCCATAAAGTTGATGGACATAGCTCCAATTGCTGTGCACAGTGGCGAATCGATTCATTCGGGTAATCTTCAAACACTTTGCTCTACAGCGGCAATTGTTTCTTCGGTGCGCACTGCTCGACGTCTCTGCGTATGCGTATTATCACATAGAGTGAACGTAGTGCGAAAACGATCCATGGTTAACCGAATTAATTGCTCTGATGGACGATTATGTCGACCATAAAATGAACGGAGCTTGCGGTAAACTTCGCGATCTGAACCATTATTTTCGAAATAAATTTGCACGATTTGCAAGCGTTGTTCATTTGACAACCTGTTCATGATGAAACTACAAACCAAACTGAACATAAATGACATTAGAGTTGCCAGATTTGACCACAAATTGTCAGTTTTAACTCTATACAGCCATAGAACGGAGTTGGCTGTACATTGAATCACGCGTTTTGAAATCTGCGGGATCATTTGTGAACATTTATGAATATATGTTTACGGTTTAAGAATCGGTACTCTCAAACTAAACCTAAATGGTTCTTGCCTAACGTTAAATAATTTACCACGTATCGTGTTAAGGGTTGCATCACACTTACGGCAACATTTGCGGTTTCTATTGACGCGAATACGACCTTAGCTAAACTCGAATTCCGTCTGAACAAACCTTGAAAAATTAACTTTTGGAATTTATTGATAAAAATCCAGCATTCGAAAGACAAAGGTGTTGGTCCCTCCACTCCTCGATTGACTCTGAGCTTGCTACCCTATCTAAGTCCGTAAAATTGTCGTACCTAACTATAAAACCGTTTTCAGGTGATTATAAAGATTGGCCAACTTTTCGAGATATGTTCTCTGGAACAGTAGATTTAAACCCAACCATGGAGAAGTCGCGAATCTCCTTAAACATATTGCATGTTCCGAAACAACTATATTGCAGCGTGGGACCGTTTAGGCAAAGATACGATCAAAAACATATAAGCACTCAATCATTTATTCATTCGTTTATATCACTTCCATCGTGAAGATTCGCGCTTATCTTCAATCGCTTCGAAAGATCACTGATGGCGCTGATGAAGCTATACGTGGCATTAACGCTTAGACATAAACCATGGACATAAACAATCGAGATCCATGGATTATTTACCTTGGCGAGTACCAATCATTGGAATCGCATCTATGTCTGCCGGGACTACAGTGCTGATTCAATTGATATAAGTTGCTTAGTCCTTCCGAGCATTACCTCTTCTCTGCCGCCTTGCTCTGTTGGCACCATCCCTGATCCTTTTCTTTCTCTTCAACTCACTGATCCTGATTAAAACCAACCCAGTTCCATCGACATTTTAATAGGTGCTGATAAGGTATTTATCATCATCACTGGCCCACCTGAATTTAACGCGAGCAGAAATCTTACCACTCTTTCAACGATTTTTGTTTGAGTGATAGCAGGACAGCCTTTTCAGCATTCCTCTGTAAGCACTAACTGCACCCGGTTGGATTATGAGCAAGAATTTGACCTTGAAAGATTCTGGAGGCTGGAAGAGAAAAATTTCGTTAGCAATCGCATTTGTCGACCTGATGGTAGGTATGAAGTACAATTGCCGTTTAAACGTTCGATACAACTCAAGTTTGGAGATTCTCTTCGCATGGCACTTACCCTTTTTCATTCAATCGAAAGCAAACTTAGCTTAATTAGCGAACTGAAATCTCAATATTCGGCCTTTTTAAATAATTATGTATATATCTCTTGGACATATGGAAGAAATTCCTTCCAATGACATTTTTCGATCCACCAAAAACTCAACCTATTATTTGCCTCATCACGCCATTTCAAAAAGCGATAGTTCTACGAATAAACTTCGGATTGTTTTTGACGCATCGGCAAAAAACAATAATTCAATTTCCCTAAGCGAAACTCTTTTAGTCGGTCCAGCTATGCAGCGCGACATATTCTCTATCTGCTTGTTCCTGGCAATATTGAAAAAATGTATCGGCAGATATTGGTATCCCGAAATATCACCAATTATCAGCGGATAGTTAGGCGTGAAAACGCAGATGAGCCGCTGAAACACTATCGGTTGCTAACGGTGACATATGGGACATCAGTTGCTCCATTTCTAGCAATTAGAGTTTTGAAGCAACTGGCCATAGATTCAGCACAAATTCATCCCCGTGCTTCCGCAACTCTTCAAAGCGATTTTTATGTTGACGATGTCATAACTGGGGCAGACACAATTGAAGATCTCATCACCCTTCGTGCAGAGTTGGTAGATTTGCTCCAATCTGCTGGATTTAACTTGCATCAATGGACCACCAAATGCCTGCCAAATCATCAGAGAGAATTCTCCCGAGTGGATTTTAAAGAGTCCCATTCAATTAAGGTTCTTGGGTTGCAGTGGTGCCCGTCAAAAGATTGTTTTTTATATAAAGTCAGACTAGGTCCTTCGGAGTCCTGTACACCCTCGTTTTGGGGGTTTATGGGAGTCCGGAGTTTGATCCGTCAAGCTGCATTTAAAATGCGTCATAGGTGATTCCAAACTCAAATGTGAAGCAATGTCCACCCTCTTGGCAGAAATCGAAGCCTTATTAAACTCTCTACCAATGTGGCAAACTTCAGACTCAGACCCTCTTGCCCTTTCACCTCCTCATTTTTTAATTGGGGAAGCATATACTTCAGTTCCTCACCTTGAAATCTGTGATCCTGTTGTGTCAATGAAATCTAATTGGTCTCTTTTGCAGGCAATGTTTCAAGGTTTTTGGAAGCGCCGGCATAACGAATATCTTACCTATCCGCAGCAAAGACCAAAATGTAGACATTCGCAACCCAGCCTGGAAGTGGACGACGTTGTCCTACTGAAAGAACCCAACCTACCCCCATCGACGTGGATTCTTGGAAGTATTCTGAAGACTCATCCCGAAACGGACAATAAGTGTGGAGTCGTTACCATTCGTACAAGGTTCAGAGATTATGTACGGCCTGCCGTTAAGATAGCTGTACTACCTTTTCCTGAAAGGCCATAGGCTTTCACGGGGGGCTGGATGTTTAGGAGTGACGAACATATACATTAAAAATTATAAATTTGCCAAACACTGTTAGCTATACCCTAATATTATTGTATTTCTACAAGTTACACACACATAACATATACATAACTGAAATTTAAATAATGGCTTTTTGTAACATGTACTTTTTCAATTCAGCAATTAACGTAATTACTATTTGCTCTCTTACCAAGAAAAAAAATTGTTTGCCTATTCATCATGCATGTACTAGTTAGTGACGTACATGCATGATGAATAGGCAAACAATTTCTTTGAGAGCTGGGAGCTGGACAAGCTAGCACTGTATTTTTGGCGTATACCGCCAACGAGATCGGTTGCCTATGGTTGAATAAGACAGAAACATTATAATTAAAACATTTGTTAAAAAAGTGTTTACAAATTTGAACACAATATACAATACACCACACAAATTGGAAATTTCATAACAAAGGGAAGTATACAATTGGATAACATTAAATACACAAATCGAATATACTTATGTGTTTAATACACAAATTTAATACATATTGAACGACTAACATCAAAATACACACATTCCAAAACATGCCCCAAGGAAAAAAGCATTAAGAAGATTATGGATAAAATTTTATTTCATTCAAAGAAATTTATAAAAAAAATTTTTTTTTTAAAAAACGCCCCCAAAAAGTGGGCATGGCAGGAAACTTTGTATGGGCTATATATTGCAAAAAGTATTGGCTAAATATCTTGTTAAACATTTTTTTGTTTTCTATGAAAATTTTCGAAAAAAACAGCATTTTAGTGAAAAACACCCACAAAAAGTAGGCGTGGCAAAAAACTATATATGACAAACTTATAAAGGAGGACTGGGCCTACATATCATATAAAGGTTGTAACACTCTGTCTCTCTACCTTTAGCTTTAAAATGTTGTTTTCTAAATTGTGGGCGTGGCAGTGGGCGTTTTCAAAAATATTTTACACTTAACCATTTCGGAGCCCTAGGGAATATGTGACGAAAAATCTTATCTACCAATAATGTCGAATATATTCGAAAACTTATAATGAAGCGATTGCATCCGATTATTGATGAACGCCGATTAATACCAGATCACCAAATCGGATTAAGAACGGAGCGCTCTACCATATAGAATAACCAACGAAATTTAAAAAGCACTGGAGGAGGAAAAAAAATTGTTCTAGTGTTTCTCTTGACGTCTCTCAGTCTTTTGATTACAGGATTATAATATAAACTTAAAAAAATACTCTCACAAAACATTTATATGATATGTAAAGCTCTTATTTAGTCTTAGACATAACCTCTTTCATGTTATACAAGAACAAGTATTCCGAATTCAAAGAAATTACGGCGAGAGTTACACAAGAAAGCGTTCTTGGCCCGATTTTATTTCATTTATACACTCATGATATACCGCAAGGAGATGATACCATCGTAGCGACATTCCAGATGATACGGCTTTAACGAGCGATCGACAAAATATGCGCTTGGACAAAAATTTGGCATATTGTTCTCAACGAGACAAAAACCACACATGTTAATTTTACCTTTAAAAATGTAAGTAATCTACCCATTTACATTGACAAATTCCGTACGCGAACTAGGCTAAATACTTGGGAATGACGTTAGATGCAAAATGAAAATGTAAATCGCATGTTAAGAAGAAACGCGAGGAGCTCATTATCAGATTTAATCAAATGCTTTGCCTGATTGGAAAATTCTCCAAGCTCAGCATGCAAAACAAGCTACTTTTATACAAACAAGTGCTAAATCCTGTATGGACTTATGGTATACATTGATTTTGATTATATTTATCTTTCAACCTTAATATTCACAACAGAGGAAATTTACACACTTTTGTGGTTAAAAATAGGCAGGAGTTGTTATATATCACCCTTGCTTCAAATATAGAAGGGCTAAAAGTAAATAATTGGAGAGTAGTTGACGAAACGTCTATGTCGGATCACCGATGGATACGCTTCCAAAGAAATCCAAGAAATACTAGGAAGAAATTGTAGGATTCCGTATACGGGATTAGTAAAAAATTACCTGTATCGCTAATCCATCACCTGTGATGACTTTGCTAGCTTAGAAAGGGCGGTAGAGGAAGTTAGGAAGGCGCTAACTATCGCGTTTGATAAAGCCTGTTCGGCTAACAAAACGCCTAAAAGGGCTCAACCAAAGTGATGGAATAGGGAAATAGGTTTAAAGAGGAAAGAACATATTTGGGCAAAATGCAACAATTGTTTTTTGGCCGAATCACAACATGCATACATGAAGAGCCCTAAACAAGGTGGTGGGAAACATAGAAAACAAAAAGTTTACACCTCCGTGAATTTTCAGCCTTTCTTGACATAAAAGGAGCCTTCAATAATGCGGAGTGCAGCGCCATTAGAAGCGCTCTAGCGGGCGCAAATATTGAACCGGGCATTATAAGTTGGGCTTGTTACATGCTTGCAAGTAGAAAAATATACTGTTCCATTGGTCAAAGCTCAGTCATAACGTTCTCTTAAAGCTTAGGACAATGGGTATTAGTGCCACGGCACAACACCTTAAGTGAGGGTATGGAGGTCGCTTTGAAGACGATTAGCAACTGTGCAAAAAGGTGTGGTCCCAATACAAACCCTTCTTAAACGGAACTGGTTCTTTTTACCAGAAAATAAATCTGCACTAAAAAACAAGGCAGGTTGTCCCTCTATTACCAGAATGTACGGGGACTCCGCTCAAAAACCTCGGATTTCTACATTAATTCACAAGCTCTTTCACATGACATCGTCTCCTTGACCGAAACTTGGCTTAATTTCAATATTTTGGACACGGAACTCTTTACTCGCGAGTTCTCAGTTTATAGAAATGATCGTCATAAAAATGACGTTAAAGCTCTTGGAGGGGGTGTCCTGATAGCTGTTCGTACTCACATTGAGTCCCGAAAGATCGACTTCCCATTTCACCTCAATATTGAACTTATTTGTGTGAAAATAACATTTGAGAATAAATATTTGTTTATTGTTAACGCATACATACCGTCATACCGTCTTTGTTCGTTATATTCTGAACTATCCACGGCACTCGACCACGTATTTGACATATCTTGTTGTGACAGTACAATTCTACTTCTTGGCGATTTCAACTTGCCTCATATTAAATGGGAGCCTTCTGAGGATGAATCTCACTTTATCCCCACCATCGACTCTGCACAACAAGAGCTATCGCTACTTGACAACATTTTATCTTTTGACTTACAGCAAACAAGCTATATAAAAAACTATAAAAATCGAACTCTCGATTTAGTATTTTCTTCTGACGCTGTTAGTACTGTTGTTGACGAATCTCACAAAAGTATTACTAACATAGACAAAAATCATCCACCATTGGACATTTTTATTGACTTAGGCGGACATCTTTACGAAAACAGTAATTCGTATGACCGTTCGCATTCCTATGACTTTCGGAAAGCAAATTTTCAGAGGCTTTCTGAAGAAATTAATAATTTACCATTAAATATGAACATCTTCTCTGATATTGATGTTGCAGTTGAATCATTCAATGTTTTTATCAATGACTGCATGGATAGAGTTATACCTGTTAAGTCATCTACAAATGGCCACTTGTCCCACCCTTGGTATACGAGAGAGCTTAAGTCGATACGAAATCGACGAAACAGAGCTGGGAAAATTTATTTAAAAAGCCTCCTTCAATCAGATTTCGATCATAATTTAATCCTATTTAATGAGTTTAAAATTTTATCCTTTAACCTTTATAGGGATTATGTAAAAAAAATGGAATTTTCACTAAAAAGTGATCCTAAACGTTTTTGGAAGTTTGTTAACTCGAAGAAAAAAGAGGATGGGTATCCAGCAAATTTTAGTTTCTGTAATAGTAAAACTTCTGATTCCTTTGCTGTTAGCAATATGATTGCAGACTATTTTAGTAGGTCATTCAGTGACTCTCCTCTTTTCATCGATGGTAATTATTTTAGCTATTTAAATAGCTGTTCCCAGATTACTTTCAGTAATTTTTCTTTCAATTTGGAAACTATTTCGAAATTTGTTTCCCTACTGAAAAATGACTACTCATCTGGACCTGATGGCATTGCACCGATTGTTCTTAAAAAATGCAGCCAAGCCCTTAGTCCTTACCTTAAGTATTTGTTCGATTTATCCATTAGCACTGGGAAATTCCCTAAGCTATGGAAAAGTGCCTTTATCACGCCTGTATTTAAAAAGGGTGAACGTGGTGATATCACGAATTACAGACCAATTTCTAAGCTTTCGTATATTCCTAAGCTTTTTGAGCAAATAGTCTGCGAAAAATTAATATTTCTGTGTCGTAGTGTCATTTGTAACGAACAACATGGATTTGTAAGAAACAGGTCCACTGTTTCAAGTTAGTTATGTTTTCTGCGTGCATGCTCTAGTTCCTTAGAAAATAATAATGAAGTCGATTGCATATACGCCGACTTCTCTAAGGCTTTCGATCAGCTGTCCCATGAGATAATCAGATTTAAACTCAGGGCGTATGGTTTCCCACCTATTTTTATAAAATGGATTAATTCATACCTTATGGGTAGGGATTATCGTGTCAAATTTAGAGGTTCGGTTTCTGAATCTTTTTCTGCTCGGTCTGGAGTTCCTCAGGGAAGTCACTTAGGCCCTATTTTGTTCATTCTTGCTATAAATGATGTTAAAGCCTGCATAAAATCCAGCAATATTTTAATATACGCAGATGATATGAAAATTTTTAAATCTGTTAACAATCAGTATGACAGAAATCTTCTCCAAGCGGACATAGATAGTTTTGCCACTTGGTGTGTTAAAAATGGGTTAACTTTGAACCCATCTAAATGTCAGCATATAACATTTTCAAGAAAACGTATTCCCTCTATTTTTCATTATTCTTTATCCGATCATATGCTTTGTCATCTTGATAGTTTTAAAGATCTCGGAGTTTTCTTTGACCCCAAACTTAACTTTATTGGTCACATTAATTTTATTGTTAATAAATCAAACTCCATGTTGGGCTTTATTAAGAGGTGGTCTAAAGAATTTGACGACCCCTATGTTACTCAATCTTTGTACAATCGTTTCGTCCGTCCGCATCTAGAATATGCTTCACAAGTTTGGACTCCGTACTACAATATTCACTCAATTCGAATTGAAGGTATTCAACGTAACTTTATTCGTTTTGCCCTTAGAGGTCTTCCATGGGATGATCCATACAACCTTCCCCCCTACGGTCAACGTATCAAACTTCTTCAAATGTTACCCCTATCTCAACGTAGACTGAATAATTATATAGTTTTCCTACAGCAACTTATAGCTGGTAATATAGATGCTCCTGATCTGTTGTCCTCCATTGCATTCAACTTCCGTGGTGGTGCTCACAATTTACGTAGTGTTGATCTTTTAATAAGTGGTTATCATAGGACCAATTATGGCAGGAATGAGCCAATTACTCGCATGAGTAGAATTTATAACTTAAACAATCATGTGATTAATTTGCATGTCAGTAAATTTAAACTGAAAATGTGTTTGCGTAATCATATTCTAGTGTCTTAGTGTTAGATAATTTGTATATCTTTTGTGTTTGTGTTATTAATATATGTTTGCTTTGTGTACGTATTTACTAACTCCAGCACTAAATGATGAGCCTGTGGTGCACTTTTGTGCTGGCAAATTTCTGCTCGTGACGGCTGCTTGTAATAAGCACTCCACAACACAGATCTGATAGTGTTTTTATAAATAAGATGCCGTAATTCAAGCTTCCAAAACTTAGTGGAGTGGAATTTTCCCTTTCGGATAGTGCGAAGGATATAGTCGTTTTTCTAGATAGAAAATTGAACTGGAATCTTAATGTTGCGAAATGAATTAAAAAGGCTTATAATGTTCTTTTTATCTGCAAAAGAACAGTGGGACGAACCTGGGGCTCAAGACCTACAATGGTGCACTGGCTGTATACAGTGGTGGTGAGGCCCATACTGACATATGGCGCACTAATATGGTGGAAAGCAAGAGAAAAGAAAATGATATGCGGCAAGCTAGCGGCGGTTCAAGGAACGGCATGATTAGCAATTACGGATGCGCTCCGTACCCCTATAGCGGCATTGGACACGTTTCTGAACACCGCTTGACCTTCATATCATAAATCTGGCTGGCAACAGTGCAGTACGACTGACTTTTATGGGTGACTTTAAGAGGTAGTACGGTCCTTTCGAAGCTACTGCCAGGAAATCCGATCATAACGGATGAAATGCCCCCTTAGTCGATTTCGACATTCCGTATGATGTAATACATCCGATACGGGAGGATGGGCAAGGAGATGCAATTATTAATTATCAAAACAAATGAAATTGCAATCTTTATAGATGGTTCGAAAATGACATAGGGAACTGAGGAAATCTATAAGCAGCTTCTTTCAATCAGAGGTTCTAGCTGTCCTCAAGGCGGCTGAGCAAATGCATATGAGATCTGTATCCGGATAAGATATTGCTATCTACATTGACAGCCAGGCCGCACTTAAGGCAATGGAATCAACTAACATCAATTCCGATACATTGAGCTGTCGCACAATGCTTAAAGAATTATGCGGTCAGAACCCAGTGAGATTGTGCTGGGTGCCAGGACTGAGGGAAATGAGCAGGCGGATGAGCTTCCAAGAATAGGAGGGCTGCTTGTTGACAGTGAGGTTGCAGACATGAAACCTCCCCTCCGCATAATAAAGGGCATGATTGGAAGCTTATAAAATTTAACAGGGATAAGCTAAGAATATTAGTAGGAGTCCTGACAGGGCATGATCTCATGCGAAAACCTGCAAAAAGACTCGGGCTGTCAGATTCTGCAGATATTTTACTCTATGAAATTTATAAAAAAAAAAACTTCGAAAAGACGCTCCCAAAAATTGGGCGTAGCCAAAAACTTTGTATGGGCGATATATTGGCAAAAATATTGGGTTAATTATTAGTTGGTTTCGGTTTCTAAAAAAATGTTTGAAGAAAACAGCCTTTTAGTGAAAAACGCCCCAAAAAGGGGCGGACGGAGATTTATAAATAGTCTAAGATTTTGATGCAGATCATAAATATATATACTTATAGGGGTCTACAACGAATATTAAGGGGTGTTACAAACTATGTGTCAACATTAATATACCCTTAGGATAGGGTATAAAGAACACTCTACACTTCACTTAAAATTTATCGAAATCATTCAATCCAAAATAAGGATCAGTCGTGGAGTATATAAAGATAATTTGAAAGTAATTATTCCTCTAGTGGGGAAAAGGCTTAAGTTGTTGAACAATCCTTCGAGTTCCATGCAATAAATTCTGTGAACTCTGGAAGGGATGGAATTTCATTAACTTGTAAAGAGGTTAATGGTTGCCTGTCAGCATCACCACAATATGAGCAATTCTTTTACTCCAATGCTAATATCGTTAAATGTTTTCTATATTAAAGACTCACTGCAATTCTTTCTAGAATTTCACATTTACCTGTGAAATGTGCACGATGTACTCCTCGAATAATTTCCGGTCGTTGTTGGTTTGTTCGCAGAGCTATGAGAAATCGTATAAGCATAATTTATTTTGCTAGTAGCTTTGTGTACATATTTACATACATATATGTTTAGCATGTTTTTAAATAAACTTATTAATTAAGTATATATTATATCCATTTAACATGAGAAAACAGAATATCAATTCCTTTGTTGCAATATACCAGTTTAGTCTTCAAAAAGTCAGATAAAAGAATGGATCTATATTCTCTTAAATCCTTATTTACATCAGTGGTAGCAGTGACATTACTTTTTTGTGTTATTGACTACACTAAATCTGATCACACTAAAAGGTCACTTGCCTTTACTAGTGGGAGCTCATTTGGCGTAAGTACCTACCTAAACAAATTCACCCAAAAATTTAATGGACTAACTTTTAAAATAAGTATGATAAACCACATTTCTATAATTTTACTAAGTATTTAGCTGCTGTTGCAATTCCAATTGAAATACCCAACCGGAATCTTTATGTTGCATTTAATTTAGAGACTAATTACGGCTTACCACCTAACGATACTCACTACAATCTAATAGAAAAGGTAAATTTAAAATAATATGTAAAATTTTCGTATAAAACATTTTTAATATTTAGTGGAACCTTACCGGAATGTTTAGTGATGTTGGCAATAATATGACACGCATTGAGGGTGGTGGCCGAAATCATCGTTCATTGTACACTAGGAAAAGTTTTTATCAGAGTGTATTCGGATACTTTGAATTTTTTGGAATGAATGGAACTCAATGTCTATTGCGAACAATTTGTGAAGTTGCCGAATCGAAATTATATTCATCAAATGGAGTTTTAGGAAGCATAATTCATGTTCTATTTATGTATGTATGCGTATACACGTAACCGAAGCATTTATTGCGCGACAAGATTGCCTTTAACAGCTCTAGAGTAATGTGTGTTTTCTTTTGGTGAACTAGTATAATAAAGATTTCTGGTGCTAATGATACTAATATTAGGTAAAATGTAAGAACCCCTGGTAAAAAAAACAGGCTTGCAAAAACAAGCTCAAATTTTAATTATTTTTAAAATTTAATTCGATGTTTATTAATCTTGCAGTACCTACCTAAATGAAGGGCATTAACAAAAATAAATTCTAATAAGTTTATAAGTCCATCCGCGTACTTTTGTGCGAGGAAAAATGAGAAGTGTCAAATATCCAAAACCGAGAGAAGGGTTAAACAAAATGAAAACGTCAAGATTGTATGCATATTCGTTACAATCAACCAGAAACCAACAGCAAGACCAAGCTAATGTTAAGTAATTTCCGTCACAATTTCGGTGTAGAAGCGCTTATGTGTTTTGAACAGCACCTTTTTTATTTGTGTAGCAATAAATTTTAATTGTACAAAAATGATGTGGAAGTTGTTCAAAACTCTTCAAAATAGTTTATTAGTTTGAGGCAAAAGTCTACAACAAAGATGTTTGAGGACTTCTAGCGCCAAGTAACTTCTTTACTGATGCTTTTAAAACACTTTTTATTTGCAGGCCTACTTCTTCATTGGAGGAAAATGTGGCAACATCAATATATGAAGCAGAAAAACATGGCCATGAATTTAAATGCCATTTATATGAAAGTGGTTGCCCGGAAGGACTATTAAACAAAATATCTATTTCATTGTGATTGCTGAAGGAAATTATTGTGTTTTTATACTTTCATTTACATATTCGCAATAAAGGAATACTTTATTAAATATTTACAGAATAACTAAATAGGCAAGCACCCTATAAACCTTAAAGTATTGCCTTTTCATTGTGATGGCGTTGACCATACGCCATAGTGACCATGTCCATACTATGAGTAATACAACACAATGCAAACCGATTCATACAGTTTCAACTGGTTACAAACGACACACTACGAATATAGCTGAAATCCGTGGTGTGCTAATTAGCACCATATGAAATAGCTGTCAATATATGTTCGTTTAAAGCCATGGCCGATATATCTCCAAAAATGCAGCAGTAGTATCTTCTCACTGTAAACTTATGAAAAACACATAGCTATCGGTGTTTAGTATTCTCTAGAATTCGTTAGCAGAATCATCAACGTAAAGCGTGCCGCCGCATCTACATTTAACGCAAAGTAAAATAAAAATTACAAAATAAACATGGCGGCTAAATTATACATGCTCGTTTTTATTGTAATGTTAATAGAGCATTCATCTTTTGGTCAAAACGATGCAATGACATACAGTAGGAGCAAACGAATAGTTCCACCGCTTATAATTTTTCCTCCAACTTCGCCTACTCGCATACAGGTATGATTTTGTTTGGCAACCCATGTATTGGAACAACATTTTTAAATACGATTTATAGCTTATTTTTGGTATTGGCATTCCCGAAGAGGATCTTGACTTTCAATCTTTAACGAATGGCTGGGTATTTAAATATGAGTACTTTTTACCATCGAATGTTACCCAATTGTATGTTCCAGCCAGATTGAATATATCTGGCAGAAGTATTCAAGAAGACAACAAAAAAAATGAAAAATATTACGCCGAGGCAGTGCAAATTGATACCGGATATGATGGGAGCAATCCAGATTCCAGTAACAAAAGTGACGACAATGAACTCGATGAGATTGACACAGAATTTGATGAATTTTCTGAAATTCGGGAGGGTGAACATAAGAATCTTTCAAAGTACCGGTGGGCTATTTACAAGGCTCTGGAAGCTGCAGCTAACAGGTAAACTTCAACGGTAGAAGAAAGTGAAGACTTGGTACTATTTTGAACTCACACAAGGGATTAAAACTTTGAACTGAAAATATTATTAATATAACGTTTAGCTCCTACTTTTAACTTTTAATTATATATAAAAACATTATTGTTTTGTAGTGAAATGGAGTAAGTTGTTCCTCCCATCAGTACAGTACTAAATCTTTTGTTTTCGCCAAAATGCATTTTAAAACCTGACTTGTTCTTAAAGCGATTTGGTTCAGTTTTATATAAACATATTTTTTCTAAAAATATTTTTTTAATTATCAGCACTAAGTTATTTTTGCGAGGCCACGATGTTTACGGCTGCTTCTTACCACTCTTCGAATTGAGCAACAATACTATATCAAGTCTCCACAACCTCTGAATTTGTTTAGTTGTATTTTTGATTATATTAATGCTTTAGAAAAGGCTTCGTTGGGCGATCATGTATCCTGAAAAGTATTTGCGAAACAGCTACAACACAGTTTCACTATCAAAATGGTCTTTTTGGTGAATTAATACACATTATTTTAACGTAAGTCGTGGACACTTTTGAATAAAACATGTAAATCAGTTAATTTAAAAAAAATATATTTTCTAAGAAAGGCCGTCAGCATCGGTTGATGAGTTATCGTCGCATGCGGACAATGAATATTTCCAAGCAGAGGTTCTGGGTAAATCTGGAGCGCCTTGTAATAAAGTATTTAAGGATTGCCAAAGATCATTGGTTGAGATTTTTACGAATACTTTAGATGTAAGTGATAGTCTATTTAATGTGTTTGTATAAAATAAAGTTAAGGTTTGTTAAATATTACTGTATTACTATAGGTACTTATATATTTACAGATTAAACTTAAGCTATTTTCTATTTAAAAGCTTGTACAAAGGTATTGGAAGACTTTGTGGCGTCACAAATTACAATATTTTCAGGTTTTGTAGGACGTTGTTTGCTGGACAAAATTAAGTGAAATGAGCACGAAAAACTCCAAAAGTGACCCACGATATCGTCATTCCCTAATCTTAGTGTGATCAAATAGATTTATTAGCCCGTAATGTTACCTAACCTTTGTTAATGGAAGATTAGATTGCATGCCAATTGGTCGAATAATGACCATTCAATTCCTATACACCGATCAAAACCTAATAAGAAATGTTGGGCAAAATTATGATTTTGATTGATTTTAGTACTGTAAACCTATACATTCACACAGTCCATGCCATAGCTTAACTGAGAAGGCAAATCCCTCCTTCTTCTTGAAGGGTGCATTAGTAAACCATAGGACTGCACATGCGGCTCGCCAAGTGTGAGAGATGAAATGAGTTCAGTTCTCTGATCGTTCCTGCACAGCACAGATGAGTAATTATACAGATAGTCGACTGAGAGGATTTTTGGCTCTCCTGCCTATTGTTTTTTATTTGCTTCAAAAAGGCGCAGTACTGTGTTCGTATATGTTTATATATGCAAATCAGATTGAGCCAGCTCACGCACACAATAGCAATTCTGCGCCTAAGAATCCATTTTGGAAAAGATCTCATGTTGACATATTAAAAGTCAAAACTGGGCTGTGTCCAATAACATCGTAATAACATGCGACGATTTATATTTATAAAATTTTGTTGATTTTTTTGAATTATTACGTATTATTTTAGTTTTACCTAACAAACATATTTTTTGGGTAAACATTTTTAAGCAGTTTCGTAAACATAAAATAAGGATTTTCATAATTTGTTTGCCGGTAGTTAAAACAATTTAGCAGTTCTAAATTGTCAGTAATATTTAAATTATTTTGTTGGTTGATTTGTCGAATGTCGAGTAAAATAATTCAAATTAAATAATTTTTAAATGGAAGGTGCGATAAATATTTGAGCAGTGAATTAATGAAATATTCCTTAAAATTACTAAAATTGTAGGTAAAATAAATAAAAGCTCAATGAATAAAATTAATGAGTAACGCGTGATTAGTTAACTGACCATTTCAATAATTTAACATAGTATTTCATAAATTCACTGCTATTTTATTCACCGCTATTCACTATTCCAATTCAAAGATAATAACGTTATTAAATTTGTTCAGCATGAAGAAAAAAATTTAAAAACTTTATTATCTTGGAATTGAAATATCAAGTCTACATTTTGTGTTTAAAAATGCATTTAAAGCTATTTCGTCGCAGTTTTTTCAATTCACTCTCATATAAACGTTCCGAATATGTGTATAAATATATTAAGCGTTCATAAGAATATAATAAAACAACCAAAGAATTTAATATACATGAAACACTAATCCAAAACTATTAACTATAAATATTTTACATCCAAACATTACTAATTTAGTAATATTCACGCAATAATAAAATTATATATACATTTTATCTCACTTTATTAACCCAAGTGGAAAAAATATGACAACCCAAGTATGTTTATTTTAAGGCAGCTAAAAAAAACTGAGAACTATTTCTTATAAACACGGATGGTGGATTTTTTTCTCAATTTTTTTTTTTTGCGGGTTCAAAGGGACAGAGGTATGCTGAGCCCCTGCACAGCAAGGGCGCTTGGAGAGTTGTCTCGCGTGTGTCCTTTGGAGTAAATGTAGGGTTACAAATGTTTGTGTTTTCAAATTCAGAAGTGGGATAAAGATCTAAGTGAAGTTATAAAATAAACAAACAATTCCACCATCAAAATTTGGACATATTGATCACAGAGATCTTATGGGTACATGCACGTGCAGATAATAGAAAAAAATATCCAAAATAACCAAATATCGTTTGCATGTTTAAGTTTTATTTTCCTTGTCTTACCCTGCTTAGGCAAATAAAAACACAACACGATCCTTTCGTGTGTTTCATTGGGCGCGCGGGTGAAGATGATGAGTTAGAGTATGGGCTTGTGCCACAGAAGATATTTTCTTGGGTTTTGGTTGCCTCGCATCCATACCTCCCTACAGCAATCTATTGAGTGGTAGTTTTGGGTGCTTGTTAAAGGATTCCATTTGCATGGGTGCTTGAAGATAAGAGTTATTAATTCCGCATTGCCCAAAAGGTATTCTGCCTGGGATGTGAATAAGGGTTATAATCTCGATCGCTGTTTGTGCAACTCTAATATCATTGTATGCGCTTGTTGTTATACAAAGAAACTATGTGAGCTAGATCTGTTGTATTTTTCTTTTACTTTATTACGTCGTACTGTACAAAGGAACGTATATTGTAGAAAGGCTTTTAATGAGCGATATTTTTTATATTTACCATACTTTCAGAAAGGATGTTCCCAATGTTTTTACGATTTATTTGTTTGCTTGTATAGTTCCAAAGTACGCGAAAACGAAAATAAGTGCCCAAATATTATTGACACATGGTTGGTTTAGTGGTAGGATAAGGGACTTACTCTTTGTAAAAAAAATGGTACTTATCGCCCATGCATTGACTATAGACGATTAAACGAAATCACTATACGTGAGAATTTTCCAATTCCGAATGTAGAGGAACATCTGCAATTAATGTGCGAGGAAAAGGTTTTTATAGTACTTGATCTAATGAGCGGGTATTATCAAATTTCTATCAAGAATGATTCCAAACATTTCACCGCGTTTGTTACTCCTCGCGGTCAATATCATTTTAATCGCGTTCCGTTTGCTATCACTAATGCCCCTTCAGATTTCATGCGTCTTATTAGCTTAATTGATAGAAAATTGTCATCAAAAAATATTTTTATATGGATGACATAGTTATTTTTGCTGAGAATACTACCATAATCCTGGAACTTCTAGAAAAACTTCTCAACGTTCTCAAAGATATGAAAGTTACTTTGAACATAAAAAATGTGTCTACTTTGCCAACACAATCACTTATTTAGGACATGAAATAAGTGAAAATTGAGTTATGCCAGGAAAAGTCAAATAAGCGCAATACAAAATATTTCAGTTCCGAAAGAAATAAAGCAAATACGGCAGTTTCTGGGATTAACGGGCTATTTTCGTCGCTTTGTTCTTAACTACGCAAAAATAGCAACACCTGTTAACGAAATATTGAAAAGGTTATTTACTGGTCCGAAGAAATGGAAAAAGCATTTAACGCATTAAAATCACGACTGTGTGAAGCTCCGGTGTTAGTCATTTACGACTCAAAAGAAGTCCATGAGCTCCACACAGGTGCATGTAGCCTCGGGTTAGCTGGTGTTCTTATCCAAGTAAGTAAATGTGATGAAAATCGGGCAGTGTCTTATTTTAGTCGAGTTACTACAAAGGACGAGCAAAAATATCATAGCTATGAATTGGAGGCTCTAGCCATAGTAGAATCCTTACAACGCTTCAGGTATTAGTTGCTCGAAAAAAAGTTCACAATCTATACTGACTGCAGTTCTCTTAAAATGACCCAAAACAAAAGAGAAATTATTCCAAGAATATCTAGGTGGTGGTTAAAGATTCAAGAATTTGACTACACCCTTGAATATAGATCGGCGCAGCAAATGCAACATGCAGATGCATTAAGCAGAAACCCGACAGAATCAGTTAATGAAATAGAAGAAGCAGGACTTGAAATGCTTATAGTGTTAACACGAGTGCACAATGAACTAGCAAAAATAAGAAGTGTTTTGACCAACCGCGACGTGCGGCATCCAAAGCCAAAGGACTACGAAAAACAATATATTCTAAAACATGGCCGAGTTTATCGGAAGACCGAAAAAGTACACAGATTAATGGTACCCCGTGGAGTAAGGTGGCGAATAATAAAAGTTAGATCGGACAATCGAGCATGTTAAAACTACCTACTGGTTTCCAAATATGAAATCTAGAGTCTAGAAATATTTAAACAGTTGCATTGCGTGCTTATACAACCAGCTGGCCAAAGACGAAACGAGATATCAAATCCATCCAATCAACAAATTGCCAATTCCGTACCATACAATATTGATCACTTGGGAACATATGTACGTCGGGAGCACCAAAGGAAACGGGTAAATTCTTGGAATTCTAGATAGTTTTACCAAGTATCTGAAACTACGACCAGTAAAAACAACGAACTCTAAGTCAATCATTCAATGGCTAGTTGAGCTATCACAATTTTTCTGAACACCAAAGCAAATTTTTAGTGACCGTGGTACGGCGTTCACGTCCAATGCGTTTAAATTGTTTTGCAAAGACCATGGGATTCGCCACATTTTAAATGCAGTCCACACGCCGCGTGCTAATGGGCAATTCGAGCGATATTTAGGACAGTGAAGGTCAACAATGACAACATGACAGGACGGACGAAACTGGGAGAGCATTTGCCATCAATAAAATGGGGACTCAATTTTATTACACATCGTATAACAAACCAAACACCCCACGAGCTACTGTTTGCATTCAAACCTAAAAATACACTTTCGAACCAAATCAGCATAGCATTAGAAGACAATGATTCAAGTGATGAGGAAAGCATTCCACTTATTGAACTTCGGCAGAAGGTGAAACAACGAATGCTGAAACTGCAAAAGAAACAACCTGAAAAATTTAATGAAACCCACCGCGGTGCACAAAGATATGAAGTAGGCGATTTGGTTCTGCTCCGTGCGGAACATCCAGCAACTGAACGGTCGATGAAGCTACTTCCTCGATTCAAGTCCTTGGAAATGATCGTTATATAATTGGAGATTCTTCCATACATGCTGCCGATCGAATGAAACTGCTAAGCTGGATAATGTCGCTTGGGACGAATTTGATGACACTGATGAAGACGTACAAGAAGAAGACATACAATGGCTACACGTTAAACAAAAAAAATTAAGCAAAACTGGTGGGTGATAGAAAAGAAAAATGGCTGTGTGCCGGAAAAATGGCTGTGTGCCTGAAAAATAACTTCGTGCCGTAAATGGGCAGTGTGCCTGAAGCATGGATTGTGTGTGAGTGTAGGTATTTAGAATACTTCTAAACTGAATAGCACCGAGGACAGTGCAAGGTCGGATGGCCCAACTGTAAACCTATGCATTCACACAGTTCATGCCATAGCTTATCTGAGAAGGCAAATCCCTCCTTCTCAAGGGTGTATTAGTAAACCATAGGTCTGCATATGCAGCTCACCAAGTGTGAGAGACGAAATAAGTTTAGTTCTCTGATCGTATCTGCTCAGCAAGGGCGCTTGGTGAGTTATCTCGCGTGTGTTCTTTGGAATAACTGTAGTGTTATATGTTTTAGTGTTTTCAATACTGTAATTCGACCGAGTATAAAATTTTCTTGTACTCATTCCAGGATTAAATTAATAGATAAATTAATTAATGCTAATTGTACATATGAATGACCAAACTAACTGTCAAATGACAGAAAGGTTAGCATTGTTAGATTGTATACCATAGTACGTGACAAAAATTACATACTAGGTAATTATACCCTATTCTAAGGGTATATTAATTTTGACACATAGTTTGTAACACCCCTTAATATTCGCGGTAGACCCATAAAAGTATATATATTTATGATCAGGACCAAATCCTAAGACTCTCTAGCAATGTCCGTCCGTCCGTACGAAATTTTTAGGCCTTTAAAATTAAGCTAAGAAGCTGAAATTCGGACCACATATTCCCTAGGGCTCCAAAATGGTTAAGTGTAAACATTTTTTGAATACGCCGACTGCCACGCCCACAATTTAGAATAAACCGTTTTAAAGCTAAGGTTAGAGAGATAGAGTGTTACAACCTTCACAAGATATGTAGGCACTGCCTTCTTTATAAGTTTGACGTATAAAGTTTTTTGCCACGCCTACTTTTTGTGGGCGGCTTTTACTAAAATGCTGTTTTCTTCGAAAATTTTCAGAGAAAGCGAAAAAAAATTTTTAACAAAATATTTAGCCAATATTTTTTCCAACATATCGCCCATACAAAGTTTTTGGCCACGCCCAATTTTTGGGGGCGTTTTTTCGAAAAAAACTTTTTTTTTTTTAATTAATAGAACTAAATTAAATGCTATCCATCTTCTTAATGCTTTTTCATTTGGGGCATATAGGGATATGGATAGGGTATCATACTGTTCGCCTCCAGCGGACTGTAGTCTTTCCTTATGCTTTTTTATTTCTTTTATAAAGTAAATTAAGCCTAAGCTGAATATATAATAATCGCGAATAACAAAACAAGGGGTATTATTTGACTTCGTTTGTTTTTAATTCCTTGAAGTGTGGATCCGGCCATTCGCTTTTAACGTGCTTCGCCAGCCTCTTCCTCATCGTCGTTTCATCCATGTATAAAAAGAACTATAAACCTAAATGGTTTAAAAGTAAACAAAGAAATGAACAAAAGACAAAACATACGAAACTAATAACAACAAAAGCAGACACAAATCGACGTTAAACAGAAAATATACCAAATTTACAAAATAGCAGTTTATTTTTAAATAAACAAAATGACAAAAAACCACTGATTTACACTTACGAATTAAACAATTTATGCAAAATAAACATTTGTTACAGAATTGAATTATAGCAGAAATGCCATCACCAAGTTGGTATGCCATCTAATATTAATTTAAGACCTTAAGACCTTGAGATCAAGTAGCTCAATACACAAATAAAGTGCAGTTTAATGGGCCTTTCCGTGCAAATAAAACGGGAAGCATGCACACATATAAGGAATTAAATATGATTTAATTAATTGCCAATAGCGTGAAGTTCGGAACGCTTGCTGATTTGGAACTGTGTTATGGAAGGTTTACATGGCCATGAAAGCCTATCACACAAAATGGGTAGGATTCACAAAATAAAAATATATACTGGTACTAGCGGGATAGCTTTAACAAAAATGCGTGACATGTTTTTTGATCGGTAATGTTAGTTTTCATGGTAGCAGCTGAATTTAGACTAATTTATCTCTCATCAGCGTTGCCAAAAAGTGCCCGATAGGACCATATGACTCCGTTTTGTGTTTTGGCTCTTGGGCCGGGGCTCATAAAAATAGCCCTCAAATCTTAATTTTTGGTATTCATAAAGAAATTCTACTTGATATGCATTTACCTTGCCTCTTATAAACCATTATTTTGACAATCTATTAACGTTTTTTTTTATAAAACATATACCACAGTGCATTGAAGCAAGCTACAAAAGTTTTATTAAGTGAATTTTGGCGAGCGTTAAATGCTCTTTTTACCGAAGTACTAATACGTACTTATTATTTTTTGGAAAACCATTCTAAACAACTTTATTGTGTTAACATTGTTTGACCGAATAATATATCTTAACATCTAAAATTAACGGGTTTTTTTGTGAAGGCGTTCAGTTTGTTGATCTACGTCCTCAGACCAAAATGAAGTGAACGGGTTTTTTTTAAGGCGTTCAGTTTTGCTGATCTTCGTCCACCCGACCAAAATGAAGGGAGGATAGGAAGATCATTAAACTGAAGTTCAACAAGGCTGCTGGTCCCGACGGTTTAAGGTAGAAGATCTTCGATCAACTCGATGGAGAGCATACTCGTACATCAACCAACTCATTTCCAAGATTTGTACAGAAGAATGTATGCCTCACAAATAGAGATCCTCTAAACTGCGCCAACAACAGGGTATCAGTCTTCTAAATGTCGCATATAAGTTCTCGTTCGCGACGTTTGCAAGTGCTTGAAACTAGTGTACACAATGGCTGATCCTGAAGAAAATCCAAGAAGTTCAGATCGATACCTACTCACCACCTTCTATCGATTAACTCTAATACCGGTACAGCGGCATTGATAAAAAAAAATTGCATTGTACCTTTGAGAGCAAATGAACACCAATGCTCAGAACCAACAGCGCAGTAAAGGAAGCTCAAAAGACAGGATGAATTAATACTTTCGACGAAAAGTGGCCCTTAATTTTATCAAATGCCCCTCAAAAAGGTCCCCAAGATCTATTTCTTCTTCTTCTTTGTAAACCAATAATTAATAATTTGGCTGTATTAAATAAACACTAAAATATTCATAGTTCCATGCACATCCTTGCTTAAATTACTTTCTTAAATCCTTATTCATTGAATACTTGTGAATCACAACTTCTTTAGTTTTTTTTGTTTCAGTTTGCCTAATGGCAAAATGGTCATGGTTGGCCGCTGCAGTTTTGTTCAGAAATTCAACTTATTTGTGATGAATTTGGGTCGATAATATGAAAATTTAATGTATGCCTACCAGAAAAAAAAGAAGTTAAAGCGATCCGACCGAAAATAAACAAAAATTCTTCATTTCAAATAATATTTCATTTATTGTTAAATATTAAGACAAATTGTAACAAACTTTCTACGGGTTTGGTCTTATAAAGGACTGTGATTAACATGTGTTTTTAACCCCATAGAGTTCATCATAGCCAAATACTTTTTTGATTAAATTGTTTACCTCTTCTCAACTAGCTCTCTTAAAGTCATGTCTGCTCCGAATGTACGTTCGTCTTAAGTCGTCTCATCTAAATAGCAACAATAGCTACATAACTCCCATTATTTTGAAATTCAGAAACGCTCAAGTGAGAAATGCCTTACTGACGTCCGCAGCACACTACCTGCTATATCAGGTCTTCTGCGACAAACACGTTATCTTTTGAATAAGGCTCTCGTGCTTAAAAGGAAGAAAAAATGTTTGCTTGGCACGTAGCGTCGTCCTGTTGAAACCAAATGTTGCCAATATCCTCCTCTTCAATTTTTGTGAACAAAAATTCGTTCAACACGGCCCGATAACGATCGCCATGGACTGTAACGGCCACTCCTTGTTGTTGTTGTTGTGGTTGTTCGTTGTTCGTTGTTGAAGCGTATTTACAACCATATTCGTTCAGCGGAAGGATAAAACTAATTATCTGTCAAATCAGACAAGAGCACATAGTTTGTAATACCCCTTAATATTCATCGTAGACCCCTAAAAGTATATATATTTATATATATATTATATATATATATATAGCAATGTCCGTACGCAATTTCTAGGCAATTCAATATTTTAACCACATATTCCCTAAGGCTCCGAAATGGTTAAGTGTAAACAAATTTTGAATACGCCCACTTCCGCACCCAACAATTTACAAAAAAAAACCGTTTTAAAGCTAATGTTAGAGAGATAGAGTGTTACAATAGAACTTTCACAAGATATGTTAGGCACTGCCCCGCTTTTTAAGTTTGTTATATAAAGTCTTTTGCGAAGCTTTTACTTTTTTCGCTAATATGCTGTTTTTTTCAAAAATTCAACCGAACCGAAAAAAAATGTTTAACAAGGTATTTAGACAATATTTTCTGAAATATATCGCCCATACAAAGTTTTTGGCCGGCGTTTTGCGGGCGTTTTTTCAAAAAAATATTTTTTTATTAGAAATTTCATTGAATGCTCTCCATCATGATCTTAACGTTTTTTTTCTTAGCGGCATATAGAGATATTGAAAGCGTATCATAATGTGCGCCCAAAGCGGACTGTAATCCTTTCTCATGTTTTTCTTTTTTTTCTTGCTGCTGTTGTTATTATAACCTCTTTTATATACATTCTTCGAATTTCCTCTCTTTCTTCGATTTATTTCTAAGCTGAATTGCACTTTTTGTCTGGTTATATACATAGATATACCTACATAAAGTATTAATTTTGATTGTTTCTTAAATAATCCACACAGTATGTATGAAAAATCGACGTGTAATATGATTAATCTAATCTCAAAGCGTTATGAGGGTCTTAATTTTTGTTACTTAAATGCAAGAAGTCTTAACAATCGTAAATTAGAGTATCTAAAGTACTTATTTTCTAATTCCTGTGTTAATTTGATTGTTGTAGGCGAATGTTAGTTCAAGCCACTCGTTGATGATGTGTTCTGTTATGCGATGTTGTTACAAAGTCTATTGGAAAGGGGATCGAATTTATATTTGTTGTAATACGCGACTCGAATACGAAATGTATTGTTTCATGTGCTCACAGAAATAATTGAACATGCATTTTTTCCTGCTGTTTCCTGATATATCAGCATTCTATCGAATTAATCTTCCTTCGAAAAAAAAAACAATAAATAAATTTTTTCTTCTAAAAGTTAAACATATTATGGTCTGTGGCGATTTCACTGCAGATCTCATATAAAACGATTCTCTTTCCTTTCGAATGAAGAGCTCATGTTTATCTGTTAGACTAAATATAGTAAATAAAACTTCCCACACGCGGTTTGCTTATGGTTCCGTACATAGTCTTTTATACTTGTTTGGTGTCTCTGATCCGTCGTTAGTTCTTCTCTTCGACCAATTAATTTGGTCTCTGACCATGCAAATACAATATCAATTTGTCTAATTTCAATTCTATAGATTTAAATTTGCATCATATGCTAACTCTATCAACTTCTCGGATACAATGCCGGTTGTATACGTATGTCGGTTGTTACGTATACAAAAAAAGATGTGTCCTTGGTTTACTGCTGATGTGGTGACCGCTATCAAAACAGCTATACAGTAAATGGAAGCACCGACCTATTAATGTTAACTGAAATGCCTATAAGATATCACGAAATCTCGCAAGCGGGATCCTTCGCCCGTCGTAGAAAAATGACTATGCTTCAAAACTCAACATGCTCAACATTTGCCTATCAACGAAAACGCTCTGAAGCAATCTAACGAAATATTGGTTGTTCAGATAGAATAGTCTCGATTCAGATGAATTAAATAATTTTTCTCTTGAAAGTGATCCTTGTGCAAGTACATTGGATTTGAATCAATTCGCAAACTCTCCACAACTTAATGCAAGACTGGAAGATTTTGACGTGGTCACAGGAAATAAAGCTGTAGAATGTATAGGCACTATTAAGTCTAAATACATAGGAGATGACGGTGTGCCTATACGTTTTGTCAACCTAATCCCTCTCCTGCTGATTTCAGAACGATTAGCAACCTACCTTGTTTGTCTAAGGTCTTTGAAAAGATAATATCAAAGCAGTTAATGAAATATATTCTGAATGATAATTTGCTAAGTTCTATACAGTCTGGCTTTAGAGCTAACCACAGCTGTTCTCCGGCTATGGACAACTTACTTGAAGAAATAAGGCAAGACTTAGACAAAAACAATATAACGCTTCTGTGTTTATTAGATTTTTCTAAAGCTTTCGATAACGTCAAACCCTGAAATTCCGCTTTGGAAACTCAAAGAGGTATTCGGCCTCAGTGCCAAAGCAGTTAATATGATAAAAAGTTGTCTCTCTCTCTTATTTTGCATTTTTGTAAATGACCTTCCAAATGTTTGTAAACATACATCAGTTCATTTATATGCAGATGATGTGCAACTTCATGGTTTCCACATGAACTTATGACACTTACAAAGAAAATTTAGAGCATCTTCAAAATGGTCTGTCAAGAATGAACTACAACTCAAACAAGTCGCAAGTTATCCTCATATGATGCAAACAGCTCAACCTTTATCTTTGCCGGATGTTTGTCTTAATAATAATAAAATCGAAGTAGTCGAAACAGTTACTAGTCTAGGCTTTGTTTTAAGCTGTGGCCTATCCAACTATAATCACATTAACATTTTCGTTGGTCGTATCTACAGATGTCTTCGTAAATTGTGGCTTTCTGTTTATTTTACACCTATTGAAACTCAACGAAAGCTGATAATAGCCTTAGTACTACCGCTCATTACATATACAGCATACTCGACTCCTTATGGCAACGTAAACTGCAAGTTGCCTTTAATGATGCGGTACAATCGGCCTTACTAATAATCAAACACTAACGTCGACTATTAGTTGACTTCCAGTTTAAATTAAAATGTACAGCATATTTAAAATGGTACCAATTAATAATTTGACCTCCACCTTTACTAGTGCGAGGACTTTTTTTGAATCTATTACATTTGCTGTCAAATCTATTTGTCAAAACATCTGGTATTGTTTTCAAACAGAGGTACTTTAAAAATAAGGTGAAGAAATTAAGTAATTAAACATGAATTCAAGTCGGGACAACAGTTTAAAATTATTAATAGATTTAACAAACCGACAGTCCGCTATATTGTGGAAATCGTTCGAGAAGAACTTGCTCCACGGACAAATCGCGGAGGAGCACTTTCGGTGGAAACCATAGTATTCGTTGCAATACGATACTTAGGGAAAGGATCTTACCAAAGCGATGTTGGTAAGCATACATAATTTACTAATAAAAAGATAACATATGTCAATTGTTTTGTTTAAATTCAAATACAAATGAAAACACAACCGGTAAGGTCAACAGACGAAAACAAATGAAGCAACAAATCGGTTCTGTGTGTCAGGATTTGAGTTCTGTCAATGTGACTTGTGTCGCATCATGCTTTAAGTGAAATAATTTTTTTCATACCTTTTAGTGCTTTTAATTTTTTCGAAATATATGTGCCCTGTGCTTGGTTTTGTGTAGAAAGCAAATGTTGCAACATATGCGAAAGGCCTTCCAAAAGTTCTGATCGCATTAACTATGTTAAGAAATATCTTGAAAAATGTGGAACCCATTCGGAACGGGAAACTTACCTATTCTAAAGTAAATATACACACTTCGAATTACTTCGATATACGTTCAGTTAAACACTAATTTGTACAAAAGGAAACTGTTTGAATTTGTTGCGAAAATTCACAATTTGTATCCTTTTCCTGCGCTAATTGGACTATTTATTCATGCTTTGTATTTTGCATATACATTTTTATTTGATAAAGCCGTACAACAAAAATCGTATGTAATATACCCGACTAACACTATTTACTCCAAAATATATTACTATACGTTTATTTGATACAAAAATTAATGAATGCACGGCAACATTCCGTTGCAGAATGATTTATGACACAATGAAAATTAGACATAAACATGGCTTTCTGACCATTAACATTTAACCCTACAGTTAACGATTATCCGACGACTAAATTTTTTTTATTGGTATAGGGATTTAAGAAAGTATACAGACTTTAAGTTAACTGCCAGACTAAATTTGATTATTAGTACGGCCGAATATGTTTATGGGCTTCGTAGAAGCCACAACATCTTCGGTTACACTCCAGGAGGTACTTAGATGCGGTCTGAAAAATTACGACAGGAACTGTCTGTGTTTCTTCACAAAATAATAAACAATCATTGCCAGAAATATTTGTTCACCCAGCTCAAGTTTTCTCGTTTAAACAGAATTATAAATATTTTCTCTTTTCGATACATGTACCTTAATTCCTCATCACGCCTATTCTTTATTCACGCTATCAAACTTGTACACACCAATAAATAAATAAATTGACTGGAATTTATTAGAATTGGATTAAAATATATAAAAATAGTAAAGAGTAAGAGAAAGAACGTCAACTACTATTATACATATACTTTAATGTATTACCTTCGCCTAAATAAATATTAATACCACTCAGAGTAATTTAACAGTTTTGTCTCCCAACTAAATTTCTCCACAGCTTGCATTAAAAAAAGTAAAATTAACGATCGTCTGTGATCATTTGCGATCTATACCTCTTATCACCATTTTCCCAAACACTAACTTCCTCTTCTTTAAAAAACTCTCGATGACAGACTAACAAGGATATAAAACTATCTCTGTACATATAAACTCTCAAGTTTTATCCTTTTTCTTTTTCAACATAAACAAACCCTCCATGAGGATTGCTCCGTATCTCACCATATGGTCCTACAATAGCCGGATGATATTGAGTGTTAGGAAACAAATTTCGTTTGACTCTACGAGCTTAACCAAATTCTAACATGATCAAAATGTTCACATTTTCTACATCGATCAAGTTATACCATATCTCACATCTCAACTGCATTCGGTGAAAAGTGAAATACGTACACGAAAATGGTTTTTATCTTTCCACACTGTTATTTACCTTACCACACTGCTGCCCCCTCGTGTTAACAAACTGGCCTAAAATATTTTGTTGACCTTTAACCCTTTCGCCCCACATGGTACATAAAAGTACCAGCGAATGTTTAAATAATCCTAGAATCTCTCATTTCATTGTGACATAAATAGAAAAAAGATACCATTCAAAAAGGTTTTTGGTGAATTTGTCGCAGGATTTGATGAAGCAAGGTTTGGAAACAACAGCTATTCGTAGATCATTTCACCGAGGTGCACGGCCCAAAAAGAATCGGGGAAAAAAAATTGCCAACCGAGCATTCTACCAGACGTCGATGTTATATTTGCAGTATAGATAAAACAAACAGACAAAGTGATAGTGCTATCTCTGTAAAAAAAATACGTGAGCGGATCCCAAGTAACCAACTGGAGGAAAAGGAAGACATCTAATAATAGTTCTATTAGTCTAATATTAAAGTACTAGTCAAATTAAGTTAGCTTTAAAAAAAATTCCCGAATAAAGTGAAATCAGTGAATTTACAAATTGAAATACGTAGTAAAATTAAGTTTAGTGAATTTAATTGATAGAATACATACTTAAGTGATAATTTAATTTTTGCTTGAATTATGAATTTTTGCAAATAGTTGAAATAAGAAAGAAATAAAAATTATGACCTTCACTACATCATGTACAGGAGAAACCAAAATATTGGATTACTCCAATTCTCAATTGGTTACCATAAATACAGGTGTGAACAAATTGAAGATAGGATCATTTAAATTGATTAAATTAAACGTTATAAACCTTCAGGTATACGAAACTCTAGTTGACGATCTCGAACAAATGATAAAGCAAAACTTAGCTATCAAACATCCTTCTCCATGAAATAATCAAAATTAAAAGCCATTTATACTTAAGCCCAATAAAAATAAATAAATAAAATAAAACAATTTATTTTTAAAAATAGTGGCAACTAAACTAAAGAAGATGATATATGTAATATGTTTGCTGACTTCTTCCAATTAACATATTCATGCCTGAATTATTGACACCTAGTTATATCCTCCAATATAAAACCAAACTGTGATATTTTGACACTTCGACTGACTGATTTGAAATTGTACAATATATAAAGACCTAAGATCCCCTACTCGAGTGTTGAACTTGACGAGTTGTAGGGGTCAAAGGTTCTAGAGGATTCTCCACCCTCTAGATTAGTCCTGAAACCAAAGAACACTCTTCCCTACCTGCGACCTCGGGATTAGCCAGCCTTATCTGCATACGGCGGATCTCTGTGCAGGCGGACCTTTTATTTCTCCGCAACTCGCGAGAATCAAATTGATTAAAAATGGAATAAAACAAAAACCCAACAAATAAAAAAACAAAAGGCAACCCTCGTCCAAGAGGAATCAGAGGTGAGTGAAGGCGAACTTTCGACTTCATGCATCACCCTACTGGTAGGGGCATTGGAATAGCAGGAACTGCTAACTAGCGATAGTGAGGAGCTCGAAAGAACACTCACTAGCGAGAGCGAATTCACCGGTGAGACGGCTAGTACTCACACCGATGCTAAGGGTAACTTGGTCGAAGGGGTAGCCAAGGTAGCTGGAACATCCGCTGGAACATAAGCTACCCCCAAGACTCTAAGAAACGAGGGCATTGCCGCAGTGAGGGAAAGAGTGGAATCGGCTGGATCTACCGCCGTGCCCGCCGCATCCATCACTGCTGTAAAAGGCACAAAAAGTGCCAATAAAAAGGAAAAGGTTTGGCTACGCTACGCTAAGCGTAAAGTAGACATATTCGAAGGTCGCCAAAAGCTCAGCAAATGGGAAAAGGCCACCCGCTCTAGCGGACCCAAATATTAAACAGGGCATTTTAAGTTGGGTTTGCAACATGCTTGCAAGTAGAAAAATAAACTATTCCATTGGTTAAAGCTCAGTCAGAGCGTCGGTAACCAGAGGAACCCCCCAGGGAGGAATCGTATCACGCTTTACGCTAAGCGTAAAGTAGACAAACTGGAAGGTCGAGAAAATCTCAGCAAATGGGAAAAGACAACCTTATGGAGATCGAAGGCCATTCTGGCCAGCGAATCGCTTACCCGGCAGGCACATAAGGGTAACGATGCTGCATAGGGGGGAGTGGAAGCCGAGTTGTCACTCTCTACCTCCTATCCAAATTGAAAGAGGACGTTAGCATCTCTGGAAAAGGGGGTAGTTAAGCAGCAAGAGAGGCAGATCTGACGATGCCGTGGAGCCAAACGATGCAAAAAAGGTGAAGGCGATTATTCATCCGCAATGCGTCGTAAGCAAAGTGACCCGAAAGACGAGCGTCTCGTGGATGTGATATACGAGCTGCTGCCTTGCGCTCGTCTGACAATCGACCAGTGGAAAAACGTTGAAGAGAAGTTCCAAGACACCCTGTGGAAGGAACTATCCGCCGCAGGTTACGGAGATCTTGAATTCGATGGCGCTGGTTGGGAAGGCGGACGCAAGGTTGTAGCTTGTGGAAACAAGATCCCCGTTGAATTTCTCAGACCCTTCGTTTTGGGAGTGTGCGACGCATGGTAGGGCGTCAAGGTCAAATGTGTTACCGTGGCCGAGTTGGCAAAGTACACTCTGCCCATGGGTATGGGTGCCGTGTCCATACCCGCACCCAGAGAAGCTCCTGGGACTACTCCATGTGCAAAATCTGGAGTTAAAAGCCGATTCATGGAGAGTCCTCAAGACTGGGCCTATACGGCAATACGGGCAATACTTTCTGTTGTCCCTAAGCAGGGATTGTCTTCCATACCTGGAGAAGTCAAAAGGTATGGTAAGATACAGTATGGGGAGATTGATGGTTAACCCATCAACCAAGGGAAATGAAGAGGAGGAGCCCCCGAATAGGATAAATCAGCACCACAGTAGGGCAGCGACGGCCTGGAATACATCGCCAAGCAGGACGTCACAGCCGTACTCATACAAGAGCCCTGGAGCAATAAGAACAACGAGATCCAGGGACTCAGGCTAAAAAGTTACACGTTGTTCTACAAGGCAGAAGGTAAAATCAGGACTTGTATCCTTATTAAAGACCAAATAAAGCCATTTCTTTTGAATAATTTCAGCTCAGGTGACCTGACGGTGGCAACATGTGAGACAGAATTACCACATTTACCACAATTACCACCACTATGCTTGCCCTCTGCCTACCTACCATATGACTCTGAGGTGGTCATCTCAGAGAAGCTTAGGAACCTGGCAAGTCAGCAAAATCGGATGCTTGTGATGGGCTGAGACGCAACTGCCCATCATACACAACAGGGAAGTAGTGACATCAACGCAAGAGGTGAGTGTTTATAGGATTTCATTGTTTCTTCGAACCTTAATATTCGCAACAGCGGAGAAAAGAAAACAATATGCGGCAAACTAGCGGCGGTTCAAAGAACGGCATGTTTATCAATTACGGGTGCGCTCCGTACCACACCTACAGCGGGTTTTTATACGTTTCTGAACCTAACACCGCTTGACCTTCAAATCAGAATACTGGATGGCAGCAATGCAGTACGACTGA
The DNA here is from genome assembly GCA_963576555.1 of Ferdinandea cuprea. Lineage (NCBI taxonomy): Eukaryota > Metazoa > Arthropoda > Insecta > Diptera > Syrphidae > Ferdinandea > Ferdinandea cuprea. The sequence continues at coordinate 82,813,845 of OY754958.1, read as the reverse complement.
CTTTTTGGGTCACTTTAAGAGGAATAGCTTCGGACATAGTACGGTCCTTTCGAAGCTACTGCTAGGAAATCCGATCATAAGGGACCAAATGACCCCCTTAGTCGATTTCGACATTCCGTATGATGTAATATATCCGAAACGGGAGGATGGGCAAAGAGATGCAGTTATCAAAACAAATGAAATTGCAATCTTTTCAGATTGTTCGAAAATGACATAGGGAACCGAGGAAGTCTATAAGACTACCGGGAACAAGCAGCGTCTTTCAATCAGAGGTTCTAGCTGTCCTCAAGGCGGCTGAGCAAATGCAGATAAGATCGGTATCCGGACGATATATTGTTATCTACATCGACACTTAACGCAATGGAATCAACTAACATCAATTCTGATACATTTAGGAGTTGTCGCACAATGCTTAAGGCATTATGCAATCAGAACGGAGTGAGAATGTGCTGGGTGCCAGGACACTGCTGTATTGATGGTAACGAGCAGGCAGATGAGCTTCCAAGAATAGGAGAGCTGCTCAACAGTGGTGAGGTTGCTGACATAAAACCTCCCCTCTGCATAATAAAGGGTTCGATTGAGGGAATAACCCTAGGGACTACCAACCTAAGATGGTCAAGCCTTGAGGGACACAAGGTGTCAAAAGCTCTATGGCCACTTCTCGACTGTAAGAGGTCCAGGAAGTTTATGAAAATTAGTAGGTATAAGCAAACAGACTCGGGCTGTAAGATACAGACATCTGCAGATTCTGTGGCGATCTTCAGGCCGTTGAGGATATACCGCACACATTGTGTCAATGCGAGGCAATCTCACGTATACATAGGAAATACTTCTTCGAAGCTTTGGAATAAATAGACAAACTTCAAAGGCCTTTCTGGCTTTTGTATCGGTTCCCCAGGTATCTCGATGGGCCGACCTCAGTGCCTAGTGCTGGGTGATGGTTTTTACATCACACCCCTGTTTTAAGCTAACCTAAAGACCTAAGATGATAACTGTGTTCCTGGTCCTGATGATGTTCCTAGTTCCTTTGTAGAATCTTGTATACATTTTATCTGTAAACCGTTAACTTATTTATTCAACTTGTTGCTTTCCATTGGAGTCTTTCCGTTATTATGGAAATCGTCGTTCATTATCCCTCCACACAAAAGGCGGAACAAACATTACTTGTAGAATTAAAGAGGAATATGTAAATAGAAAACTTTTTCAGAAAATTTTTTGTAACTATGAGCAATTTCATTGTCATTTTTGCTGATGAACAACATGGTTTTTGTCCAAAAAAAAATAATTTGAATTATATCGATTCCCTAAATGGATCTTGAAATGAAATTCTTTTTATTTTCTTTGTCAAAAATACGGTTGTTTATTCTGGTGTCCCTCAATGTCTTCGTGTTGGTTATGATATGATTTTACTTTAACGGCAAGCTGTCTTACTCATATTGCGACCCACAAGGATATATCTTCTTGCAGCATGATATTGATGTTATGTAGGTTACATATCCCATAGAGCATTCCCGCTCAATTTTGTCTTTCTAAATTAAAGTTTAGCATTTCATATATTTTTCACCCACTTTCAAGGTGACAAGCACACCCGCAATTGTAAATGTGCTGATGTGCAGTAAAAGTATCGTAAAGAATACGCGGATTTTTTTTAATGTGAAACACTAATTGTGATTTGTGCAATAAGTGAAATTAGGTACCACAGTGAAGAGGGAAAACTAAAAATCAGTGAACCCATACTAAGGACCCAATTCTTTGAACAAAAACATAGAAACGGTACAACAGTGAATCGGTTTAACTAAAAATCAGTGAACCACCCTACGTACCCATTCCTTAACTAACTTACATTGACACACAACCTCCAAAATTTCGCTGAAAAAAATAATTAATAAGTTTTGGAAACAAATTATCCAAAAGGAAGAAATGGAGGCTGAACTAGCAGCACAAGTAGCAACAGCACTCGAAACCCTAGCAAACATCAATCAGAGCTCACTTACAAAAAGACAAAGCAGAGCAGCAACACTGATGATGGAAATCAGCTACATAAAAGAGTTTGATGGTGACAGCAACCAACTCACGCAGTTCCTCGACCCAACTCAATCCTGGGAAGAAGCTAGGAACCTGCTGAAGCAGCATTTCAGACCAGCCTGCAACTATAAAGACATTTCCAGAAAAATATGTAACTTAAAAGTAAGTTCTATTAACGATTTAAACTTTAAGATTGAAGAATTAATACAAGAAATCAACACATTTGCAACATACGAATCAAATTATCAAGAAACTAAGCAAACATTTTATATTCTCTTAGTTAATTGCATAAAGCAATTAGTATCAGGAAATCTGTCTAGGGAAATTAAGGATGAATTCAACATCCACAATTATTAAAGAAATTTTATATTCATACGTAGAATATGATAGTAATAATTTAGAAAACGACTTAACAAATCACGATAAGCATAGAGTATCACACCCCGATAATAATTACCAAAATAATAGAAATTCCGGGAATAATAATCAATATTATCATAAAACAAATAACCAATACCCACATACGTCAGGAAAATTTAGACAAAATAATAGCTTTCAACAAACACAATATCGGACAAACCATCAGTACCAACAGCCTTCAGGACAATTTAGACAAAATAACAACTTTCAACCGACACAACATCGACCTTATGATCACTACCAACAAAGACAGCCAACATTTAAACCATCAAGTCAGTTTAGAAACATTATAAAGCATTATAAATTCCAACCAAGTAGATTGTAGTAAATTTAAAGTATACGAGAGAGTTAATATGAATCTCCAAACTGTCAATAACAGCACAACAGAAATGATAGACAGAATCATCACCAGTATACCCGAAGAGTTTAATTGTAAATCAACAGGGTCCACCAGGTGGTATAAAAGGGAACTGGGCGATAAACCATACGATATTCTTATCGGAATGAATCTGCTAAGTAAAATTGTCAAGACCTTTGATTTTGACAATAAAGTTCTTATATTGAAAAATAATACAAAAATTCCAATATATTCCGATAAACCCAAAAATAACTTGTGATTGTTTTGAACTTCAGGGAGAGGGTAGAGAAATAGATTTAAGACATTTAAAAGAAGAGGAAAGGCAAGTAATGCAGAATTTATTAGGACAATTTAATCATTTAATATATCAGGAAGTTCACTAACACAGACTCAATAATGCACGAAATAAAGACGACAGTTGACCAACCTATAAATGCTAAACTCTATCGGTTGCCTCCAAAGCATGAGGAGGAAGTTAGGCGGCAAGTAAAAGAAATGGAGGAACAGGGAATAATCAGAAAATCGAACAGTAGATATGCCTCACCTATTGTGATAGTGGCTAAAAAATTGATAATTCAGGACAGCAGAAATTCCGTCTATGCGTAGATTATCGCAAATTAAAGAAATTACAATCGATGACAAGTACCCGTTGCCAAACATTGACGGCATATTAGACAAATTGGGACGTGCCCAGTATTTTTCTTCAATTGACCTCGCAAAAGGTTATCACCAGATAAATGTTCATCCCGCTGACATCGCGAAAACGGCGTTCGTAACACCCAATGGACTCTATGGGTACCTTAGAATGCCTTTTGGGTTAAAGAATGCGCCGGCAACCTTTTAAAAGTTGATGAACGAGGTGCTTAGAGACTACTTGAACAAAATTTGTGTTGTCTATCTAGACGACATTTTAATTTTTTGAACTAGCTTGAAGGAACATTTGCAATCATTAAAACTGACTTTTCATAAACTTGCTGAAAATAATTTAAAAATCCAGTTCGATAAGTGTTCTTTTATGAAAAAGAATACTGAATTTCTAGGGCACGTATTAACGGCAGATGGAATGAAACCCAACCCTAGTTTAAATATTTAAAAGGGAAAGAAAACAAAATAGCAGATTTTTAAGCAGAATCCCTAAAGAAAGTAATAAAAATGTCTCAAACCAATCAGTAAATAACCTATCAGAAAATGCAACAGTACACTCAGACGATGAGCCGCAACTCGAACATATACCCATTAAAGAAACCATAGTTAATAAATATAAAACTCATCTAATTTTGTCGAACACAGCAGATAAAGAAATAGAAATCCTACACGGAAGAAGAATCATTTCCATTGATATGACCAGGGCAAAAGGATACTGGATGGATGTATTACGAAGATATATCAAGCCAGGTATTACGGGAATATTTACTGAATTATCTTACCATGAATTTAATAAGATACAGCAGTTGTTAATAGAATTATTCAGTCACGATAAACAAGTTAAATGTATTAAAGCAATCTTAAGAGCTCAAGAAATAATTTATTTAGAAGAAGCACATAAACAAATATCATTATACCGCACACAGGAAAGCCTTCATAGCGAAATCATTGAAACATACCACAGCCTTAAGAACAAAATTTACTAACCTAACTTAATAAGAGAAATCACAAGGATTATAAATAATTGTAAGACCTGTCTTGAAACAAAATACGAACGCAATCCAATAAAATTAAAATATAAGATTATCGAAACGCCAACTAGACCTAATCAGATTCTTCATCTCGATATATTTTATTTTATGAAACAACCATTTTTGACCATGATAGACAAACTTACTAAGAAAGCTTACGCGTATCACTTGCCTAATAGAAACTGGACTAAGAAAATAGAAACACTTGAAGAACATTTTTCTAAATTTGGAAAGCCAACCAAACTTATAGCTGACAATGAATTTAAATCCGAAAATTTCAAGGAATACCTACATGAGCAACATGTACAATTACATCTGACTAAACCCAACACACATACTGGGAATAGTATGATTTAGAAAGATTCCATTTCACCCTTCAAGAAAAATTAGTTACTTTGAGAAACACAAACTTAACTTTAATTTAACAAATACATAGGGCAGTAAACAATTACAATAACAGATTTCACCCCACTCTTAAAATGACTCCAGAAGAGGCAATGTTTGCAGATCTTGCAACGTTAATTGGAAATATTAAAATACAAAAAGAAAAGAAAATTAAGAAATTAAATCAGAATAGGGAAAGTTACCAGGAAAAAAGAAGAGTTATACCAGTTAAAGATTACAAGAGAAATTATTACAAGAATGAACCTAGATATATGAAGATTAAAAGTAATGGATAGGGAACACCCAAGTAATATTAAAAGACCTCGTATGTTTGCAGGGGATGACATCAGCGTTTCTCATACTGACAGTACTAACGACAGGACAGACAATGGCAACATTAACGATTGATAGAATTACAACGGATAATGGATGTGTCGAAATTAACATGGGACCAACGGAGATAATACAGGACACGGAAACAATATTACCCATTATAAATACTAACGAATTAAGACAAACTGTAGACTCTATAAAAGACAATATACAAAGACTAAACGTAGGCAACGACCCAATAATAAGAAAGGAGTTAGAAATTATCTATGCAAAAATAACAGCTATGGAACCGGGAAAGACGTACCGACAAAAAAGAGGACTTATTAACGCAGTAGGAACAGCACAAAAATGGCTATTCGGGGCAATGGACGACAACGAGAGACAGGAAATAACAGAACACATAAAAACAATAGAACAAAACGACGGTAATGCAATTTACAACTTAAACAAACAAATTGAAATCAATTCTTATATCAACAACACAATTACTAACCTTAAGAATATTATAGAGACAGACAGGAAACAAATAACACAAGCATATGAAGAACTAATAGGAAACGAAAAGCGTATTACCCGACAGCAATTAATAACCGATCAAATACTGAAATTAAGAATCCTAGAAAAAAACTCAATCAAATATTAGATAGTATAGCACTAGTTAAACAGGGACTTGTTCATCCAAATATGATGACAGCATCCGAAATTAGAGAAACAGGGCTAGACCTTTACAAATTAAAGCATGTTAGAATTGGATTGTTAAAATACGATACAGATAGATTAATAATACCTATTAAAGTACCACATACCTATAACCTTGTTGATTTAAAGCTCTTGACAGCCTTAGCCTCAAAAACCAATGAAGAACTAATAATGGAAGATCAATATGTCATAGAAATAAACAAGACTAAATTTAAATATGATAATAATACTTTGTATGAAAATGAATTTGTACCAATTAAAAATTCTATTACAAACAATAGTTGTAAATTAAGAAAAAATGAAATGATTGAAATAAAGATATTAGATGATTACACTATAATTTGCAAAAATATGAAAAATTAAGAACTAATAAATAATTGTGATGACAGGAAAATAAAGTTAAAGGGAAATTACTTAATTATAATAAAAAACTGTTCAATCCAAATACTTAATCAAACTTTTACTAATACAAATATAGAATTTATTGACAGATTCGTTTACAGTGAAGACACAGAATATAACTTCACTAAGCATTTAAGTTCGAAGAAATTGTACTTAAAAACTTTGAAAATTTAGAAAGTGTTAAAATACTTAAATTCCATAAAAATATGAACTATATTACAAGCTCAGTTATCATATTAATCCTAATTACGATTACAGTAAGAGCACATAAAAGTAATAAACTTAAAATAACAATCAAAACAGTAGATCAAGAAACCCCAGTAACCTATAAAATTCAGGAGAATTTTAATTTAAAGGGGGGGGAGGTTACTTATCCCATAGAGCACTCCCGCTCAATTTTCGCTTTCTAAATTAAAGTTTAGTATTTCATATATTTTTCACCCACTTTCAATTAAACTTTCATATGTTGAATAAAAACAATCAAAGAATTAAATATATATATATAAAAAAAAGTTGCAAACTATTTACTACAAATATTTTACACCCAAACATTACTAATTTAGTAATATTTATGCAATAATACAATAAAATATACATTTTAATTCATTTTATTAACCAAAATGGAAAAAGTATAACAACCCAAGAATGTTTTATTTAAGGCAGATAAAAAATAGAGAACTATTTCTTATAACCGCAAGAAATATTCCAATTAAATTGTAACAACTTTATTGGGTAACTATTTTTTTGTTTCTTTATAAACATTTACATTAAAATAGCTATAAAAGTTGAATCACATAAACTCAACACTTCGCAGCATTTCCTATTTCCCAACACATCCGCTGTGACCAGCTGTTTTGTTGTTTCGATTTGGATATGTTTCAAAACTCCCCACAATTATTTTTGGTGGGTAATCTAGTAAATTAGACCTAACTTCATGTGTCTGGCTCACACGTATTCACAGATGGGAAAATTGAGAGAGGATTTTGCGGCCGTTTTTAAATATTTTTTGCGGGTTGAAAGTGATAGGGGATTGCAGAGTTCACTATCTGGTAAATTTATCATCTGTGGTCGGAAGGTTGACTTGTTCTTAAAGATCGTAGTGATATTTACAGGTAACTGCAACTGATCTGTTTCTCGTGGGGAATGTATTCGGGGTTGATGAATGACGTCGATGCACCAGTACCGATGAGAAATCAAAGAAGTCTACCAAAAGGAGAGGAAATACTAATGTGGTAATGTGGTTGAATGTGTTTTTGGATCTAAGTATCCTGTGGGTTCCTCGAGGCTACACTGGAAAAATTCTGGGATTCTGTAACGTTTGTTAAGTCACTATTGAAATACCGATCTAGTTGTTGAAAGTAATGTTTTTAAATTTTGGGTATGTATATGTGTTAGGACTTGGTTGGGTATGGGGTATATATGTAGATTCAGGCTTCTTAAATTTGCTCTACTGGGTACTATTGATCTCGGATGACTTTCATTATATGGTCTAGTGTTCATATTAATTGGTTGCCAATTATTTTGATGGAATCAGTAATTTGGCCTGGGTGTATACTGACGAGTACGGTTGCATGGTCCTTACTCTAGAACCAAGGGGTTCATTAAAACCGCTAAGAAATGAGTTAAGGCACATTTCGGCGTACAGATCTTTTTTTGCTTTAATAACATTTTGATCACGTTCATGGATCAAAATGATTTTACAGAGTACAGATTCGATCTCTATGATCTCACCACAGAGCAACTCCACAGTTTTACTGTATTGCTTCGTATTATGCAGGTCTCTAATAAGCGACGTTTCTGTGCACTTATCGGAGTAGTGAAGGATGAGATTTTTCTTTATCTCATCCCTCACAAGAGGAGTCCCGTACATATTAAGGACTTTGTTAGCCGGTCCTTCTACTTTATTTCTTATGGCCATATGGTGTGTTTTCATTTCCTCTTGTTTAGGAACTCGTAGAAAAGATGCGGGTTCTCGATAAATTTTGGGAGGTCTTTGATGGTATCGAGGATCCTTAAAGAGTTAAAAAATATCCCCGTGATCAGCCATTTGAACTTGGTTCGAGTTATTCAGACTGGTTTGTTTGGTAGTCATATTAAGGAGAGTAGAACTTGAGGAAGAACTATCAGAATTGCTATATTCTTGCTTCTTAGGCTTTTAGAGATTTGTCTTAGATGGTTGAAAGAATATTTGGATATTTGCAGTTGCACTGCGTTATACTTTTTTATTCGAATAGAATAAATTTACTACAGTTTTGGATTCAGATTTGGGTACAAATAATAATTTTAAAGATAAGGTTATACTTCTGTATGCATAAGATAAGATTATATTTATTGATTAGCTATTACTGGAGTGCCCTGCGTTAGGGATCGCAGTTTGATATTATTATTTATTTATTTGATACACAGGCACGACTTACATGCACCCAAGGATAGGTATTACGATATGAGTTATAGGTGGCCCAGCGGTGATAAAGGGTTGAAATCCAAGGGCGTGGCTAAACATTTTTGGTTGAGTGAATTGTATGATACAACAAGCGCCCTCTTATAGTATCCAGCCTTATACCTGTATGGGGCTCTACAGATGCGGGCACTTTTTCTCGCACTACTCGTGGGTCCATTTATGAATACCAGCAAAAATAATAATAATAAAACAACAACAACACAATTTACGGAGGCAGAAGAAGAAACTCTAGTCGGGTCCCCAGTATATCACAACGAGATGGAGACAGAAGAGGCAACCCTCTCATCTCCTAAAATAGCAAAACCTTTCGTCGCCCGTAAGTGGCAAGGATACTGGTCGGAAGCCTTCGGCACCAAGTACAAGAGTCAAGCCATCGAACGCAGATGGCGAATACCAGAAAAAAACAATACTTCTCTGTGGCCCAAACATTTTAATGTAAATGTTTATGCAAAAAAATAGTTACATAATATGTATGAAGTTGTTGCAACTAAGTGCGAATATTTTTTGTATTAATGACATATTTAGTTCTTTACCAAGCACAAGAGTCAAGCCATCGAACGCAGATGGCGAATACCAGAAAAAAACAATACTTCTCTGTGGCCCAAACATTTTAATGTAAATGTTTATGCAAAAAAATAGTTACATAATATGTATGAAGTTGTTGCAATTAAGTGCGAATATTTTTTGTATTAATGACATATTTAGTTCTTTACCGATGAAAACGTATTATAAAATAATAGAAATATTTATTATCGTTTTTAAAGTATTTTATATTACAAACTTAGTACGTCTAGTCACTGAATTGTTTTAGCTGTTTGTTATCTTATATGGCTATGAAAATTGTATATTTAAGTTAATATGATGTATCTTACAATGTATAGTTGGTGATTGCAAATGTTGTTTTAAAAAAAATAGGGCGAGAAGTACTTAACTGGTTCAATACAACCATCCATAACCTACGAAATCCGTTTAGTTATGGGTAAACTTAAATTTATTTTTAACCGAAAATGTATGATTAACTTACTTATTATATGTAGTCAGGTTAACAAATATAATTTTGGTGGTTTGTTTTAATTTGACATTTCGGATAGGTGGTGAACATAATACCTTTAAACGACGCAGAATTTAGTTGCGCAAAAAGTTGAATTAAAAAAGTGAAATTTGGAAAGAATGCTGATAGGAGGTATTTATCTTTGGTAGTCGATATATACAATACAGTGGCTTTAAAGTGTGCACAACTTTCTCAACTCCTTATAATACGTTTATAAATAAGCTGATTATTTTTTTGGAATTTAATGACCAACAAATAGACCAGCGCCACATAAAAAAGAATCTGACGACCGGACATGGCACACCTTGCAAATAATGCCTTCATACTAATAATTAGTTTTAAAAAAGTTTGTTGTTTTTCTTTCCACAAATTAAGTTAGGTTAATATTTTGGAGAGGGGGCCCTCAATTCACCTGCCCTGAACGCACATGACCCGACGACTCTGGCAACCACCTTATATCAAAAACCTTCTAACTACATACCACATATATTCATTTGTCTTAGGAAGTTATTCCAGTACATGGGTAATTATCACCTATTAGCAGAACAAGTATGTATGTACTTAAATAATGCTGCAAAGAATTTCCACTGTGTGCTATTTTAAATCAGTCCGATATCTTCAGCTATGGTGTTAATACATCTATGTTTACTACTTCCCGTTTTGATGCATGCAGCTGGGGATCATGGAATAAGTAAGCGGTATTTATTATTCCCACGTCAAGCTCCAACGAGGCATCAAGTAAGTTTAAAAAAAAAGACTGAGTATTATTAGTAAATTCTATTTAATATTTAGTTTATTGCTGGTATTGGAATACCCGCTGATCTTGAATATGAGTCCTTAACTGTAGGATATGTATTGAAAGCTATGTTCTTCTTACCATGGAATGCAACAACATTTAGAAAAAATCATTTCATTCCCGAATATCAAAGGTATCACCATACTTCAAAGGAGCTACAACATAAAATAAGCCGCTGGAGTGTTTATGCAACAGTTGAGAATGTTATTGATAAGTATGAATATTATGTATTTATTTAAATTCGTATTTCCCCAAAATCAAAATTTAAAGCAAAATTGTTTTTCCTTCTTCAAACTTATTATCTTATTATACATATATATTTTGCTTTCGAACTTTAATAACTCGAAATCAGATACGGGTACAAAGGCCAAGACTGCCTTTTGCTAGCAATTTGTGAAACAACTTTCTTAAAATTTACGAGAAAAATTACTATCTTGGGCGAACTTCTCCATATATTATTAACGTAAGTATTTGTATGTTCTGTGAAATCAATCAAAGATATATTAAAACTTTTGAACTTTTAAATATTATAGACCAACAAAATCCTACGACAGTTCCATCAGGGATACAAGTTTATATTTTAATGCAGAAGAATCTGGTAAAAATGGACAATGCAATAACTTTCGATGCGAATTTCCAATTATGAAAACGATTTCAATAATATTCTAAAATACATAGCTCTTAAATATCAACTAATTCTAAATATAGGTATTATAGTGGATCCACTTATATTTAAGTCCGATCTTTTAGTACGTAGCAGTGTTGTCACTTCTGCCACAATGTGTTAGATCTACCACTGTGCTCGAAAAAAAACAACGTGGGCTCACCTTTTCATCTTCAAGGCTTGTTAGCCGAAGTCTTACTGGTTTAGGCAGAACTTATCACGAACGAAAGGTTTTCCAAAATGTGATACAATGGGCAATATAGGTCGTTAACATCATTTAGTTGATTTTACCTAACCATATTGAAGAATAAAAATAAAAACAAAAAATCCGTAGTACAGAAACCTTAGTTTAATTTGTTGTTACGAAGTGACAACACTGGCACGTAGTACTTGATTTCCCCTACTATTATTTTTGCAGTAATGTAGTGTATCTGTGTTAGTAAGCTCATTCTCATTATATAAAGTTTTATAAACAAAAGTTTTCTAGCAATTACCTTAACTTTAGACACCACTTTGAATTGGAACAGTCGAAAATGTAATATTAATATATATTATCCAAAAAAGTGAAATACAAAAGCTGCGATAAGTTTGGCTTGAACATTTAAATTATTTTATTCTTAAAATTCATTTTACACATTATGCTTTATCTAAAGCTTTAAAAAGATAAAGAGCTATAAAAAATCCATTGCAAAATATTTTGTTGTAATAAATTTATGAAATTTAAAAAATATACTTTCCATAAGCACAACAAAGTGCGACAAATTACTTAAAATCGTAAGTAGAATTCATCGAAAAGTAAAAATTAATATAAATTTTGTGTTATTGTAACCGTCTAGCTAAATGTTTGCATTGATTTTATTGCGGTTTGATTTAGCTAAATCGTGAAGTTATGAATGAAGTTATTTTTCATACTTTTTCATGATTTATATTTACATGTTTTATGTGTGACCGCAAAACAATATCGAACATACATAATTTCAGCACGCTATTCAGCAAGAATAAACTGTACTTTTTAAATAATGTTTCTGTGCGTTTTTAACATTATCGTACGCTACTGAACTTCGCGTAGCGTTTTTTTTTTTTTGCCTTATCGTTTTTATTTTTTTATTTTAAATACGGTGCAAAAAAACAGACTCGAAAAAGCAAACCGATTTCCAGAGAATCTGGAAGACATATCCCAATCTTATGAAAATACAGATCATCAAGGAACGGAAGAAACGCGCGAACACGAGAGACCTATAAGGGCAGTTACTGTTAAAGAACTGCATCGTAGCAGCACTTCACTGTCACAGAATATACAGAGTTTGATTCCATTTTTGATCCTTCGGTATACATGATCACCGTTCAAGTACTTTGGGCCACCAGACGACGGCTGCATACGAGATGATAGTATGATGTGCATAACCTTTTCGATAAAGGCTGGAAATAGACCATAACCACCAGATGCTTTAAATGGATTAAAAGAGCCAATTGTCCATCTAACCTTTCCTGGGAATGATTTTACCAGATGAACTATATATTAACTCTTCTCGATATAAAGACGTCTGGTTTGAGATATCGTGTGTTTCACGGATAGACAACCCTGGAAAGTGAACCTGAAGTAAGGTTTTAATTGTTTCCGTCGATCCGTCGTGTAGGTGCCATTTGGTTTCTTTAGTTACCCTACACAATTTAAATGATCTTTAGCTTTGTAGATACGCACCGCAACCGGCATATCAGCTATGTCAGAGTTTCCGCCACGCAGCTCGTTTTGATCTTCTCAGTTCTGAGTTTTATTATGTTTGGCCTGATTTAAGAGTTTTCTAACTTTCTTTCTGATTTTAGCAAATTTGTCATTCTACCTGGGAACCTTCGTTTACACACACTGGTTTTTCTGACGCAACTACTATGGTAAGAGGTTAGTAACACTTTATTCAGCTTTATGGACTCAATGATCTAATCAGCATATCAGTTTTAGGGATACATACTCCAGTCCGTCGACTTAGGATTGTACCTACTAGGGTTTTGTCCGACAATGAGGGCTCATCTGACATATTCCAATTCATAATGAAATAATAAATAAATGGATTCGCGAGTGTAAAGTCAAGTGCCTCTTCTCGGATCATATTTATAAAGCTTTGGAACCTTTATTAAGGACTTCTACTTGACTCCTTTTAGGAAATTCTAAAAGACACTCACCTCTTTTGTTTTTGTTGCTGCTTCCCCATCATATCCGATGACATAATGAAGGCCAAACTTCTGGCAGTGGCGGATAAGAGCCTGAACCTCTTTAGGTGGTATGTTTCCGTCATCACCTAAAAAGTACGCCGAGGCACATGCGATTTTTTTGTGCCTCTTTAGGATTTGTATAAGTAGGGCAACTAGGTCCTTTGTGATGAAATATGGAATGGGAAGAAAGCTGATATTTATGCAGGATTGAGCAGGCAGCGTTCGTCACAAGCTCACCTGCCTCGTTCCCGAGACCTCCAATGTGTCCGCTGATTACCTAAGGTTCCTGTATAAGACCTAAGGGTAATTCTCCTCAGCAAATGGTTTTTCTTATGGTAGCGGAAGCACCCTTAACATGATGAAGCTTCGCATGTAACTCCTTAAAGATGCTCATAGATCCTCATAAGAGGATGCATAGAAGTTGGACCTTTTTATGGCCTTTATCTCTAAGTCAAGCAGACTGGCCGGACGACATATAGTTGTGAACATGGTAGGCTCAGGGTTTTTCTCTTTGTTTACGGAGCTCAGCAGCTGCGTTAAGGTGGTTTTGGTGATTACTCTTAGAACCACCGGGTCTTAAGGCCGCTATGCCTCTGTCGGTGGTTGGGTTTTATGCGAATAGATGAGGTGACAGCAGCGCATCCAGATTCAGAGGGAGTGACCTGCACAACAGCATTACACAGATGAGGAATTAACCAGATAGTCAACTCGAGAGCGAATCTCTCACGTTGCCTACAAGCTAAGTCGAACTGATAAGCCCCACATAATTTGCACTTATATGGGCTTTAACGTGCAAATTAAATGGGAATCACGCACACATAAATCGAATTATATGGGGCTAATGGCCGCGCCCATGAAATGTCATTTTTTATAGCAAGAAGTTGGGAACAGTTGATGAATTTCAGCAGATTACAACTCACAATTTGGGTGTGTAAAATAAACATGGTCAATATGCGGTGAATATGGATTGATAAAAACATACTTACCACACAACTAATAACATAACAAAATATGATAATATGTAGAATAAAGCTATGTTTTAACCAATTTATTATAATTTTTAATGAAAAATAATCAAAATAATATTGATTAACGTGACTAATATATAATAAGTAAGTTCATCATACATTTTCGGTTGACAATAAATTTAAGTATAACTATACTAGCAAGGATTTCGTAGATTATGGATGGTTATATTGCAGCAGTTAAGTAACTCTACACAATTGAACACTGGTTTAAAACGCTTTTTAATAAAACGTAACCCAAATTCTTACAAATATTATTTTTGGTACATCAAAACACTTTTTTAACAAAATTTGCAATTACTTCCTAGTAGTAGTAGTAGTAAATTGTTTTGTTTATTTTCATATAAAATAAAATTACAGAACATTATAACTTGAAAAATAAAGTCGGCTGTTAAAAAAAGTGGCTAATTAATTTAATATATATGTAATATAATGTGCACGCTTATTTATGATATGTACTCAAATACCAAGCATTTTCGATAAAAAAATGCACCCCCAATATATTTATGCAGTGCATTCCAGCTACCTTTTTTCTCGTTCTTCCGTCTATGGCTTACTTTAAATTTTAAAATAAAGCATATTAACTTATTTAAAAAATTTAAAAACCGCCTTAGAGAAGAAACAACTAAGAAAATTGATTGACTAAACGTACAAATCTTGTAACACAACATAATTTAAAAAGGATTACAAATACTTCTTTTTAAATTTTTTTTATCCATGCACGGAAGAACCCGAATATGTACATATATTCATTAAACTTTCATATGTTGAATAAAAACAGTCAAATAATAAATAAGTAATAAAACAATCAAAGAATTAATATATATATTAAACCAATCCAAAAGTATTTACTATAAATATTTTACACCCAAAAATTACTAATTTAGTAATATTTATGCAATAATACAATAAAATATGCATTTTATCTCATTTTATTAACCAAAATGGAAAAGTACAACAACCCAAGAATGTTTATTTTAAGGCAGATAAAAAATAGAGAACTATTTCTTATAACCGCAAAAAATATTCCAACTAAATTGTAACAACTTTATTGGGTAACTAATTTTTTGTTTCTTTATAAACATTTATATTAAAAAAGCTATAAAAGTTGAATCACATAAACTCAACACATCGCAGAATTTCCTATTTCCCAACACATCCGCTGTGAACAGCTGTTTTGTTGTTGCGATTTGGATATATTGCAAAACTCCCCACAATTATTTTTGGCGGGTAATCTAGTAAATTAGACCTAACTTCATGTGTCTGGCTCACACGTATTCACAGATGGGAAAATTGAGAGAGGATTTTGCGGCCGTTTTTAAATATTTTTTGCGGGTTGAAAGTGATAGGGGATTGCAGAGTTGACTATCTGGTTAATTCCTCATCTGTGCAGCATTATCACTACCTGCACGGATCGTTTAGACGCCGACCATAGGAGCAGTCACCGCATCTTACCGCTGCCATTAGGACCCGTACTGTCCTGCCCAGCAGCATTGCCAGTCGACAAGGTCTGTACCACGCTCTCGGAGAAAATTCCGGTAGTTGGTACGAAGTGTTTGGCTGCTTCCCTAATCACCGGGTTACCGCTGTCAGACACCTGACTTCTATCGGTGGTCTTAAGGATCAGTTTAATTTGACCGAAGCGATAAGACCCTTTCGCTTAAGTTCGAGGACCTTCGCCATGGATGCGTCATCTATAGCCAGAATGAGGTAAAGAAGTGCACCATCCTTTTCTGATCCAATCTCAGCAACCTCCGTGGTTCCCCAAGGGTCTTGGACCCATTATCTTTAACCCTAAAAGATTTATCTGCCTTCGCTAATGATATGAGAATTTTATATCACGGCCCTCTGATGCTCTTTACATCAGAGGGCAGTGAGTGCGTGAGTGAGTGCACAGTCTTATAAAATTCTGAATTTGGTGAAAAAATACCTTTTTGGAACTCAATGTCAGCAAATGCCGGAGAATAATGTACTCCCGTAAGCGGCTCCCTCAAATCTCGAGAACATACTTTATCGGAGATGTGTTGATACCATCAACATCCAATGTTCGAGACTTGAATGTCTTATGCGGTAGTGAACTGAATTTTCGTATGTATTTTAATAACATAATCAGTCGTGCGAACTCCACTCTTCGCTTCGTTAAACTATGGGACAAATAATTCTCTGACCCCTATAAAGCTAGTGTACCACAAAGAATTGTACTGTGTCTTATACCCATACCTGATATTTACAAGCGATCACCCAGAAAGGGAAGAAACAACGATGGAAACTTTTACCTAGATGATTTTACTTGCTGTGGGAGAACCTGTCGAAGCACCAACAAAAAAGGTTCAAAAGGCAGTGAACAGTGTATACAATAAACAGTGCACATACCAGTGTATATAATAACAATGTAGTGAAATATTCAACTGCAGCTAAAATATCTACGTATGACTCTGGATGCTATGAGATATAATAAAATGTATTGGTTAATTCGGAGATACTCTTGTTTGTCTAATAATAATAAATTATTTATAAATAAGCAAGTTCTAAAAACAATATGAACACAAAAAAGAGTGAGGCCACGAATACTGTATATACAGTTTTTCGAATACCGGTACTTTTTAAAACAGCCAATATCTCAGAAACTGATAAAGGGAATTTCAAAAACTTTAGTTTTTCTTTTTTTATACTATTAAATATGCGTACTTTTATTTTCAAAAAAGCTTTTTAACTTAATTTTGTATATACATATGTAACCAATTTCATAAATTTAAATTGATTTCGTTTTCTCAAATAGGGCTCTATCGATTTTGATCTGATATAGTATTTTGAACAAATAGGTTAAAAGTTTCCAATATGCAAAAATATATCAAAATCGTTAAAGCCTTTTTCTGAGAAAATCAAATGATCTATATAAAATTAGTATTTAAAAACTCATGTACCAAAGAAGTTTCGTGCACTTTACTTATATAAAAATTGCGCTAGAAGATGTTTGAGGTTAAGTGATTCTGAACAGCTGAGGTGCACGGAACAGAATTGGTTATTCGGAACCCAAATAATTTGTAGTGGCTTTGAATAGACTGCAAATGCCTCAGCAGAAAATATTGAAGCGTATTCTGGCCTTGTGTTCCTTCGGAGTATGCTCCGTTTTACCCGGGAACTCTGTATGACAAATATAACGGTACCTTTTTCAAATTCTTCTTTCTTATAATAGTATTGTTTTTTATTGTTAGAAATAATTAACTGCAGGATGTCAACAAATTTTATTGTTTTTGCAGAGCTCTTTTTTGTGCCTACACACCAATTGTGCTTATTTTACCTCCTTGCGATAACCTACCGTACGAAACTTTTTACATTTATGAGTGCAAGCGTTGAGCAAGAAAAAACTATTAAAACTATAATGCTCTGTCTAAGACGACTGATTGATGAGTCTCAGAAGTCTTTATGAGCACCTCAGAAAGAAGACTTACGGCAGATGAATTAACTAGATTGGATCAGCGGTAATAATGGCAGATACCTTACGTAAGCTACAATGAGCTAAGGTCACCAATTATTTTCCACACTAGGCTGGGTGCTGAAAAATGGTTGCGAATGAAGTCGCAGCGCTCGCATTCCCCTAGAGGAAACCCATCCAAATACTTTTTGGATCAGTCACTACAGGTTGAGGGTTGTACGTAAGACACACTATGATATGAGAGAGACACCAGCCTCGGATATGAGCCCCGGGTGCTGCTCAAATACTCGAATCTGTACTTGATCGGAATAACTCCATGAGGAGTTTTGTGACCTCCTGAGCGGTGTCTACGGAGCCTGTCCGGAACACGTCGTCGAAATCTTGGGAACTTTAACGCAAAAATTGGTGAGAAAAACATCTTTGCGTTTTATATGTCATTTTGTTCACTGTCTTATCTTAAATTCAGTTTTTGAAGGAAGAACTTGTGAGGCGGACTCAATGCTCAGGTACTTTTGAAAACGATGTAACTGAAAAAATTTACGATTTTAATCAAAATTCAAAGTGCGTTGGAAAAAAGCTGCTATAGAGTCAAGATTTTTAAAAAGCAAGAGAATTTGGCTTGGCATCCCCATTCTTTTTAAATATAAATATCCTTTAAAACCTAAACGTGGGGGAGAAATGGGGAGAAAAACATAAGAAACATGTAAACGAAACAAAAAAAGAAATTCAAAGAAGCCTGGGTTTGGAAATTCCAATTATGCCAATACGGCCAGAAGATTTTTTGAATACGCAGACATATCATCAGAAATTACATGCGGCCATGAAATTGACACTTCGAAACAGCAAAATATGTTGTTGTTGTTAAAAAAAAAAATTTAATTATTCGAAAAGAAAAGACAAAAAAATTGTGAAAAAGTGAAAAAAAGAACACAAATAGTGAAAAAAAAGTATTTGGAATTAATAAGGATAATTAAGACTGAAATTTATTTGGACCTGCTGCAGTTTCTGACACAGGTAAGTATTATAAGTTTGCATTAATTCTTTTACCCTTTCTTTTTGTTGTTTATTTTTAATGTTTTTATTTTTGTTGTGTTTCTGTTATCTTTTTATAAGACATTAATCTCGCTGGGGTAGGTTAGTTTTTATTTCTGTTTTGATTTTCGACTCTAAAGTGGTTAATTGTTTAATTGTCTATGGAAGAGAGTCCACCAAAGCCCAGTGGATCGAAGAAATCCTTCAACTCAAAAAGGAATTCAAAGATCAAGGGCAAGAATTAAGAGAGTTTAACGAAATTCTGTTGGCAGAACTTAAAACCATTCCAAGCAGGGAATTTTATGAGCTTATTTATCCACGAATTAGTGCACAGTGGGGACAATTTACAAGGCTTGAAACAACTGACGCTATACTTACAGAGTATTTGGAGGTAATCAAAAGGCTTAAGGCTAATCACCAAGGTGAAGTCCAAGAACTTAAATCTGAGCTTAATAATACTAAAAGGGTCACCTATTTCGCCAGGTTGAAACCGAAGAAGTAAATACGGAAGCCGAGGAAACAATTTCAAAATTAAATTTAGAAAATGTGGCACTCCAGTCCAAACTAGCTAAAATGAAAAGCGCACATAAAACATCCCTGACCACGCAAACCCAAGGTGAAACTGAAAGAATCCATGGGATAGAATTGGACTATACCGCGAATATAAAGTTGTTTAAAGAAGAGAAAAGGAAGCAAAGGCAACAAATAATAGCCCTGCAATCCAAAAACTCTTGCTTTACATTCGACGGTGTACCTTGCAAGGAGCCATCCAAAAAACTCACCAAAATTATCTACGATAGCGTTGCAAAAATAGTTGCTCAAATTGTTACACAATTTTTTGGTGCAAGAACACAAATACGAACTTCCTAATGCCTGTTCCCTTGTTTAACTTCCTATGCCCGAGGCAAAAGGAGGTAAAGTAACTGTATTAGTGGATACAGGTGCAGATATTAGTCTTTTAAAAGAAGGTTCATTGAAACACAATACACAAATGCACAGGAAGGAAGTAAGGCAATTAGGTGGAGTATTCGGTGGAAATAGTACAACCGTAGGTACCATCAATACTAACAAAATGTTAAGGAATGGTTTTAAGGCAAAGTGGCATGTAGTAAACGGTCTCAACGATATGCAAGCAGATGGTATAATTGGTCGAGATATCCTATGGAACCGAACAATAATTGACACTGTGGGTAAAACGTTTAAGTTCGTTGACAAAAACAAAAAACATGGTTTCAAAGTCTCATCTTAAAAGACTATCCGAACCAAGCAATGTGATAAGAATATAAAACCGGGAAATAAAGGAATCAAGTGAAGGATTATCAAAATTACTTGCATCATTAAACATAAAGCCAAATTAAACAAGGAGGAAAAATTTTCAATAGAAAACATTTGCATCCAATTCAACGACATTTTTCACTTGGAAGGAGAGCCGTTAACGCATACATCCTGGCCCACAAAATTCTAACCAAAGCAGATCAAGGACTTATAAACCAGAGTCAGTATCGTTTCCCGCAAACCACTAGGGATGAGATTCACAATCATGTGACGCAAATGCTAAACCACAATGTGATATCACCTAGTAAATCATCATGGAACTACCGCTTTTGATCGTCCCAAAAAAATCAGGGGCCGACGGAAATTGCCGCTACTTCACAACCCTTGATCTAGCTAGTGGTTACCATTAAGTGCTCATTGATAAGCAGGATAGAAAAATGCAACTTTTTGTCGAAAGAAGATGTTTATTTGAGTCACAAGTGTACAGCAAACGGGGCAATTCCTGATCCTTTAAAAACAATTTGCGTTACGAACTTCCCAGTCTCGAAAAATGTAAAGGAAGTACAATCCTTCCTAGCTTTTGCTAGCTATTACAGGAAGTTTATTCCTAATTTTGCAAAAGCATCCGCCCCAATTAATTTATTGCTAAAAAAAGAAATCGAATTCAAATGGACGCTGGAGCACCAATACTCGTTTGAAAATTTGAAAAGGGAAATAACAATACCTCCAGTCCTGATCTAACCCGATTTTTCTATAGATTTTTTTAAAGATGCTAGCAATGAAGCATTGGGAGCAGTACTGTCACAGGGTGAGGTTGGAAAGGATAAACCCATAGATTACGCAAGCCGCTCCTTAAATCCAGCTGAGAAAATGTATTCTACAATAGAAAAGGTACTCTTGGCTATTATATGGGCTACCAACAACTTCCGTACTTATCTTTTAGAGCATTCTTTAACAGTGTGCACACACCACCAGCCACTTTAGGGAGTATTTCACGTTAAAGATACCACCTTCCGTCTAGTCAGGTTTCATCATAAACTTTCGGAATACGATTATAAAATCAAATACAAACCCGGAAAGCTAAACAAGAACGCTGATGCACTAAGTCGCATACCACAAGAAAATTCAGTAGAGCAATGTCTGGTTGTCACTCGGCCACAAACATATTTGAGGGGCAAAGATGCTTCTGTTTCTGAACCTGCATCCCCACTTTTCAGTGCTAAACCATGGTTAATGATTATAAAAGCACATTAAATGTATCGAAAAAACTGCTACAAAACAGAATTTATAACAGACCGATCGGAAATCAAAACCATTTTAAGAGATTTTTACAAAGGATCTCAGAGATTTCGTAAAAAAATGTCCACTGTGCCAAGGGAATAAATGCTCACCTGGCAATAAAATGCCCATGGTCATTACAGATACCCCTTATTGCCTTCGGATAAGGTATACATGGATATTGTCTGTGGACTTCCCATAGCCCACTGAGGAAACAGATATGTATTGACTTTTCAGGACGATTTGACTAAGTTCACGGACTGTGGAAACTTCGACAGTGGCAAGATTGTTTTATGACCATATAATTATTAATTAATTATCAATTTATAAATTTATAAATTAATTATGTTATAATTAATAAATCGTGAAAAGGTATAGGATTCCAAAGATACTTGTCACGGACAATGGCGCCAACATTACGTCAAATGTATTTTCAGAGACTTGCAAGATACTTGGCGTTAAAAAACTCCATACATCAGCACATCAATCTCAATCAAACGGTTCGTTAGAGAGAAGTCATGGGCTATTAGCCGAATATCTCAGATCCTTTGTAACTAACGATGAAAAAAATTGGAACCAGTGCCTCCGGCAAGCCTCCCCACCAGAAAAAATTAATTTTCGCCTAGCTGGTTAGAACTCTTCGATGTTGTGTTCTTCAAGAGCAAGGTAAACACAAATATTAAAATTGGAAAGATAATTAAAAGGGCACAATCAACTTAAACCATTTTTGGTATGATAATAAAACGAAAAAAACTAACACACTCATTTGTTCTGCTCAGTTCAATAACAACATAAAAAAAAAACCTGCATGAAATCAGATCATCCCTCACCTAGCCGATTCCACACCGGACGAATATTTTTATTTTATTTGTTGGTAAATTAACACAGTTTTTCTATTTTCAGTACAACAAATTATTCATCCACGAAGGAGCAGAACCCTATTTGTAATATAACACCATAGAATAAACCCCATATATAAGTCACTGTATGTAATATTTACATTAACTATTAATTAACTATAAATTAAATTAATTATTTATAATATTTATTAGTTTAAAAGTTCAATTAATTGTAAGCATATACAAAAAATTGTAACACTTACCATTTCGGAACCCTAGGGAGTATATGTTCCAAATTTCAGCTTCCTACCATAAATTTAAAGGCCTCAAAAGTTGATACGGACGGACATTGCTAAATAGTCTTAGGTTTTGGTCTTGATGATAAATATATTTACGTTTGGGGTTCTACGATGAATATTAAGAGGTGTTACAAACTATGTGTCAAAATTAATATACCCTTAGGAGAGACTATAAAAAGACCAACCAGTTTTGGACCTGGCTGGAACATCCTAGGGGGATATATTCATACAGTTGCATCATGGTCAACTGAACCAACAGCTGCGCCAGTGACATAGTTATTGTAATATCACTGCAGCGACAGCATAACCGATATATGCTTATCGTGATGAAATGGTTCAGTGGGCCAAGGGCTACTAAGAATATGCAAACACTTGAGGTCATTCTTAGAAATGCATTTCCTAAAGCGAAGTTCCAGGTTGGTCTCGTCGAATTTCGCGCACCAGACGACGCAGTCGTATTTTATTTGTTAATAAAGTAAATGGCTATGCACTAATATTTGCCAAATTAGGATAGGATTTGCCAAATTTCAAGTGCCTAGTTCTTTTGGTTGATTTAATGCCAGCTTTTCGTTTATTTTGCCCCATTCTGCAGCATAGCCTAAGTGCAGTCAGTGTTGTCGGTTAAGCAGGTGGTATGGAATAAAGCTGGGATGTTTCCTGTCAAACATGATTAAATATTTTTAATTAAAACTTATGACAAAAGTATTTTGAAGGGGAGTGTTTTTAGTGAATAAGAATCTCACACTATTATGAGCTCGTACGGCCGGTCCTGACAGTGTCTCATGCAAGATATTTCACCTAACTTCTGGTAATTTCTGTGTTTTTTATTATATAAAGAAAAAATATAGAAGACGTCAGATTTTTCTGTATTGCAAATTTTTTTTCTCGAAATTGTAGATTTTCTAAAATATTTTCATGGCAACCCTCAATGGACCCCTTTAGATGAGAGAATAAACTTAGATATCTGCAATGAATGTCTTGAAACCAGTTCCAAGACATTCACTACTTTCTGGATACCTTATTCACTAAACTCATATCTTGAAAAAGAAAATGAATGAATAACCACACATTTGATTATTAAGTGAGTATTTCACCCATTGTCAACAAAACATTAATTTCAGTGTACTCATATAGAATGTACACTACACTGAGTACACCGAATACATTGAGTCCACTCATTTTGAATGATAGCAGGGCAAATGATATGAAGCAATTTCGAAGTGCGGCGGCACTTGTGCGTTGTGTATTATTCTTATAAATAAAATTATACTCAAAGTTTCAATGTTGTTAATACATACGTAATAAATTATACTTCTGTTTATTATTATTGTTTTCCTTTAGTTTTTATAAAAAATATTTAGATTTATGTGAATTTCGAAACAAAAATTAACTGCGTACATTTCGGATCAGGAACTTTTATTCACCCAGTATACTCATTGTACTCAGTGTATTTTTATGTTACATGTTTTGCTCAAAGCAAGCACCCACTTGAGTACATGAATCCCAACAGTGTACTCAGTTTGGTATTAGGTGATCGAGTAGTGCACAGTGATCGTCTCTTTTAATATTAGGACTAATTTGTACAGTAAATTTTCTAGTATGATACAATGAATAGAGTACACTGAAGTATTGCACTCGTTAAGCCAAGGCAAATGAGTGCATTCATGCAGACCTCTATAAACTATATTAAAAATTGTGTGTTGCCACATTTCTTGTGACTACCATTGCTCACAAAAATATACTGCCAAAGCGGCTTAAAACATAAAGCTTGTAGCTTTCAAATGCTTTCTATGTATATAATATTTCACAAAAAAACTTATTAACTTAACTGGCTCCCGACCCGTGGAGAGTCTCTGCCTGAGACACAGCAGCCAGTTATCCAGACCAAGCGCTCTAGCATCCACGACGGCTTGGTCTCTAAAACGGAGGTTCAGTCTTTCTTAACGTCTCCAACCTGAGGGCAGCGATTCGAAGATTATATTGGCTGGAGCACTGTTATCCATTCGACATGTGGCCGAGTCAATGTAGCGACGTGTTTTGCTTTTTTTACCTACATTCACAGCTCATAGTACAAACAAACATCAGTTCACCGGCTAGCAGAAACTTCGAGTTGGTTTAGAAGTTAACTTAAAAAGTGTTAACATCAACTCCGTAAACGACATCTTAGTATAGATTCAACTAAGGAATTGCCCTTGGAAACCGCTGCTATTTCGGTTTTGCAAATTAAATGGGTTTAAAGCTCCTAACCCGAAAGACGAAGTAACTCTATAAAAAACTAATTCTGCCAGTTCTGCTCTATATCATAAACAAAAATATAAAAATAAAAACATTATAAGCATTTCACTGTTTATATACATACATATATACTAAGTGATTCCTGATTCCTGGCAGTCTGGGAGACCAATGCATTTTCGGTTGGTATAAAGGTCCATAAATGTTTACTATTTTCTTTCACTTTAGCCGGGGACAGATAAAATGGCTGAACTCAAGGGATCTGGCTGATTAGAGAACTAACACGCTAGACAATAGTAAGACACGTACATGTATTGTTGCAAGGAAATATACATGCCGTTTGACTCTCCAACCAGTCCACCGTCAGAGTTAACCAGTTTGCTGGTCAAAAAAGCGGAGCATGAGAAATTGGACTTTATCTTAGGTTACGACGCCAACTCCCATCATGCTCAATGGGGAAGCACTGACACAAATTCCAGAATGGTGTGTCCCTTTTTGAATTTATTCTGGAGCATACGTTACTTATAGTTAATATCAGTAATGAACACACATTTATTACGCATAACCGGCTCTAGGTTCTAGATGTAACACTTATAGTTACTCACAAACCCTTACTGTGCGAGAATGGATGGTTTTCCTAGAGGCATCCTTTTCAGACCGCAGAATACTAGAATTCACGATCGATGAGAGCATTTCGCTACCTCAGAAACACAGATGAGTAATTATACAGATAGTCGGCTGAGAGGATTTTTGGCTCTCCCGCCTATCGTTTTATATTTGCTTCAAAAAGGCACAGTACTGTGTTCGTATATGTTTTTACATGCAAATCAAATTGAGCGAGCTCACGCACACAATAGCAGTTCTGCGCCTAAGAATCCATTTTGGAAAAGATCGCATGTTGACATATTAAAAGTCAAAACTGGGCTGTGTCCGATAACATCGTAATAACATACGACGATTTATAATAAATTTCCAACAGAATAACATTTTGGTGAATGTTTTTAATTATTATGTAAACTAAAATAATAGTTTTACCAAACAAGCATATTTTTGGGTAAACATTTTTAAGCAGTTTCGTAAAGTTAAACATAAAATAAGGGTTTTCATAATTTGTTTGCCAGTAGTTAAACTAATTTAGCAGTTTTAAAATGTCATTAATAATAAAATAATTTTGGTGGTTGACTTATCGAATGTCAAGTGAAATAATTAAAATCAAATAATTTTTAAAAGAAGGGTTTAATAAATATTTCAGCAGTGAATTAATGAAATATTCTGTAAAATTAATAAAATTGTAGGTAAAATAAACAAAAGCTCAATTAATGAAATTAATAAGTAACGCCTGATTAGTTAACTGACCATTTCAATTAATTTAAAATGGTATTACATAAATTCACTGCTATTTTATTCACTGCTATTTACTATTGGAATTCAAAGATAAGAAAGTTATTAAATTTGTTAAACATGATGAAATAAATTTAATAACGTTGTTATCTTGGTATTGGAATACTCAAGTCTACATTTTGTGTTTTAAAATGCATTTAAAGTTATTTTGTCGCATATGTCTCATATGAACGTTCCGAATATATTTATAAACATATTAAACTTTCACATGTTCAATAAAAAACATAACTATTAACTATAAATATTTTACACCCAAACATTCCTAATTTAGTAATTTTCATGCAATAATAAAATAATATATACATTTTATCTCACTCTAATAACCTAAATGGAAAAAATATAATAACCCAAGTATGTTTATTTTAAGGCAGATAAAAAATTGAGAACTATTTCTTATAAACACAAAAATTATTCGAATTTATTATACAACTTCATTATTTATTATATACCTTACTATTTTTTTTTTATAAACATTAAAATATCAATTAAGCTTGAACTACGTTAACTCAATACTTCGCAGCACTTCACCAACACATCCGCTATAATCAGCTGTTTTTGTTGCCATTTGGAATTCTTGCAAAACAGCCCGCGCTAATGACATATTTTTGACACATCAACCCCTCCATACTTTTTTTGGCTGGCTCACACGTATTCACAGCTAGAACATTTGAGAGAGGATTTTTTCTCCATTTTTAAAAATTTTTTGCGGGCTCAAAGGGACAGACGTATGCTGAGTCGACTATCTGTATAATTACTCATCTGTGCTCAGAAATGTAGGAACTCCAGAACGATAAACTGGGAGAAGTTCATTACAGAGGTAGTATGGCATAGAATAGAACAGTAGAACATTACAACAGCAGAAGTTGAATACAACAGAGGAAATCGATGTTACCACAGAAATCCTCAGTGGGATATTGAAGAATGCGTACAAGATTTCATGTCCTTTACGGACAATTAAAAACAAGAAGTCTCAACCCTGGTGGACCAAAAGATCAAAAGATAGAGAAATCATTAAACAAAAAAGAATATACACTAGTAGCATTTTTAGACATTGAAGTAGCATTCAACAATGTCAAAATATGCGCAGTTAATAAAACATTGCAAGATTCTAACGTAGATGGTATTATAACTAACGTGATCTTTAATCTACTCAGCGAAAGGTATATATATGCAAACCTTGGTGACGCTGACCTAAGAGTTACAGCATCCAAAGGAACACCCCAAGGAGGTGTCATCTCTCCACTACTATGAAATACTCATGCACTAAAAAAAGAGAGGTAATTGCTTACGCAGGCGATGTTGTGTTGCTTGCGTCAGGCAAATATTATCAACTATTATATTTTACTTTTCCATCTATCCCATTCCTCAGGGCTCTTTCCGAGAAGATGGAAAACAACATTTGTCCAGCCTATCTCAAAAAAGGCGAATCTTCCTCCCTTTCCTTCTTCCGACCAATGCACTTATATTCCTTCTTTCCAAGGTCATGGAAGCGCTGATAAATCGTCAGCTTATGAAGTATCTTGAATCCCGAAAACTTCTTAATGAACGGCATTGCGCTTGATATTTCAAAGGCATTTGACAGAGTTTGGCATCAAGCCAAATGCGTGCATTTGGAATCGATGGTATTCTTCTTCAATGGATTATAAATTATCTTTCGGACCGTTCAATACAGGTTGTTTTGGACGGTTTCAAGTCTGCAACTGATGTCGCGATACTGAGACCACTGGTTGTTGGCGTCTATGGTAAGTGAATTCAGTGGGGAGTTTCTCACTGAGGCGCTCTTTGTAGGCTCTGGCGACTCCAGATGTGCTAAGGCATCCGACGTCGAATTTTTTATGTTGTTGGCTTCTTCTCGTTAGACAGTCGAGCTCTGAATCTAGTTGAAACAAGAAAATGGTCAGAGTCGACGTTTGCCCCTCGGTAAGTGTGCACGTTCAAGATATTGGATGCGTGCCTTGCATCGATTAGCACATGGTCGATTTGGTTGACGGTTCGACCGTCTGGAGAGCGCCAGGTCGCTGTGTGAATCCTTAGTCGCGGAAACCTAGTATTACAAGCTGCTGCAAAGTCAATTAATCGGTAGCCGTTATCTGTTGTCATTTCGTGGAGGCTGTGCTTACCAACTAAACCGCCGCAGATGTTTTCCTTGCCGACTTTAGCATTGAAGTCCCCGAGTACAATTTTGACATCGTACTCCGGATCGTACTTCCTCCTTGATAGGATGCTCAGCCAAGTCGGTAGGGGCGTGTGCACATATTAGGCTAATGTTTTGGAATGTAGCTCTGATGCGGATCATAGCCAGGCGATCACTTGTCGGCTTAAAGTCCATAACTTGGGTCCAAGCCGATTTCCCACGACGAATCCGCATCCTAACACGTGCAATCTTTTGTTGCAACTGTAATAAATGTCGCAATTTTGTCTTTTCATAGTTCCTGATCCTATTCATCGTATCTCCTGGATCGCGGTAATGTCGGCCTTGTACCGCGAGAGGACAGACTCAAGTTTTTGAGTAGCGTCTGTGTAGCGAGTGTAGAGTGTCCGCACATTCCAGGTACACACCAGCATGTCCGTTAACGTACCGGATTTATTTTGCCTTTGAGGTACATTTATATCCGAGGCTGCCATAGTCTCTCCCATAACTATATGTTTTTGACGTGGTCGGAAAATTACCCCGACGGCACAACCCCCAACCTGGAGGGCCAGGGTTTGTTCTTGACCCTAGGACAGTAGGCCGGTAATTCCGGATCAGTAACCCACTTCGGGGATGTGAGTGCTGCCGTTGACCCATCAAGGGCTCATCCACCACCAACTCTTCTCCAACACCCTGGACCTGGGCTTCAAATAAGTCGAAGCAGCTCATATAGGGAGATCACATGTTCCACCTGACTTTAACTATGGACGCCGCCGTTGATCCGTCCGTAGAATTCGTCCGCTGTCGTCCGGAAACAGGAGAAGTGCCTCAGTGAGCTGGCACTCCTCCCCTCCTCTCTCGCCAGCTGCCACCAACGACCAGCTGTGAGATATCACGAAAGCTATGGCCAGACTATAATAAGAACAGAACCAAAAATCTCCTGCAGTACGAAAGAGAGTCGCTGTCCAAGCTGGTCATAATTTTCTGTAAAGAAACTAAATCTCAAGAATGACGCCAGTGTGACATTTTAATCGGCTGATTAAAATAAAAAATATCATGATTTTTATCATGATATTTCCAGAAAAATCATGAGATTTAAAACGATTTCAGAATTCATACGTCACCTGCCAAGGCAAACAAAAATTTCGCATTTAGTTTGCATTCAATATATTCAAAAGTAACAAAAATTGTTGACAAGCATGAAACAATCACTATCTGCAGACAGTTATGTTACTTTCAAATATTATTTCATTATATTTTTACCTACAAGGCAGTTTCTTTTAAAGGTATTAACGTTTCATATGTGCCTTACCTATATCCACGTATATTTAACATATTTGTTATAATATGTACATCTATTTTAGTTTTCGTTTTATTGATTATGTAACTATTTGAAGTATTTATCAATTATTTTAAAATTAAAGCACTTCTGATTTTTCATAGATCTTTCGAATGCAAAAGTCCAATCATCAACTATTCCTTACTTATCCTCACTATTCTTCACTTTTGAAATATTTTCAGTTTTGGCTGATGAATGCGAAAAGTAGGTAGCCTCAGGGAAGTTGAAATTTGCTACGGAAAATAAAAATCATGAGATTTTTTGATAATTCATGATTATATGATTTTAAGCAAAATATCATCAGAATCACGATAAGTCATGAGATTCGACAACATGGAATGCCACGATATTTTATTACACTGTCATGATTACACATTAATATTTTTTATTTTGCGGATCATTTCTTCAATATTTTTATAAACGTACTTTAAAGTGAATTTTCCAAATCAAGATGGTAATTAATTGTGATCTGTCAAAATGAAATATAAGGCATATTGCGAAAACGTTAATATAGAAAACAAAATTAAAGCGACAATTAGAATATTGATGATTTTGTATCACCGCATCATTATTTTCATTTAATAGTGCTGAAAAAAAAATATTTGTGCAAATTATCGAAAATACTACACTCTAATAGAAGACGAATATTTTTTATACTCACAGCTTAACGAAATGCCCTATAGGTCGTGCTACTTATGCTTGTCATTTGTGATTCCTACCTAAAATGTCATTTTCACGCAGTTTGGCCAACCATCGGAAGTGGGAAATAAAGATTCCCTTAGCAAATATATGAAATACTCGAAATTTTTGTGAAAAGTCATTTCAAATCACGTTTTCCGCTTAACAAGACCGGTCGCTGTGTTGATTTTCTGTGATTGTTGCAGTCATATTTTCGTTGTGAAATTTTATTGAAAGATATCAGTGAAAAAAAATCCAACGTAAGTTTTTAATCATTATTTAAATCATGTCTAATTTAAATTTCATATTTTTGTAATAAAATCTTTAAAAGATAAATCAGATAACCTTAAAATCGGAGGTTCAGATCATTCTGGAATCTGTCACTCTGATAAGAAATATCGGCTTTAATTAGATACATATATTCTTCTCTGGTCTAGTAAATTCCTTACAATTAAATGCATTTTTAAATGGAAGAAACAGGATCTTAAACAGGGAACAGGGATTATAGTGGCGGATAGTGATTCAATCATTAGCAATTGAAGCTATGAAATCGGGTACAACATCTCATATTGAAAGCATGTGCTGCTACAAATTTGCCGCATTTAAGATGTTTGCTCTTGCCTTGGAGTTTCAAGAACTATTTTCTTATATCGGGTCTAAAGGGCACTTGTTTCTGTGTTTTTTTTTCTCGCCATAAAGTATAAGACAATTTGAAAATAAAAATAACGAGTTGTCGGAAATTATATTTTATGTATACCTACTTTCTTTTATAAATAAACGTTATATAACACTGGAAAAACGATTTATTGTGTAATGGAAAATATGTTTTTATGAAACACGCCAAAATGTTGCAGTTGAGCAGAAGACATGGCTTAATACTGATTAAAGTAATCATATTTGTCAAATGTCATTTGAAAACATGATTCTAATATTTTTGGTTTCCAACGCTGCCTCTGCACGCTCTAGTTTAATACTTCCACTATTTGAAGGTTATGCTCTCGCTGAAGTTTAAAATAATAAAAATCTGTTGTTGGTGCAGTTGTTATCTCATAATTCTTGTGGGGTGTGTCGCTCGCTATGGCTTGAACTTTAAACGTTTTTATTCCTGCATATTTTTAATGTATCTTTCTCAGAAGCGGTTGAACAATAACAAGGCATAAGCCATATTCAGTTTAGGATTTTTAAAAAGTAGCTGGGAATTTAGTTCTTTCAACATTGCAGTTATTACTTGAATAAATACGTGGGTGCCCATCGATTTTGCTTTATGTTAATTTGATTTGAAACAATTCAAAAATAGCGGAATTCATTTAAATTAGTTGGTTAATTAAACAACACAGTTTAAAAATTTGCTTTAAAATTGACAGTTGTAATCTAAAACTCTTAATTAATATCTGCAGCAGAAATATTACATCAGAAACGCTTGCACTAACATCGGCTTTTTGCTTTATTTTTGCGGCAGAGTCACAAGAATTGGAAGAATCACATCTTTAATATGATGTTCGATCTACTGCTGTTGTTGCCCTTTTTTTAACTACTTTCATGTATTTCCGTACATTCTTTCAATTCTTAAGTAGGAATAGATCACACTTAAACTTCGTTAAATTTTGTTTGCTACGTACGGTTTGTCTTTCTTCTCCTCTTTTCTTCATTGAATTTCAGTTAATAGATTTAATTCCACGTGGTAAGTCAATCTCCTCAGAACGCTTATTAACAATGAAGACTTGACCTTCCCACTTCCCAGCACTCAATTATTCTTTGTCAGGTTTGGTAAGTTAAAAATTTATTGTAGATCGGTAAGGCAAATCAATAAACTCATGATGTTGAAGGAATTGCTGCTTTCAAACAGACACCAACAAGATCTCGGTACCTTTGTTCTGAAATTGGCTGATCAGAAGAGTAAAGCTGAGCTTCAAATTTGCCAGTGGGCAATCTTCTTTTAATTTCGAAGTAACATTTGATTTCAGTGTGCTCTTTGGCTGAGTTAAAAATTCTAAAACATTCTGAAACACTCAAGTATATTTTAAACACTACTTGCTAAACATTACTTATTTTTGATTCGAAACCCAAAAACATAATTGCTCATCATACAAAGTTTGCAGAGGTATAGAGTTTTAAACTGGCAACACTATTTTAGTTGGCGGCCATTTTGTCGGCTGTCAAGTGATTTATTTTTAGTTTGGTTTGGGATTTCAACATGAATAGCCTGACGCCTGAACAACGCTTCCAAAGTGCAAATTTATTTTGAAAATCATGGTTCGGTTCGAAATATGTATCGCACACTACGTCCATTTTACTGTCAACATAATCGTTCATCAGAGCAATTAATTTGTTAAACTATGGAACGTTTTCGCACAGTTCCATAGTACAGTTAACATTTTTTTACACATTCTATAAACAATATTTTACAGGGTACACCGCGCACCATTTGTCCTCACTGATAAAAATAGGCAATGAAGCTCTGAAACCAACAGTGAGACGGATAATTTATTTTGATTTTTTGTTGATTAAATAAGAAACTTAAAGTATTGTTTTTGCGCTAATTTTCTTTTTAATTATTTGTTAATTAAAAAAATCGAAAAATTGCACATTTTCTGGATGCCGCCCATACTGAAAAACCCTTTTGATCAATTTAAACTGTGACAGAACCCTTTACAGCAGTTAAATAGCAATCAACTAGATGCCAGACTGATAGTTCCTTTTAGCAAATCTTTATTCATGCTGATATTAGTCTTATTTGCAGTAATTGGAAACTTGTTACGAAGATTATAGACAATTCTTGTCAAATTCTCATAAGACCAAAAGTTGAGGCAACAAATTCTACAATTTCCCAGCGGTAGTAACAGCTTTTGGTCGTTTGTCAAGAATATTAAAAATTCGGCCTGAATTGCAATGCAATGACATCCCAGCTGACAGTTCTTCGGGTAAAGCCAATCTGATTTCTGGCCGTCTTTCAGCTAGCTAACGCTCCTCAATTGTGCTATATCTCCTCCGGTACTTGAACGCGTAGGGCACTCATCGTTTCCTAAGATGTGCTTTTTTACGCTGGCAAAACCACTGCGTAAGCTTTTTAATCTGTCCTATTCTTCGGGGTAGCATTTGTCCAGCCCGTCCCAAAAAGGCGAATCTTCCTCTCCCTCCTACCGACCAATTGCACTAACGTCCCTAATTTCCAAGGTCTTGGAAGCGTTGATAAATCGTCAGCTTATAAAATATCTTGAATCTCGAAAATTTCTTAATGACCGGCAGTACGGTTTTCGCAGCAACATTCACCGTGGTGGTGCTTCGGTCGTTGCGCTTGATATTTCAAAGGCATTTGACAGAGTTTGCAATCATTCTTCAATGGATTAGAAATTACCTTTTGGACCCTTCAATTCAAGTTGTTTTGGACGGGTTCAAGTCGGCTACTCACCAATAAATGCTGGTGTCCCCCAAGGCTCCGTTTTGTCTCCGACTCTCTTCATTTTTCCTCATCTTCTATAAACTTGCAACGATTGCCACATGCCATACAGAATTACCGATGCATCCCGAAAAAACGACAGTTTGGTGTGGTTTATGGGCTGGTGGCAACATCGGTCCATTTTTCTGCAAAGACGACCGTGAAAGAAACTTGACCGTCAACGGCGAACGATATCGAGCCATGATACGCGTTTTTTTTGGACCCAGTTGGCTGAGTTGAATTTGGTTGGCATGTGATTTCATCAAGACGGTGCCACAGTCCACACAGCTCGTGAAACAATAGAAATTTTGAAAGATGAATTTGGTAAGCAGCTTATCTCTCGAAACGGCCCTGTGAGTTGGCCGCCAAGATCATGCGATTTACCGTCTCTTGATTATTTCTTGTGGGGTTATGTAAAGTCGTTAGAGTATGCCGAACACGATTGAAGCCTTACAGGATAACATAACACGCGTAATTCGTGGAATACAGGGCAAAAAGCTCGAAAAAGTGACGCAAAATTGGAACTTCCGAATGGACCATTTGAAACGGAGCAGCGGACAACATTTACATGATGTTGTCTTTAAAACGTAAATGGCAAAAGCCTATTTATTGATTACAATAAAAATTTTGAATATTTGTTGCAAATTTGGGTGTTTTATTCGATTTAAAAAAAAAACTACTAAAAAATCACCCTTTTAAAAAAAAAATAGGTACCTGTTTCACAAAGGGCTATTATAATTGCTTTTAAACATTTTGACCCATGAACATTTTTTTAATATATAAGCCATTGTTTTGCTACTTTATATATATATATACAGTTATTACGGGGACTGAAAAGCATGTGCATTTTTAAACAGAAGCTGGCATTACTTTAAAGGTACTATTTTTTAAGCAAACAAAACGTATAAACAATAAACTAAAACCGGGTGCAATAAAAACAAATAAATAAATATTATGTTACACCTGTTATTGCAGCTTAATCAGCCTGAGCTTTTTGGCATTTGTTGAATGTATTTCAAAAGTTATTACTTAAGTTATTACCTCGCTTATTTGTTATTTTTTCTTTGATTATTTCTCATAAGCTTTCAAAGGTTTTGTATGAAGTCGGAATTTTACATCCATTTCAAAACATCTACATTTTTTCTCGCAAAAAATTGGTCACTCTTTTTTACTTGTGCAAAATTGGAAACCTAAACTTGTGAAACATTTTCGTTGTTAAGATTTCAATGAATATATTGGGCAAGATGACGATGGTTTCATCACCATCATGTAAAAAGTTATTTTTAAGGTGGAGGTAATAATTTAGTCGCCCACTTTAACTTACATTTTATTAATGTTCTAATCTGTTTTGGATAAACAAACATGTTTAATGGTATTATTTTTCGCATTTACAGATGTATCGCCTGCCAGCAACACTTTCCCGACTGTCCTTTGCTCGCCAGTATGCCGTACGGCAAATGTCTAAAGACGTTCGATTCGGCGCAGAGGTTCGTGCTCTCATGCTGCAAGGTGTAGATGTTTTAGCTGACGCTGTCGCCGTGACAATGGGCCCTAAGGGACGCAATGTTATTATTGAACAGTCATGGGGTTCACCGAAGATCACAAAAGACGGTGTCACTGTGGCCAAATCAATTGAATTAAAAGATAAATTCCAAAACATTGGAGCCAAATTGGTGCAGGATGTTGCCAACAACACGAATGAGGAAGCTGGTGACGGTACCACCACCGCTACTGTTTTAGCTCGTGCTATTGCTAAGGAAGGCTTCGAACAAATTTCGAAAGGAGCCAATCCAGTTGAGATTCGCCGAGGTGTTATGATTGCCGTCGAAACTGTTAAAGACAACCTTAAGACTAT
Organism: Ferdinandea cuprea; assembly: GCA_963576555.1. Lineage (NCBI taxonomy): Eukaryota > Metazoa > Arthropoda > Insecta > Diptera > Syrphidae > Ferdinandea > Ferdinandea cuprea. The sequence goes on along the minus strand of OY754958.1, from coordinate 82,778,112 downwards.
GTCGCGCCCAGTAAGCACACCAGAAGAAATCGCTCAAGTGGCCACAATTTCCGCCAACGGAGATATTGCCGTTGGTAACTTAATAAGCGAAGCAATGAAAAAAGTGGGACGTGATGGTGTCATAACAGTCAAGGACGGTAAAACCTTACACGATGAACTGGAAGTCATTGAAGGCATGAAATTCGATAGAGGTTATATTTCACCATATTTCATTAACTCTACGAAGGGTGCTAAAGTTGAGTTTCAAGATGCTTTGGTTTTGTTTTCCGAAAAGAAAATCTCTTCCGTCCAGTCCATTATTCCAGCTCTTGAGCTGGCCAATGCTCAACGAAAGCCACTAGTGATCATTGCTGAAGATATTGATGGTGAAGCCTTAAGTACTTTGGTTGTGAATCGTTTGAAAATTGGTCTTCAGGTAGCAGCTGTTAAGGCACCCGGATTCGGTGATAATCGAAAATCTACTTTAACCGATATGGCAATTTCCTCAGGTGGTATTGTCTTTGGTGATGATGCCAACTTGGTGAAATTGGAAGATGTACAGATTGGAGATCTCGGTAAAGTTGGGGAAGTCGTTATCACGAAGGACGATACTCTTCTTTTGAAAGGCAAGGGCAAGAAAGAAGACATAGATAGCCGTGTTACTCAAATTAAGGATCAAATTGAAGAAACTACATCCGAGTATGAAAAGGAGAAACTGCAAGAACGCCTGGCACGTTTGGCTTCTGGGGTTGCACTTTTACGTGTTGGAGGATCAAGTGAGGTAGAAGTAAACGAGAAGAAGGATCGGGTACATGATGCCTTAAATGCCACACGCGCTGCTGTCGAAGAAGGTATTGTTCCCGGAGGTGGTACTGCACTCATCCGTTGCATTGCTAAATTGGATGGCCTCAAGGGATCAAATGATGACCAGGTAGGCAAAATATAGGTTGATCGTCTGTATAACTTATAAATATCTTCCTTACTTTTAGAACATCGGAATCGACATTGTTCGACGTGCCCTGCGTATGCCCTGCATGACTATTGCCAAAAATGCAGGCGTTGATGGAGCTATGGTCGTTGCCAAGGTTGAGGTAAAGGAAGGTGATTATGGCTACGATGCGCTGAAAGGTGAATATGGCAATCTTATCGAGAAGGGTATCATTGATCCAACCAAAGTAGTGAGAACCGCATTGACTGATGCCGCAGGTGTAGCTTCCCTTCTAACGACAGCTGAAGCAGTTGTCACTGAATCACCAAAAGAAGAAACCGCTGGTGGTATGCCTGGTATGGGTGGCATGGGCGGAATGGGCGGTATGGGAGGAATGGGTGGAATGATGTAAATCAACTTACTAAATAACCAGTTCGACACTGCTTTTAGATATAAAATGTACCTCTTGTTTCCATATAGTTAATCTATATATTTTTTTTTTTATTAAAAAAAACAAATTTCGTTTCTTTTCTTATGTTACTTCAATATTATGATATACATATTATATATGTAAATTTAACAAATTTTATTGTATTTCGTTGCATATGATGATAAATGCTTTAATCCAAAAACTACATTAAAATCGCTAGGTTAAATCTTTTAACTGAATGCACGGAGTACAGTAGGTTTGTTAAAAATAATAGTTTTTAGTTACCTGTTAAAAATTGTATCTTAAAAAACCTGTTAAATTGCATTTACCTTTTCAGGTTTTTTAGTTTGTACATATTCATATTTCTGTATTGAAGTATTATTACGGGCAAATATAATACAAAATTTTTAAAGAATTTGCTGTAGTTTTTATTTAACGGTAGATCCAAATAAGAGTTGCGTAGTTCCTTGAACTACATTCTATTTGGGAAATATATCCTATCATTCTGTGAAATGTTTAATATAGTTCCAATTTCACACAAATAAATGAGAGAAAAGAGGTGAAAAATATGCGCATAAATACAAATTTAACGCGCTTGCATGGTCGTACAAATACTGTAAACACATTGCGAAATTCGCGCGTCAATAGACAAAAGCAGTGTTTGCCTGTACCTCCGGACTTGGAACTTTATGCTTTAAAAAATGTGAAAAAGAAATTCATGTCCTCATACGACGTACTATATTCTTATTTGTCTCCCGATTTTTGCTTTAATACCCAACAAAAACAAATAAATTGTGTTATATAGGTAGTTTCTATCAAAAAACAAAATCTTCGGTAAATCTACCAAAAATCGAACAATTACGATAAATATCTACTTGGTACTTCGAGTAGGTGAGTTATTCAGGATTTGCTGAATCTTGTCGACATGCTTGAACCAATTACTCTGACTGTCTGAGCACGCTTTTGCCAACATTGGAATCACTATCTTGTGAATCCTCTCCACTTCACTTCTCCTTTCACTCACAATATTCGCTGAAGAGGTGAAAGCCGTTCCACGATCGTATATAATCCTTTTTGGATTCCCGAAGATTGCTGCCTGTCTCCTTAGCCTCTCGACGGCTTCGTTGGACCCCGTGCTCTTCACCGGATAGAGCCTAGTGAACTAAGAGATTGCGTCCACTATAACAAGCAAATGGTTATATTGCTTATGTGTCGTCTCCATGGGCCCCACGTGATCGACATGGTAGGTTCGGTGAGTCTTCCTTATCGATTGGTGTCAACAATCCCTCCTTTTTCCCAGTGTTGGAACCAACGATGATGCATCTAACACATCACATCCTCTAACAACATTCGTCACTTTCTTTGCCACGTTTGGAATGTAAAATTCTCTTTCTAAAAGGTATTGGATCTTCTTGACCGCAAAATGTCCTTGCGGATGCGCCATGGTAATAATCTCCTGCTCCATTGCTGATGAGATTAATATAAACTCTTTGACTGGATACTTATGCAACACGCCTGCCTTTATAAAGTAGTCTTCATATGACTCGCTCTTCAAAATCTTCTTCATGGCCCTGATCCAGACATCAATAATGCCGACACGCTTCGTCCCCTGATGGAAATATCTTTAAAGATACGACTGCAACTCATATGACGATTGTTGGTTTGGTGCACACATCTTTTCATAAATATGGATTTGGCTCTTTAATGTATGGTTTTGGCTTGGTAAAACCCGATTTTGTTCTGCCTGCTATCCGAAATCCCTTCGATGTAATATTCGACGAGGCTTGTGTCATCCAACTGGATTGTTTTAGCTGTCTCCATCAGTCCGTAAAGATATTCTCGCAGAGACTCGGTGTGTTTTTTTTCCTGCGATCCCTAAGATGACGATGAGCTTCGGCTGCCGACAGAGCTAAACCGAATTCATCTTTCAAGTTTTCCAGTCCTTTATGCCCGATTGGCATATAAAAGTCTAGCAGCCCCTCAGCAACTGCTTGCCATAGATACATTTTTGCAGTTCGTTCCATTTAACTGTGAAAGCACTCTCCTCGAAGTCCCGTAAGGTGAACATTGCTCTTCTCGACCGCTGCATGTCCACGTGGACAGAGGCAAGGTTTTTCTCGTCGACATCCTGATCATCGCTTTGTTCGGTTCCCATGTCCCTATTCGAAATCTTGGAGATATTGGAGAAGGCTCACCCGAAGTTCGATCAGTTTGTCCCTTAATCCCTCTTCTGTCAATGACAAAATTGCTTCTCTCTCCATTTTACAACATTTTATTTCTACTTTAAGTTATTAAATTACTTTACGAATTTTATTCTCAAAAAACTAAAAGAACTGTGCCACAAACGTCACTCGCCTCCATTAGTATTTTATTTTCTATTCTAATTCTGTTGCTTCGCCTTATTCCACTTTGTCTTCTTCTGCTTCGTCTGCTTTTCACTTCCTTTGTCTGGACACAACACCTTGTTGGAGCACACAACAGCGACAATTTCTGGAATTTCGCTTCCTATTGTTGCCCTTTTATGTTTATTTTTTTTTTGTTACTCACTAGTTTAATTTCCTTTTTGTCTATTATAAGTTTTCCGCAACTGTTTATTCGATGACGCGAATATTTTTTATTTTTACAACTTTTCTCGTCACCTAGGCACGGTGCGATTGTAACGGTGCAATCTCTTTGCGCGTGAATACGAAACTTGAAACGAGAATTTCACTGTCTAATCCCGGACGATAATCTTAATAATCAAATCAATCAAATCCCAGTTGAGTCCCCAAATTTGTAGGATTTAATCCTTGAGTCAAGAAAAACACTTTTACTTTATTAAGAATAAGTATATTTATTTCACGATTGTCTACGGCTTATGATGTGACAACAGATGAGGAAATAACCAGATAGTCAACTCGAGAGAGAATCTCTCACCTTGCCTACAAGCTAAGTCGAACTGATAAGCCCCACATAATTTGCACTTATATGGGCTTTTACATGCAAATCAAATGGGAATCACACACACATGTATCGAATTATATGGGGCTAATGGCCGCCGCCATGAAATTACATTTTTTATAGCAACAAGTTGGGAACATTTAGTGAATTTGAGCATATTACACCTCACAATTTGGATGTGCAGAATAGGCATGGAAAATATGCGGGGAATATAAATTTATAAAAACATACTTACCACACAACTAATAACACAATAATATATTCTAATATTGAGAATAAAGCTATGTTTTAACCAAATTATTCTAATTTTTAATGAAAAATAATCAAAATAATATTGTTCAATGTGACCAATATATATTAAGTAATCCTATTTCCCAACACATCCTCCGTGACCAGCGGTTTTTTTGTTGCGATTTGGAAATGTTGCAAAACTCCCCACACTTATTTTTTGCGGGTAATTAATCAAATTAGATCAAACTTCATGTGTCTGGCTCACACGTATTCACAGATAGGAAAACTGAGAGAGGATTGTGCGGCCATTATTAAATATTTTTTGCTTGTTGAAAGTGATAGCTGAATGCAAAGTTGACTTTCTGGTTAATTCATCATCGGTGCTATTAAAATAGAGTAAATGCAGAAATGTCAAACATTTGGGCAGTAATGCGGCAGCATTGCTATTGGCGATGCTAATGCGATGCGCAATTGCTTTTTTGATCGAACATTTCGTTGGCGTTCTAGAACGCAAATGTTTACATCAAATGTTTGATTTTTATAAAGTTCTTTTTTATTTACATGTTCTGGGGGGAAAATACTTCCTGTAAAATTTTTTTTTGTAGTTTTTTCGATCAAAAATACATTTATTGCAATAATGAACACTTGACGTAGAAAATGATGCCAATACAGTAGAATCCCGATTCTCCGGACTCATTCGTCTCGGCTCTAATTATCAATTTAAACATGTTTTGACGGCGCAGCGAGACATGTTACGACAAGTTTATACCCGCCTCCGACGGTGTACTCTCGCTCTCATTTGTTTGCGGGATAGTGTTTGTTATTGTTTCATTTTTATACCCTATCCTAAGAGTATATTAATTTTAACACATAGTTTGTAACACCCCTTAATATTCCTCGTAGACCCATAAAAGTATATATATTTATGATCAGGACCAAATCCTAAGACTATTTAGCAATGTACGTCCGTCCGTCCGTATCAACTTTTGAGGCCTTTAAAGTTATGCTAGGAGGCTGAAATTTGGAGTATATACTGCCTAGGTCCCGAAATGGTAAATTGCTAAAAGTTTTTAAATCCGCCCACTGCCACGCCCACAATTTAGAAAAATCGTTTTAAGGCTTAAGTTAGAGAGATAAAGTTGTAAAACTTTACAAGATATGTAGGTTCTGCCTACCTTTATAAATTTGTCATATAAAGTTTTTGGCCACGCCTACTTTTTGTGGGCGTATTTCACTAAAATGCTGTTTTCTTTGAAAATTTTCATAGAAATCGAAAAAAAATGTTTAACAATATATTTAGCCAATATTTTTTCCAATATATCGCCAATACAAAGTTTTTGGCCACGCCCGCTTTTTGGGGGCGTTTTTTCAAAAAAAAATGTTTTTTCTATAAATTTCATAGAATGAAATAAAATGCTGTCTATCATCTTCCTTATGAATTTTTTCTTAAAGACAAAATAAAGATAATTGTGAGTATAAAAACTTGTGAATTTGGCAGTAAGTTCGCACAAATATATGGTGTCGGAGCTTCTACGATATCAGACATTAAAAAGAATTCTGATTAAATAGTGAAATTCACCTGCGCGCTTGAGCAAGAAGATGGAAGCTCGCAACGTAAAGTCATGAAAAAATTTCAAAATCAAATTCTGGAGAATGCCGTTCTTACTTGCTTTTTAAAACAGAGAGCATGCGGTCAGCCCATATCTGGACCTCTTTTATGTGATAAAGCATTGGATTTTAATCAAAAACTTGGCGGTGATACTTCTTCCAAGGCGAACTGTGGAGGGTTAGCAAGATTCAAATCTAGACATGCAATTCGAGAACTGGAGATTCAAGGAGAAAAACTATCTGCTATCAGCCGACTCTTTTGTAGACGAGTTAAAAGAATTTCTAGATGAAAAAAAATACGATTTAGATTTTGTATACAATGCGGACGAAACAGGTCTTAATTGAAAAGCTCTACCAAACAGATCATTAGCATCGCATCGTGAAAATGCAGCACCGGGGCATTAGATCTATCTAAGCAATGAAAAATCTTAGCATTGGTGAAGGGTGCGATGAAGAGAATACTAAGAAGTGTCTGAACTGCGATAGTAAAGACCCTGCATATTAAATGATGAAGATATCATTCAGGATTTAAACAATATAGAGAGAGAAGATGAAGAAGCGACTGAAACTGGGGATGTATGTCAAGTAATATCTCACGCAGAAGCTTTTGAAGCTCTAGATGTCGCTTTTAAGTGGCTTACAAGACAGGACGAATCGGATCTCATTCAGTTGTTAAAACTGAAGCGCATCAGGGACTAGGCCGCAATGAAAAGATGTGATTCATTACGTCAAAGATCAATAACAAATTATTTCCAACCAAAATTTTAAATTACAGGGTGTATAGAAATTAGAGGTAAATTAGAGGTATAGAACTTCGAATTGAAATAAAACAAAAGGAAACCGTTTTAATTTCCATCAATTTGGCTTTATTGGAAGGATAATTTTATGTCATTATTGTTTAAGTATGATTTCGGGCATGTGGCCGCCACGGCTGGTTCGAATAAACCACAAGTCTAGAGGTCCAATTTTCAAGCATTTGTGGCTGTATGTGGGCAGTAACGCCACGAATGTTGGCTTCCAAGTCCCCTAACGTTTCTGATTTGTTGGCGTAGGCGAGCGACTTCACATATCCCCAAAGAAAATAATCCAATGGTGTCAAATCACACGATCTTGGTGGCCAATTGACAGGTACATTCCGCGAAATAATGTTTCCTTCAATAAATCGATTGCGATGTGCGCTGTGTGGCATGTAGCGCCATCTAGTTGGAACCACATCTCATCCACGTTCATGCCATCCAATTCGGGAACAAAATTGTCGATTATCATGGCTCTATACCGGTCTCCATTAACGGTAACTGACTCTCCAGCATCATTTCGGAAGGAGTATGGCCCAAAGACTCCACCAGCCCGTAGAGGACACCAATAATTAATTTTTTGTGGCGTTTCAAGGGTCTCATGTGGATTCCCTTCACTCCAAATGCGGCAATTTTGCTTGTTGACCCAAAATGAGCTTCAATGAGCTTGCAGTAAACTTCGCGAACTAAACCATTATTTTCGAAATAAGTTTGCACGATTTGAAAGCGTTGTTCATTTGTCAACCTGTTCATGATGAAATGGCAAACCAAACTGAACATAAATAACATTAGAGTTGCCAGATTTAACCACAAAATGTCATTTTTATCTCTATTCGAAAAACCAACCTCTAAAAAAAACACCCTTTACATAGGTATTATGCAATTCATAATCTCGTTATAACTCGATTTTTATTATCTAATTATTAAAATTTAAATACTGTTTGATTTGCTTTGAAATCGGTTATCCGGATTTTCGATTATACGAAATACCCCTCGTTTTATTTGATCCGGATAATCGGGATTCTACTATGTTTGCATTAATTAACAGTTTACAAAGAGCTTAAGAGCACTATGATGCCAGTGATGCGTTACTGAATTTACACATATTAAATATACGACTTGTACTCGGATCTGTTCGTTTAATATTTTATATATTAATAATAATAATTATATTATTTTGATTATTATTATAATTATTTTGCGGTTTTGAGTGATAGTTTCCACTACCAAAATCTATACGCTGTGGTAACATTGTGTGGTAATTTTGTCGTTGAACAAAATTTTGTTGACCCATAAAATTATTATATAACCTGGGCGAAGTGTTAAGCATTGGGAGTTGTACCTGCATTTGAGGTATACCCCTATTAAATTGTTTACTATCCATTCTTTGAGGATTTACACTTATCTCTCTGAATCATTGAGATTGATATTTCCTGGGCTCTGGCTTAAGCATTGGGAAGATCTCCCGGGCTTAATGAAAATACTAAATAACTAATTGGTTAATTTCACCCTGCTAAAAAACACTTAAGGCACTATCCCTTGCTACATTTATCAGAACACTTGTTTCTGCAGTTTTTGGTCCGTACGTCATTATAGTCTTTTTTGTGAAGCTAGTCTTAGGTTGCATGCCAAGTGTTTATAAATATAATGACCAATTCTGACAGGATCACTGTAAAAATAATGTAATGCAGTATAATGAGCATTAAATAAATGACCACCAATGACCATGCTTATTTTGACCAAAGAGCAAGAAGTGTAATCCGACACCAATCACGAATGCCAGCAAAATGCCCTTATGACCGTATGCAGTTTATTGAAATTTGGTGATGGCATTTCTGGCATTATGTATAATTAAATTCGTTCGCACGTTTGACATCTGGGTAACAAAAACTTGTTTTACCTTTCAGTGCAATTTAATGGTTTTATCATTTTGTTTATTTATACATAGTTTTTCTGTTTTGATGTTTTTATCTTTGTATTTAATTAACTATTTGTCATCGATTTTAGTTGTTAAAGGTTTTGTATGCACTTTGCTTTGTTCATTCCATTTTTCATCTGATGTGTTTTTTGTTTGTTATTTATTCATATTTTATGTTTATAGCTCTTTTTTGTATGGAACCAAATCTCAAAGAGTGAGGGGGAGGCCGACGAAGCAATAAAAAGGCGAATAAGGAGGACGCTTCAAGGAATTGAAAACAAACGAAATCAAAAAATGCCTCTTTCATAAAATAAATAACAAATGCCTTCAATGACCTATTATGTCATTTTTGTCACGTAGTCTTATATAACGTCATTCATTCATTCATAAAACGTCATTCGCTTTCCCCACTATTTTGTTTCTTAAAATGTTTACAGCTGTAAAATAGCTGGTGCTACCTTTATAATGTTCGTAGCCTTTCATACAGTTTAATATGTATATCAGTTAATTTTTGTTTTGATTACTATATTTGCTCGTATAAATATATTTCCAATGAAAGTTTATCTGAAGAGGAAATAAATAGTGAATTAAATTGAAAAATTACTTAGCCTTGTCGAGGAACTTGTTCGAACACGAAACCATCCGCGTGCCAACCCAAAACGCATCCAGTGGGTCAAACTGATTAATACAGAGTGAAGATTAAAAATGTATAAGTTGATACTATTTCATCATCTTAAACATCGTAGATGTACCTAGTTATATAGGATGTTACGACCTTGATGCCGACAATAATTTCATCTTATGTAAAAAAGTAGGTTAGTAAACATTGAAAAACCGAACGGATAAAAATTGAATTAAGTAGATATAGGTATTGTTTATAATAACTACCACTGGAGCTATACAAATATTATTTGGCTATTAAAATATTATCATTTACAAACATTTTGTTATATTTTTGCTTTCTTATTTATAGTCCTGTTCTAAGTCTATGAGAGCATTCCCTGATCCATGAAATAAATACCGAAATAATTAATAAGGATTAATTATTTCCTTTGCTTTTCTTCTACTTAAATAAATGTCTATATATCTAAACCCAGGTTCAAATCTCCACTATATTTATTGTATGTTATGCTTCTATTCACAAGCCTTGTAGAGAATCTTGTTATTGACTTGGAATAGCAAGCTTTAAAAAAGCTAATTAATTTCAGACCTCAACCAACTAACTTCGAAAGGCCTTACTTATAGCGACCTCGTTATATAAGAATATCTCTCCCTTCTGCACAGCTTGTGAAATTGTTTAACAAAAGCTTTAAAGAAACATTTTCTGAAAGTATATCTTGAAAAATAGTAAATATCTATAAATAAGCCTTATGACAATACAATAGAAGCAATAGCTTAAAAAATTTTCAAAATTGGACCTTATATATATTGGTGCCGATCTACCACCTGACGGGTGCACACACATTTTTTTGTAATCGCTCCGCGGTCAGTTTTCGCACAAAATAAACTAAAAAAGTGTGCAAAAAAAACAAACAAAAAAAAACGCTAATCGCGCACGCGCTGTTAAAAAAGCAAAAACAAGTTTACAGTGCAGTGATAGTGAAAAAAACAACAACAAAAAAAAGTGTATTGTGTTGGGGCATTCCTTCTGGTCCCACTCCCTATCGTTTGCTGATGCTTTGCTTGGCTATAGCGAGTGTCGTATATTTATGCGTGCACTGGCTATGGCTGGGTAAAGCATCATTTGGCGAATAGCGGGTCGCGTACACGGTACGGCCTAGCTTAGTCAGCGTCGGAGTTGAGTCTTTTGTGTTTGTTTTTTGTTATGTGTAGGAATTTCAGGGTAGACGTGAGCAATATTCGTGAGTTAAAGGCGATTTTTTTTTTCATTGTACGCCCACACGAATCTTAATAAACCAGCTGTTTTGGCATTGATGCTGATCTAACGGAGTTTTTTTTTTTTTTTTTAATGTACGCGCACTAAAGGGACTTTGGATACCCTTATAATGAAGTGACACAGTGCGGGCATTAGGGAAATGAAGGATAAGAGAAAGGGAGAAACCGATGCACGTTGGTTTTAAATGTTTGTAAATTATAATGCAAAGGAAAAACAGAGCGTGGTAGAGCATTCCACATTCGTATTGTACGGTTAAGAAAGGAATCTTTATATTTCACAGTACGTCCGAAAACAGGCTTAAGGGTAAACTGATGTGCATTCCTAGCATGGCGAGTATTGCGGTTGAATTGCTGTAGGGGTGGAATGCAACTGGCTATTTCATTTGAGCACTTTTGGTGGAAATACCGATAAAACAATGACAGGCAGGAGACATTACGACGATGACTAAGAGAGTCAAGTGATTTCGCAATGTCTCGATCGCCAATAAGTTTTACCGCACGTTTTTGGATCCTGTCAAGTAGCTCCAAATAAGTTATTGGTGCACCAGACCAGATATGAGCTTGTACTCAAGTTTAGGGCGAATAAACGCCTTGTAGATTCTAGCCAGAGCAGAAGGGGTGAAATATTTCTTGCATCGCTTAAGGAAGCCTAGACATTTCGCAGCGTTCTTGGCGACATCAAATATATGGTCATTCCAACGAAGGTTGTCATTAACACACATACCGAGAATGGAAAGTCGTTCGGTTTCAGCGATGCAAGTGCCATTCATAGATAATGGCAGAGAATTAGGGGTTCGCTTCAATGACAGCAGACAGCATTGCATTTTGGAAGCATTAAATTCCACTCTGTTGGTTTTACCCCATTTAAGAATGCTGTCAAGATCGGAATTCAATGAGCTTAACATACGTTGCCGTTCCAGTTCAACGCCCGAAGATAAGGGGCGTTGCCCAGGAAACGAATATGTAAAGCTGAGGGTACTGTCATCAGCAACGGAATGGATTGGATTAGAAGTGACAGACAGGAGGTCATTGATAAAAATGAGAAAGAGAGTCGGAGACAAAACAGAGCCTTGAGGGACACCAGCATTTATTTGGTGAGTTGCAGACTTGAAACCGTCCAAAACAACTTGTATTGAACGGTCCGAAAGGTAATTTCTAATCCATTGAAGAAGGGTAACATCGATCCCAAATGCACGCATTTTCGACAAGAGAGCTTGATGCCAAACTCTGTCAAATGCCGTTGAAATATCAAGCGCAACGACCTTGCTTTCACCAGCATGGTGAATAGATTGGTTCCACTTTTCGGTTAGATATGTCATCAAATCACCAGTGGACCTGTTGCTGCGAAAACCGTACTGCCGGTCATTAAGAAGGTTTCGGGATTCGAGATATTTCATAAGCTGACGGTTTATCAGCGTTTCCATGACCTTGGAAAGAAGGGACGTAAGTGCAATTGGTCGGTAAGAGGAGGGAGAGGAAGATTCGCCTTTTTTGGGGACGGGCTGGACAAATGCTGTTTTCCATCTTCTCGGAAAGAACCCTGAAGAATAGGACAGATAGAAAAGCTTACGCAGTGGTTTTGCCAGCGTGGAAGAACACCTCTTCAGAACTATAGGGGAAATACCATCTGGACCAGCGGATTTATGTATGCTGAGATCTTGAAGAACTCTTGCCACTGTACGAGTGCGAAAATGAATGGGTCCCATAAAAAATTCTACGCGCTCGAGTACAGGGGGAGATAAAGCACAATCTGGCAGCGTTGAGCTAGCTGCAAAATGAGAAGCAAGCAGATTGGCTTTATACGAAGAGCTGACAGCTGGGATGTCATTGCAAATGTGTGTCGGGATAGATGACGAGGCCGAATTTTTAATATTCTTGACAAACGACCAAAAGTTTTTACTACCGGAGGGACTTTGTAGTATTTTTTGCCTCAACTTTTGGTCGTAGGAGAATTTGACACGATTAATGTGGGCATTGCAGTCATTTCTGGCTCGTTTGAACTTTTTTCGGTTTTCCTCAGTTGGGTTGGCCTTAAATGACCGAAAAGTTACCTCTTTAGCCCTGATAGCTTCTTTACAGCTTAAGTCACACCACGCGTTTTCCTTAGGTCTGATACACTTTATCCTGTTAGGGATAAAGCGCTTCATACCCAGGTGAATTAAATTTGTAATCATATCGGCAGCGGCATCCACGTCGATGTTGAGGAAGCACAACGACCAGTTAAAACTCCTAAAGAAACCGTTTAATGCTTCCCAATTGGCTTTCTCGTATTGCCATACGGTTCTTTTAGGAGCTTGTTCTTTAACTGTGTGGCTGGAGTACGAGTGGAGTACGAGAAATTCGCCGATATGATACAATGGTCTGACGAACCTAGAGGCGATAATACATTTAAAGTGTATTTATCAGGGTGAGAGGTAAGAAACAAGTCCAGAGTGTTGGCGTTTTGAAAGCTAATGTCCGGTATCCGTGTCGGCTCATTTACAATCTGGGTTAAATTATTAACCTCAGCAAAGATCTCAACATACCTTCCTTCGGGTGTTGTCTGTCCAGAATGTCGAAGCCAACTTGAATTGTGTATATTGAAATCGCCCGCAATGACGATTTCAGTACGAGGATAATGGGTAACAATTCTGGTGATGGAATCAGACAGTGCATCAAACTCATTATAAGTTGAATGCCTGTCCTGGTTAGGGCTTCTGTACATAAAACAGTAGTGAATTAATTGCCTACGGACATGAAATTTTAGCCAAATAAATAAATAGCCTGCCTGGATATAACTTAGTGACATTATTCTTTTCTCATCACGGTCTCGCCGTCTATATACGTAGTGATGTAGCCTACCAACTTCTACCTCAATACGGCCAATGTTCCAATCCGGAATTTAATTTTATTTGGCTAAAATTCCATGTCCGTAGGCAATTAATTCACTACTGTTTTATTTATAGAAGCCCTAACCAGGACAGGCATTCAACTTATAATGAGTTTGATGCACTGTCTGATTCCATAACCAGAATTGGTACCCTTTATCCTCACACTGAAATCGTCATTGCGGGCGATATTTAATTTAAATAATTCAGCCCAGATTGTTAATGAGCCGACACGGATACCAGACATTAGCGGTCAAAACGCCAACACTCTGGACTTGTTTCTTACCTCTCACCCTGATAAATACACTTTAAATGTATTATCGCCTCTAGGTTCGTCAGACCATTGTATCATATCAGCGAATTTCTCGTACTCCAGCCACACAGTTAAAGAAAAAACTCCTACAAGAACCGTATGGCAATACGAGAAAGCCATTAGGAAGCTTTAAACGGTTTCTTAAGAGTTTTAATTGGTCGTTGTGCTTCCTCAACAGCGACGTGGATGCCACTGCCGATATGATTACAAATTTAATTCACCTGGGTATGAAACGCTTTATCCCTACATGATACCCTTTATACACAGGATAAAGTGTATCAGAACTAAGCAAAACGCGTGGTGTGACTTAAGCTCTAAAGAAGCTATCAGGGCTAAAGAGGTAAGTTTTTGGTCATTTAAGGCCAATCCAACTGAGGAAAACCGAAAAAAGTTCAAACGAGCCAGAAATGACTGCAAAGTCCCTCCGGTAGTTAAAACTTTTGGTCGTTTGTGAAGAATATTAAAAATTCGGCCTCTCAATCTATCCCGACACTCATTTGCAATGACATCCCAGCTGTCAGCTCTTCGGATAAAGCCAATCTGCTTGATGCTCATTTTGCAGCTAGCTCAACGCTCCCCGATTGTGCTTTTCCTGTACTCGAGCGCGTAGAATTCTCTATGGGACCAATCTATTTTCACACACGTACAGTGGCAAGAGTACTTCAAGATCTCAATATACACAAATCTCGTCCAGATGGTATTCCCCCTATCGTTCTGAAGAAGTGTTCTTCCACGCTGGCAAAACCACTGCTTAAGCTTTTCTATCTGTCCTATTCTTCAGGGCTCTTTCCGAGAAGGTTGAAAACAGCATTTGTCCAGCCTGTCCCAAAAAAGGCGAATCTTCCTCTCCCTCCTCCAAGGTCATGGAAACGCTGATAAATCGTCAGCTTATGAAATATCTCGAATCCCGAAAACTTCTTAATGACCGGTAGTACGGTTTTCGCAGCAACAGGTCCACTGGTGATTTGATGACTTACCTAACCGAAAAGTGGAACCAATCTATTCACCATGGTGGTGAAAGCAAAGTCGTTGCGCTTGATATTTCAAAGGCATTTTACAGAGTTTGGCACCAAACTCTCTTGTCGAAAATGCGTGCATTTGGGATCGATGATACCTTTCTTCAATGGATTAGAAATTACCTTTCGGACCGTTTAATTCAAGTCGTTTTGGACGGTTTCAAGTCTGCAACTTACCACATAAATCCTGGTGTTCCCCAAGGCTCTGTTTTGTCTCCGACTCTCTTTCTCATTTTTATAAATGATCTCCTCTCTGTTACTTCTAACCCTATTCATTCCTTCGGCGATGGCAGTACCCTCAGCTTTACACATTTGTTGCTTGGGCAACGACCCTCATCTGTGGGCGTTGAACTGGAACGGCACCGTATGTTAAGCTCATTAAATTCCGATCTCGACAGCATACTTAAATGGGGTAAAACCAACAGAGTGGAATTTAATGCTTCCAAAACGCAATGCTGTCTGCTGTCATTGAAGCGAAACCCTAATTCTCTGCCATTATCCATGGATGGCACTTGCATCACTGAAACCGAACGACTTTCCATTATCGGTATGTGTGTTAATGACAACCTTCGTTGGAATGACCACATATTCGATGTCGCCAAGAACGCTGCGAAATGTCTAGGCCTCCTTAAGCAATGCAAGAAATATTTCACTCCTTCTGATCAGGCAAAAATTTATAAGGCGTTTATTTGCCCCAAACTTGAGTATAACGCTCATATCTGGTCCGGTGCTCCAATTACATATTTGGAGCTACTTGACAGGATCCAAAAAAGTGCGGTAAAACTTATTGGCGATCGAGACATCGCGAAATCACTTGACTCGCTGAGTCATCGTCGTAATGTCTCCTGCTTGTCATTGTCTTATCGGTATTTCCACCACAAGTGCTCAAATGAAATTGCCAGTTGCATTCCACCCTTACAGCAATTTAACCGCAATACTCGCCATGCTAGGAATGCACATCAGTTTACCCTTAAGCCTGTATTCGGACGTACAGTGAAATACAAGGATTCGTTTCTCAACCGTACAACGCGAATGTGGAATGCTCTACCACCGCTGTTTTTCCCCCACATTACAGTTTACAGACATTTAAAACCAACGTGCATCGGTATCTCCCTTTTCCCAATCCTTCACTTTCCTAATGCCCGCACTGTGTTACTTCATTATAAGGGTATCCAAAATCCTTTTAGTGCGCGTATATTATAAAAAAAAAATAAAAAATTTAAGGTAAATTGTTAGTTGGGCAAACTTACTCCTTAGTCACAGCCACATCTTAAATTTTTTATATGTAGATATATATTTAATTAAATATGTCAACCGTGAAAAATTAAATTTATTATTTTATGCTTATATAATCTTATGTATAATTTTACAGCCTTCTTTATAAACATACTTTCATACGCAATACTCAAACTGCCCGTACACCGCTAAACATTATTTATAAAACTTAAGCAACGTTGATTAAACGATGCGTAACCTAAACGCCAAAATTTGCGTTCAGAGGCTGCGTAAGGTGTGTGTAAAATTTGTTTTTTATTGCAAATGTCATTTTTATATTTTCATTAAAACAAAAAAGTTGTAACAACGTATAAAGAGATATAAAAATGCCATTTCAAATGCGGCTTTTGTGAAGGATATCGATTTAATTAACTTCTTTAGCCAACAAATTAATCCGAGACAATGCAAATCGTATAATTCATTAGATGTATGTGTGCCTTTGTAACATATTTCATAAGGAAATTGTAGTGGAATTGTCAGTGGAATCCCAATTTTCCGAACTTTTTCATTTATTTTTTGGAGTCCATGACGCTACGCAATGTAAATAAACAAAAATCTACCAAAAGAAGATGTTTTTTGTACTAGTTTTGTAAGTGTCCTTACTTATTTAGACACAAACCTCGTTTAGTTAAAACACAGAAGAAAATCGTTTATAAATCAGAATTTCAGCAAAGATGCGTAAAGGTTGCGTAAATACTTACGCGTTGTTTAACTAAGCAACCTCTGAGAGGGAATCTAATAAATACGGCTATTTTATACTTTAAATATCTTAAAATTAACTATTAAACTTCCGAAATTTAAAAAAAAAAACTTCCTCTTATGTTCCTTGTTGTAATCTTCTCCTTGTAGTATTCCTTTTTTTCCAGCTGTTGAATTTGTTTCAGTTGTATTCTTCTTCCTTGTATTATTTTTTTTTTGTCGGAGGTTGCTACTATCCGATAGAGCGCTCAGACACAACTTCAGGTCCAGTGTACTAATTCAGACACCTTAAATTAATGTACTTAGTTTTCCTGTCTTTCGAGAAATGAGAAGGAGCTTCGTGATGAAGAGCTTAAATGTTCGGCACTCACCACGTCAGCAACGAAAATCCACCAACTAATGCGAGCATAGGCCGGACAACTGAAGAGAAAGTGTTCTGCTGTGTCATCCTCCTCACCGCAAGTAGGACAGGTAGTGGTGTCGCTTAAGCCCAACACATTTAAGTGTTTATCAAAAGCTTGGTGGCCCGAAAGGACGCCTACAAGCAGCCTACAGTCGATTCTCCTCAGAGATAGAAGAAAACATGCTGACCTTTTGCAAATGTCCGAGCGCAGTAGTTTGGTCTGCCTACACCCAACGCAATCGCGCCTCCGAATCTTGTGTTCACAAGAAACCCAAGAATCAATGGATGTAAAGATGTAGAAAACTTCTGAGAAAACTTCTTCTAAAGCTTACCTAGCAAGCTCATCCGAGATCTCATTTCCCTGGATGCGATGATACCTGGGACCCAGAAAGGATTCACTGTTTTCAGTCTTCCGACCAAATTCAGAGAAAGCTTGAGTTTTAGCACTAACTTGGACGAGGTACGAAAGTTTAGAAGCGCTTTTAATGTAGCTTAGCCATCACTGCAAATGCCTCTAGCCCTCCACCTGTTGTTCACAATCTAGCGCATAGCCATTAGAATAGCAAAAATCTCCGCTTGGAAAACAGACGCATGTTTACCCAAGGCGTATAAGTTGTATTATGTATTTTTAAAATTGTTTTGCTGTATTCTTCTTCCGGTTATTTTTAATTGGACCCGCAACTTATGTATTTCTCTTTATCAGGTGTAGAATTCTACGTTTGTCTTTCAGTGTTTTACGCTGAATAGATCTACTATTCACTTCGTTGAGTGGTATGTGTCCGTCGTGCCCAAGTTCCCGGTGCTGGCCGTTACGTTCGGTTTCACCGATTTGAATGCTTAATTAATGTTTGCGTCAGTAGGGTGTAATTTAACCCTTTTAAAGTAATTTAACCGTTGCACTATTTTCGATAAAATAAGACCTAGTTTTAATTTAAACGAAAGATCAGAGTTCATAAAAAATTAAGTTATACTATATGGTATGTGTGTAATATGTTATTGTTAACTGTGTAATATGTAATTGTTAACTTACTGCTTTAATGGCAGGGGTTATCGAAGTTAGTAATACCTACCAGATTTATATCGAGCAACATTTTTTTTGTATTCTATGATTTTATATTTGGTTTTTCAATTTGTGTTTGTTTCCTAGGGATTTGGCTTCCATCATAAGTCCTGGTGACTGGGACATAGACTTGGCATCAAAAGTCAATTCATCATATTTTATAATATTTATACGTTTAATTTTTTTGTCCGGACGTTAAAATTGTGTGAACAATTATTACTTATTGAACTTGATTGAAAAGAGACTCGGAAGATCATATTGATGAGTGTAGATGATCATTCTTTTATTTATCTGTTTTTGTTTTGGAGTTCAGTTTGATAGAGCCATTGTAACTGTGGTAAGACAAAAAGAAATATTAGTAACAATTTAAAATTTACAATACAATTTACCATTTTTTATAGTTTTTTTGCATTTGTATTTTTATTCGGCTTTTAGAACTTTACCATCATTCAAACAGAGTGCTCACAGAGTGCTCACAGAGTGCTCACAGAGTGCTGCAAGAAAGTGCTCAACAGAGAATACAAAATTTCCAATATAAATGTTAAAACAAACGAGTCCTCATCTAAAATATTTCATATGTTATCTGTGTCGGTTGCACACTCCAACAAAATAGATCCTTAAATACTTAATATTTTACTTATCCGTTTTCAAAATACGTTATTAAATACTCAAGAAATACCTTCCTGCAAGTTCCTCCAAATCCACGTTTGGTAATTAGTCCAGGCGGTCTTTATCATTTAGATGGACGTACCCGGAACGAATATTTTTATATATGTATTAGGATTCATATTACTGTTGTAACTAACGTTTTATTTCAATTTTCGAACACTACGCAAATGCAGATAACAACTCATACAACTCCATATAACTACTAAAAATCAGTTGCTAGTTTTTGGTCTTTCGAACAACCAATTCACGTTCAACTGTACAATTTGCCACAATAGCAGAAAAAATACCCGGACAATATTCCTAGACGATTTCCGCCATCTAGTTCTATTGACAATCCAACTGTAGCCAAAGTTGTCCTGCACAGAAAATAATTTATTGGATTTTACTGGTACTTTTAAAAGAAAACACCTTTTGCTGAAACACTCAAATTCAATCCCTTTGCCGAAATGCAGATTGTAATAATACTATGCATGTACTAATCATAAAACTTTAATTTTCGGTAAAATTATTGATTATTAATAATATTTAACATTTCCATTCTTCAATAAACTTAGTACTTAAGGTGCGATCAGACGGTCATCCAACCTTGTCATCCGGATGACATGCTGACGTCAGAAAACTTGTTTATTTCAGACGGTATTACCACTTTAGGATAAATTCTATGTCATAGTGACGTCAGGATGTCATCCGGATGACCGTCTGATCGCACCTTTAGTTATATCTAAAACAAATAACCATACAATACTAGAAAGCCCTACTTCCATCTTTTTAATTACAACGGTTGGTGTTACAAAATTGTTCTCTCGCCCAAGAACCACGGTTAATCGAGATTTTGCTGGGAATTTACATGGTGGAACAATGATGATGAAAATGGACAGCGAAATTCTAACACAGTCTTCTATTTTTTTTCATCATAGCTTTCGTCTATAAAGTCTCCATCGTCCAATGGATCGCCATCATCATTACCGACTCTGCGATAAAGGCCATCATCACTTCTTCGTAAGAATCTTTCTCGCTTTCGTTTTGACTCCGACAAAGTCGTAAGAAATTTATTGAACTCCTCGTCCTGGTCCGTTATTGAGATTTTCTTTTTCTGAAGACTACTTATTTTTCCCACTGAAATAGAATGTGAATGGTTCTCTGAAGGTTGCTGTTCACCACGTTCATACTGTAACCACGCTTGTTCTGATTTCTTCATTTTTGCCAGAATTTTTAAAAATATTTCTCGATGGTTTAAGCCGAACACATCATGTCGCATTTTAGGTAGTGGGTCTTCATCAACCATAACCGTCGATTCAGTTGCCATATCTGAACTATTCCGATATAGATCGTTTTTAATGTGATAACTTGGATCTATCTCTGGGTGATCTTCTCCAAAATCACAGGTTTTAAGAACCGTTTCCACTTGAGAGAGATTCGCAAATGTCTTGTCTTTAACGAAATGTATACGCGGTACTTCCCCCATTAGACGCAACTGTGAAAGTTCATGTCGAATCAGACCAGCGCACTTATCAAGTTCTTTTTCTAGTTCACCTTCAGCTGCTTCGTTTGTCGCCATCCAGTAAACATTGCAGAACTGAAAGTTTGATGTGACCTTAACTCTAGTTATTTGCAAGCCTTTGCCAAGAACTTTTTGCGACGCTTCACCTGTCGCCAGTAGATCTGTAATATGTGTCATGAAAAGCTTATTTAAAATTGCCATGCGCCTGTTGATGCTTTGATCACCCTTTTTTATTTGGCTAAAGTCTAAAGCGGAATTCGTTGCCGATTTAGATGCGGGACTTTCAAACCAACGTTTTTTACTTCCTGAAAAACGTTTGCCAAAAAGTTTGCTGAGAGTTTTACCCTCACGATTGGAAGTGGATTTGTTGCATTGCGTTGAGCACGTAGTAATAGTGGCAGATATAATGGATCTCCATAGACTGCTTTTTAGTTGTAGTACAAGAAGTTGATTCATACTTTCAAAGGGTTGTGTAGAGTCTGAAAAAAATAATCCTTTTTATGATTTCGCTTTTAAAATATCATATGAAGTAAATTCTTTTTTTTTTGCAGTCCGGCTAAGGGACCAGACAAAGTATCTAAAAGACTGACGTTCCTTTGAAAATGTCTATAGAAAATGAAAAAAAAATTGTTTAGCTAAATTAGAAAACACTCACTTGTTTATTTTAGTTGTAAGTACAACATTGATAAATTGATCTGGAAGACGGTTTAACTTAAAAATATACAGTGGGTACATACGTAAACTGAAACATACTAAAATTGTAGCCCTGTTAAAGCAATTTTTTCGCTCATACTTTGAAATTTCAAAATAAAGTGCATAGTGATGCAAACACCAAATACCTGCCAGACCGTTATTTATTGCTTGTAGGTCCAAAAAAATTAAATCCTTGTAAAAACACGTTACTCAAATCGTTCCTTAGCTCTTGGACTATAAGATTGAATTGTTATGTCTTCGAAGTGAAGATTCTGTGTTGAAAGTTCACACTTAAAGATACTTCCTTAATGTCCGTACTCTGTTGCTATCAACAGTATAAGGGTGCTTACAATCCATTTTGCACGTGCAAATTATATTAAAAGTGTTACGAAAAATTGGGTTCTCAAGAAAAGTCACTCATCATCGACCAAATATTTACCCTACGGTAGATCCTGGAGATAACATTAAAAGTCCACAACGATACTCACCATCGCCGTCAAGACTATAAAACAATGTAAAAAAAGGTTTCAACGTGATGAGCGAACATTTCGTTGGCGTTTTAAAACGCAAATGTTTACATAAAACATTTTCTTTTATCAAATTAATTTTTTATTTAAATTTTCAAGGCTTCTTCTTGCATATGTGGAAAATATTTCCTGTTAAACATTTTTTTTTAGTTTTTTCGATCAAAAATACATTTATTTATTAATTTAAATATAATTGTACATTAAACAAAAACATTTCATCAGTTAAAATCGCTAATTTACTCACTTTTCTTTCTCTTCTGATATATATTTAAATTTTTTTGTCTGCCGAATCAACAACGCATCAAGCTATTTGGTGATGCTTTTGTTTGAAATGTTTGCGCATCAGTTTACCTAAGTTTGCAATAATGAACACTTGACGTAGAGAGTGATGTGAATATTTGCATTAATGAACAGTTTACAAAGCATCAAGAGCATCATGATGCCAGTGATGCGTTACTGAATTCACACTGCATCTTTAACAACATACTTACGAAAATTGTGCGGAAGTCACAAGCCAACAATAGAGACATAATTTACCAAATGTATGTACAAGTATTTACATACATATATACCGTCGCTGTAGATTGAATACCTTGTAACCCAGTAAAGTCATTTTTTCAGGAGGAAAACAAGTACTGGGGGCCAATACAATACAACTAAAATTAAGTTAGCTAAATCCCTCTACCTCTAGCATTATACAAACAAGGTTTCTGTGATATTTTTGTGCTATACATTGTTTGATCAAGAAAATGGATATTTAAAAATCTAAACAAAAATAGAGCAAAACATTTTTGTATGTATTTCTTTCAACAAATAAATGGTTCATATTAAATAAACAGGTCCACTGTTACAAATTTGTTATGTTTATTGCGTGCATGTTCTAGTTCCTTAGAAAATAACCGTTGGAAATAACCGTTTTTAGCGTTTGTTTGTTCATTACTCCTCTAACTATTTCCGATATTGAGAGATCTAGCCATTCTCTCAGATTTGCTGTGCATGTTGTTCTTTGTCATCCTCTTGTCACCGTTCCTTTTATCTTTCCTTGCAAAGTTACTTGCAGTAGAGGATACTTGGTTGTTTCTGAAAATATGACGAAGGTATTCCAATTTTATTTTCTTGATTGTGAACATTATTTCCTTTTTCCGATTTACTCGTCTTAATACTTCCTCATTTGTCATTCTAACTATCCAAGAGAATCCGTACTATTCTTCTGTATATTCACATTTCGAATGCTTCTAGTTTCTTTATGGTTCTTTTCTTTAGCTTCCAAGTTTCGGCCCGGTATACTAAAATTGACCAAATATAGCATATCACCTTGTTTTCGTTTCCATATTAATTTCTCTGCAACATAGAAGTTTTTTCATTTTACAGAAGGCTGTTCTGGCTTGTTCTATTCGGCATTGAATTCCCATTGAATTTCCTTACAAGGATCACCATTGCTGTAGATCCAAGGTATTTGAAACTGGGTTTTCTTTACACATTCACATTGTTTATCTTAAGTTCGGCATTCTCAGTCCTTGTGTTTTTGACGAACACCATAATTTTGGATTTTGTTGCGTTAATCGCAATCCATATTTTTCGCTTGCGAGATTCAGTTTATTCATCATAATATTCAGTTCCCTCAAGCCATTTGTTATTATTACTGCATCATCCCATATCTTAGGTTATTTATTCTAACACCATTAATCTTTACATTCTTCACCATAGTCGATGTCTCTTATGCTGTCCTCGAAAATTTCTTCCGAGTACATATTAAATTAGAAGTGGAAACAGAATACAACCTTGTCTGACTCCTCTTTTGATGTTTATATCTTCTCCTTCTATGTTTATTTCTGTCCTTTGATTCCAGTAGAGGTATTCGATTATTCTGCATTCATTCGTTGCTTCTTAGAATTTCTATCACCTTTTTATCAAAAGCCTTTTCGTAGTCAACAAAACATGCGTTAATCGTCTGGTTCATTTGTAAACTTCATTGAATTAATATATTGAAGGCGAATAATGCTTCGCGAGTACCAAAGCCACCCCTGAATCCAAACTGTGAGGAACTTACATCCTCTTCCAGTTTTTTGAAAATTCTTTTATGAATGATTTTTAGAAAAAGTTTTAGGTCAAGGCTCATTGAACTGATTGTCTTCTACTCTTCGCATCGTGACTTCTTTGGCAAAGTTATGATGGTTGATTTCAACCAGTCCTCAGGGATTTTGCCGTATTTGTATATCGCGTTAAAGAGATTGGGAGTATTTGGACATTGTCCTCTTCTATAAGTTTTAAAAGCTCGTTTGGTATTCCATCTGGGCCTTTGGCATTCCTGGTTTTGGCTTCGGTTAGCACCTTTGTTGTCCCCTCATTCAAAATAGTCAGCCCTTCCGTTCCCTCATTCGGTTGCAGTACTCGTCTTTCATCCCAGAAAAGCTTTTCAATGTAATCTTTCCATCGTTCTAACTTCTCGTTTGTATTCACTTATATCTTTCCCATTTTATCTTCTAGTGTTGCTTGTTGTTTCTCTAATTCAATCCCAGAAATTTTTTTTTACTTTTTTATGGAGATTAAAGCTGTCGTATATTTCTATATCAGCGCAGTGTTGTTGAAAGTATGTATTTTTAGCCTCTCTGATTTTGTTTCTTATCTTCTATTCTTCTACTTGCTAGAAATGATGATAAAGAATGTATAAAAACCATCAATATTTTAATATACGCTGATGATATGAAAATTTAATAATCTGTCAACAATCAGGATGACAGAAATCTTCTCCAAGCGGACTTAAACAGTTTTGCCCCTAGGTGTGATAAAAAAAGGGGTAATTTCAATTCATCTAAATGTCAACACATGAGACTTTTAAGAAAACGTATTCCCTCCATTTTTCATTATTCTTTATCCATCATATGCTTTGTCATGTTGATAGTTTTAAAGATCTTGGAGTTTTTTTTGACCCAACTTTATTGGTCAAATTAACTTTATTGTTAATAAATCAAACTCCATGAAGGGCTTTAAATAGGTGGTCTAAAGAATTTGACGGCCCCTACGTTAATCAGTCTTTGTACAATTGATTCGTCCGTCCGCATCTAGAGTATGCTTCTCAAGTTTGGACCCCGTACTATAATATTCACTCAAGTCGAATTAAAGCTACTTTATTCGTTTTACCCTTAGAGGGGTAAAACCCATTGGATGATCCATACAACCTTCCCCCCAAAATGTAACCCCTATCTCAACGTAGACTGAATAGTGATATAGTTTTCTTACAGCAACTTATAGCTGGTCATATAGATGCCCCTGATCTGTTGTCTTCCATTGCATTAACTTCTGTGGAGGTGCTCACAACTTACGCAGTTTGGATCTTTAAGTAAATGATTATCATAGGACGAATAATGGCAGGAATGAGCCAATTACTCGCATGAGAAGAATTTATAACTTAAATAATCATGTGATTGATTTGCATGTTAGTAAATTTAAACTGAAAATGTGTTTGCGTAATCATGTTCTGGTGTCTGATGTCTGCCGGCAAATTTCTGTTCGTGACTGCTCTTGTAATAAGCACTCCACGACACAGATCTGATAGTGATAAAAAAAACTCTTGTCTAAACATATAAGTAGAAATTCTTTTAGGCATTTAATTCAATTTTTTAAAACTATCCTTGAAATTACTGTGGAATCATATTTTGTTTAGATAACAATCATCAAAAATAAAAGTCTTATTTCGCGTTTACGGTCGATATCTTAGCAACGAATTTACGTAGGAAAATCTGCAACATATCAATAATATTATATATTATATGTGTATATGGTCATTTACTTCATTCTATGAAATTTATTACAAAAAACTATTTTTATGCTATGAAAACAAAAAAGCTAGAAAAAACATTGGCTTACTATTTTACTAAATTTTTTTTCGTTTTCTATACAAATTTTCTGAAGGAAACCACATTTTTTTTTTAAAAAAAAACCCCCCACAAAAAGTAGGCGTGGTAAAAAAAACTTTATTTGTCAAACTTGTGAGGGAGTTCAGTGCCTACATACTTTGTTAAGGTTCTAATCCTTTATCTCTTCAAAACGGTTTTTTCTAAATTGTGTACATGGCAGTGGGCGTATTTAAAAAATATTAATTTTTAAAAGTTTAACCCTAGGGAGTATACGTTCCAAATTTCCTAACGGACTCACAAGTTGATACGGACGGACGTAGCTAAATAGTCTTAGCTATTTTGCTACTTTGGGCCGGATTATAAATAAATATACTTTTAGGGGTCTACGACGAATATGTGCCAAAATTAATATACCCTTAGGATAGGGTAATTTTTTCGATTTTGAGTAATGTATTTTATGTAAAAACATGACAAATATTCTTTCTTACTTTTTAGAACTCGTATATTTTAGAATAACAAAGACGTTTTTCAGACTTAGACCCTCGATTAGGTCCAAAGTTTTCGAAATCGAAACATACTCTTATACGAAAATGGATTTTTAAAAAACTTATACGATGATTAACTTTTCAAGAAATGTTCAGTATCCACTTAACGCATTATCGGCCCTACCGAGGTATCCGTCGGAACGGAAAATTTGTCTAACGCATACTCTGTCGGAGACCCTAATTACATTCGAGGTATCCGATTTCGGAAAAGTATAAATAAAATACAACGGCGTATTGATTTAACATGCGAAAAATGTTAGATTCTGATAGGGATGTACAAAATTTACCGATATGTCGAAAAGCCGATATATGGCGAAAAAAATGGATATCGCAGCTTTATTTATGGAATAATTAAGGGCGCAAAATATAGAAAAAAAAGAGGATATCGAGAAATAACAGTAAGATAAACGATCTGGCTGATGCGGCGTAAATTATCCCATTAATAGATCTTATATTTGGAAATCTTAAGAGTTTACTTACAGATTTAAAAATAAATTTCCCCTTAACAAGTCTGCATAAGCATATGCAAAAAATGACTAGCCTGCTTGGAGTAACTTTAAATAAATAAATGAATAAAAACCGCAATTCAAAGCACTTAGTTGCTAAAAAATACTAGTTGGTCACAAACTTCATCCCAAAATACAGCAAAAGCTTCTGGTGTCTCCTACATAAAACTCACCAGAAGTTCATATTGCCTGGCGCTTGTTTTTTTATTTGCTCTTGCCCTGAAAACAAAGTTAAGCAATAAATGCAAAAAATTACTTCTCTTATTTTTTTTTTTTTTGCTTACATTTTTTCACTACTCAACTGAAAATCGGAAGAAAATTTCGCAACCACTTGTTGTCGGAGGATATCGGACAAAAAATCGTGTGAAACTGTCACAAATGTTACTGAAAATGCACTTCATCGAACTGCAACGTAGATCGTAGGTGTGCGTTATTTTTTGTCGGAACAGTGTTCCGAACAGAGGTCCCGAAGAATACCTCGAAGGAAAAATCCTCCGATTCGTAGGAAATCGAAGAATTTTCCTTTCCGGCGGATACCTCGCTAGGATCGTATAACGTGCAAGAAGATGGGATTGAAAAGAACTACTGTGTCAGAAGTTCACCGTACAAATTGAGACTTATTAATATACACTTCTCAAAACAATTAAAGGAACAGGCAATTTGTATGGTTTTGTAACAGCTGCAGTCAAAAAGAGTAGTCACTGATCGGTATAAACATGAAGACGCCCAGTGATGTAACTGTGACTACACACCAATTGTGCTTATTTTACCTCCTCGCGGTGAACCACCGCTTACTGGGGTGGAATCGGCTAAACTGTTAGTTGACTGTCGCTTTTTTGATTGTCGTTTTTGATAATCAACTTTTCTTGCTTTTTGATTTTCGTTTTTGATAATCAACTTTTCTTTGCTCTGTGTAGAGCGATCGCAAAATGGTGGTTGACGATTGGCAACTCTTGTTATTTTGGAGTGCCATTTCAATAAAATTAACAGACGTTAAATTAAATTCTAAATTGTTGCTTTGTTTTTTTAAATTTTAGAAACATTTCGATAATTATTTTATTTCATTTCTGCTTCAACGTGCGAGTGTTGAACAAAAAGAAAATAGCAACATTATAATGATCTGTTTAAGATGCCTGGCTGACGAGTCTCAGAAGGGAATATGAGCACCTCAGAAAGAGAACGTCTTTGGCACCTTAGTTGGTAAGCACAGCCTCCACGAAACGACAACAGATAACGGCTATAGACTAATTGATTTTGCAGCATACGTTACGTTGTAATACGGTGATAAGTATCACTAGATTTGCACTGTTAAGCATGCAAAGAGCAACCTGGCGCTCTGCAGATGGTCGAACAGCTAACCAAATCGTTCATGTGCTAATCGACGCGAGGCACGCATCTAATTTCTTGAACGTGCACACCTACCGAGAAACGTCGAAGCTGACCACTTTCTTGTTGCAGCTAGATTCAGAGATCGACCGTCCAACGAGAAGAAGTTGCGAAGAGCTCAGAAGTAGAAATTGGACTGTTGGACGCCTTAGCACACCTGAAGTAGCCAGAGACTAAAAGAGCGCCTGAAAAAGAGGCTACCCAGTGCGCGATCACCTCTCACAGACTCTTACAACCAGTAGTCCCAGTTTCGCGACATCATCAACGGGGTTTCTGCTGCAGCGGAAAACAAGGGCAGCAAGAGAATAGTATCGAGCCAGGAGAAGAGAGAAGAAGATCCTGCGTAGAAAGAAAGGAGAATACGCAGTCTTCCAGCTCAAGGAGATCATAGTCTCGCGAACGAATTTTTAAGAAAGTCAAGCAACTGGCTCCTGGCTTCAAGACTGGAACACATGCTCTTCGAAACAGCCAAGAAAACCTAGTCACCGACGCAGGGAGTAGTAGATGTATTTAAGCAGCATTTCCAGCATTTGCCAAACGGGCATCATATAGAGAGATGGGGCAAGAAGAGAACCCACATCTAGTCAATGGTCAACAATGGTCACCACGAAAAGCACTATCTTCAACAGATCAGTCAAGCTACTGGGGTATGCAGACGATATTGACATCATCGATCCCTCCTACCGTGCCGTGATAGAAGCTTTCACGGCTATTGAAGAATAGGTCAAATTAGTTGGCCTTGAAGTAAATGAGGACAAGACTAAACACGTGCTATCAACAAACAAACAAGTATCTGTCCACTGATTATGACAAAACGTCACTATTGATAGCAGCAACTTCAAGGTAGTAAAGGAGTTCATATACCTCGGTGAAAACAATAAATCTACGAACGATATCCTAGTGGAGATTCGGCAAAGAAAAACCCCGGAAACTGCTGCTACTTCGGTTTGGCAAAGCAAATGGGTTTAAAAGTCCATACTCGAAGGACAAAGCATATGCTCTACAAAACTCTTATCCTGCCAGTTATGCTATACGACAAGCAGGAAAGGAGAGTTAATACTGGGATAGAAAGAAAAATTGTTCGACGAATATTTGCTCCTGTGTGCAAGGAGGGCCAATGGAGGAGAAGATGCAATCGCGAACTCTACGAGCTGTACCAGGATGTGGTTGTGGTCCAAAAAGTCAAGACAGGTCGACGACATTGCCTCGGCCACCACATCGCGGGAAAACAACAGTATATTAATTTTCTTTTAATTGTTTTCAGAAGTACCTATATTTAAATATAACAAAATTTCTTTTCTTAACAAACATCTCTAAAAATTTTGCTAAGATAACAATGCACCTACCTAGATTTTCCAAAGAAGGCAAGAGGTGTCGAATTATCAATACGAAAATACTAATATCGACTTTTTTATGTGCTACAATAATTTTAAGGTTTTATTTGGCTATTAATTTGCTTCATTGAACTGAGTAAAAAAGTTAAACGAACAAAGGACAAATAAAGAAAATAAATTAATAAATTTATGAATGAACAAGGTTTCGATGAATTTTTGAAATTGTTTGTATTGATCCCAAGTTATGAGTGATTAGTTTGCTTTATTGCTTATATCTTCTGTGTATGTCCCAAAAAAGGGCTTTGTTTTGTTCCGTTCTGTTTGATGTCGAATTTCATATCCTTTCACAGTTCCGACAACGATATCAAAACTATATCAGAATAACCCAGACACCAGTTACTGAATGAAGATTCGTGTTGTTGAAGACCTCAACCGCAAAGTTGTTCACCTATTTGATTATTTTGTTTTACAAAAACCCATAAAATAAAGTAACACAAACTTCCCTGTTTGCACACACATGCCATTAAAATTGAGTGAATTGATTGACATTTATTTTTTGCTTTATTTTTTACCAGATTTTACTTCTAATGGCGCAGTAGTTAGCACATGATTGTTTGCACCTATTTATAAGACAGAGCATACAGTGCAAATTATTAAATAGAAATGCATACTATTATTTATTGCCAATCTCGCGTCGTAGTCCAACAGTCTTAATATTTCACGGCATACATCGTCATTTTTGTTTACATTGCTTAAAAATTTACATATTACAAAACTGGGCAACTATCGCAACTAAAAATTCATAAATATGAGGGGCAATTGTTGAATCGGACCGCATTAGCATTCACTTTAACAAATGGTCAAATATGAAGAATGCACTACACAAAGGGGAAAACATTTTGCATGGAATACTGTCTTGTTGGTATCAGTTATCTGTAAGGCAAACAAACAAATTACAAATTTTGCAGAAAACATGCTGTCTTTTATCTAAACGTTATTATAAATTGCCTATTATCGTATTCCAGGTGTTAAGAAATTTAAAATTTTAACAGAATACATACCGTCTAATTTCTCAACTTTTATACTTTTAAGCTTAAACCTAATCTTACTATGTAATTACTTAAACTAAATTAGATTTGGTTTTTGTGCCGGAAGTTTGTACCCAACGAATTGAAAAGGTGGCTCCATTGACGGACTGGATGAGCGTTTCATATGATCGATCGAGTGTGTCATCACAGCTCCGGTCATGACTGCGCTACTGGAAGACCCGCGGCCGCGTTTTCTTTTCGGTAGGATGCCTTTTCTTGCCATATAAAAACGAATTGTCGACACAGGTATGTTGAACATATTACTGACAGTTTGGAATGTCTGACCTTTAGACACACACTTTGCTGCTTGAGCTAAGGAAGCTTCAGACCTACGGACACGTTTGTACGTACTATTAGGACTATCTATGCTCATTTGCAAAGCACTCTCGTCATTATCTCCTGTATAACTATCCTCGTCGTTTACCGTCGCGTAAGAGTCGTCTTCTGGAGATTCCACAAGTGGTTTGGGATAGTCCTCGAAGTGATCGTATGCAATTGTGGAATCGTCGAACGGTTCTGTTGCGACGCTTTCGCACTTCATTATTGTGGATTGATTGAGGAAACCACTGGGATCAACTATGTTCAGAGCTACCGATTGATTTGTCACGGCTGTGGCTATAGTGCTGGTGTTGCTGCTACTACAACTACTAGGAGGAGCTGTGCTGATGATGGAAGACGCTGGAAGATCATTTAAGTTGCCAGTCAAAAAGTCTTGGCTTTCAGCCAGAAGCGGATTTATATCCAATGAGCTGTTGATTGCTGCTTTAGAGGAGTTTGCATCATGTGATGTAGAAGTCGTTTTTAGTTGCTCAGAAGTGTCGGTGCTTTGAAGATCTTCACTGTATTCTGCGCTCTCAGAAACTGTGGCTTGTTGTTGTTGTTGTGAGGCTTGAGCACTTGCTGACGCTGTTCGAGCTGCTTTTGCCATTTGTCTGAGTTGATTGAGGTTGAGAGCCGCGTCTGACCCATAGAGTCCGCGAATGCGAAGAGATTCTGCACATTTAAGTAAATTTGGCAATCCAGCTTGTGTAACGTTCACTTCTCCCTTGTACATAAAATCAACCAATGCTTGAATCTCCCAAAGTTTAATGTCTCGAGGTAATATTATAACCGGGTGCTTACAAGGATTCTCAGCTAGGATACTCTCAAAGTATGACGAACAAGCTGCTAGAACTAACCGGTGACAGTGCAGTTGATGACCTTCGCATGCCAGAGTTACATCGACAAACCGCTGCCCGGCCAAAAGCTGGGGAAAGGCGGCACCCAAACTTCCCAAATGACTATTCCACCGTACACAGAATTCCTGTGAGTGTGGTGCAATTTTCTCGGACATGCTTAGTTCTATATCGGATCAGAATTATTGAGCAATCTT
Source organism: Ferdinandea cuprea (assembly GCA_963576555.1). Lineage (NCBI taxonomy): Eukaryota > Metazoa > Arthropoda > Insecta > Diptera > Syrphidae > Ferdinandea > Ferdinandea cuprea. Next base: position 82,746,277 of record OY754958.1, on the reverse strand, counting down.
TGTTGCACAACGTTCCAGATTGGGTTTCTTTCTTCTTGACGGGTAAATTCTAACGGCAATTTGTTGAAGATGGCAGACGGAATGAAGGTGATGATGATGATGGTGCGACTGTGTATCCAGAGTTCTCGTTTTATAGTAAATATTTTTATTTACTACAATGTCCAGCAATCCAGAGGCAAGTATTGAGAGCAAAAAAAGAGAAAAAATACAAGAGGTTGTGATTGTTTGTTTCTTTTAAACCTTTTCACTAAAGCACTACAATAGTTTTTAAATTAACAATTTATAAAAATTAATTTTGTATCGGGTAGAGAAAGACTGAAGGAAAACTAATATAATTGTACTAAATTTTTCAAAGTTGACTGCTTTATAGTATTTAAAATATAAGATACCTACATATATACAAAATTTAAAATTAAATTTGTTTAAGAAGTGTTGGTGCTTATGTCCCGCCTATAATCAACCCCTTCTAAAAAATTGATTCCGAAGCAGTCGACAAATGTCATATTCAGTGAAGAAAGCAGAACAAACAAATTAATTGACCGACAAAAAAATGCAAATTAAATGTCTAAGCAGCAGAGAGAAAGACATTTTATAGATACAGCAACAGGCGGTTCCTAAAAGGGTTTGCCTAGGAAACCATTTACCGCGTTCGTTTATCTTATAAATGCATAGTTTAGGTTACATTACTTTCCACGACAATGAACAGTAGCTGAGGTCTTAACGGTTCCAAATCGTAAACGCCGAGACACGCCACCTCTTCATTTACTTTAAAGCTGCATATATTTGTATTCATTGTAAGGATCTCTACATGGCAAAGAATTCCGAATTCGAGATCCCAATAAAACTTATCCAATTGTGTAGCGTGACGCTGGAGAACACGCGGTTAGGCAACAGGTCATATGAACTCTTCCAAACATGCAGTAAATTTCGGCAGGGTGATGCGCTGTCAGGTGTCAACACGGAAGGCACTATCTATAACAGATCGGACGATATTCCATCATCGGACGCTCCCAACGTGCCGTGTTAGAGGGTTTCACTGTTATTGAAGAACAGACGAAGTTTGTTTGTCTTAAAGTAAATGAGGACAAGACTGAATAATTGCTATCAACAAACAACCCTTACTCGAGTATTGAACTTAAGGAGTTGGAGGGGCTGAGTAAGGTAAAAGATTCTTGAGGATCCACCTCTAAATTAGTCCTAAAACTAAAGAACACTTTTCCCATCCTTTCCTTTCTCTTCATCCGAACATGTTCACTCACTCTCTATCTGTCAAAATCCTCTTTCCCCTTGGCTGGGAATCAACTTCTTTGGGGGCCCAGTTCAAAAACATACTTGTCGAACTCCGGATTAGCTACTGCGAATCTCTGTGCTGACGGACCTCTTTTCTCCGCTACTCGTGGGATTTAAAATGAATTCGAATATAAAAATGAACAAACAAAATGAGGCCGGTTCCTTTTCAAAACCTTAGTACGGTATTCAAACTTTTTAAAATCGATATTTTTAGTTCGTGGATGATAAGCTTGGTTAACCCTAATCTAATTGCGTTTTTGTTATCGTAAAACAACGTTGTGGACATTGAAGAGTTTGGTGTGAGTTCAGATTTGAGTCATGTTGCTTCTTGTGTATCTGAAGAAACTGCCATATACTCTGGTTCTGTTGAAGAGAGGTGGGGTGCTTTTTGATGTTCCAGGAAACTGCTTGTAGTGGAACGGCGGTCATCACTATCGTTCTCCCAGTCAGTCAGCATCACAGAAACCAACAATGTTATTTCTATGATTTGGAAAACTCCAATTTAGCATTAGCTGTTCCTTTTAAATACCGTAAAATTCGTTTTTCCAATTTAGCATCGGATGTTCCTTTTAAATACCGTAAAATTCGTTTTACAGCTGTCCAGTGCGGTTTTCCAAATTGTTATTTAAACGGGAAACGCTGCTAACAGCGAAACATACGTCCGACACCTGCGCAGTAAACATAATGCATTCTGCATACCTGCTTCTTGGTGCGGAATATTTGACATTTCGCGTTGTTCTTCTTCTGATTGTGGGCACATAAGTTTTCTTTCTTTCTCAGCATAATTTGACAATACACGTCTTATGGGGAAGCTTTTTTCAAAATCAGTAGCGTGCCATATTTTTATACCATACTTAATTGAAAGAAACCCTTCATAAAGTGTTTACCTTCCAGTGAATTTCCAGTTGCATCTGACGTAGATCCGCTGTAACTCGTTCAGCTTTTTTCCCATGGGTTTCTGTTAAGGAGCTTAAGGTATAAGAGCTTTGGAAAAAAGTTCTTAATGATAAGTGTTATCGTGGAAGTCTTGTTTTGATCTTTGACTTTTCTTTTAATGTGTGGAGAATACGTTAATCTATTTTCTTTAAAGCAAAAGATTATTTGCGTTTGTTTTGCTTATTAGAAATGGCATTTAATTCATCAAAAGACTTAAGTGCCGAAAAAAAAGAAATTGTTGGCGCGACAAAGAAAAATTCCTAAAAATTTTAAATATAAAACAGTAACTGCGAATCAAGTAGATGATATTATTTATGTGGGTAAACGAACAGTTTATAGACTTCTTAACGAAAATATGCCACAACTTGCCACCAAAGAAAAAAATCCAAACTAATTTAAAAGAAAAGTAGATGATTTCGAGGCAAATTGTGCATCATTTTTTTCCCAAATAACGAACTTATAACGCTGGATAAAATACTGCATAAGGTAGGACGCAATGCAAACATCACTAAAATCAGCAGGTCTTCTCTGCATACGGTTTTAAAAATTAAACTGGATTTTAAATTTGCACATCGTCAGCGAAAGAGTGTTCTTTTGCAAGGAAATGACATCATTACATAAAGCTAAATTTGTTTTATTTTTTATAAAGAAAACAATTAAAATTAAAATTTCAATCTAAGAAAAGCATGGTAACCCAACATAATATTCTTTCAGGATTTTGCTGATTTTAAATCCTTAGTCTGGAAACCCTGCAAGAGCTTTTGTTAGAATAGCACCTTACGGCAAACAAAAGAGTGCGAATGAAAGGCAAACATCCCTATCTTCCCTGTACTGCCAATTTATGTTGGACAGACTATAATCGAGCTTTGCCCATGTCTTTCATTTTGAAGATACTATGTAAATATCACTTTAACTTCGTTTTAATTTTTAAATTTCATCAACAACTGCTACTATAACCAGGCTTGAATTCTTATCTTCTGTCTTCTTATTCATAGTCCATTAAAGCAGTATTCTGATTCCATAGTCGACTGGCTTGTTTTAAGCCATAAAAAGATTTTTTCAAGCGACAAACTTTTCCAATTTTTCATTAAATCCAGTCTTAATGATATTTTACTCTCTTATTTCAGCGACCGGGATATAACCGCAGCAAAACTGGAAACAGCCAAATGCACATACTGGCCAGCATCGATGTTAACGTAGGACTTCTGATAACCCAACGACAGGGGTGAGTTACTTTTTGATCACATCTTAAGTTCGAACCTTTCTGTATGCAATATGGGTAATGATCCCACTTTCGTTACCAGAAATCGACAAGAAGTACTAGACATTACTTTAGTCTCCAATAACATCAACCACATGATACGTGACCGGAAAGTATCGGCTGAGCACTCTTGCTCAGACCCCGTTAAATACAGCTCGACATTGATAATAAACCGACTGGCTTAAATATAGAGAAATCATTAAGCGTTTCATCACCTCTGATTTTTTAATCTCTCCAAGCAGAACCAACGAGCTTGACAGGCTTGTTGAGAATATCACCTCAGCCTTCAAAAAAGCGTTATCGTTTTGCTGCGCTCTCATAAGAACTAGTGGAAAGAAGAAGCCGCATTGGTGAACCAGAGATATATATCTTCTCTGTGTCAACTGCAGAAAACTCTTTAATCGAGCTAAAAATAAAGCGTGATTTTTTAAGCGTAGTTTTTTTAAAGATCAAATAAATCCCATAAACCACACCAAACTCGTTTTTCGTGATGCATCGGTAGCTCTTGTATGGCATGTGGCTGTTCTTCACTCCAGATAGGACAGTAATCCTCTTCTCAAAGAAATATAAAATTCCTCATACTGACCTTCACTCCGTAAACGGCGTAACCTAAACTTTCTCTGAAGAAGCGAAATATCTGTGTCTGATTATAGATAAAAAGTTGAGCTGAATAAAAGGCTTCCAGCTTAACTTTTTATACGAAAAACTAGGCTTCCAGCTTTTTATTTGCAATTAGACCCAGATATTTCGCTTCAGGAAAGAATAAAAAAAGCTACAGTAGCACTTTTCTCTTGTAAAAAACATTGGGAACAGATGTTGCCTTCATTCTCACGTCACTCACTGGCTATACATTTTGGTTAAAAGACCGATACTTGTGTATGGAGCAGCTGTCTGGTGGAATGCTTTAGATAAAGCGGTCAATCGCAATAAAATAAGCAAAGTCCAAAGCCAAAGTTAAGGCTGCCTATGCATTAGAGAAGCCTGAAGCACGACTCCGCGCGCTGCTTTAGACATTCTGTTTTACCCATATATATATATTTTTAGCAGACAAACGGCAGCTTACACAGCTGTTCGTCTCAAAGCTACTTCACAATGGACTGACAACTCTATTGTTATTATGTTACAATGCTATATTGTATTATTATAAATATAATAGGGAATATCTCAAGTAAAATAGATTACATCATTCCCCAATTACAATTCAGAAAATCCTTTAATGTTAGCATTCTATCCCGATCATTCTTGGCAGAAGATGCATTCTTAATGGGGTGGGCTGTGGTGTATTCTCTGACAGACTAAAAATTAGTCTCCCCTCCCGTCTTCCTGATCATTTTAGCGAGTTCCAGGTGGAAATAATGGCGATTAAAGAAGCCTTATTTTGGCTAAAGAGGAACGTGATATTCTCAAAGGATATTATCATTTTCTCGGACAGTCAAGCGGCAATCAAGTCCTTGGAATCAGTGTCTGTAAACTCTATAGTAGCGCTAGACTGCAGATCGCCTCTTTAGATGTCGGAGCAGTTCAACATTCACAATTGCTGGGTGCCGGGGGACAGGTACATTTCTGGGAACTGAAAGACTGATAAACTCGCCATGTTACTTCTCTCACCTGATAAAGGAGAAATAGCTATAACATTCCTTACTTCTAAAGGCTGCGACAGAGAAAACAAACTTTAGGTAGACAAGCGACAAAACGGAAGTGGCCTAAGCTAGATCTAAAAGGCTCTAAGTTCAATCCCTCTTAAGCAGACGGAACATTAGGTGTGATCACTGAACACTGTCTTATAGATAAACATGCAACAAGACTTGGTGCATCCTCGAACGACTTTTGCAAAGTTGTATGTACGAAGAGGAGGAGGAAACGATCCCTCACCTACTTTGTACATGCTCTGCTCTCTCCAGGAAAAGAAAGCTCCATCTCGGAGCCTTCTTCAACGAAGACACATGTGATCTGACAAACATTGACATAAAAGGTCTACTTGCTTCGTCAGAAAAAACAATTGGTTCACCGAGTAGGGGGAATTCTATTATTCCAGATCCCTGTGGTATCACAACGGACTAATACTGGTCTTAGTGTGTCGGTTCTTATGCCGACCGCCACTTCAACCTAACCTTAACTACCAACAAACATCTGTAAACCGACTAGGACAAAATGCTACTTTTAATAGCAGCAATTTTCTGCCTCGGTGTTAATATCAACTTAGTGGGGAGCCTAAACTCGTTGACTACATTGGCTCGGCCACATCGAGCGAATGGACAATAATGCTCCAGCTAAGCTTCGAGTTCCAGCCCCCAGGTTCGAGACAACAAAAAAGATTGAACCTCATTTTTAAAGACCAAGCCATCGCGGATTCCATAGCGCTTGGTCTGGGTAACTGGAACAGAGTGCCCGATACCGCAGAGGATGAAAAGCTGCCGTGTCTCAAGGAGGTACTCTTTACGGTTCGGGAGCTCTTTAAGTAAAAAAGTAAGTAAGATTACATCCAAAACCAATGCGCGTTTCGAATTAAATACTCTTAAACACAAGCTAAATTTAGCCTTTCCAAAGTAAATTTATGAGATATTCAGTTCTTATCTAACGGACAGACTGTTTTGTGTAAAGCATGGAACCAAATACTCTACTGTATTCGTAGTAGTATTTAGAACTAAGATACGTTTGCGGATGATACAACTATGTATATTAGCAATGAGTCAGACGTCTGTGTTCTTAAGTGGACAAAGACTTGGCCCATTGTCGAAAATTAAATCAAATCGACGCATGTTAATTTAAACAACCTACCCATTTTCTTTGACACTTTACAAATCGGTTCGCGAATGAAGCAAAATATTTGGGAATAGCATTAGCTGCGAATACAGTTATATCTACAGAGACTTGGATGTGGCTACCATCGAAGATTATATAAAAAATTATTTGCCTGTAATAACGGACTCGCCTTCGCGGCTTTTGCAATAACGAAATGCTACATACCGAAATATGATTTAACAGCGGGTTTTTTGCGATTCAAACAGGTGCCACCTTTGGAAAGTATTAAATATAAAGTATTTAAATCTAAATCTACTAGATAGGAAATAACCTCATTGTAGTACAAATTATTTTGAACGTGTTTCTAGTTAGTAAGAATCTCCCAATATTATGAGCACGAGCGACAGAGCCACTATTAAGAAATATATATCTTTCCTCAAATATTTTTCTGGCTATGCAAAGTTTAAAATCATTGTTCAAAGCAAAGATTCAAATAAATAATAATAACGATTTTTTAAAGTCATGAAAATTAGAAAGCGTCATTGAGGAAATGCCGGGATAGAGAGTTAAGATAATTCTGTTGTGGAGTATGTATTATAAGTTAAACTGAGAATTTATGGCAAAGTTATAACGCGTCCCATATTTCTGTTTTGCATGACCATATATAGAAATAACCATTAATAAGAAACGAGTTTCTTAATTTATTTTGGTTTTTTTTTCACCATAATTCATCCACTTTCCGTATCCTCATTTTGAAACCCACTTATTGTTGAGAAATACAATGACTCGATTAAGAATCTTGCGGACGCTTTAATAGAAAACAGTTTTCTTTTTTTGCACCATAATTGGTCCACTCTCCGTATCCCATTCATCTGAATCACATTTGAATTGTATACACATTAAACGACTTTGTATAATATATTGTATTCCAGGAAGGTGTCATCCGAAGACAAAAACTTAGGACAGATCGAACAAAATAAGAGCGTTTCAGATCCAGCTTAGGCCAAATCCTTATAAAGCTTATAATTTTATCATTAGTTTGCATGTGGCAATTGGAATGCCTACGGGACCTTTATCAGGTGAAATATCAAGCAGTATAGTTCCGTGCTTTGCGAGTTCCTCGGCCCTGCAGTCCTCTAGAATATCTCTATGCCCCGGCACCCATCAGAGTTATATGTTTAATTTCTTCGACATCTCCTTAAGAGAGGATCGGCATTCTAGGGCAACTATAGAGTTTAGAGAAATTCAGTCTAGCGATTTTAAAGCCGCTTGGCTGTCAGAGAATATTCGGATATCTCCAGCGGATATCACGTCTCTTTTCAGCCAAGATAAGGGCTTATTTATTCGCCATGACTTCCGCCTAATTTAGTCTGTGAGAGAAATCTCCATCACCAACCCCTACATCAGTTTTTGATCCATTAGGTTTCACGTTGTGAACATCGTGAACAAAAATTTTAATTCTTTTTATGTATTTTATTCTATTATACATATATCTTATATGTACTTCTTACTGCTCCTATTTTTTTTTTTTTATACCCTATCCTAAGGGTATATTAATTTTGACACATAGTTTGTAACACCCCTTAATATTCGTCGTAGACCCATAAAAGTATATATATTTATGATCAGGACCAAATCCTAAGACTATCTAGCAATGTCCGTCCGTCCGTCCGTCCGTCCGTCCGTACGCAATTTTTAGGCCTTTAAATTCAAGCTAGAAAGCTGAAATTTGGACCACATACTCCCTAGGGCTCCGAAATGGTTAAGTGTAAAATTTTTTGGAATACGCCCACTGCCACGCCCACAATTTAGAAAAAACCGATTTAAAGCTACAGATGGACAGATAGAGGGTTATAACCTTCACAAGATATGTAGGCACTGCCCTCCTTTATAAGTTTGTCATATAAAGTTTTTTGCCACGCCTACTTTTTGTGGGCGTTTTTCACTAAAATGCTGCTTTCTTCGATAATTTTCATAGAAGCCGAAAAAAAGTGTTTAACAAGATATTTAGCCAATATTTTTTCCAATATATCGCCCATACAATGTTTTTGGCCACGCCCACTTTTTGGGGGCGTTTTTTCAAAAAATGTTTTTTTTTTTTCTAAATTTTATAGAATGAAATAAAATGCTATCCATCATCTTCTTAAGGTTTTTTTTGGGGCATATAGGGATAGGGATAGGGTATCATACTGTTCGCTCCAAGCGGACTGTAGCCTTTCCTTATGTTTTTTGCCTAAAGTTGGAGAAGCTAGGCTTTGGGTCCGTTTATGCCTAATATTTATTTATTTTGATATATTTCTCAGAGAACAACTTTAATACAGTTTGAAAAAAATGAAACAGAACATTTTCCGGTCGAGTTTTTAACCATCATAACACCCATAGAATGCACATTATATTGCTTTACAATTTAATCTCTCCAGGTTTTGTAATGGTACTATATTGAGATTTTTTTCTTTGCAGAAAAACATTGTTAGTAGTAGTAGTAGTAATTCTTTAATAGTATTAAAAATACTTTATACTTTACAATAATAAATAAAATAAATTTATGTACATCAGTCATTTCGCAGTTCATTTAAATATTTCTTTTAACAAACGCTATACATTAATTTTTGAATAATCTGGGATTGCGTTCATTTTTAATATTAGTTGATAGTGTATTAAATAGTAGAAAGCCTTTGTGTATCAGTGTATTCTGAGCCGCTACCGAGCTTTGCTGGCTGTGGTAAAAGCGATGTGTAAACACATAAGCTGTGATAATTCTATGTGTATAGTTAACTTAACGCGCAATACAGTATTGAAACGCTTTAAAATTAAAAATTACGTTCGTTTTTATATATTCACATAGAATTGATTTGGTGCATAATGTATACTTTGCCTAACAAGCCTAATTTCTTTTTTCAGATGACAATTAATAAACCTTTATGAAAATATATACATAGTTGATTTAACTTAGAATTGTTTTATTTAAAGACAGATAGCGGTCTCGCGGGTAATGTAATCAGTAACTTTGGGCAGCAGGAATAAAATCACTTATAATTTATACAGAAACGTTCGTTAATAATATACAAACAAATTGCCGAATAGTCCAAGGGTGCGATTTCTTGAAGACAGACATGATTCAGTCTTCGAAAGTTTTTGAAATCATTACCTAACTATTGCAGAATCGATCCAAAATAAAAAATATTCCATGCAAATAGCCCATGTAGTTATTTTTTTTTAAATTCTACGCATAGCTTTTCTGATGTTTGCACGTGCTGATAACTGCAGGGTAGTCATCTCCTACTTACCCACCTCTGCTGTCTTTGCAAGTTATTGTAAGACATTCCGAATCTTTGTGCATACCTGTGTCCGAGTTATGGTTTTTATATGAAACTGTTACAACAATACAATTATGCCAAGATAGTAATGAGTTAAGAACATCAACATCATTTTTATGGAATTAAAACTATGGCCCTTAAAGAGTTTTATTAAGTTCACGGTATAAACAAAACACGATACGCAAGGCATGACTTTCATGTCTGAAGCAGAAGAAATTGGCATTTCAAACAAATCGAACGTTTCTAGCTACAGGGACGCGCAGTCTTACTTAAAGATTTCTGTAGCCATTTTATTAGAAATGAATGGAGAGTGCAAGGGCCTGAAGAATACCGGACACCAGTAAACGAAAGCAATTCTACCCATCACAATAGATATTGGTACCACAAATGAAAGATTCGCATAATATGAGGCATTAAGAAATAAAAAAAATTGTTTAGTGTCTGACCGGATTTGCATTTCTAAGTGAGTGAGTGCGCATGATTCGAGGGTAAGTGTCCTGAAAAACCCCCTGAATATTGCATTTTGAAGTTAAACAGTAGATCCCCCAAATAGACTAGCATAATACCGTCGCACTTCCGAGTGGTTAAAGAAACTATTCTCCTTTTGCCATTTTAGGCAAATATCACTCGGAAAAATATGTATTAATCTATACCAGACCCTACAAACATTTCTGGTGGGTATTTTGAATAAATCGCTTGAATGATATTCATCGTTTCTTAAAAAAAAACAATTAATTTTAAAATTAAAAATTTTACATTTTCACCATTGATACAAAACCTCCAGGAAATAGCTAACGCAATTTTGTTTCTTAAAAAAAAACCGATGGAAAGGAGAAAAGTAAATGCATTCAATAAATTATTTTAAATAAATTTATTTTTCATTTTATCAATAAATCGGTTGATGAAAAAGTTTTCAAGTCGAGACAATTCACTTACATTTCACTTTTGAAAAACTAAAATAACACAAACTCATACAAGACGACAAATCCATAAATAAATTAACAAAACGAATTAAGGAACAAAGCGAAACAAAGCCAACAATTTTATTTTTTCCTGTAGTACATCAGCGCTTCTATTTCTTCAAAATGACGCAGTACAACAGGAGCAACGTTTGTTACGATTTTGCGAGGATAATCAGAAAATTTTTTCTATGCATTAGTAGCCACTATACATTATTTAATTTATTGATTTTTTGATAAATACATACCGTTTTAAGTCTAAAATCTTCAGTAAAAATATATAACAAAACTTTGCAAATTTTTATTGTTTACAAGACATGACTGGTACACACGCGCTTTTAGCTTCACTAATTTTTTTTTATTGCTGTGACATTTGAGTTTAGCAGGATGGCCCGTTAAGAAAAAAGTGCTGCCAGTCTCCAAAATAAATATATGCGAATTCGATGAATCGAGTGAGTTTGATAATGCAATGCTTGCCAAATTTGTATGACACAAAACGTGTCGTATTTTTTTTTATTCGAAAAAAAAAAAACTTATAATTACTAATCACTTCAAATGCACAGGGTATTAATGAATACGCATTGGCATTTGGAACGCGATTTGTCTGTATAGCTGGATCATGCAATCCATTACGTACGCCGCTGGACGGTTTGTTTTCATCAGAAAAAGTTTGTTGTCTCAGTGGTTGGTTAACATGGCCACGCAAGCCTAACACGCAAGATGAGTGAGATGCACAATGCGACACTTAATATGTTCGGCAATGTTAATTTGCGTGGTAACAATTACGGGAAATATGAACATGTTTACATCTATTAAAAAGTTACCCAACTGCTAGTTTGCTTTCATTATAATTTTGTATATAGTTCATGGGGAAAACTTTCATTCTCATGAACGAGTAGCCAGGCTCTATGGCTATAACTGATGCCTTTACATAATTTTTACAGGCAGTGTCATTACAAGCAGTTCGCTCTATTTACGTTTGTACTCTATTGGCTCTTACAAGAACAATTCTTTTACCTTCTAATGTGTTCATTTTAGCTGGTATACTAATATGTACATACGTAGTATAAGCTTGCTACATAAACCTTATAAAATAGTGTCTTAAACGAGTTTTATATTTACTAGATTTCATGTACCATCTCGGTCACACAGGATGCCAGAACAGTGTAATCATTGCAAATCGTCGATTAGGGGTGAGTCTGACTTGAAACTCCAAGGAGCATGTGGAAGCCAAAGCGATCCGCATCCGTTCACTTGTGATATATGCTATCACAGAAAACGGCGGATGAACTGCGATATCTGTACGCAAAACGAATTTATCATTTGCAATGTTGTCAACTGGTTTGCTTTAACAATTCCTTTTTTGTCAATTGGTTTTTAATAACATGCATTTAGTTGGTTTTACTTGATCTAATTGGATAATGAAAAATGTATACGAGTATTTATTGGATGACGATCCAAGGGACGATCTTGGAATTTTATCAAAATCAACTGAAAAAAAAACATTTTGCTGTACTTATAAAAAGTGTAACGGTACTGACATGTTTATATTCAATATACAGTAGATACATTAGAAAGTTAAAGCCAAAAAATCTCATTCGTTTACTTTTGGGCAGTATACCTACAAAAAATATTTCCATTTATTGAAAATTTAATTTAATACTTGTTGCCAGATACAAATTTAGCTATCGCTCCATATAATTTTGACACTAATAAATTAAAAATTGACACTTCATTTAGTTACGAATTGAAAACATGAACGTTTACATGTATGTACTGCGTATGATCGGCGTTTTCAATGATTTCTATTTTTGAAAACTTTCTTAGTGACATCCGCACACTTATGTCTTTTTCGAATTATTATCCGGAAGACTTTCGGACTCTTCTAAAAGTGTTCGTTTGGTACTTAAATGACAGTTCCTCTCCTGCTTTTGGCTTTGAGTTTAGAATCAAAACCAGAAGCACTGATAAAACGAACACCACAAACGTCAAAATCGATAAATGTAATTTTTTCTTGCTGATACATTAAATAATTCTTCAGTTTTGACTAGATTAGCTGAAAATGATAACCAAATTTAATTAAACAAATAAATAAATAAAAATTTGGTATTATATATGAACATATTTCAATGGCTAATATTGTTTTTATTCCATCCCCTTCATCTAGGCCGTAGGAAATACATATACAATACATATACAACGACAAAAACACTTCAAATTCAAATGTGATGTGCTTGCTTTTTCGATTGTCATCCAGGTTTGAAGAACACTTCCGCATTACCAAACGAAAACGACAATAGAGTAAAGAGCATAAAGTGGGTTTCGATGAGTGATTGAAAGAAAAAAAATTATTGGAAGAAGTAAAATCAAGACAAATGGAATGACTGCGCAATATGACAGTAACACAGTAAACCAAGATTGAGGAGTTGTGTGAACCCAGAGAATACTAAAAGTTTAAAGTGCCAAAATTTCTGGGGACTTAAAAGAAATCGTCGACAAAATGAAGAAAATATGGCTTTAAAGTGAAAAAATTTTGTGTAAATAACAAAACAATGAAGAAAGAGATAAAGAAACAGCAAAAATATTGAGACAATTTGAGTTGGTGTACACAAATTAAGTAACAAAAAAAGGAGGCAATACGTAAAAAAAAGGAATGCCTGAAACAGATGTGTAGAAGGGATGCATGCGTCGCTGCACCCGCGACACACGTGCACATTTTTCGAAAAATATGATGCCTAGTTCCGTCAAAACTAAAATTTTTTTTTAAATTTTATTTTATTTATCTATTTAATATTTCATTAAATTTTGTATACCTCATAAATAACTTGTTATACGATGAGCAGGTTTTATCATATAAAAACTTATTTGTCTTTTCAAATTCAATTAATTCATCTTTCCTTTTTGCAAATTGTTTTTGTTTACATCAATTCAAAAATAAGCCAGACTATTATTATTTAAGTAATTTTTTTCTGCGTAGTGGCTGCAAGTAGAGACAACTTGCAGCACGAATTGACAGGCAGCTAGCAGTATCTCATATTCCACATAAAATCAGTCCGCTGCATGGCTTTCGCTGCACATCAGTTTCAGGCATAAGAGTATGTGTTTTTGGGCAAGCGTATATACGCTTATTTCCAGTTAGCAGTAAAAAGTCAGCACTCCAAAAAACAACTGCCAGAGTATCATTAGATTTCATAGATATCAGTGTGTCAAATTGTTGAAGCCTAGTATAGGCTTTTGGTCATGTGGGGTATGTATAGCATGCAATTTGTATACCCTATCATAAGGGTATATTCATTTTGACACATAGTTTGTAACACCCCGACGAATATTAACGTCGTAGACCCATAAAAGTATATATATTTATGATCAGGACCCAACCCTAAGACTAATTAGCAATGTCCGTCCGTCTGTCCGTACGCAATTTTTAGGCCTTTAAAATTGAGCTACGAAGCTGAAATTTGGACCACATATTCCCTAGTGCTCCGAAATGCTTAATTGTACAAATCTTTTAAATATGCCTACTGCCACGCCCACAATTTAGAAAACACCGTTTTAAAGCTAAAGTTAGAGACAATTAGCAATGCCTAACTCCTTTATAAGTTCGTCATAGAAAGTTTTTTCCTACGCCTACTTTTTGTGGGCGGATATTTGGATATTTTTCCAATATATCGCCCATACAAAGTTTTTGGCCCCGCCCATTTAAAATAAAATGCTATCCATTATGTTCTTAACGCTTTTTTCTTTAGGGCATATAGGGATATGGATAGGGTATTGTACTGTTCGCCCCAAGCGGGCCGTAGCCTTTTCTTTTGTTTTTTTTTTTAATTTTTGTTAATCATTTATTTATGTTTCAAATGTTTCGTAAATACCTAAAATATGAAAAGATGTATCTGAAAATTGATTGGTAGATTATAATACACAACGAGCTTTTCATTAATTAACCATTTATTGTCTTAACATAAATGAATTATTTATTTCAATATTAGCCGTGTTTTTTTTTTTGGTAAGCGTGTACACTCTTTTTTCAATTTATAATTATGTACCTTACGGTTAATATCTTATATTATACGAATGACGTTTTAAAAAAAGTTAATTCTTTATTAACATTTATGCAACCACTTTTAAGACGCGTTATAGTCAGCTTACTAATTTACTAAGTTTCAGGATTACTATTTTAATCTAAATTTACCAAACAAAAAACATTATATATCTTGTGCGCAATCCTTTTGAACAAGCCTACAATTGGCAGTTCCATTCCAAACTTGGAATGAACTGAAATCCATTTATGACAATACCATTTCTACTGTCATTCGTATGTATCGTTTTTATGGTCATGGTCCTCAGTAAATGTAAATCGTGAATGGTGTTTTGTAGTTTTGTTAAAATTTAAATTGTGTTAAATTGCGTGATAAACCAATTAAAACCAAAATCGCACTGTTTAAAGAAGGATTTTTAAAATTTGGTAATTCAATCGTATTAACTATTAATTTAACTTTAATTAAATATATTTATTACAAAGTTGAAATTATCCAGGTTCTCTAATATATGTCATCAGTAGTACTTTTTTTTCTTCATTTGGATTGATATAATATTTTTGTTTATGTGGCAATTGAGGGAAAATGCTTTGTTAGAAGTAAAATCGTTAATTTTTGTGGCGCTGAATTTGCTTACATACAAGGTTATACCTATATTTTATTGTACTTCGATTTATTTGGTTACTCCAACCATAAAACTATAATATGAACTGCAGAAGAAATGGACTATATTTTATTAATTTATGTCTACTTGTTTTTTACTTATCTTGGTACCAACCCTTGAAGAGTTTGTCTGAGTGTAGACAGCCTTCCATCCTTGGCGATCCAGCGCACGCTGATTCCAATTTTCGAGACCAAACACTGTGGCATTACCGAACTTTCTTGTCGTCTATACCTAGGGCTTTATTGTCCATTTGCTAAATGTGACCGAGACAATGAGGTCGACGTGTATTGCCTTTTTGGACTAAATCCACAGCTTAATACAACTCATAAAGTTCTGGGTTATATCTTCTCCTTGCACACAGTACCAAATATCCGTGGTGATCTTTCGAAAGAGCCCAACATAAACTTTCTTTTCTTGCTTTTACGCCCACAAAAAGTGGCGGCTCCAAAAAGTTATATGGCAAACTGATGAAGGAGGGCAGGGCAGTGCCTAAGGGTGGCAGTGGGCGTATCAAATAAATTGTTCATACCCAAAATATATGGTCAAAATTTAGCTTGAATTTAAAGGGCTAAAAATTGTTTACGGACAGACGGACATTGGTAAATAGTCTTACGTTTTGGTCCTGTTCATTATATATATGGTTTTAGGGTCTTGCGACGAATATTAAGTGGTATTACAAACTATGTGTCAAAATTAATGTAACCTGAAGATAGGGGATAGGAGCAAGGGTCCATCTCCAATTTTTACCCCAGTTACCGAGGATTTACGGAAAGCCCAACATAGGTGTACCCTGACACACATTAATGCACAATAACGTTAAAAGATGTATCAGAAACTTATTTTATAGAAGAAATAATGTCTGTTATTGCGTTATTATAAATGAAAACGAAATAATGTCTGTAAATGGTTAAAATTATAGTTATCTATTTTTGACCTGCAGTTGACTTTCCTGAAAAAAAATTTTAATAAAAATCATTTTGTTTGTTTTATTTTATAAAAACGCCTAATAATAAAGAAAAAATGTTTTCATAAGTTTAGAGAGAAACTCATAGATTTTATGATAATTGCAAAAACCTTGACCAAAAAGTAATGCAATTCAATGAAAATAATGCAAAATGATTCTCGCAGTGTTAATTTTGGATAATACGACCCAAAGCGCTATTTGGTAGAAGTTTATCTTCACTGTTCCAAACATGAACCGGATTGCAGCAAGTGCTCTCTATTGAAGTAACAAAGTGCGGGCATTAATGACGAGTATTGCGGTTGAATTGTTGAAGAGGTTGAATGCACTGGCTATTTCCTTAGAGAACTTATGATGGAAGTAACGATAAAACAATGACAGGTAGGAGACATTGCGACGGTGACTAAGAGTGTCAAGCGAGGTGGCGATATCTTGATTGCCAATAAGTTTTATCGCGCGTTTTTGAATTCTATCAAGTAGCTCCAAATATGTTATTGGTGCACCTGGCGAAATATGAGCGTTGTATTTCAGTTTTGAGCGAATAAACACCTTATAAATTGTAGCCAGATCAGAAGGGGCGAAATATTTCTTGCATCGCTTGAGGAAGCTTAGACATTTCGCAGCGTTCTTGGCGACGTTGCATATATGGTCATTCCAACGAAGCATTTTGTTTTGGAAGCATTAAATTCTATTCATTGCGGGCAAATTCTTTAAAATGCTGAATCAAACTGTATACATTACCACTGCGATGTTGTTACTTATAGTTTGCATAATATAATGCAATATGTGCGTTGCAAATAAAGTTAAAGCAACACATATTCTACTACAGATCGTTCTGTGAATTAACAATTGCGATGATCAAAATACAGATGCATATTTTATATTTGATTTCAGGGATAAAAATTGGTAAAATCGTATTGGAATAATAAAATTAAGACTCGCATTTGCAAATATGTGTCTAAAAACATATTCAAATTTCAAATAAATTTAACTTCCATCAAATAAAGTGATTGATAAAAGTGCATCTGTATTTGGGAATTGTCCTATAATTTTAAATGATTTGGGAATTGTTTATGAATTTAATTGGATTATGGTTTGCTTTAAAAAATGCGATAACAGCTCCACTATGTTTGGAAATAGTCTATGAATTTAATTGGGTGTAATAGGATTTATTCAGGATGGTTTTTGGAGGTAGGTTGGTGCAGATAATTTAATAATAGATACAACTTGCAGTACGAATTAAAGTGCAGCCAGCAATGTGACATATTCTATACAAAAATCAGTTTGCTCTTAGATTTGGCTGCAATTTATTACAAATAATAAATTGAATTACTTTTTTGTCATAATTAAGTCGAAGAGAACATATTGTATTAATTAATTATTCTCGACAACTGATGAAGGAACTGGTGCAGGAGTGTTTTGGCCAAGAACGAAACATTGTGAATCCATGGGCAAGAGTTTCAGCATCTTCCAAGCAGAAATATGCGCACATAGAAAGATGTGTTCGAATCAATCTCGAAAAGAATTACAGAAACTGTAACATAGCAATTATACATAGTTGTGTACATGTCATTTGTTTTGCCAGCTCTTTCGATTACAATATTAAAGAAATAAATGTATGCCACATGGTTATCTGTACATCAATTGTTTTACTGCGATTATATTCGCGTAGGTACAATATATCTAATATATATCGAGAACTGATGAAGGAACTGGTGCAGGAGTGTTATGGCCAAGAACGAAACATTGTGAATCCATGGGCAAGAGTTCCAGCATCTTCCAAGCAGAAATATGCGCACATAGAAAGATGTGTTCGAATCAATCTCGAAGAGAATTACAGAAACTGTAACATAGCAATATGTCAACATAATGTCAGACAGTCGAGCAGCTATCAAAGCACTGCACTCCTTTGTCATTAATTTGACATTAAATCCAAACGAGGAAAGGGGCAGCAACACTCTTCATAGGACCTGAACCATTCTGCGGTATAGGGGAACACACACTGCACGAAGAATTCAGGAAATCGGAAAAGGAAAAAAGGGCTAGAAAAGTTCTTAGGAGATTATAATCTCAAAAGATGCATCAGCCTTAGTAAAAATAACCTACGTATTCTAACTGGTTTCCTAACGGGGCATTGCAACCTCAGGGAACACCTTAGGAAGATAGGGATATCAGATGAAGGTCTCTGCAGATTCTGCAATAAGTCCACGGAAACTCCAGAAAACATACTGGAATCCAGCTGGGCACTGACCCTAAAAAGGTTAAAATATATGGGGATAACCCCAAATTTAAGAAAAGGATTTACCAACCACGGATCCACTACTCATTCTCAGATTCTTAAAGGAAACTGAACTGGATGATGTGCTCTTAAAAGCTTTGAGGACGAAAATATTGTACTCCGTGCAAAGCTTTATAAAATAGAACACGGACTTCCGTTATTCATGCTAAGCTTCGAG
The DNA here is from genome assembly GCA_963576555.1 of Ferdinandea cuprea. Taxonomy (NCBI): domain Eukaryota; kingdom Metazoa; phylum Arthropoda; class Insecta; order Diptera; family Syrphidae; genus Ferdinandea; species Ferdinandea cuprea. Next base: position 82,727,657 of record OY754958.1, on the reverse strand, counting down.
AAATCCGAAAACTTAGATAAAATAAATAAAATTAAATCTATATTTAATAAACTTAAAACGATGTTGATCGGTTAGCGTACCAGATTGCATAGACTTTTTTATCGCATAAGGAGTATCTGAAAACTCAGTCAAAATTGAAGAAAGTTTTGATCTGTCTTCTGACCATTCGCCGGTCATTCTGATAATTACCAGCGGAGGTTTACGCGAAAATGACGGTCCACCAAAACATACTAGCAAAAGAACTAATTGGGACTCCTTTAGAAAAGACTTCATAAATAAAATCGATCTGACAGTATCCCTTCGAACACCTTCGACTCGAAGACGAAGTGAATCAATTTATCGATGCCCTGCAAAGTTCAGCGTGGAACAATACTCCTCATAAAAAGAGAGTAACTACAAGTAACGAAATAATATATCAATTACTGATTTAGTAAAGGAAAAACGAAGAGCGCGTAAAAAAAGACAGCAATCTCGTGCTCCGCAGGACGTCTCTCATGCCTTTGACAAAGTACGGGATTAAAATATAAACTAAACAAAGCTCTCCCAAAGCAATTATATGAGATCCTAAGCTCTTATTTAGATGACAGATTCTTTCGTGTTAAACAAGGGAACGAGTACACCGAATTCAAATAAATCGCGGCGGGAGTTCCACACTTGGGCCCGATTTTATTCCTGTTTATATCCCGCAACTTTCGCGGATGATACGGCTATTCTAGCTGTAGATAATTCGATTCAGTCCGCGACAAATAAGCTTCAACGATTGGCTGATTGAAAGATTTCTTAAACTCAGCATGCAAAACAAGCTGCTTTTATACAAGCAAGTTCTCCAACCGGTTTTGATGTAATGTTAACATTTGCAGACTTTCCAGAAAAAAGTCCTTAGAAAAATCGTAAATAATCCGTCGTATATCAGAAACGCCGATATCCACAGAGATCTAAGTATAACTACCGTTGAAGACGAAATACGAAATTTCGCGCGTAAACAACACACTCGCCTAATTGGCCATTGCAATGACGCTGTACTACAGATTCTAGATCAGAGAAATCTTGTGCGCCGATTACAAAGGATAAAACCTTTTGAATTAGCCCAATAGAATATAACCGCATGTTATTGTCGGTATAAGCAGGTGCTTCCGCTGGGATATTTCCCAAACGTAATTAAATGTTTAAATTAAAACTGCTTGATAGGCATGAGCCTAGTTGTAGTATAACGTTCTCATGGTCCTCATAATGTCCCATGGAAGATTTTCCACCCTGGGAAAAAAAAATATTTGAACGCCTGAAACCTTTTGTCAACAACCTAATTAGCCTCTATCACAGCGGTTTCAGGCCCGGAAAGTCCACTCTCGACCAAATTTTTACACTGCGGCCAGATCCAGATCGATACTCACCAACTTTTAATTGATTTTAAGGCCGTGTCGATAGCATTAATAGAGACGAACTATACAAAGTTATCTCTGGTTTTGACATCCCCACAAAGCTCGTCCGTCTGTGCGGGATGACGATGGAAAACTCTCGCTGCTCCGTTAAGGTTGGTACCGACTTCACAGAAGTTTTCGATGTCAAAAAAGGATTCCGAGAAGGTGACGCGCAATCATGCGACTTCTTCAAAATAATACTTAAAAAAATTGTAAGAAAGTCAAAAGTCAACTGCAGTGGCACAATTTATTTCAAGTCTGTGCAATTGCTAGCATACGCTGACGACATAAACGCTGGTGCGTTTACTAGTACTGAAGCTGAAGCAAAAATGGGATTGGCAATTAACGAGGCAAAAACCAAGTATCTGCTGTCGACAAAAAGGGACACACAACATCGACGAATCTGACAAAACGTCACAATAAACAGATACAACATTGAGGTAGTCAGGGACTTTATATACCTCTGCTTCGCTATACGATCTGACAACTTATCGTAAAGTAAAAAATTAAACGAAGGATAACTGTTGCCAACCGCTGTTTCTTTTGGTTAAGACGGCAATGGAGTAGTAAGTCCCTCTCCCGAAACACCAAGATAACCCTATACAAGACCCTTATCATCCCAGTCCTGCTGTACGGCGCTGAGGCATGAACCTTATCACAAGAGGATGGGGATATTCTTGGTCGTTTCCAGCGTAAAAACCTTCGCAAAATATAGAAGGAGATTCAACGACGAACTATACGAGCTATACAGCGACATCGACTTAGTGAAAAAACTGCGCTAGGACATGTAGAGCGAATGGACAACAACGCTCAGGCCCGCAGAGTCTTCGACACCACCTCAGAGGGAACTTGGAGATAGATAGATTATTTTGAGTTATTAATTTCCTTTCATATATATATAACAATTGTTTACAAACAAAAATCTTTAAAGCATGGCTTTGCCGTCTGCTCGTTTGACATTTAATTAAAAGTATCATTTATTTATAATTTGTTTTGTTTTTATTTTTTTAGAAAGCTTCATTAATAATTTGGTCTCTATAAGTTAAAGCTGTTTGGTAATAATTGAAAAGTAGCTTATCATTTCTTTCACAATTGAGGAGTGCTATCACTTCTGCTTCAGATATTAAGTCGTTGCCTAGAAATCCTCTTCGTATTTCCTTTAGGATAGGACATTTTCCAAAAGAATGGATGACATCTCCTCTTTCAGAAAGATTGCATATGCTGCAATATATAGGTAGATCCTTTCGATGCGCAATATAGTTCAGCTTCACCAGCTCTCCTCTCATTTTGAAAATCGAAGAAATATGTTCTTGGCTGTTTTTATTGTGAAAGTAATTGCGTTCACACAAATTATGGTTAAGGACGCTATATATCGATCTATGTACTGAGGATGTAGCCATATTGATATAGTCTTCTCTAAGTTTATCGTCTACTGCTGCAACAAGTTTATAAAGGACATCTTTATTAATAACCGCCAGTTTCATCCACCAAATGCAAATTCATTCTGCAGTAGGCCGCAAGTTCCTCCAGTTTTTCATACCACAGATTACCCTTTTGGATTATGTGTTTCGCTATTCTTTTAGGAAGTCTCTCATCCGCCATTCCTAAAATAACAATCATAACAGATTCAGCCACCGATTGAAACACTTTGTATTTAACACATTGCGCTGTGTGTCTATTTGAAAAACAATTTTTCCAAGTTGCGCATATTGCGCTCTTTGATTTTATTAGCTTATCTTTGAATTGCTCTTCCATATTTAAATTGCTTGTTATTATAACTCCGAAGTACTTATATGATCGCATTACTTCAATGGGTTCTCTATTAAAATGCCATTTCTCACTTCGGGAAGTCCTGCCGAAACCCTTTTTGAATATCATCACTTTTGACTAATTCAGATTCACTGTCAGATTCCACAACCGGCAGTACACATCGAGTCGGTTAATCATGAGTTGTAATGTTTCAGGTGAATATGCAAAAAGAACCACATCATCCGCAAATAGAAGAGTCTTAATCCAAAGTTCAGCAATTTCTATTCCACCAGATAGAAAATAAGTCAGATCGTCAATGTAGAGCGCAAAAAGTAACGGGCTTAGTGTACATCTTGGCCTTACTCGCATTTTTGTTTCAAACCATTCCGAAGCATCTTCTCCATTCCAAACTGACGATTGGGTCCCATCGTAGATATTCTGGAGTACTTTTCCAAATTTGTGTGACATTCCAATATTATAAAGTTTAAAGAACAAGGCTTTTCGGTCGATCGTATCAAAGGCTGCCTTGAAATCCACGAAAAATACATATAATTTCTTTTTCTGCTCGATAAATGTCCCGGCGATGCTTTGTAATATAAAAATATTATCTACGGTCGAATATCCACTGCGAAATCCTGCTTGATATTCATTTAGCAATTTCCTGTTATCAGTCCAGTGTGCCAATCGATTATTTAAAATTTTTGTAAAAACCTTATAAGTTCCATTGTGAAAGGATTATCCTCGGTAATTGGATGGATCCGATATGTTGCCTTTTTTATGTATGGGGAATATAATAGATTCCTTGAACTGCTGAGGTATAATACCCGTTTCCAATATTTTATTAAACGCGTCTGTCAATTTGCTCATGAGGCTATTAGTCGCATATTTTAAAAATTCAATAGAAATTCTATCGGCTCCCGGTGCTTCTCCGTCCTTTAGTTTTTTCATGATTATAAGTACTTCCTCGTAGCTAATAGGCGTATCTAATATATCAATATGATAAGAGGGTACAGCATAATGAATGGGCTTTGCATTTGTAGTTGGATTCAAAAGCGTTCGGAAATGTGCTAACAATTCGCTAGTACTAAGGTGTATACAAATGTGTGGTTATTTATCGTTAAATTTATTTACATCAAGCCAAAACTCTTTCGCGTCCTTACAGCATGAACTTGGAGTGCGCAACTGGAGACAGCTGGCTAAGGACCGGGCTAGTTGGAGAGGCATGTTGATTAAGGTCCAGGCTCACCCCGAACTGTCGCGCCACCTATGTAAGTAAAGCTTCTCCAAAATATCAGCCTGCGGATAGTCGGCCGTTAGGCCTCTATGGACTAGATTTGTAGTTTTATCCTCTTCGCTTGTGAAAGAGTAAGCCTGCACGTCCTCGGTGCCTCTAAGTAGATCCATCAATCTACGACGGAATTCAATGTTGTCGACCCAAAGCCTACTTTTAATTACCCCGATTCACAACTTTATAGGAAATGGAACCCGCGTTCCCTTTAAGTAGGAAACACCCCTGACAATATGAGGCTGCATGTCCTCGATTGCGTTAAGGTTGCGAATTTCTTCAAATCGTTCGGTGCATTGTCCCTCGCTGTTGGGTTCCTTTAACGCTCGTTGGTGGTCGAGTTGCTGATTTCGTTTTGACTGTTGTTGGAGTTGGGTTGTTGGGTGGTGGTAGCTTTGCTGTTGATGGTTATAGCTTTGCTGCTGATGGTTGTAGATTTGCTGCTGATGGTTGTAGGTTTGCAGCTGATGGTGGTGGTTTGGCTGGTGACTGTTGGTGGAGTGAAGTTGGTTGCGGGTGGTTGGTGGGACAATTACCAGGTTCTCCAAGATGGCGAATCGGTTTTCATTGCTGGTGGTGGTTTTCATGTCAGTGCATAGACGGCTGTCGGTGGTGGTGTGTCTTTTGTCGGGTTTTTGTCAGCCGAAATTCGGCTTATCGTTCCTTACGGTTGGCTGTGTTGCTCATTATAAAGTGGTGGGGTCAGTTGATGTGCTGGGCATGTTGGTAATGCCCTTGGCTTGGCTTAGTGATAGAAGTTGGTGAATGGCGGCCACTCTTCTCGGGCTACTGATAACCCTGGGCGTACCTGCCAACTCCTTTTACTTTAAATGCGTGCTCTGGCTTCATTTTGAGTCATAGTCTTATGACTTCTAGACGATGTGTACTTAAGGTACTGGGTACTTTTAATGCTTGAAATTTAAAGTATTGGTATGTAGTAAAGCATTCAATATGACACGTGAAACACATGTGAATTTAGTAATTCGATTGACACCAAACTTTTTTTTTATATAATTAACGCGCACTAAAGGGATTTTTGGTACCCTTATTATGAATAAACACAGTGCGGGCATTAAGCAAATTAAGGGATTAGAGGAAAGAAGGAGATGCCGATGCACATTGGTTTTGAATGTCTGTAAACTGTAATGTGCAGGAAAAACGGAGCTTGTGAAAGCATTCCACATACGTGTAGAACGGCTGATGGGCGCATCTTTATATTTCACAGTGCGTCCGAATATTGGCTTATGGGTGAACGGATGAGCATTCCCGGCATAGCGCGTAATGTGGTTGAATTGATCAAGGGGTGGAATGCAACTGGCTATTTCGTTTGAGTATTTGTTATAGAAATACCGATAAAACAATGACAGGCAGGAGACATTACGACGATGACTGAGAGAGTCAAGTGATTTCGCGATGTCTAGATCGCCAATAAGTTTTACCGCACGTTTTTGACTGTCAAGTAGCTCCAAATATGTAATTGGAGCGCCGGGCCAGATATAAGCGTTATACTCAAGTTCGGGGCGAATGACTCCTTATGAATTGTAGCCAGATCAGAAAGGGTGAAATATTGCTTACATCGCTTAAGGAAGCCTAGACATTTCGCAGAGCGTTCTTTGCGACATCGAATATGTGGTCATTCCAACGAAGGTTGTCATTAACACACATACCGAGAACGAATAATGGCAGAGTATTGGGGTTTCGCTTTAGTGACAGTAGGCAGCATTTTGTTTTGAAAGTATTCAATTCTGCTCTGTTGGTTTTACCCCATTTAAGAATGCTGTCAAGGTCAGAATTTAATGAGCTTAACATACGTTGCCGTTCCAGCTCCACGCCCGAAGACGAGGGACGTGAATCGCAAAACGAATATGCGAAGCTAAGGGTACTGTCATCAGCGATTGGATTAGAAGTGATAGAGACGAGATCATTTATGAATATGAGAAAGATAATCGGAGACAAAACGGAGCCTTGTGAAACACCAGCATTTATTTGGTGGGTTGCAGACTTGAATTGAATGGTCCGAAAGGTAATTTCTAATCCATTGAATAAAGGTATCGTCAATTCCAAATGCTCGCCGAAATTCGCCGATATGATACAATAGTCTGACGAACTTAGTGGCGATAATACATTTACGGTGTATTTATCGGGGTGGGAGGTTAGAAACAAGTCCAGTGTGTTGGCAGTTTGACAGCTAATGTCCGAAATCCGTGTCAGGAAAGATCTCAACATACCTTTTTTGGTTGCTTGTCCAGAATGTCGAAGCCAACTTGAAATCGCTCGCAATGACGATTTCAGTACGAGGAAAAAGGCTCACAATTCTTTGAATAGAAACTGATAGCTCATCAAACTCGTTATAAGTTTAATGCTTATCCAGATTAGGGCTTCTGTAAATAAAACAGTAGTGAATAATTTGTCTACGGACATAGAATTTCAGCCAAATGAAATTAAATTCCAGATTGGAACATTGGCCGTATTGTGGTAGAAGTTGGTAGGCTGAACGGCGAGACAGCGATGTGGAAAGAATAATGGCACTAAGTTATATCCAGGTTGGCTAAAGTGTTTTAAGTCGGAATCAATGCCAACCTGTGTTTCACTCAGTGCCAGAACAGCTGGTTTACTGTTGGAAACATGAGCGTACAAGGAAAACAAATTAGATCTCAGCCCACGAATGTTGCTCACAAATTCTATACAAACTTTACATTACAATAAACAAACATAAAAAGCACAAACTCCGAAGCTACCTAAGCTGAGACGTCAGGTGAAGATCTCCTTACGTTGGCTTTGAAAAATGAATCACTATTGGTGTTATGCCCACAAAAATATCGACACCAAACGGCCCGCTATTCGCCAAATGCTGGCACTACCCAGCAATAGCATGTGTAAACATGATGCACTTGCTATGGCCAAGCAGAGTCAGCAGCAAACGAATGGGGAAAGAAATGAAGGAACCACACACTGTGCACTTGTTTTTGTTTTTTTTTTATATTAATTTCGCGTTACACTTTAGATGTTGTTGTTGGTTTGAATGCGCGCGGAGATAATTATTTATTTTTTTTACACAAATTGACACAATTGTTTTTTTTTGTGTATTAAACATACACCAAACGGACACACCAAATAAAAAAAGAAAAACAAACCGGCGGGACGCAGATCGGAACTCGATAACATATTAATTTAAGTTTGCATGAAGGTTTCTCTTATGTTCAATCCCGATAGATGACGCTGTAGTGGTATATAAAGTTTTTCGTATCTATGGTGCGATTTGGTTCAAAAGAATGTCACAGAATCCTCCATATGCTTATAGCCAAGTAAATTTTATGTGATCTGTACTATGTTTTTTTCCCACCCAAACTTCAGAGCTAACTTCAAAGCTAAAAATAGTAGTTTTTTAATTTTTGTGTAATTAAATTAGGTCCACAAAATATCTAAAGTGGTTTTTGTAGCTATATCTAACAGTTCTGAAGTTATATCACTTAGAGTAGTTATACCTCGAAATCGGGCATTTTTACTTTAACTGGATATTACTTGCGTTGGGGTGATAGTAGACCCCACTACCATACCATTTTATTTTCGTCAGGTTCCCATTAATTTCATCCTAAAAAAGTTTTTTCAATGCTGAGATATTCTGATGTGACTTATATGTATATAAAAGAGGAGATACTTTAATTTAAAGTAAGCGTATGTAGATTTATGGCGGCCACTAGAGTGCGACTTAATTTTAAACTTTTGAAATTGCTGTCTCCCATCCCGTCAATTAGTTCCATCTTATAAAAAAAAATTAAGAAAAAAAAAATTATCCAAATCGTATTAAAGTTTAGAGGTCGCTACCGAGTTTTGAAAATACACCGAATCACTAGAAACGTTTTCGGTTTAAAAGCCAAACTTTTTTTATTTAAATTTTTAATGTCCGTTGACAACAGCACTAGCTTGAATAATATTGTAACTGTTTTATTCAATGTATCAGTCATATGCAAGGCCATACATATATATTTTCGCCAACCGCTCATGTAGTTTGTTTGGCCTACTTGATGTAAGTTGACTGATTGTGTTGTTATTTTCGACTAGACAGACATGTTTTATCATGTTCTATGTAAATAAACGGCTTTGTAACAGTATTTCATATAAATTTAGAGTTGGCTGCGACAGGGCGGGTGTTATTAAATAGTGATTATGCCGACAGCTAGTTCTGATAAGGGAAAATTTTTAAAATCAGGTAACGTAACCACCAGAAAGAAAACCGAAATATGGTTGATCGGACAAATATCATCATGGCTTAGTGAAAGAATGTTACCTTCAAGGAAAGAAGTTATTTCAATGTTCTTTCATTATAAACAAATTTAAAAGCAAACTATTAAAAAAGCAGCTCATTCAACTGCAAAAAGTGTTATACAAATTTGGAATAAGGCCCGTATTCCAACAAAACGGAGTGATCATGTTGCTGATAAAGTGGAAGGTATTTTTAGAGAATGGGAGAAGTTATAAAAAAATAAAGACAACAAGGCGAAGCGTTCAGAAGGATTACAAAAAAAAAGAGAATGACTGGGCGGAAGCACTGGGTAATCTATTTGATATTGCACATGCTAACGCATTACAAGTGATCAACATAAAAGAGGACAAGAAATTCTAAATTGCTCAACGGGAAAAAGGACGTCGTGGAAAGATGGGTAGTGTTGATTTAGTTCTGATGGGAGGAGTTATTTTTTGGGAGGAGTTACTCAGAAAAAAATGACATTTAAAGCTCCTACTGGATTACACCGTGTTAGATGGATGGCAAAAGCCATCTACTCCCTCAAAGTATGGATGTTCCGAAGCCAATTGATATTAACAAAAAGAGAAGAACATGCAATTTTGGACATTTGCCTATTCGTTGTGAGAATTTACGTTAAGGTCTTGATAACTGCCCCCGATTCAACATCAGCTCCAAGACATGATCTTGAGGTGCTCAAAAAACTTGATCATTATAAAAATCTAAATGAATTTATTTCAAAGGTTGCTCTTCAAAAGTTCCTTGGGCATCTTTGGTACTTGTCGGAAGAACTTGTGGCTTTTGGATTTTTCGATGCTGGAGTCTCCAATGAAACGAAAAGGAAGATGGTTCGGGCTCTCGAAACTGAGGGAGTAGAGAATCCCTTAAAGCGAATAACTGTGGACATTACTAATATACAGTCAAAAGGGTTGGATCATTTCGTAAGCTCTTTCGTAAGCTGTTCTTTGATATTACGGGATTTTCTTCTTTGCTCTTGAGTAAAGATGTGAATGAGTGGCCCAATGACAAGCCCTACAATGAACTGAAACATCTCGTTCACCACATGAGAGTAGTCAACGACATAGCTGAGCGAGGAGTTAAGCTTATGGATGAGTGCAATAAGCTACACACTAATAGCGAAGAACAGAAGCAATTTCTTTTATTGGCAGTTAAAGATTTCAAAAAGAAGTATCCTGACAGGAAGAAATCAACATTGCTGAAGTGAAGTAATGATCTGGATTTATATTTATTTGTTAATTTGATACTTATATTGATGTTAAATAATTAAAATCGAAATTATAAAAACAAACTTTAATTTTGATTTATATTTTCAATAATCTGTTATTTCATTGAGCACCCTGTAATATTTGGTTGGCGGTAGGAACCTCTAAATATTATGCGATTTTTATAATATTTTCAGAATTCTTGTTTTTCATGAGAAGGAACAAAATGGCGGGTTGGGAGGATCAAAATTCAAGAAAAAAATGTTTTTGGTTATAATAAGGCGCACCCTAGCGGCCCGCTGTATATTTTTTTTTAGTTTCGAATGCGAAGCTACGTAAGTACTTGTGAGAACAATTAATTCAAACTTTATTTTTATTATTTTAATTTGGAACTTTAATTCAAAAATACAAAGATAAATTATATTGCACAGAAATCTTTTCTCTTATCAAAAATAAAGAAGAAGAAAGAAAGGAAGACACGGCAATGCTTGTTTAAACCAGAATAAATAGATTCAAATTGACGAATGAAAAAGTTTTCCTGCGACACCTGGTAGAAAAAAAATTAATATGTCTAGACCTACACACGTTTGACAGCTATTTGATTTGCATATGACTTCAATTAGAACTATAAGTTGTAGATGGAAGTCAATGAAGTATTTTATCTGCGAAATAGTCAATCTACTTGTTAAAATATATTTTAATTTGCAAATAAACACATTCTTCAGATATATAAGCGGTTAGAATGGTTTCCGCTAGTAGAAGTTAACAGAAAATAAGATCAATGTGAAATGTGGTCGAGGATTCTAAAATAAATTTACTTGTTCTAATATTTAGGTGGTTGCTTTACTATAAGTTTTTATAATGAGTTCTAAATATAATGTTTATATTTTTATGTTATGGGATGCAACATTTAGTTTATTAATAATTAGATTTCCATTACTCTTTGAATTATGTGTAAAAATATAAATTTAATATTCCCTATTTTTGTAATATATATTGCACACACTCCTATAATAGATGCTTTTGTATAAATTATTATCCAATATTATTATTTACTTAGTAAAATATCCGTTTTTCCACTGCTCTTTGTTGTTTCCAATTGGAAATCTTACCAACTGTCAAAATCTACAGCCATCTACCGATGCGGAATTTGGCCGCCAGGGTTAAGCCTCTATTCGTCAAATAAGGTGAAGGTGAATGTTAAATACCGTGCCAGTGTGCTCACATCACTTCTCCTCCAGTGTTACGATATGGTTTAAACTTCTGTCACTGCTCTCTCGTTGATTTTAAAATTAACTTGGTTTACGTACGTATTTACGGTATTACGTACGCAATTCTGTGTTCTGATAACTTTCTTGATTAAATTAGTTGGTTCTGAGCACAGATGAGGAATTAACCAGATAGTCAACTCGAGAGAGAATCTCTCAGCTCGCCTACAAGCTAAGTCGAGCTGAAAATACCCACATAATTTGCACTAATATGAGTTTTTATGTGCAAATCAAATGGGAACCATGCACACATGTATCGAATTATATGGGTTTTAATGGGAGCGGCCATTGAAATGAAATGAAATATATTTTTTATAAAATAAGTTGGGAACAGTTGATGAAATTCAGCAGAATACACCTCACAATTTGGGTCTATAAAATTTATAAAAAAATACTTACCACACAATTAATAACATAATAAAATATTATAATATTGAGAATAACTCTATGTTTTAACTAATTTATTCTAGTTTTTAATGAAAAATAATCAAAATAATATTGATTAAAGTGACTAATATATAATAAGTAAATTGATCATACATTTTCGGTTGACAATAAATTTAAGTATAACTATACAAACACAGATTTCGTAGGTTATGGATGGTAATATTGAAGCAGCTTAGTACTTTTACATAATTGGGACTTGTTTTCAAACTTTAATATAAAGTGATCCAAGTTCTTACAAATATTATTGTTGGTACATGAAAACACTTTTTAACACAATATTTGCAATCACTTACTAGTATTAGTAGTAGTAAATTGATTTGTTTATTTTCATAAAAAAAAATACAAAACGTTATAACTTGACAAATAAAGTCGTTTATTGGAAAGAGTAGCTAATTAATTGAATATATAATTACAAGGTAACATAATGTGCATGATAATTTATGATTTGTACTCAACTACCAAGCATTTTCGATAGGAAAATGTCGCCACAATATATTTATGTAATGCATTCCAGCTACCCTAAATAAAGCATATTATCTTAGATAAACAATTTCCAAAGCCAAACAATTTCAATGACTAAACGTACAAAGTTTGTAGCATAAATTATTTGAAAAACGATTAAAAATACTTTTTTCTAGCTATAAAAGTTGAAACACATAAACTCAACACATAAACGCAGCACTTCCTATTTCCCAACACATCCGCCGTGACCAGCTGTTTATGTTGCGATTTGGAAATGTTGCAAAACTCCCCACACTTATTTTTGGCGGATTAATAATCAAATTAGATCTAACTTCATGTGTCTTGCTCATACGTATTCACAGAAAGGAAAACTGAGAGAGGATTTTGGGACCATTATTAAATATTTTTTGCGGGTTGAAAGTGATAGGGGAATGCAGAGTTGGCTATCAGGTAAATTCCTCATTTGTGGTTCTGAGTGTTTGTGATGAAGTCGATAGGGCTGCGACTGATGAAAACAAATCGTCGGTTAACAGATGCGCTGTTCTTTACTTTAATGGATTTCGAAATCGAACCAAAATAAAATTGTTGTGTTCCACAACATGATTGATTTTGTCGATTTCAAAGTGGTTTCAAATCGATCTGTGTCATTCGATGTGTAATGGTGAAAACAGAGTAAGAAATTAAATTTTAAACAGGTTTTTTTTCTTTAATTTTACAATTGATAACAATTGAACTTTTGTTTTCAGCTTTTATAACATACGCTAGCCTCTCCAATTTCAAAGGGATTAGATATATCTCCCAGCCTTCGTCTGTTTATTTTTTCTTGTGTGTATAGAACACTGAAAATGATTTCACTCGATTTGCAATATCGATTTAATTTTACTTGATTTCTGGAACCTAGCTGATATTAAAAAAGTGGAAGTGGGGGTCTCCTCATCGTCCTCCTATGTCGTTTAAAAAAAATGTAATTTTTGGTTTTCTCGACCTCAATTTTTGTTATCGTGAAAAACATATAAATTTTCAATCAGATGACGTAAATATTGTTGAATATTATATGGCAGCAGTACCTGGATGGAAAAATGTCTCAAAAAATGAATAATTCCTTTCAAAAATCCCAAATTAAATCTCTGAGATCCTTGAAACAAAAATAAGTTTTAAAAATCCCAAAACAAACCAAAGTATTAGTGGCTGCATTTCGATGAACGCAACCATACATCCATATTTTAATGCCTATTCAGTGCAAAAAGTGTAAAGGGCCATCCGCAATTGGCATATGCAAATTCTGTGCAAAGTACGAGTGTACCCTTTTTATTCTGACTCATATAAAATCTGCCTGTCTCATGCGACATGACTTTCATTCCCATAAACGTGTAGCCAGGTACTTAAACCAACCGCAATGTGCACCTTTGCACAGGAATTTAGAAGTTTCAAAAGAATTGTACAATGAGAAATTTCAGAAGTTTCTTTAAATCCTTTTTTTCATACCTAGCGAATTAAGGAACAAAAACAAATTTGAATTGAAAAATTTTACGGGAATCCTGAGTTTTGTACCGTATTATCCTTTGAGTTTTTCTTTGTAGCATGTCCGTAATCCCAGCAGCACTGTTGGGAGTATTCGCGTCCAGAGCGGATTTTGATGGCACATAATTGCTGCTTTTAATGTTCGATGCCTTTTCTCCACCAAGCCATTTGCCTGCGGATTATATTCCGTGGTACGGATGCGTTTTCCACCCAGAAGACGAGAGAGTAAAATATGACTGTTCTTAATGTCGACAAGTAGACCATGTTTGCGGAGAAGATCAGCGCCTGTTATTGGATAAGGCGTCGGCGATGCAGAAGATCCAACGGATGGGGCGACGTAAGCCTATGTTCAGAGTTAGAGCTCGCTCTCTGTCGGTTTGAATTTTGCTGCGTAAATTTGTGATTTCGTAATATATGTTTTGTCTGCACCGAAAGGAGGAACTGTCGAAATATCCGTGCCGGTGTCGACGGGAAAAGATATGGTCTAGATATGTTCCGGAGATATGGTCTAGTATGAAAAGTCGACGGGGGCATGTTGCACCAACAGTATTCGCCGAATCGACTGGTGGTGATTGATGCTTTCCTGGCTTTGCGGCCATGATTTTGCACCTTTTAGCGTTTTCACCAAATCTGCGATGGTAAGAGCAAACTGGGAAAGCTGGGAATTTGCTTTTCTTTGACTTCGAACTGTTGTGTCGTCCAGGAGTGGTATTGCGAGAACGGTTGTCTTTGCCACTGGCTTTGAAACGGTCCACCTTCTGCGATGGTTTTTCGATCTCTTGAATTTGTTCGTCTACATCTTTGCGTTCAGTGAATCGCGAAATAGGCATAAGTTGGCCGATATTCTGGTGATGTGGAATGTCCGTTATTCTATTTGTAAGTTGGGCGAGGCTGCTGTTATCCAGGCCGTCAGCCGTACTTGCACATGAGGTGGCAATCGAACACCGATCAGCCACAGAGTTCTAGTGAAGGTGGCGTCATAGCCGATGCATCTCCGAAAGATTGTCTGATGGGTGTCTGCTTCCCAGTTCCAGCCCCGAGACAAGGGTTTTAAATTGTCGTTCCTGTAAAATTGAAAAGTGGTTCAAAAGAGCGTCTTTCACAGTCGTATACGTAGCTTGAGCAGGAGGCACTGATATTTTGTAAAGTAGACAGTTATTCTTCTGTTAGAGAACTATGACTCGATGGACGATGGACGCGAACCATAGCTGAACCTTCGTGTTCCAGGACGGTGGTAGTTCTACTCGCTCAACTTCATTCACTTGTGCGTAAACTTGGTATGTATGTTTTCAGACAAGTCGATTTTGCTACCCTCAAGAATGCCTCGAACGCTTTCAGGAAGCTGATCCGAGAAAAGTGAACAAAGAACGGTTTCGCTACAGTGTCCGCCAGCGAGATTTCGCAGTCGATGTAAAAACACAATGGGCTTTTCATCGCCCTGATGTTGGCTTCGGAATAATCTGCGTAAGCGTGTTTCCTGAGAATCGGAGAGCCAATTAATTATTGTTTTTTTTAACGCATCATACTTCCCTTGAGTTGGGGAATTGTCAATTAAATCACCGATCAAATCCAATGTGTCTTCGTTGAGATGTGTTGCGATTAGCCGATATTTTGTTTCGTCTGCTGAAATACGGTGTAGATCGAATCGCATTTCGGCCATTGTGAAATACCGTCAAAGGGGGTTGGCAACTTCATGGTTGCGATGGAACTCATTTGATTTGTGTTTACATTTTGGTGCGCCAGTCCAGCGTCCATGCGGTCTTTTGGTAGCTGTGTCTCGCTGCAGGCCTCCTCGTCCACCTGAGAACTCGTGGCAGCTGTCTCATTTATCATTTTGATTTGTTTCTTTCTTTTTTTTGTTAAATCGGTGTCACCCATTGTAGCGAAAAGGTTCTGTTGAACAATGAATTCGTGCTACTAATTAAACTCTTATTAAATTTACTTTATTCTAATTAACAAAAAACTAGTTACAAACAAACGCCTGCTTGTGCCAAAAAATGAATATCAAGAAAAAATATTTCTGAAAAGAAACTGCGTCGGACGGACGGAAATTCGAACTTGAATACTACAGTGCGCGTGTGCTGGTTACATATGCTACATACTTAAAGATTACAGCGCCATATATATCGGGGAAATGGATCATAATTATAACACAAGAATTTTAATAGTTGTGACATAAATCCAAGTTACACATAAAATATAGCGCCATCTAGACTGGAATATATGATAGTTCATAGTTGATTCAGTACTACAACCGTAATTATAATATCGAATCGATATTTTGGAGAGATCAGTTTATTATAGGTAAGGGTTTTAAATTACTTGTGAATGAAATGGAAATCACTCGAAAACCAAAGATTAACTTTGAAATACGAGTCAATCGGTAACAATACATATGTTCCTCTGTTTTTTTTTAAAAAAATTAGAGTTTCTTTTTGTTTTGTTTTTTGTGGGGAGGGAGATTAGGAATGGTTAAACCACTGCCAACATGATTTTAAATTAAATTTTCAGGAATATATATTTTCTGACTTAAAATAGTTACTTGGATAATAAAACTAATTTCTATTAACACGGACTAGGCCAGGAATTTAGCTAGGTGGCGCTGTATTAGATGGTTGAATTCATTCTTGACATTTGAGTAGAATCGTTGCACGTGGTTAAACCTTGCGTGCTTAAAAACAAATTGATTAAATGAAATCAAAAATAATTTATCGAAACCAACCGAGTCTAGGCAGTAGAACAAGAATTGCTGTTAAGAAGCTGATGAATAACTCTATTAAAGCGGCATTGTCAAAATGCAAAGTTTTTTCACAGCGTTCATCAATTGATTGCTGCGATCATGCGAATTGACACCACTCGATTCTTTTCTCTGGGGCAACGAAGACAGCTAAGCCACATGTATCATGAATGTATCTTTAACTAAGCCAGAATCAATTTTTCTATCTATCTTTTCCTATCTTTCCTATCTGGTCATTCTTACAACGAAACCATTTTATCTCTTCGCGAGATATCTATTTATGTATGAGAACATACGATACATCAACCATCGATCCGCTAGTGATCGAGCCATCGCATGTACATATGTCTTAGCAAGGTACCTATCACTCCAGCAAAATGTTTGTATACCCTATCTTAAGGGTATATTAATTTTGACGCATAGTTTGTAACACCCCTTAAAATTCGCCGTAGCTCCCTAAAAGTATATACATATATTTATGATCAGTATCAAAATCTAAAGTTGCGATCAGACCACAGATGAGGAATTAACCAGATAGTCGACTCGAGAGCGAATCTCTCACCTTGCCTACAAGCTAAGTCGAACTGATAAGCCCCACATAATTTGCACTTATATGGGCTTTTACGTGCAAATCAAATGGGAATCACGCACACATAAATCGAATTATATGGGGCTAATGGCCGCGCCCATGAAATGTCATTTTTTATAGCAAGAAGTTGGGAACAGTTGATGATTTTCAGCAGATTACAACTCACAATTTGGGTGTGTAAAATAAACATGGTCAATATGCGGTGAATATGAACATACTTACCACGCAACTAATAACATAATAAAATATTATAATATTAAGAATAAAGCTGTGTTTTAACTAATTTATTCTAATTTTTAATGAAAAATAATCAAAATAATATTGATTAACGTGACTAATATATAATAAGTAAGTTCATCATACATTTTCGGTTGACAATAAAATTAAGTATAACTATACTAGCAAGGATTTCGTAGATTATGGATGGTTATATTGAAGCAGTTAAGTAACTCTACACAATTGAACACTGGTTTAAAACGCTTTTTAATAAAACGTAATCCAAATTCTTACAAATATTATTTTTGGTACATCAAAACACTTTTTTAACAAAATTTGCAATTACTTCCTAGTAGTATAGTAGTAGTAAATTGTTTTGTTTATTTTCATATAAAATAAAATTACAAAACAAATAAAGTCGGCTGTTAAAAAAAGTGGCTAATTAATTCAATATATATGTAACACAATGTGCATGTTTATTTATGATATGTACTCAACTACCAAGCATTTTTGATAAAAAAATGCACCCCCAATATATTTATGCAGTGCATTCCAGCTACCTTTTTTTTCCTTCTTCCGTCTATCGCTTACTTTAAATTTTAAAATAAAGCATATTAACTTATATAAAAAATTTCGAACCGCCTTAGAAAAGAAACAGCTAAGAAAATTGATTGACTAAACGTACAAATCTTGTAACACAACATAATTTAAAAAGGATGACAAATACTTCTTTTTCACTTTTTTTTTTATCCATGCACGGAACCCGAATATGTACATATATTCATTAAACTTTCATATGTTGAATAAAAAAAATCAAATAATAAATAAATAATAAAACAATCATAGAATTTAATATATATATTATATAAAAAACACTTGCAAACTATTTACTACAAATATTTTACACCCAAACATTACTAATTTGGTAATATTTATGCAATAATACAACAAAATATGCATTTCATCTCATTTTATTAACCAAAATGGAAAAGTACAACAACCCAAGAATGTTTATTTTAAGGCAGATAAAAAATAGAGAACTATTTCTTACAACCGCAAAAAATATTCCCACTAAATTGTAACAACTTTATTGGGTAACTAATTTTTTGTTTCTTTATAAACATTTATATTAAAATAAAATAAAATGTTGAATCACATAAACTCAACACTTCGCAGAATTTCCTATTTCCCAACACATCCGCCTTGACCAGCTGTTTTGTTTTTGCGATTTGGATATATTGCAAAACTCCCCACAATTATTTTTGGCGGGTAATCTAGTAAATTAGATCTAACTTCATGTGTCTGGCTCACACGTATTCACAGATGGGAAAATTGAGAGAGGATTTTGCGGCCGTTATTAAATATTTTTTGCGGGTTGAAAGTGATAGGGGATTGCAGAGTTGACTATCTGGTTAATTCATCATCTGTGGATCAGACAGACATTCAAAATTGTCATCCGGATGACAGTCCGTCCGTAAGCAATTTTTAGGCCTTTAAATTTAAGCTAGGGTGCCGGAGTTTAAAGATGTTACGTGTAGAATTTTGTTTAATACACCACTCGATTCTTTTCTCTGGGGCTACGAAGACAGCTAAGCCACATGTATCATGAATGTATCTTTAACTAAGCCAGAATCAATTTTTCTTACTATCTTTTCCTATCTTTCCTATCTGGTCATTCTTACAACGAAACCATTTTATCTCTTCGCGAGATATCTATTTATGTATGAGAACATACGATACATCAACCATCGATCCGCTAGTGATCGAGCCATCGCATGTACATATGTCTTAGCAAGGTACCTATCACTCCAGCAAAATGTTTGTATACCCTATCTTAAGGGTATATTAATTTTGACGCATAGTTTGTAACACCCCTTAAAATTCGCCGTAGCTCCCTAAAAGTATATACATATATTTATGATCAGTATCAAAATCTAAAGTTGCGATCAGACCACAGATGAGGAATTAACCAGATAGTCAACTCGAGAGCGAATCTCTCACCTTGCCTACAAGCTAAGTCGAACTGATAAGCCCCACATAATTTGCACTTATATGGGCTTTTACGTGCAAATCAAATGGGAATCACGCACACATAAATCGAATTATATGGGGCTAATGGCCGCGCCCATGAAATGTCATTTTTTATAGCAAGAAGTTGGGAACAGTTGATGATTTTCAGCAGATTACAACTCACAATTTGGGTGTGTAAAATAAACATGGTCAATATGCGGTGAATATGAACATACTTACCACGCAACTAATAACATAATAAAATATTATAATATTAAGAATAAAGCTGTGTTTTAACTAATTTATTCTAATTTTTAATGAAAAATAATCAAAATAATATTGATTAACGTGACTAATATATAATAAGTAAGTTCATCATACATTTTCGGTCGACAATAAAATTAAGTATAACTATACTAGCAAGGATTTCGTAGATTATGGATGGTTATATTGAAGCAGTTAAGTAACTCTACACAATTGAACACTGGTTTAAAACGCTTTTTAATAAAACGTAATCCAAATTCTTACAAATATTATTTTTGGTACATCAAAACACTTTTTTAACAAAATTTGCAATTACTTCCTAGTAGTATAGTAGTAGTAAATTGTTTTGTTTATTTTCATATAAAATAAAATTACAAAACAAATAAAGTCGGCTGTTAAAAAAAGTGGCTAATTAATTCAATATATATGTAACACAATGTGCATGTTTATTTATGATATGTACTCAACTACCAAGCATTTTTGATAAAAAAATGCACCCCCAATATATTTATGCAGTGCATTCCAGCTACCTTTTTTTTTCCTTCTTCCGTCTATCGCTTACTTTAAATTTTAAAATAAAGCATATTAACTTATATAAAAAATTTCGAACCGCCTTAGAAAAGAAACAGCTAAGAAAATTGATTGACTAAACGTACAAATCTTGTAACACAACATAATTTAAAAAGGATGACAAATACTTCTTTTTCACTTTTTTTTTTATCCATGCACGGAACCCGAATATGTACATATATTCATTAAACTTTCATATGTTGAATAAAAAAAATCAAATAATAAATAAATAATAAAACAATCATAGAATTTAATATATATATTATATAAAAAACACTTGCAAACTATTTACTACAAATATTTTACACCCAAACATTACTAATTTGGTAATATTTATGCAATAATACAACAAAATATGCATTTCATCTCATTTTATTAACCAAAATGGAAAAGTACAACAACCCAAGAATGTTTATTTTAAGGCAGATAAAAAATAGAGAACTATTTCTTACAACCGCAAAAAATATTCCCACTAAATTGTAACAACTTTATTGGGTAACTAATTTTTTGTTTCTTTATAAACATTTATATTAAAATAAAATAAAATGTTGAATCACATAAACTCAACACTTCGCAGAATTTCCTATTTCCCAACACATCCGCCTTGACCAGCTGTTTTGTTGTTGCGATTTGGATATATTGCAAAACTCCCCACAATTATTTTTGGCGGGTAATCTAGTAAATTAGATCTAACTTCATGTGTCTGGCTCACACGTATTCACAGATGGGGAAATTGAGAGAGGATTTTGCGGCCGTTATTAAATATTTTTTGCGGGTTGAAAGTGATAGGGGATTGCAGAGTTGACTATCTGGTTAATTCATCATCTGTGGATCAGACAGACATTCAAAATTGTCATACGGACAGTCCGTCCGTAAGCAATTTTTAGGCCTTTAAATTTAAGCTAGGGTGCCGGAGTGTAAATGTGTTACGTGTAGAATTTTGTTTAATACACCCACTGCCACGACCGCAATTAAGAAAAAAACATTTTAAAGCTAATGTTGTAGAGATTGAGTATTAGAACCTTCACAAGATATGGAGGCACTGCCCTCCTCCTGGGCGTTTATTTTTTACTAAAATGCTGCTTTCCTCGAAAATTTTCATAGATAACAATAAAAAATGTATAACAAGATATTAAGCAAATATTTCATTAATAGTTTCTGGCCACCACGCCACTTTTTGGGGGCTGTTTTTTTGTAATATAGTTTCTTTTATAAATTTCATACAAAATGAAATAAAATGTCATAAACCATGGTCTTCTTAACACCTTTTTATTGGAGGCATGCAGGGATATGAATAGGATATCATACTGTTCGCCCCAAGCGGACTGTAGTCTTTCCTTATATTTTTGTATTCTCTTTCTCATAAAGAAAGATGAGGAGAACAACCCACACACGGAATTTAAAATTTTTGGTCTTTTTTCTACCTCACTTATGAGGGTTTATTTGCTACAGAAATTAAATTTATTTATTAACGAAATTGCTTTAAGTCATTGATAAAAAACACTGAGTCTAAAAACAAGTTCTTAATTTTTGTAAAATAATTAAAAGTCTTTTTGCAGCAAAATAAAAGAGCATGGTATGTAGGTAGACATCTATTAAAAGTTGAATTTGTTTGTTGCTTGTATCCTTCCTTTTGATTATAATCTCTGACACATATAAACATTGTCCATGATCAGCCCGTTTAACATACATAATTTGCACATTCGCACTTTAATGGATTGATTTTCTGAAATACACACACGGAAACTACTTACAAATTGTTTGTTTGGCCACCACGCTGGTTTGACAGCTCCAAAAGAAACCTGTGTCAGTTCTATATAGACCTATAATTGCAATTCAGCACGTCACCCGGATGACAAGTTTGGATGACAGTCTGACAGTGATTACAGCACCTTTAGAATTATTCAAACTAAACAAGTAAAAAAATATACATATTATTACTATAAAACAAAGCATATTGAAAGTTTAATACTGATTTTTTTTTTAATTTGTGTCCACCCAACAAAACTATCTTATTTATAAAGGCTACCAGCTTTCAAATTGGAAATTTGATAGCTGCATCAATTGTAGCTAAAGGGAACAGCAACTGAATTCGTTCACTTGCTTTTAACCGGAACGAGCCCAGTTAATTTGAGAAGTGAGAAAGATATATGTACTTATCGAAAAAAAACTGTCAGCCATATTGGGTTTGTGAATTTCTCTCAAATACAGGTAGTGTTCCACATCAAATGTTGATTTAAGTCGAAAACTCTATAGTTTTTCTGTGATTTTCCATTCAAGAATTGTTTTCATCTTAATTTCTTACCGATACTAAGTAAACAATTTATTAGATATCAAATACATTCACCTCCTGTAAAGTTGCAATGTAACATCTATCGTGTCAATTCATTAATTTTCTTCTATCGTTTCTCCATTTTTTTTATCCAGATTTCAAAGGAAATAAAGAAAAAAATATATATAAATGAACGAAAAGAACAAACTAAAAACTAATCAATAATAAGCAGAACATTTTTTTGTGAGTTTATCTCTTATCATAAAAAGGAAGTGATAGAAATTGACGTTGTCGCAAGGGAGGAAAAACGTGTAAACAGGAGAATACCAATAAATTGGAGCAGGGAAGCAGCCAAAATGACCCAAGTTTTGCCAATACGTTTTCAGGAGCATTTACAGGTAAGTTTGCAGACTAACCTTCTGTTTTTGTGTAATGTGTGTTTTTCTTCAACCTATAATTTGCCTTAACGTATCTACGCCCCTTTTTTGTTCGTAAAAAAAATTTCTCTTTATTTAATATAAACTAAAATTAATCATTTATCTTCTTTCCTTCAACAAATATTGTATAAAAATGTAGTACATAGTTACATACTCGGCGTAATCTGTATTGTTGTCATTCTTGCCAAATTATCAAATGGTGCTACTCTAATTCGTTATGAGTCATCCTGTTCCATTACTGAAGAAAAAAGAGATAGAGATGTGATATATTAAATGCAACAAAGCTGCTTAATCTACTCAAATAAAATACTTGTTTTAACGGAAAAACGTATATACAGCAGATGAAAATTTTAAATGCAATGGATTAGAGAGAAGATAGGGCAATTTCATTATCGCCTTTGCGCTTCTAATCGCACTAAAAACACCTTCGATAATGATCACGTCAAGTCCAAAAGTTTATTGTTTTCTTATGATATTCATATATATACCTATATATAGTACTATACAAGACTTTTTAAGGAAAATAATATGATTATTTATAAATTCTCTTTATAAATTCTCTGGCTTAATTTCTGGCAGACGATGAAATTGCTTGTGTCGTATTGCATTCGTTCCAATCTGTCACTTCATAGAAAAGTGCCACGTCACATATCGATAATATACATATACACATCAT
The DNA here is from genome assembly GCA_963576555.1 of Ferdinandea cuprea. Classification (NCBI taxonomy): domain Eukaryota; kingdom Metazoa; phylum Arthropoda; class Insecta; order Diptera; family Syrphidae; genus Ferdinandea; species Ferdinandea cuprea. The sequence goes on along the minus strand of OY754958.1, from coordinate 82,704,270 downwards.
GTATTATATATGCATCACATATATTTTAAAATAAAACAACAGTTAATTATATTTGTGGAATTATTTTCCAAGTAAATTAGTCATCAGCAATGACTTACATTTATGGTAAGAAATTAGCATTTATGTGCTGATAATGCTGGTTTGCCATCGATTAAAATCAATAAATTCTAGTCTCTCTTTTACAACCGATAGGCGTGACTGCTCTTTTTAAATTCATTCAATTTATTTTTTGGTTTAAATTATAACTCTGCTATTCAGAACGTCCTCTCATTATTATTGAGTTAATATCAATTATCCTGGAAAAGAGAACATATGCTTCGGCAGCCCAGAAGTTCGAGTAGAGCTATAAGTGTCAGTTTGCCTTTGACAAGGAGGCCTAGGAAAATTGAATGAAGTCTAGGACAGAACATGGTACGTATTTCTATCCAACGACTCACTTAGATCAAAATAAATTCTTTCGTGATGTCGCGGGGATCTGAGATTCCACCATACTTTTTAACCCGTTTAGAGCGTTTAATGTCTATACATTACAAATTGGAAGATCAAAATAAAAGGAGATCCTAGATGAAGCTTAAGTTTTTGGGAGATAGTGGAACATGTGCAAACGAGGTGATGGATAGGCGAGACAAGGCAGCCTTCCATCCTCTACGATCTCGGGCACGCTGCTTTCAGTTATGCAACCGCTAGGGCATCCGCGATGGCTTGGTCTTCAAAACGGAGGTTCGGTCTTGTCTACTCGAACCTGCCGGCTCGGATTAGAAGATCCTCTTGGATCCTCCTTAGCTGGAGCATTATTGTCCATTTGCTCGATGCGGCCGTGCCAATGAAGTCGTTGTGAGTTGGCTTTTTGGGCTACATCCACATCTTGGTACAGCTGAGAGTTCTTTTGACTCCTTTGCTGCTTATCGTCCAGCACTCGGTGCTATGTATGTATGTATTTTGATATTTCCACCGCGGTAAATGAACTCCTTAACTAATTCGAAGTTGCTGCTATCAATAGTGACATTTTGTCCTAGTCGATGGTCAGATGTTTATTTGTTTTTTGATAGCATGTATTTAGTCCAGTCCTCATTACTTCCAGACCAATAACTTGGCTTGTTCTTCAATAGCTGTGAAAACCTTTACCACGAGTTTGAGTTTGAAATTTCCGCACGATCGCAATAACTTTCTCCTTAGTACACTAATGTCCAGGCTGAATTAATAATTCTTGCCTGGCTCTGTTCAAGAACTAAACCCTTTCTTCCATGTGCAAATGTACGCTTAATGACTATGCAATAACGTTGGCAGGATTATGTAGATCACCGAGCAGCTCAGAGAGAGAATTTTGTAATTTTTTTAAACGGAATATTGAAACAATTAGCAGATAAACAGAAAAATGTACTTATGTGTTTGGATTTTAACATTTATTTGTGAAAGAACGATACTAACTTATAAGAAAGAAATGGAGAGAATATTTGAAGATAACTGCCTTAAGCAAAGAATGAAACAGTACTCGATAATCACTTAACTTTCAAAAACAAATGTTGATTATATCGTAGCAAATAAAAAAAAACAGAAATTAAACCAAAAGAAAGTGAAAAATTTTCGGACCATGAAGGTATAACCATATTAATACAAAATAATGTATATGCAAAAAAAATCAAAAAACGAATTTCTAAAATTTAAAGTAAGCATAGCAAACGTACAGAAACAAATGTAAGAATTTGGAAGTAATCAATGTGAGTGCAATTTTAAATTCCAAATTTCCTTAGAACAGTTAAAAGAAATTTGTCCTAAAATAATTCTTGGCAACTAGAATTCACTAGGAAATACATAACTACAAATTGTGGAAAACTTACTGAAGGAGGATACATGAACCTCAATGAACCTGTAGAGAGAGTGCGGAATACAAAAAATGCGAGGAGTTTCGTCCCTAAATACACTGCGGACATTCGACAAAAAAATGTAGTAGTAGTATATATATTTATTAGTATTTTAAATACTTTATAATTTTATTTATAATTACAATTTTTCTACATAATTTCATTTTTACAGTCATTTTTTAAATATTTCTTTTTACATGTTTGATACATTAAGTTTTAAATATTCTAAAATTCTCTTCGGTTTTTATATATGTTGGTAACATGTTAAACAGCCTGATCCCCTTGTATATTATTGTCTTCTGTCCATCTGCTGACATTTGCAAATTCAGTCGGAAATCGTACGCATTTCGTAGTCTGTAAGGTTGAGCTTCACTTACGAGCCTAACTTCCCGTGTTAAATATGCTGGTGCTTCGCCATACTTTATTTTGAAAACGGTGAGAAGTGCATTCAGTTCCAGTCTCTGCTTGACATCATACCATCTCAGTGTATCCAACATTTGCCTTAGAGGTGTATATCGATTGCATTTCAAGATGCTTCTCATACCCTTATTTTGAAGTTTTTTTAATCTTTCGATTTGACCTTGATTGCAACATGAAAACAAAATTGTAGAACAATATTCAAAATGTGGTTTTATTATAGTTTTGTAGATATTAACCTTTGTTATATAGTCCATTCTTTTTCGAATTCGTTTAAAAAATCCAATCTTTTTCCCTATTTTTTTACATACAAAGTCGACGTGCTGTTCCATTTTTAAATTTTTATCTATTATCATTCGTAGACATTTTATGCTTTTAACATTTTCGATCGAATTCCCATTAATTTCAATATTTAATTCGCTATCTATATTAATTGTCATCAACTTAGTTTTTTGTTCGTTAAGCTTCAGTTTATTCATTCTAAGCCATGAACTACATTTTTCACATCGTTGTTTAACATGGGTCTGCATTGTTCAGTATCGTCTCCTTCAGCGTATATTGGAGTGTCATCCGCATATAACACGTTTTTGCAAGATTGTATGATTCTTGGCATATCGTTTATTATTATAAGAGAGTCCCTAAAATTTATCCTTGAGGAACTCCTTGTTCTACTTTATTATATTCCCATATGGAATTATTAACTTTTGTCCTCTGTGTTCTATTTGTTATAAAGGACCTGAACCAATTTAGATCCTTATTCTTGATACCATATTTATACAATTTTTGTAATAAAATTTCCTGATCAATCTATTCGAACGCTCTTATAAAATCAAGAAAAAGTGCAATTATTTTCGTTTGCTTTCCACAATTTTTCCATTCATTATTAAATGGTTTACTGCAGTCTCACATGAATACTTTTTTGCGAAAACCGGATTGGTAAATTGATAAAATATTATTTCGTTCAACATATTCCATTAGTTGTTTTTTAACTTTTGCCTCTAATATTTTTTCAATTGTCCTTAAAGTATTTATTGGTCTAAATTTTTAACATTTGTTGGTGTTTGCAATTTTTTCAACCGGGGTGATCATTGAATCTTTCCATGAATTCACCAGTTAAAAGTGATTTATTTATTAATTGCAGAATGGTGTTACTTAAATTATTCCAGTTGTCTAGTATCATTATAGGGCTTACTTTATCGAAATCAGCTTTATTTTTTAATGATTTGCATATTGTTCTTAAATCTTGTAACGATATTCGGCGAAATTTAAATACGCTATCGTGCTGATCTAAGTGATTTCTGTATATAGTATTTTCAATTGATTTACTAATTTCTGTTACACTTTCTATAAAATATTTGTAGAATTTGTTAGCTATTATTGTTTCATTATGATATTCTTCATTTTCGAATATTACATTTTTTATGTTTTTTCAATACTAATGTTTTTATTTGCATCCACATCTCTTTCTGTCCATTGGATTGGGCAATTTTGTTTATATATATATGTTTTTTGCGGTATTTAATTTAACTTTGTATCTGAAGGGTTAGTATGTAATCTCGCCAGCTTTCATTGTTGTTAAGTATTTTGGCTTTTTGATATTTTTTCATTTTTTAGAGTTCTAAGTTCATTGTTGAACCACTTATTTTTTTCATTTCTACTACTTCTTTTGGTGATAAATTTAGCTGCCGTATTCTTCATGATTATATTAATTTTGATAGCATTTTCGTTAAGGTTTATTTCTGCATCCAAGAATATGATCAAAATTACTAAGTTCGTGTGCGAAACGATTTTTTCTGTATTTACATACTTCAATGGTATTTCCAAATGTCTTTATTACACTTTCCGTTTTTATAACAATTTCAATATTTTCATGGTCCGATATTTTATGATTCCTATCTGCATATACCGTCATGTTTTGCATGTTTGTTATTACATAATCAAAAATAGTTTTTGATGTAGGCGTAACTCTAGAATAGTCCTCAATTTTTTGTGGTGGACAATTGTCATTCAATATCCGTTCAATTTCTCTTTTGTAAGTTGATCTTTGCACCAATCGATGTTAAAATCTCCAGCTATTAAAATATTACTTGTTGTTTCAGTCAGTTTTTCAATACTATCTTCAAAAAATGTACAGAATTCTCTTTCAGAACTATTGGGCGATCTATATATTGCAACTAAACTAAAAATTTCAAATCCATTATTTTTACATTTACATGCTAGAAACCATCTTTGAAAATCTATAGATTTTTTTACTATGTTTGTGTTGAATTAGAGAAACACTGTATATTTTTATATCCATTTATTATTATTTCATTTTCTTTAATATTTTCGGTGAGGTGTGTCTCTGATAGAATAATAAATTCGTATTGCTTTTTTCTGCAATATTTTCGAGTTCCTCAAAATTGTTTGTTAGCCCTTGAATAATAATATAGTCTTTCTGCATACCTTGCCTCGATCGCCGCCAAAAGGGCTCATTTCTTTTGAGTGAAGTCTCGAACTCTTCCTTATAATGCTTTAGATAATCATTGTTTTTGTTTACGTTTTTTTGCATTTCCCTCACCATCAAATCCACATTATGTATATATTGCATGCTGTCTTCGCATATATATCTTACCATGATATAAGTAGCAAGAACTCCACTGCTGTAGCTATCCAGGCACGAACTGCCTTCCACTGTTGAGTGGAAAACCTTTCCACATACTCCATCACATCGTATGCCCGTTTCGCCCTTTATCGCCAACCTGCATTTATTGCAGCCTTTTCGTTATTTTTCTATTTCTTCTGTGTAGAAACACCATAAAACTATCTGTTTTACAACAATATATAATTTTATATAGTCCTTTTACTATTTAAATTGTAAATTATTCACCACTGCAAAATTTCACTTTCTTTACTATTTACTTTACTATGAACTTTTAAATGTGGTAAAAAGGCAACTGATGAATTTATATGTAATAACTATCGACAAAGATTTAAAATTCTCCGATCACATCGATTACATTTGTAAAAAGATTGGTTTTTTAAGAGGATAGGGGGAAAGATGGATTGCCTCACAGCGATTAGGGTGTATAACACTATCATAAAACAAACTACAAAAACTCCAAAAACAAAGCCATGAAAAGTAAATTAAGATGCAGTCGATTAAGAATAAGACAAGTGCTATTCTCAAATGGCTTAAATGCTAAGGATAGATTTGCTTCAATACACCCATACCTGTGTTTATATAAAGAAGGGTGTCGCACCAAGATACCTCACAGGTGGATTGAGATAGGAGAATCACTACGGAAATTCACCGATTTTTGCAGCTCAGAAAACCATACAAATTGCCCGTTATTTGAAAGCTGTCCGGTTATGAGGGGTGTCCGCCTTTGAGAGGTTTCCGTAAGGAGAGAGTACACGAAGAAACGTTTTACCGTACGGTTTGATCAAAGTTTTATTTACAAACTATACGGGTGTTATATATTTTTAGGCATCATCATCAAAATAAAAAAAATGTCGCTAGTTGTAAGCGAATATTTTAAGCTGCAAAAAAAACCCTGCGAACAATAGTCTTTTCGTCTTATCTTCAATTTCCTTAAAAAAGGACGATTTTTTGTACTTTTTCAAATTAATCTTCAGTCGAGCGCTTATGCAATCCCTAGTCAAAGTAATCCACATTATGTATCTTCCACGGTGACTGTTGTTGAAAGATACCTAATTGAATGAATTACAATTTTCTCCTTCAAAATTCCCACATAAGTTCTTTAACCTTTTATTAAAAATTAATTAATTTAAATTAAATATTAACTAAAAAATAATTATTCTCCTTATATTTTGTAGCTCACTAATGTTGGCATTAACATCAATTCGATATCCTTCAGTACCCTTACTATGGAGTCTGATAAATTCATTTGTGTACGGGAAAAGGTTAACGAAACCGCACAAGTTGTTATTATCGACATGAACGATTCGTCTAACCCAACACGTCGACCCATTTCCGCTGATTCAGCGATCATGAATCCAGCCAGTAAAGTAATCGCTCTCAAAGGTAATTCAAATCTACAAACTATTTTCTATCGTATTAATTTTCTGAGTGGTTTGTGTAGCCCAAAAAACTTTGCAAATCTTTAACATTGAGATGAAATCAAAAATGAAGGCTCATACGATGACAGAAGATGTTCTTTTTTGGAAATGGATTTCCTTGAATACACTGGCTCTTGTCACAGACACTTCTGTGTACCATTGGTCAATGGAAGGAGATTCAACTCCAGTAAAAATGTTTGATAGACATTCCTCATTAAATGGTTGTCAAATCATTAATTACCGCTGCAATCCATCGCAGCAGTGGTTGCTTTTGGTTGGCATCTCCGCACTGCAACATCGTGTGGCTGGCGCAATGCAATTGTATTCAGTTGAACGAAAAGTCTCCCAAGCTATTGAGGGTAAGTAGAATTTTTAAAAAAAAAAACGTCATGATTTAAAAAAAAAACCCATGTAGCAATTTATATGCTACAATTTAGATGCCTTTAGACACTCCTCATTTAAGAAGCGTTTAATTTTTCTTCTAATGTGCTCAATATGCATTCTTGTTTACAAACTTCACTTTTAGGTCACGCTGCGTCATTTGCAAGTTTCAAAATGGAAGGAAACAAGGAACCATCGACGCTCTTTTGTTTTGCTGTACGCTCAGCACAAGGAGGAAAATTGCATATTATTGAAGTAGGCACACCGCCAGCCGGCAATCAACCTTTTCCAAAGAAATCAGTTGATGTTTTCTTCCCACCGGAGGCACAAAATGATTTCCCGGTGGCCATGCAAGTATCTGCCAAATACGATACCATTTATTTGATTACCAAATATGGCTACATCCATTTGTACGATATGGAAACGGCAACATGCATCTACATGAATCGTATATCAGCCGATACGATTTTCGTAACAGCCCCACATGAAGCCAGCGGTGGGATAATCGGAGTTAATCGTAAGGGTCAGGTGCTTTCAGTAACTGTTGATGAAGAGCAAATTATTCCCTATATAAACACTGTTTTGCAAAATCCCGATTTGGCACTTCGAATGGCAGTAAGGAATAATCTGTCCGGTGCAGAAGATCTGTTTGTGCGAAAGTTTAACAAGCTTTTTACCAGTGGACAGTATGCTGATGCGGCTAAGGTTGCAGCCTTGGCTCCAAAGGGAATCCTTCGGACACCACAGACCATTCAGCGTTTTCAACAGGTGCAGACTCCAGCTGGATCTACAACACCACCTCTGCTGCAATATTTTGGTATTCTTCTCGATCAGGGAAAACTAAATAAATATGAATCGTTAGAATTATGCCGTCCAGTATTGGTGCAAGGTAAGAAGCAACTCTGTGAAAAGTGGTTAAAAGAAGAGAAATTAGAATGCAGTGAGGAACTAGGAGATTTAGTAAAGAATTCCGATTTGACCCTGGCCTTGTCTATTTACTTGCGAGCTAACGTTCCTAACAAGGTTATTCAGTGTTTTGCTGAAACCGGTCAGTTCCAAAAGATTGTCTTGTACGCAAAGAAGGTCAACTACACACCGGACTATATTTTCTTGTTGCGTTCGGTAATGCGTACTAGCCCCGAGCAAGGAGCTGGATTCGCTTCAATGTTGGTCGGAGAAGAGGAACCACTGGCTGACATCAATCAGATTGTGGATATTTTTATGGAACATTCGATGGTGCAACAGTGTACAGCTTTCTTGCTGGACGCACTTAAGCACAACCGTCCAAATGAGGGACCTCTGCAGACTAGACTTTTGGAGATGAACCTGATTTCAGCACCACAGGTAGCGGATGCTATTCTTGGAAATGCAATGTTCACACACTACGACCGAGCACACATCGCCCAACTTTGTGAGAAGGCAGGCTTATTGCAACGTGCACTAGAGCACTACACCGATTTGTATGACATCAAGCGCGCCGTGGTGCACACTCATCTTTTGAATGTTGACTGGTTGGTGGGATTTTTCGGAACCCTTTCTGTTGAGGATTCACTGGAATGTCTCAAGGCCATGCTGACCGCCAATATCAGGCAAAATTTGCAAATCTGTGTTCAGATCGCTACTAAATATCACGAGCAACTTACCACCAAAGCTTTGATTGATCTTTTCGAGAGTTTCAAGAGCTACGAGGGCCTATTCTATTTCCTAGGTTCGATTGTGAATTTTAGCCAGGATCCTGAAGTCCACTTTAAGTATATTCAAGCCGCATGTAAGACCAATCAGATAAAGGAAGTGGAGAGAATTTGCCGTGAGTCAAACTGTTACAACCCTGAGCGGGTTAAAAATTTTCTAAAGGAGGCCAAACTCACCGATCAACTCCCACTGATCATTGTTTGTGATCGTTTTGACTTTGTCCATGACCTAGTGTTATACTTGTATCGTAACAATTTGCAAAAATACATCGAGATCTACGTTCAAAAGGTAAACCCCTCCAGGTTGCCTGTGGTCGTTGGAGGGCTTTTGGATGTCGACTGCTCAGAGGACATAATTAAAAATCTTATTTTGGTGGTAAAAGGTCAGTTTTCCACCGATGAACTGGTTGAAGAAGTGGAGAAGCGTAACCGCTTAAAATTACTCCTGCCTTGGTTGGAATCTCGTGTCCATGAGGGATGTGTAGAGGCTGCAACCCATAACGCTCTGGCCAAGATTTATATCGACTCCAATAACAATCCTGAACGATTCCTTAAAGAGAATCAGTACTATGACAGTCGTGTTGTAGGACGATATTGTGAAAAGCGTGACCCACATTTAGCGTGTGTAGCATACGAACGTGGGCAGTGTGACCGAGAATTGATTGCTGTTTGCAATGAGAATTCTCTATTTAAGAGCGAAGCGCGTTATTTGGTACGCCGTAGAGATCCAGAGCTGTGGGCTGAGGTGCTTGCCGAAGCCAATCCTTACAAACGACAATTGATCGATCAGGTAGTGCAGACCGCTTTGTCGGAAACTCAAGACCCCGATGATATTTCTGTGACTGTAAAAGCTTTCATGACCGCCGATCTACCAAATGAACTGATTGAGTTGCTCGAAAAGATAGTGCTAGACTCTAGTGTGTTCTCTGATCACCGTAACTTGCAAAATCTTCTCATTCTGACGGCGATAAAAGCCGATCGTACGCGTGTTATGGACTACATTAACCGTTTGGACAACTATGATGCCCCGGATATTGCTAACATCGCAATCTCCAACCAACTGTATGAGGAAGCGTTTGCCATATTTAAGAAGTTCGACGTGAACACGTCTGCCATTCAGGTTCTGATTGAACAGGTCAATAACTTAGAAAGGGCTTATGAATTCGCTGAACGATGCAATGAACCAGCAGTCTGGTCGCAACTGGCTAAAGCGCAGCTGCAGCAAGGACTAGTAAAAGAATCAATTGACAGTTACATCAAGGCCGATGATCCCAGTGCTTATATGGATGTAGTAGAAACCGCTTCTAATGTTCAGTCATGGGATGATTTGGTTCGATATCTGCAGATGGCACGAAAGAAGGCACGTGAAAGCTACATCGAAAGCGAACTTATCTATGCTTATGCTCGAACTGGACGTTTGGCTGATCTCGAAGAGTTCATCTCGGGTCCGAATCATGCTGATATCCAGAAGATCGGCGATCGCTGCTTTACCGACGGAATGTACGATGCTGCAAAACTTCTGTACAACAATGTCAGCAATTTTGCTCGGTTAGCTATCACTTTGGTTTATCTGAAGGAATTCCAAGGTGCTGTCGACAGTGCTCGTAAAGCTAACTCCACCCGTACATGGAAGGAGGTGTGTTTCGCTTGCGTTGATGCTGAGGAGTTCCGTTTGGCTCAAATGTGTGGCCTTCATATTGTTGTGCACGCCGATGAATTGGAAGATCTTATCAATTATTATCAAGATCGTGGCTATTTTGACGAGCTAATTGCCCTGCTAGAGTCTGCTTTGGGTCTCGAACGCGCACACATGGGAATGTTTACTGAGTTGGCCATCCTTTACTCTAAATTCAAGCCATCAAAGATGCGCGAGCACTTGGAACTCTTCTGGTCACGTGTAAATATCCCTAAAGTGTTACGTGCCGCCGAATCGGCACATTTGTGGTCTGAACTGGTGTTCCTCTATGATAAGTACGAGGAATATGATAACGCTGTGTTGGCAATGATGGGTCACCCAACCGAAGCATGGCGCGAGGGACACTTTAAGGACATTATTACCAAGGTGGCCAACATCGAATTGTACTACAAAGCAATCCAATTTTATTTGGATTACAAGCCACTTTTGTTAAACGATATGTTGCTGGTATTGGCACCACGAATGGATCACACCAGAGCAGTAAGTTTCTTTTCAAAAACAGGACATTTGCAGTTGGTCAAACCATACTTGCGTTCGGTACAAAGCCTAAATAACAAGGCGATCAACGAAGCACTAAACGGTCTGCTAATTGAAGAAGAAGACTACCAAGGCTTGAGGAACTCAATAGATGGATTTGACAATTTTGATACGATTGCTCTTGCACAGAAGCTGGAGAAACATGAGCTGACAGAGTTTAGAAGGATCGCCGCCTATTTATACAAAGGTATGAGTGTACATTTACAGACGTATTTATTAGAATTCACTAAAATGCATCTAAACAGTTGCATAGTTATACAGGGTTGAAGTATTAAAGCAGAGGCTGCTACAACGTTGCATAAATCGTTATTTATAAAACATTTTGCTACCCATATTAGTTTCACAGTGCTCGTATAAGATTAAATACCAAAAAAACGAAATCTATTACAATTAGTTCCGAATCGGTAAACCCAACTCAGCTGTTTGTAGAAAAACAAATTTAATGTCTCAGCTAAAACTCGGAAATTACGTATTAAGCACAACATGCAAACGAAGTAAAGGTTTTTTTAATATAATTTAAGTGGTTGTGCAATTTTCGTAACAACACACAATTCAATCCGCCACCAAATCCCTACCGCAACTTTAATTTCGAATTGCACACGAATGATTCTTACACTGTCGTATCCCTGCTGCATAAATTATTAATTATTAATTTCTTACTATTCATTATCGATTGCATATACACTTTTAAATCCTCATTGATAATTGAATAGAACATTTGAAATAATTTTTACAGTAAAAAAAATTTCGTCGAATACAAATTCGATCAAGTGAGTAGGAAGAGAAGGAAAGTGACTTTTCCATACAAAACCATACTTCAGCGGGCACGAAACAACCCCCAAACGCGTTTAAGTTAGACAACTTCTAATCAACGTTGCATAAGTTTTATAAATAAAGTTTTTGCGTCTAGAGACATTAAAGCGTGCATAACTTTGTACACTCTTTAAAATACGTTTATAAATAAGGCTGTTAATATTGAACTAAAATGGGTCTAAATTGGAATTAATGTGATCATTTCTAATAACTTAGGTAACAACCGCTGGAAGCAAAGTGTGGAACTGTGCAAAAAGGACAAACTTTTCAAAGATGCAATGGAGTATGCTGCTGAATCAGGCAAACAAGAAATTGCCGAAGAACTTCTTGGTTGGTTCTTGGAACGTAATGCTTTCGATTGTTTTGCCGCCTGTCTATTCCAGGTAAATAAATATTTCTTACATTCTTTAAAGCATTTTAATTAATTAAAGTAACTAATTAAAAGTAATTCTGTGTGCATTAGATAATTCCGTTGGGACCGTTGCTTCTTAGCAATAATTTTCAACTTCTCTATTACCGGGGTTACGCTTTCTGAACTAAATATGCATAAATTAAGATTATTGTTAAACTTTTTTTAATATAATGTACGCGCACTAAAGGGATTTTGGATACCCTTATAATGAAGTATCATAGTGCGGGCAATAGGGAAGTGAAGGATTAGGAAAAAGGAGATACACCGATGCACGTTTTAAATGTCTGTAAACTATAACGTGAGGGAAAAACAGAGCGTGGTAGAGTATTTCACATTCGTATTGTACGGTTAAGAAACGAATCCTTGTATTTCACTGTCCATCCGAATATAGGCTTAAGGGTGAACTGATGTGCATTCCTAGCATGGCGAGTATTGTGGTTGAACTGCTGTAGGGGTGGAATGCAACTAGCTATTTCGTTAGAGCACTTATGGTGGAAGTAGCGATAAAACAACGATAGGCAGGAGGCATTGTGACGATGACCAAGAGAGTCAAGCGATCTCGCAATGTCAAAGCCTGATGCCAAACTCTGTCAAATGCCTTGAAATATCAAGCGCAACAACCTTATTTTCACCACCATGATGAATAGATTGGTTCCACTTTTCGGTTCGATGTGTCATGAAATCACCAGTGGGTCTGTTGCTCCGAAAACCGTACTGCTGGTCATTAAGAAGTTTTCGGGATTTAAGATATTTCATAAACTGGCGGTTTATCACCGTTTCCATGACCTTGGAAAGAAGGGAACTAAGTGCAATTGGTCGGTAAGAGCAGGGGGAGGAAGATTCGCCTTTTTTTGGGACAGGCTGGACAAAAGCTGTTTACCATCTTCTCGAAAAGAGCCCTGAAGAATAGTACAGATAGAAAAGCTTCCACAGTGGTTTTGCCAGCGTGGGAGAACACCTCTTCAGAACGATAGGGGAAATACCATCTGGACCAGCGGATTTATGTCTGTTGAGATCTTGAAGAACTCTTGCCACTGTACGAGTGCGAAAATTAATGGGTCCCATAGAATATTCTACGCGCTCGAGTACTGGGGGAGATAAAGCACAATCTGGCACGGTTGAGCTAGCTGCAAAATGAGCAGCTGTTAGGAATAAAGCTTTTTATACCCAGATGAATTATATTTGTAATCATATCGGCAGCGGCATCCACGTCGTTGTCGAGTAAGCACAACGACCAATTAATGCTCCTAAAGAAACCGTTTAAAGCTTCCCAATTGGCTTTCCCGTATTGCCATACAGTTCTTGTAGGAGCTTGTTCTTTAACTATGTGGCTGGAATACTAGAAATTCGCCGATATGATACAATGATCTGACGAACCTAGAGGCGATAATACGTTGTGAGAAACAAGACCAGTGTGTTGGCAGTTTGACTGCTAATGTCCGGAATCCGTGTCGGCTCATTTACAAGCTGGGTCAAATTATTTACCTCAGCAAAGATCCCAACATATCTTCCTTCGGGTGTTGTCTGTCCAGAGTGTCGAAGCCAACTTGAATTGTGTATATTGAAATCGCCCTCAATGACGATTTCAGTACGATGATAATGGATTACAATTCTGGTGATGGAATCAGACAGTGCGTCAAACTCATTATAAGTTGAATGCCTGTCCTGGTTAGGGCTTCTGTAAATAAAACAGTAGTGAATTAATTGCGTACGGAAACTTATTGAGTTTATCGTTTGTACGGAATTTCCACGCATTGTGATCAGTTCCAGCAGTTCCAGTATACATTTGCATTACATGCGCATTATAAATTGCATTAATTAAATCAACTCGAATTCATATAAATGAAAAACGTAATTCAGTTTAAGAAATCTAGTTAACACATCACTATAAGGTCCCATCATTCCCAGAATAAAACCATATTTTGTAGCAGAAGAAATTAAATTAAGTTCCATATCCAAAATAAGGAGACATGAAATCTTCTACCAATTGGTACTGGTGTCCTTTTTGAATTATAGAACACGTTTATTTTACCTTTGTTTATTTCTTTGTGAATATGTTAAATTTATCAGGTGTTAGTAATAATTTTGGGTACAGTGATTAATTGCTTTCGACTAGTAAGCGAGGGGTCTCCGATTCAAATCCTACCCGTACCACCAAAAAGTTTTTATTCGCTGCCCCACCTCTTGCGAACGTCTGAAAAACCTACATGAGTAAGAACTGTCATGAGAAGCTTTTCAAAAATAAATTGCCTTTCGGAATCGGCATTCAACTGTCGGACCGTTCCATTATTGTCAAAAACATATCTTGGCACCCACAAAGGTTGGAGAAGCTAGGCATTAGAAGCTGTATGCGCCATTTACGCATAATATTTATTTATTTATTTTTAGTACTAATCTCACGTGCGTTGAACTTTTAAGTGAGGTGTCACAGATTCAAATTCTTCCTCTTACCACCTTAAGTTTTTTCATTGCCACACACCTCGCAAAAGTCAGACAAAATTTAAGACTAAGGAACTAGAATAAATTGTCGAATAATTTCCTGAGAATTCGGCGTTCATAACAGGCATAAAATTGCAGGTCCCTTCCATGTCCAACTTAAATCGTTATAAGAGGTATGGATCGTACTTATAATAATAAATGACATTTTATTATTCATGAGCAAACATTATCGGCATTCCGCAAACGTCCATAAATATTGTAACTGACTTTTTTATTATACACGGACAAACATTAAATGAATAAAGCAGATTCTGTCTGTTAGCACTTCTTTTGTTTAATTTTCCCAGACAGTAATTCATTTTTTTCATTCATTTTTATTTCAGTGTTACGACCTCCTGAGACCAGATGTTATACTCGAATTAGCATGGAAACATAATATCATGGACTTTGCCATGCCATATCTAATTCAAGTAAGCTCTCACATAACGTCATAAACATAAACTCTTTTTTATAATAACATTTTCTTTTTTAAATATATTTATAGGTAATCCGCGAATACACTTCTAAAGTTGATAAACTCGAGCAGAACGAAGCCCAACGGGAGAAAGAAGACGAAACTGTTGAACACAAAAATATAATCACAATGGAGCCACAATTAATGATAACCGCTGGCCCGGCTATGGGCATTCCTCCACAGTATGCTCAAAATTATGCGCCAGGATATGCGCCAAATATGACATACCAGGGATATGGAATGTAGGCACCAACACCTAGACAAATATATTTCCAAAAGATGAACTCATTTCATATACAATCCAACAAATTAATCAACACAACAGATCTTTCTCCCGTTCCGTTCCCGCGCGTAATTCGAAAAACAAGTTTAAATGAAAATGCAATACCAGATAAAACAATATAATATATATGCTTATATGCATGTATATATATATATATGTATATATATATTGTGAGGGCTCTGTTGTGATGTGCATAGCTGCATATTAGTTGAATTACTAACTATTCAACTGTTATGGTTAGTTTATTTTCTTAATACTTACATATTTATATATTGTTTACGTTACGTTTTCATGTATTTTTCAACGTACTTTTTCTGAAAACTGAAGCCCTGAATTTTTTCACAGAGGACTATTTTCATTATGTATTTCATTTTCACTGGAATAAAGGCTACAGTCTTACCTTTTAAAATTAACTAGCAGTCTAATTTCTCTTTGAAACTGAAACTTAAATTTGAGAATCTATGGGCGTTAACAGCAAAACTAGGGTTGTAACAGACCTACCCCTGTGTCAGTTAGGTCGAACAGTACTTCTTCATAGCTTTTTCAGCAACAGATCTTTGTCAGAGGATGACCTCCCAGCCATCTCAACCGTTGTATTTTTTGCTTTTTGACCAGATCAATGTCGCTGTATAGCCCGTATAGTTCGACGGTTAATCCTTTTCTCCATACTCCATCTTCACAAACTGCTCCGAATATCACTCGAAAATCTTTCTCTCAAAGCATTCCAGAAGGTTTTCATCCGCTTTTGACAGGGTCCATGCTTCTGCACCATACAGCAGGACCGCGCTGATTTATTTCTTATATAATATCTTCTTTGTTTCTTCGAGAGAGGGCTTTACTTCTTAGATGCCTGTTTAGCCCGAAGAAACGGCAATTGGTAAGAGTGATTTTTCGCTTGACCTCTGCTCCGATGTCGTTTTGCGGAGTGATAGTGGATCCCAGGAAGACAAAGTCTTTAACTACTTCGAAGTTGTATCTCTCCATCGTGACGTTCAGCATATACTTCATTTTGTCCTTATTAACAGCCAGACTGCGTTCTCCCAATGATGTCAATATCATCAGCATAGGCAACAGTCTTAAAAAATTGTACCTCTGGTGTTGGCTTGGTTGGAGTTTCTTACAATTGCTTCAAGAACGATGTTAAAGAAAGTACATGGTAGCGCGTCGCCTTGTCTCAAAGATTTTATACGCAACATTCAGAAGACTTATTTCTCTGCAATTGGCGTAGTTCAGAGTTTCTCCTTTCTTGTGGATGGGGCACACGATGCTGAGGTTCCATTCGTCGGGCATGCTTTCATGCGACCAAATTTTAGAGGTGAGTTGGCGCATGCTCCTTACCAAGCCAATTCCCGCTGCTTTGAAAACTATACTTGCAAAACATTTAATTTCTATTTTGCAAGACAAGCAACCGACTCTTTGGAGCTCCTCCCGAAATCAGAAACTCGCTTATTGAAGTGTAGGTAATCGCTTGTCAGCGACTGCTAAGTTGTGAATAAACTTCAAAATTCTAACTGAAACACGATCTAAGTCGACCATTCGACTACCTGTAATTTCATAAACATTTAATGACATCGTTTCCTAAATCATTTATTTTGTCGGTATATTCTTAGGTATACCCAGTACATATTTCTTTTAACTTTCAAATGAATTGCCCTCACAGTTAATATAATACCAACATATTTCAAATATTTTTCATTTCAGCTATAAATAAGCTTAAGGAGCGGTAGCTCATGAATAAAAATTTCTTGTTAACAAAAACTCCGAACTACATATTAAAAAGAAAAAAAAACAATGTTTAAGAAATCAAATTACATAATAGTAACTATTATTTATCACCAATATTTTACAATTGAAAAGAGTAATAAAAAAAATATATTGAATATTGTTAACTTCTAATTACTTTTTTTAATTCATTATTTTTCTTTATGGTTATCATCAGTAATCATTAAACTTACGTTATTATAAATCGAAAAGTAATAGATAAAAAAGCATTAGACTATGGTTATTATTACCCATTTATTATTATAATTAATATTAAAATGTATTATTATTTCTTATTAATTAATTTAATACAAAAAACTATGTATAAACAAATATATTTTCTTTTAATATTGCATGCCTATCTGTGTCAACAAAATTTATATGTAGTAAATTTTGTTCAAATTTATACGTAGTAAATTTTGTACAAATTTATACGTAGTAAATTTTGTACGTGAAAGGTAACCGATTGATTTCAACGTTAATATGTTGTTTGACGAGTGAGTGGACGGAGTGCCATCTCACTATGCTATTTTCTCCTGTTTCCAGATGGCAGCTGACAAATTCTAATTTCGAATTTCGAATCGACGAATTTCAACGGTGGCGTTCACAGTTCTAGTTAGGTTTAACTATAGTGATATACAGTAACGTTTATTCAAAGGTGCGCAGGTGTTCTCTGCACACCCTATACGTTTTTTTTTAAATTTTAATGTGTAAACAAAGATTGACAAGTATGTATCTAACAAATAACCCTATTTTTCGCTTCATGTTAGCGCACCAAGAAAAGAATAAAAAAGTCGGCATACAATTTTTTTTAAAAAAAAGATCTCAGTATTCATTCTCTTATACACACCACACTAATGAACCTACCCCAACATAAAAGTTCATTTTCAGTAAAATTGTCAAGCATGTTACCCATTACGATGTTCCCTTACTTCAGCGCATAAAAACTATTAAAAGAAATTGAACGCATTACTCGTTTTCTCATATGGCTTGGTGTTCTCCTTCATCAAGGGCACCTCGCTGCGGTAATCAATTCATTCCACTACATTCATACGTAGTTTGTCAACAAAACTTCAAAAGTAATTACCACCCGAAACAACTTGCTAGCTGTAACAGCGCAATCTCCAAGCGCATCCACAGAACAGAACTCTAAGCAAAACAAAATCTTGAGTTTCACAACCAAACGGGTAAACGGGTAATTTTCTTTGACAAATATAACTTATAATTCTAATTTTATATTTTTTCTGATTTATGAAGCTAAGAAATGAGCTTAGTATGGGTTTTAAATGTTCAACTTTCAAAAATGTTTCTGATAAGGGTATATTATATACCGTATATAAACCGAAAATAGGAAAAAACGGCATACGTCACATTTTCTTATGTTTCAGAAGACGTCCCAAAAAAGTGAGCGTGGCCAAAAACTTTGTATGGACGATATGTTTTTATGGGTCTACGATGAATATTAAGGGGTGTTACAAACTATGTGTCAAAATTAATATACCCTTAGGATAGGGTATAAAAAGTGGAATATGAAACGAACATATTAGATTTAAATGATACCGTAAATATTGACATAAATCGATTTATGCTGTTATTCCTCATCATTACCGGGTTTCGTTTTAAAAGGCACTTTTTCGAACATTTTTATAATATTATACATTTTCCAACATGCAGTTCCTCTGTCGAACGCCCTTTTCTGCTCTCAAATGTTTACAAGGAATACAATTCTAGATGAATGATTATCAAATCTTATTTGCATTGAGAAATCGTTTCTAGAGGAAATTGAAACTAAAAACTCATTCTACTATGAAGTTTTGTCAGTTTCCTAAAAAACACCTCGTAGAAATCTAAATGGCTCTTAAATGCAAGAGTTAAGATCAACATACTTCTATAAAAAGCATATAAAACTACAGTGGACTCTCCCTAAGTCCAATTTTTCTGTCGTATTTTAGTGCCAGTAATCCAGTTCAGGGATGTGAGTGCTGCAGTTGGCCCATTAAGCTTTAAACCGCCTCCAACTAGAGATGTCACCAGTGACGTGCCGAGGTCACGTCGAATTTTCGTGTGGTACCAGAATTTGTTCGAGTTAGAGGGAGTTCGGCATAGAGGATGGTTGTATTGAAACATTTAAGTACTTTTACACAATTGGGCACTGGTTTAAACGCTTTTTAATATAATGTGATCCAAATTCTTACAAATATTATTTTTGGTACATGAAAACACTTTTTTAACAACATAGTAGTAGTAGTAAATTGTTTTGTTTATTTTCATAAAAAAAAATTACAAAACATTATAACTTGACATGTAAAGTCGTCTGTTGGCAAGAGTGGCTAATTAATTCCACGTGAATATATGTAACTACCAAGCATAGTTAGAAAAATACACCTACAATATATTTATGCAGTGCATTCCAGCTACCTTCTGTTCTCCTTCTGTCTATCACTTACTATACATTTTAAAATAAAGCATAATAACAAATTTCCAAAGCCGCCTAAGAAAACAAACAGCTAAGAAACTTCATTGACTAAACGTACAAAGTTTGTAACACAAATTAATTTAAAAGGATTAAAAATACTTCTTTTCCATTTTTTTTATCGCTGCACGGAACCCGAATATGTATGTATATTCATTAAGATTTCATATGTTGAATAAAAGCAATCAAATAATAAATAAATAATAAAGCAATCAAAGAATTTAATACATATATAAAATACCATTGCAAACTATTTACTATAAATATTTTAACCCAATCATTACTAATTTAGTAATAGTTATGCAATAATACAATAAAATATACATTTTATGTCATTTTATTAACCAAAGGCTGAAAAAAATATTCGAATCAAATTGTAACAACTTCGTATTTATTGGGTAACTAATTTTTTGTTTGTTCATAATCATTTACATTAAAATAGCTATAAAAGTTGAATCACTAAACTCAACACTTCGCAGCACTTCCTTTTTGCCAACACGGCCATTTTTAAATATTTTTTGCGGGTTGAAAGTGATAGGGGATTGCAGAGTTGACTTTCTGGTTAATTCCTCATCTGTGCCTATAACATTCGCGCAACTATGCAAATGCGAACGCCATTTTATTGACTTCAAATGCGATAGATATTTTGATAGATATTCAGCGGTGGAAAAAAATAAAATTAAAATAAACGACACCAAAATCAGTGTGATTTTTTATATTTTTATTGCATTAAGGGCAACCAACAATAAAAAACAAATATTTAAAATAAAGTATTTCAGCATACAAAATTTTTTTGACAGATTAATAGGATTTTTTTTAAAAAAGTAAGCGTAATGTGGAAATGTCATGGAAAGTCAACATTCGCTGTGAAGCAAACTAAATGAATCACAAATTTTGCGATTCGCTGTGGAAGTGCATAGTTAGCCACCAGTACTGCCATCCAGTATAAAAGAAGTTAGCTTTGCTATATAAAAGGCTACCTGCAGAGCTCTTCAAATATTGAGGTTATGTTTTGGCATGACGCATGCACCAAAACATCAAATAAATTTTGGTGCAGGAAATCATGCCTAATGACTGGACCATCAGCTCCATATGCCCGATCACAAGAAAGGCGATCCTATATCTTGCAAGAACTATCTCGTCATATCACTGCTAAGTGATGCATATATAATCCTATCCTAAGTACTGCGTGAACGTTTAAAACCCTTCAGCAACACACTAATCGCCACTTACAACAGGTATCAACACAGAAGGCACTATCTTCAACAGATACGTCACAGCTCCTGGGATATGCGGACGATGTTGACATCATCGAACGCTCCCAACGTGCCGCGGTAGAGGCTTTTACTGCTATTGAACAAGGGAAGTTAGTTGGTCTTGAAGTGAATGAGGACAAGACTAAATATGTACATGCTATCAACAAATAAATAAACAAATACCAGAGCGATTGGTCTGGATAACTGGAAGTAGCATGCCCGGGATTGCAGAGGATGGAAGGCTGCCGTATCTCAGTCAGGGACTCTTAACGGGTTGTAATACCGTTAAGTATGTAACATGTTTTGGGCTTAAGTGAACAGTGGTTAAAATTGTGTAGTATACTCATAGACTTCATACTAAAACATAAGGAAAGGCTACAGTCCGCTTGAGGCGAACAGTATGATACCCTATCCATATCCCTATATGCCCCAAAGAAAAAAGCATTAAGAAGATGATGGATAGCATTATATTTAGTTCTATTAATTAAAAAAAAACCGTTTTTTTTTTAAAAACGCCCCAAAAAGTGGGCGTGGCCAAAAAGTGGGCGATATGTTGGAAAAAATATTGGGTAAATATTTTGTTAAACATTTTTTTGCGCTTTCTGTGAAAATTTTCGAAGAAAACAGCATTTTAGTCAAAAACGCCCACAAAAATTAGGCGTGGCAAAAAACTTTATATGACAAACTTATAAAGGAGGGCAGTGTCTACATATCTTGTGAAGGTTGTAACTATCTCTCTAACTTTAGCTTTAAAACGGTTTTTTCTAAATTGTGGGCGTGGCAGTGGGCGTATTCAAAAAAATTTTACAATTAACCATTTCGGAGCTCTAGGGAATATGTGGTCCAAATTTCAGCTTCCTACCTTAATTTGAAAGGCCTAAAAATTGCGTACGGACGGACGGACGGACATTGCTATATAGTCTTAGGATTTGGTCCTGATCATAAATATATATACTTTTATGGGTGTACGGCGAATATTAAGGGGTGTTACAAACTATGTGTCAAAATTAATATACCCTTAGGATAGGGTATAAAAATAGATTTTTAACCCTCGATTTCTCCTTAACTAGACGAAAACGAGACTTTTGTAACATAATATTTTGTACTTAGTTCTTCAAGATCTACAAGTTGCTTTTTCAAATTTTGTAAGCCCAACAAACAGCATTCCATATGTAAACCGCACTCAAATCTGACATTATGAGAAAACAGCCAGAACCATCAAAATTTTAAGATTTCAAAAACTACATATAGTTATGCGCATTTTTTTTACGTTTTGGAATTCACCTACAATTTTTTTTTTTTTGGTTTTAAGGGGACGGGGGTATTCATCATCAATCATCCATATCTGTGGTTATAAGTAAACTGTAAGGTTAAGGTCTAAAGAATGATCACGTGAATAGGGTTGTTGGTGACAATTTTTGTTTTTTTTTTTTTTCTTAAAGCTTCTGACTCGAAGATGCGATAGGGCCAGCACTTCGACATGAAAGATCTTTTGTTCCAAATGTCAGAAAGATTGCCTAATATAGCTGATACTAATGAGATGATACGATGACGATTTGCAGAATAATTCTTAACAGCGTCCGTGCTTATTACTTCTCTGAGAAAAGTTGTCCTTATTCGTTATAGGGCCGGGCACTCACATATGATTTGCTTTGCCGTTTCGTCTTCTGGAAGACAAAGTCGGCACTCCGGTGTGCTACTTTTTTTAGTTTATGAAGGTGATATCTTAATCTGTGATGTTCGGTTAGGCATTCAATAAAATTTTTAATATCATGTAGAGATGAGCTAAGTCGTTAATTTGTATTCGCAGTTATAACTGTGAATGCGATTTCTTTTTCACTGTGAATGTAAGCTGCTAATGTGCAGTAACGCGATTACTTAATGGAGTCATATCATAGGTTAGGTATGCGGTGTGGGTAGATTGTAATTTGCTTCCTCTTCTATCATTTTCATTCATTTTACTTACCTGCCTGCCTTCTGGTCGTCATCTACTTGCCAAACGACTTGTAGGTAAGAAGAAGTTTTCGCCTTATCAAAAAATCATTTATCGCGCAGGGAAAAGTCCAGCTGATGTCGCAGCAAAAAGAGCGAGTGAATTCCGACACGGGTGAAAGTGATCCTGACATGAAAGCCACCATGAGGGAAACCTCACAGCCAGACAATTTGTCGCTCTCTGTAGCTAAAGAGAAGCTTCAAAGCCAGATGGAGGATCTTCGGGTGCAGTTGGGAGCAGCTACAGCAAACGCCGAGGCCGAAAAAGCGGAACGCCTTCGCATCGATCAATTGTACAACAGGCATCAGCCAGCTAGCTCGCCCCGATTCCACACTGAGGCCTCCTCAACCGCCGCCACTTGTTCAGCAAGTTATGACGTGGGAACTAGTTTTCCAACAGGTACAGCCATGTGCACAGGTATTGAAACAGTCCAGTACGCATGTTCATTGTCGCCACAGTCACTGTCCATGCCGACAGCCATAACGTCAGTCATGAGTACCGGTGCTGGAACAGCTCAGTGCGTAGCCAAGCAATGGCGATGGCCACCACAACCAGAGTCAACTACAAATGCCTTCACAGGTGTTGGAACAAAACAGTACGAGTCGCAGCCTATGCCGCCAAAGATCCTAACGTCAGTGCCAAAAGTAGCAACATTTCTGTCACCGCTAAGCACTTTCCAGGCCATTAGTCAGCCAGTGAATCAATCCACTTAAATCTTTGCATCGACAAATTTTGCGGGTAATCAGTCATTAGCACATGCAGCTGCAGAGGGAAACGGACGGAAACTCCATAACGTGCCTACCTTCACTGGTCGACCTGAGGAGTGGCCGATGTTTTGCACTGCCTTTTTAGAGTCCACGTCCATGTTTGGGTACTCCAACGTGGAAAAGCTATTCCGTCTACAGGAGAGCATCAAAGCGGATGCAAAGTTAAAGTGGAAGCTCTGCTAATCCACCCAGACAACGTAGATCGAGTAATGGCAGCTTTGGAGTTTCGGTTTGGTCGCCCGAAGTGCTTGCTACAGAGCCAACTATCTAAGGTAAGGGAGATTGTTCCGTTTCCTGAAGGCCGATTGGAAATGCTTATTCCATTTGCCACCAGGGTCCAAAATCTGTCCACTTTTCTTGAGTCCAGTGGAATGCATCAAAACCTTACTAACCCCACCTTAATCGATGAACTTGTCAGCAAGCTTCCAATGAGCAAGCTATTGGAATGGGCCCAAAGAAGCATTTACATGAAGCCGTACCCGACTGTAAAGAATTTCAACGAATGGTTGAGCGAAATCGCCCGACTTGTATGCCTCGTCACCACTTCCTCGCTTCAACCACCTACCAAAACCGAAAACAAGATGAAGCCCAGAAATCCGCTGTTGGCTTCAGAGCCTGCGTTAATTCCTGAGTATGGTGATGTCCATATTTGATCCTATCGGGATGATCGCCAATTTCGTAATCCATATAAAGTTGCTGCTCCGAATAATATGGATCCATGGTGTTACCTGGGATGAGCGAATTCCAGCAGAGGTCTTTCAAAAATGGATATTGTGGAAGGCGGAGCTTCCGACGCTAGTCAGTTGCAAGATTCCCAGGTGCTACAGTCCTTATCTTTCGTCAACGAACCGCACAGTTCTTCACATTTTCGTCGATGCCAGTGAAAAGGCCTTCAGTGCAGTTGCGTACCTAAGAACAGAAGAAAGTGGTCAAATTAATGTGTCCTTTGTATGTGGCAAGACGAAGACAGCTCCGAGGGAGCTTATGTCCATCCCACGTCTAGAGCTATCAGCCGCCATTTTGGGCGTACGACTTTACAATATGATATGTGAGCATCACAGATTGTCACTGTATAGTAGGGTGTTTTGGAGTGACTCAAAGACGGTTCTAAGTTGGCTTCGATCAGAACCTCGTCTACACAAGCAATGAATGGCGATGGGTACCAACCAAACTCAACTCAGCGGACGATGCGACCCGAGGACGCTACACGCCAAAATATAAGGTGGACAACAAGTGGTTATCCGGACCTCTCTTTCTCCAACAACCTGAAGATGATCAGAAGGCCCAGATACCTTTTACATGCCAAGTTGGTGAGTAGCTCCTTTATTGACTTCTCAAGGTTCTCCAGGTATTTGGAGCTGCAGAGGACCACGGCCTGGGTCATAAGGTTTATTAAAGCATGCAGACGAAAGGACACAGAGAAAGGAGAGCTTTCAGGCGACTAGCTCGACGACGCCGAGAAAGTACTCTGTTCAGAAGCCCAATTCGAAATCTTCGCCGATGAAATTGCCCAACTAAGTTCGCAGCAACACGTTGGAAAATCCAGCAGCATCCACAAACTTACTCCGTACTTAGACGATTATGGACTTTTACGTCTCTACGGACGCATAGATGCCGCTACCACCCTACCGTTTTCAGCCAGATGCCCCATTATACTTCCCAAAACCCACAGGCTAACAGAGCTAATCGTCGATCATTTTCACCGCCGCCTCCATCACCAAAACGATGAATTAATTTCCAATGAAGTTCGCCAAAGGTTTTGGGTACCTAGTCTTGCACCTTAGTACGGCGAACCAAAAATGACTGTCAATTTTGCCGAATTCGATCCGCCATGCCGTCGCCGCAGCTGATGGGACAACTTTTCGAAGATCGCCTTACGCCATTCGTGAGGCCTTTCACTTATACGGGAGTGGACTACTTTGGCCCAGTCTTGATAATGAACGGACGCCACACGGAAAAACGCTGGATCGCCCTCTTTACATGCATGACAATTAGAGCTTAATCTCAAAATCGCAGCCAACTTATCGACAGATGTCTTTATCTTATGCCTCCGAAACTTTGTTAATAGGCGAGGGGTTCCAGTACGTATCAGGAGTGAAAATGGTACCAACTTCCTTGGTGCCAAAAACGAATTGCTGACCAATGCTATCTTCGACAGCGATGCCATTAAGGCAGAATTGTCGGGAAAGGGCATCGAGTGGGTTTTTAACTGCCCGTCTAATCCACATGCTGGCGGTTGTTGGGAGAGGCTTGTCAGATCGGTTAAGAGGGTCCTGACACACACCCTTTGCGAGTTAGCGCCGAAAGTTGAGACTCTGGTGAGCGCTTTAATCGAAGCCGAAAATATAATTAACAGCACACCACTTGCGCACTTGCCAGTATCAACCCATGATGAGGAACCATTGACGCCAAACCACTTTCTGCAATGAACTCGACTCAAACCCCAGGATCAATTGATGGAAGATCCGTGTGCGTCCGCAAACAGTGGCGCATTAGCCAACAGATCAAAGACCGGGTTTGGAGGAGATGGATGCGGGAGTACTTACCTGTGCTTACGAGACGCTGCAAGTGGTTTAAGGAGGTGCCACCCATTTCAGTATAAAACCTGGTACTTGTATGCGACGTTGATCTTCCAAGAAGCCAATGGAAACGAAGAATAGTAACCAGAGTGTTTGCAGATCACGACAATCAAGTCCGCTCAGCAGAGATCAAAACTTCGTCGGGAGTTATCAAAAGACAATCCGTTAAGCTTGCTGTATTGAATGTTGGCGAGGCTTCGGTGAGACCAGGGCACCTCACGGAGGATGGGGTGTTGTAAAATAAATAAGAATATTATTTGTTATTGTACTAAACGATGGTTTGGGCTTTTTAAACGAACATGTCTTTTATAAATTCGATTCGAGCGCGAAACCCGTGTAGGAATACAGGCAAATGACATTAACCAAAAGCCTAACACAAAAGCAAGTAGAACAATTTCTGTCATTCTGCCGACGAAACCCAAGCCATCGCCATCGCTACAAAAAAACCAACGAATAAACTTAAATACATTTTTGAATTGAGAAGAAAATGAGTTTGTCTTTTTGTTTAGTTCGTGCTAGAAGAAAAAAGGGTTTTCGTCGACAATTGCATATGTTCATATTATTATTTCTGAAAGAGTTTTTTATGTATATGTACGGAGAAAAAAGATATAATCGTTTTCAAGTATGTAATTCAATATTCAATACATTATACACAACACATTATACATAACACATGATACGCAACTGAATCAAATATTACCAACAACCCTTTTAAAATTACTTCGACCAGAGTCATAAAGCGCAACTTAGTACGACTATGACTCTCCCTATCCTGCTGTTACAACTTAGCAAGTATGTATCATGTACAATCTATTTGTTGCTAATTAGCAATTAGCAGCAACGAACAAAATGTTCAACCATCTTCCGCTGCGATATGGAAAAAGTTTCGTCATGGCAACTCAATCGAACTCAACCAATATCATGCAACCAAAGAGGATTCTACCTGAAAGTGCAATTTTGTAACTAGTTGGAATTTTTTTTATTTTTTTTATAATGTACGCGCACTAAAGGGACTTTGGATACCCTTATAATGAAGTGACACAGTGCGGGCATTAGGGAAATGAAGGATAAGAGAAAGGGAGAAACCGATGCACGTTGGTTTTAAATGTTTGTAAATTATAATGCAAAGGAAAAACAGAGCGTGGTAGAGCATTCCACATTCGTATTGTACGGTTGAGAAAGGAATCTTTATATTTCACAGTACGTCCGAAAACAGGCTTAGGGTAAACTGATGTGCATTCCTAGCATGGCGAGTATTGCGGTTGAGGTGAAATGCAACTGGCTATTTCATTTCAGCACTTGTGGTGGAAATACCGATAAAACAATGACAGGCAGGAGACATTACGACGATGACTAAGAGAGTCAAGTGATTTCGCAATGTCTCGATCGCCAATAAGTTTTACCGCACGTTTTTGGATCCTATCAATCAAACTCACATATCACAAAATACCTTCTCTCCATTTAAGGACGAGATTATGATCAGGATTACAAGGATCATAACCCTCCCAATTCACTGCATTCCTACTGGTCCGCCTGTGGGGTTCGCCGGTTCGACCTCAAAAGACATCTGCAGGCATCCCAATTTTGGATCACTTCAATAATGAGGCCAATCAAATGCTGGTTTTTCTGCATTTGTGTGATCCAGGAGTTTTTAGGTCTGGCGGTGTTATGTTATCTGGCTGTTGCTATTTAGGAACCAACAATATGTTGAACCAGTTGCGAATGCGAAATGTGAAATGCAACCCTGCTAACCTGTACATCATAAAAAGTGTCCCATTCGCCGGCACAATGGCATAGGCGAGGCAGATGCACGAAAAGAAAATTCGGGTGGGTTAGTTTTATTTTTTTTTGCCTTAGTGATTAGTATGGGATTGAGGGAGATAGTATTCGATGTGAATTTTGAATGGGAATGAAGAGATTTGAAGGAAGACAAATTTATCATCGGCAATAGCAGTATCACCAAAGCAGTTTATTTAGATGTTGTTGACAGGTTGCTAATGCGATTTTTCATTAGCAGTAAAAATTTAGCAGGTCTCGATTTTTTGATCATCTCTAAGAGTCTGGCTACACGTTCTTTTTTTTTTGTAACGTCTTGGCTTCACACACAAAAAAGTCTTATAAGAATGAAAGCAATTTGAATGGCGGGGGAAGCTGAAATCTAAAACAAAACAAAATTTATCTTGGAAAATCGAATACTTTTGTGCTCTCTAGTACCTGTATTCGGTCTTCACTCTTCCAACACAAATCTCAAAAGAGGATTTCTGTCAAAAGTGATATGGTTTGGAACCGAAACGTTCATGCCCACGCCGAGAATTCAAATCGAAAGAGGATTTTCGGTGGATTCTTGGTGCATTCTACCCTTTTCTTTCTGACTCACATAAAATCTACCGGTCTCGTGCGACATGACGACCTGGATAGATTAAGTATCTTCTTGGCATGCTTTTTGAAGGGATTTCTTGCCGCCAAAGCAGCAGTCTTTACGCGACCGCGGAATGCAAAACTTTATATTAATTTGTGCTCTCTGTTGCTTTAATAAATAATCCGAAAATACATGGATATTTAGTTTTGAATATACATCATTTCATTTAAATCCTGGAAAAGACCAACGAGGTTCAGCAGATAGTGCGCAGGGCAGGTGTCAACACGGAAGGCACTATCTTCAACAGATCAATCCAAATGCTGGGGTATGCATACGATATAGATATCATCGGTCGATCCCAGCGTGCCGTGATAGAGGCTTTCACGGCTATTGAAGAACAGGCGAAACTAGTTGGACTTGAAGTGAATGAGGACAAAACTAAATATATGCTATCAACAAACAAGCATTCATCTGTCCACCGACTAGGACAAAATGTCACTGTTGATAGCAGCAACTTCTAGGTAGTTAAGGAGTTCATCTACCTCGAGGTAAACATCAACTCCAATGACATCTTAGTGGAGATCCGTCGAAGAATTTCCCTAGGAAACCGCTGCTATTTCGGTTTGGCAAAACAAATGGGTTTAAAACTTCTAACTCGAAGGACAAAGTGCATGCTCTACAGAACCCTTATCCTGCCAGTTCTGCTATACGACACCGAGTGCTGGACGATAAGCAGCAAAGGAGAGTTAATACTGGGATCCTTTGAAAGAAAAATCCTTCGACTGGGATCCTTTGAAAGAAATCCTGTGTGCGAGGAGGGTGAATGGAGGAGAAGATACAACCGCGAACTCTATGAGCTGTACCAAGATGTGGATGTCGACTACATTGACTCGGCCACATCGAGCGAATGGATAACAACGCTCCAGCCAAGAGGATCTTCGAATCCCAGCCCCCAGGTTAGAGACGACTAGGAAGACCGAACGTCCGTTTTAAAGACCAAGCCATCGCGGATGCTAGAGCGCTTGGTCTCGACAACTGGAAGCAGCGTGCTCGGGATCGCAGATGGTCGAAGGCTGCCGTATCTCAGGCAGGGACTCTTCACGGGTCGGGAGCCCGTTAAGTAAGTAATACTTCATTTCATTTTCAGCGTGAATAGTGGTCCTTCGGCACCAAATAATAAAAAAAAATAGACTTTCTTCGATCCAGCCATTTGTCTCAGCTTTTTGAATATTTTGATATTAGGAAAATACAAATATACCTCACAGTCAGCAAAGCGATCTTAGACTAAATTGGTATTCGACATCACAATACAATTTGGATCAAACTTAGCCACCAATTCATATTTTTAAATTATAAGTTTGTGATTCAAAAACGCATTGAATACTGACACAATGTTTTGTATTACCAGTCATGGAAAGCAATTTTAAATTTTCTGAATTACGATTGAGATACGAAAGTCATAATCCTCCCAACCCAAGCCTCATGAACATTTGATATAATATGTTAAATTCTTCATACGATTGTGGAATTGATAAACCTGGACTTAAGTCGCACACTCAGCTACAAAAGAAATATTTTGTGCGGAAATTGTAGACCGAAAAAACTTTAAATTGTAAGAAAGGTTTCAGGGGAACTTTCATCATTGTTGTGAGTAATAATTGCAATTTCAATTTCAAGTTCCATCTTATTAAAGGCAAAGTTTTTACTTGACTGGTGAATGTCACAAATGGTTAAGAAAAATGCAGTCAGAAGTACTTTGAGTTTAACTGTCATATATAGATGGTGGTTGGGTGCTGTAAATCGAATAGGGTAGCCACCAATTGGTATAATCTTGGATATACCCAGAGAGACGTATGGTGGATAAATTCACTGGATTGGATCAACGGTGATTATGGAATATAAGTAGGAGTTAGGTCGATTAAGACTGGGAATTCTGCGTTAAAGTGAGAGAAGCGATGTGAGTTTTGAATGAAGGTGATTGTTGTTGGCGTGGCATGGGTTTGGTGTGTGTGGTCATTTTTATTATATTGTTTGTTTTGGTTTTTGTTCTTCCTTTGTTGTGTCGTAGATATGAGTTTTGAATGAGGGTGGTTGTTGTTGGCGTGGCACGGGTTTGGTGTGTATTAGTTATCAGTTTAGTGTGTTTGTTTTATTTTTTGTTTTTGCTTTGTTTGATAATGTCTGATTAGTGTGTTGAGAGGGATTCTGTTGAGATGCGTCAGTGAACGGTGTGTGTGTGTTTGATGCATGGAGCATTGCTCATTTGTGATGTGTTATGAATGTTGGGTATGATGACGATGATGATGATAATAGCCGTTTTTATTATCGGAAATGATCTATATAGATCAGTCGATGGTAATAAAACAATATGTATCATCAAACGCTGGAAGCATTCTAACAGCTTTGCCCAGCCTAACCCAGCAGTGAACGACTATACTGCAGCCAGTATATCTCACCGTGATTCTTTTTTTTATACCCTATCCTAAGGGTATATTAATTTTGACACATAGTTTGTAACACCCCTTAATATTCGTCGTAGACCCATAAAAGTACATATATTTATGATCAGGACCAAACCCTAAGACTATCTAGCAATGTCCGTCCGTACCCAATTTTTAGGCCTTTAAAATTAAGCTAGGAAGCTGAAATTTGGACCACATATTCCCTAGGGCTCCGACAATTGTTTTTGAATACGCCCACTGCCACGCCCACAATTTAGAAAAAACCGTTTGAAAGCTAAAGTTAGAGAGATAGAGTATTACAACATTCACAAGATATGTACGTACTGCCCTCCTTTATAAGTTTGTCGTATAAAGTTTTTTGCCACGCCTACTTTCTGTGGGCGTTTTTCACTAAAATGCGGTTTTCTTAAAAAATTTTCATAGAAACCGAAAAAAAAATGTTTAACAAGATATTTAGCCAATATTTTTTCCAGTATATCGGCCATACAAAGTTTTTGGCCATGTCCACTTTTTAGGGGCGCTATTTTACCAAAAAATATATTTATTTTTTAAATTTAATAGAATGAAATAAAATGGTATCCATCATCTTCTTAATGTTTTTTTCTTTGGGGAATATAGGGATAATAGGGTATCATACTGTTCGCCCTAAGCAGACTGTAGCCTTTCCTTATGTTTACTGTTAGATTCTTAGCGATGTCTGCGGATGAAACGCTATTCAATGATTCCTATGTTCAAACACTTACTTACCGTCATCCGTTCACTTTTTTACCGGCGTTTTCAATGATTGAACGAAGGCACAAACCAAGTGCTACTCACCCGGCCGCAGTCAATCCGCTGGATTCAATCGGATCAACGGCGGCGTCCACAGTTCCAGTTAGGTGGAACAAGTGATCTCCCTATATGAGTTACTTCGACTTATTTGAAGGCCAGGTCTATAGGGATCTAAAATACTAAGCCAGGGTGTTCGAAAAGAGTTGGTGGCGGATGAGCCCTTGATGGGCCAACGGCAGCACTCACATCCCCGAAGTGGCTTACTTGCACCGGAATTATCGGCCTGCTGTCCTAGGGTCAAAACCAGAGCCTAGCCCTCCAGTTTAGGGGTTATGCCGTCGGGGTAACTTCCCGACCATGTGAAAAAATATAGTTATGAGAGAGACAGGGGAAGCCTCGGATAACAATTTCCCTCAAAGGGCAAACAGACCCGGAATGTTAACGGACATGTGAGTACCTGGAATGTGTGGACACTCTGCACTCCAGGTGCTACTCAAAAACTTGAGTCTATCCTCACAGGCCGACATTACTGCGATCCAGGAGATACGATGGATCCTATCCTGGAATTCTGAAAAGAAAAAATTGCGACATTTATTACAACTGTAACAAAAGATTGCATATGTTAGGATGCGGATTAGTCATGGGAAATGGCGTAGATCTAAAGTAATGGACTTCAAGTATCAGAGCTATATTCCAAAACATTAGCCTAATATGTGCACACACCCCTACCGACGAGGCTGAGGACCCTATCAAGGAGGAATTCTATGACCTCTTGGACGGAACCTACGGAGCACAGATGAGGAATTAACCAGATAGTCAACTCGAGAGCGAATCTCTCACCTTGCCTACAAGCTAAGTCGAACTAATAAGCCCCACATAATTTGCACTTATATGGGCTTTTACGTGCAAATCAAATAGGAATCACGCACACATAAATCGAATTATATGGGGCTAATGGCCGCGCCCATGAAATGCCATTTTTTATAGCGAGAAGTTGGGAACAGTTGATGAATTTCAGCAGATTACAACACACAATTTGGGTGTGTGAAATAAACATGGTCAATATGCGGTGAATATGGATTGATAAAAACATACTTACCACACAACTAATAACTTAATAAAATATTATAATATTAAGAATAAAGCTGTGTTTTAACTAATTTATTCTAATTTTTAATGAAAAATAATCAAAATAATATTGATTGACGTGACTAATATATAATAAGTAAGTTCATCATACATTTTCGGTTGACAATAAATTTAAGTATAACTATACTAGCAAGGCTTTCGTAGATTATGGATGGTTATATTGAAAAACTTAAGTAACTCTATACAATTGAACACTGGTTTAAAACTCTTTTTAATAAAACGTAATCCAAATTCTTACAAATATTATTTTTGGTACATCAAAATACTTTTTTAACAAAATTTGCAATTACTTCCTAGTAGTAGTAGTAGTAGTAGTAAATTGTTTTCTTTATTTTCATATAAAATAAAATTACAAAACATTATAACTTGACAAATAAAGTCGGTTGTTAAAAAAAGTGGATAATTAATTCAATATATATGTAACATAACCGCCTTAGAAAAGAAACAGCTAAGAAAATTGATTGACTAAACACAAATTTTGCAACACAAAATAATTACAAAAGGAATAAAAATACTTCTTTTCCACTTTATTTTATCCATGCACGAAACCCGAATATGTACATATATTCATTAAACTTTCATATGTTGAATAAAAACAATCAAATAATAAATAAGTAATAAAACAATTAATGAATTTAATATATATATAAAAAATTATTGCAAACTATTTACTACAAATATTTTACACCCAAATATTACTAATTTAGTAATATTTATGCAATAATACAATAAAATATGCATTTTATCTCATTTTATTAACCAAAATGGAAAAGTACAACAACCCAAGAATGTTCATTTTAAGGCAGATAAAAAAAAGAACTATTTCTTATAACCGCAAAAAATATTCCAACTAAATTGTAACAACTTTATTGGGTAACTAATTTTTTGTTTCTTTATAAACATTTATATTAAAATAAAATAAAAAGTTGAATCACATAAACTCAACACTTCGCAGAATTTCCTATTTCCCAACACATCCGCCGTGATCAGCTGTTTTGTTGTTGCGATTTGGATATATTGCAAAACTCCCCACAATTATTTTTGGCGGGTAATTTAGTAAATTAGATCGAACTTCATGTGTCTGGCTCACACGTATTCACAGATGGGAAAATTGAGAGAGGATTTTGCGGCCGTTATTAAATATTTTTTGCGGGTTGAAAGTGATAGGGGATTGCAGAGTTGACTATCTGGTTAATTCCTCATCTGTGCTACGGAGCCTGTCCGGAGTACGTTGTCAAAATTGTACTTGGGGACTTCAATGCTAAAGTCGGCAAGTAAAACATCTTCGGCGGATTAGTTGGTAAGCACAGCCTCCACGAAACCACAACAGATAACGGCTAGCGACTAATTGACTTTGGAACAGCTTGTAATACGGTGATAAGTAGCACTAGGTTTCCGCGACTAAGGATCCACACAGCAACCTGGCGCCCTCCAGACGGTCGAAACGTCAACCAGATCGACCATGTGGTAATCGATGCGAGGCACGCATCCAACATCTTGAACGTGCATACTTACCGAGGGGCAAACGTCGACTCTAACCATTTTCTTATTGCAGCTAGATTCAGAGCTCGACTGTCCAACGAGAAGAAGCTCCGAAGTGCCCAAAAGAAGAAATTCGACGTTGATGATGTTATGGTAGGGCGCATGCACCAAATCTTCAACCAAGTTTGGGTGCAGGAAAGCATGCCTGATGACTGGACAATCAGCTCCATATGTCCCATCTACAAGAAAGGCGATCCTATGTCTTGCAAGAACTATCGAGGCAGACTCTCACGGCTATTGAAGAACAGCCAAAACTAGTTGGCCTTGAAGTGAATGAGGACAAAACTAAATATATGCTATCAACAAACAAACAATCATCTATCCACTGACTAGGACAAAAATGTCACTGTTGGTAGCAGCAACGTCGAGGTAGTTAAGGAGTTCATCTACCTCGGGGTAAACATCAACTCCAATGACATTTTAGTGGAGATCCGTCGAAGAATTACCCTAGGAAACCGCTGCTTCTATGGTTTGGCAAAACAAATGTGTTCAAAACTCCTGACTCGAAGTCAAAGTGCATGCTCTACAGAATCCTTATTATGCCAGTTCTGCTATAGGGCGCCGAGTGCTGGACGACAATACTGGGATCCTGCGAAAGAAAAATCCTTCGACGGATATTTGGTCCTGTGTGCGATGAGGGCGAATGGAGAAGAAGATACAACCGCGAACTCTATGAGCTGTACCAAGATGTGGATGTAGTCCAAGAAGCCAAAATTCGTCGACGACATTGACTCGGCCACATCGAGCGAATGGACAACAACGCTCCAGCCAAGAGAATCTTCGAATCCCAGCCCCCAGGTTCGAGACGACAAGGAAGACCGAACCTCCGTTTTAAAGACCAAGCCATCGCTGATGCCAGAGCGCTTGGTCTGGACAACTGGAAGCAGCGTGACCTCAGGCAGGGACTCCTCACGGGTAGGGAGCCCGTTAAGTAAGTAGTATACTTTTTTAACAGGCGACTTGAAATTAACGAGGACAAATCCAAATACATTCTTTCAACGAACAAGCAAACACCTGTCCACCGGTTAAGACAAAACTTAACTGTTGAAAGCACTTTAAGGTGGATCAGGAGTTAACATACTTTGGGGTTAATTTCAATTCCGCAAACGACTTTGTTAGGTTTAATGTACTGTAGGAAACCGCTGCTTCTTCGGTTTGACAAAACAAATGTGTTCAAAGCTCCTAACTTGAAGGAAGAAGTATAAGTTCTATGAAACTCTGATTCTGCTCTATGGTGCTGGGCGATAAGTAGCAACGATAAGCTGATACTTAACTCTTTTTAGAGAAAAATTATTCTAAGAATATATGAACCTGTATGCGAAGATTGAAACATTTTCTAAAATTAGCCTTTCCCAAGCAAATATATGAGATAAGTTCTTATTTAGCGGACTTGTAAAGTGTAAAGCATGAAAATGAATATTCCAAATTTAAAGAAATCGCGGTAGGAGTTTCAAGGAAGCGTTTTGGGTCCGATTCTATTATTAATCTACACTCGAGATATTCCACGAGAAGAAGGTACGACTGTAGCTACGTTTGCGGATGATACCGTGATATTGGCCGTGAGTAATGCGGTTGAATCAGCAACAAGTAAGCTTCAATGCACTATCAACAGCGTTTCTGATTATGTTGCCTTTTCCTTTGCGTACGAAAGTACCTTCACAAATAAGTAATTTTAATTACTCATCTGCAGATACCTTGCGGACGCTGCACTGTTACGCTTTGTTTTTGCGTCTGATCCAACATTACATGGGTGGTTTGCGGGTAAAAAGGATTTGATAAATGTTTAGATAAGTAAGAGAGGAATTGCCCACTACGGCTTAGTGATACATACTCGAGTTCTTTAAACACCACCACTACCTAAACTATTTTTTTAACCTTACGTTAGTCGCGCCCCATTGTCTCACACCAAAAATAGCTCTGCAATAATAAAATAATAAACAACTATATTTAATTAATTAATATATTTTATCGCATTTTGATATTACGAAGGTAGACTAACAGAAGGTAAATAACAGCAGGGATTTTGCTAAGGTCTTTTTTTTAAATTGACAAAGTAATTAAAATTTGAATTCTCAGTTCTTGTCGCCTTCGAAACTATAACAGGAAAAATGTCAACAGTGCGAAGCGACACCGAATACGTCCAGACAACGCAGACTTCCGATGTGGGCTCCTTTTAGACTTACTAAAAATAAAAAGTCAACGGAACTGTGTGCAAAACTTTTTTTATTTCACAGAAATAGAGAATTTGTACAGTAGCTTTACGATGATTTTAACTACAAATCGACCGGTGTGGTTCAGTTGGTCGTCCACTGCTGGCATCTGCAAGTATAAAATAAGTCATTGATAAGTCTAAATAAAACATACAAAGTACATTATTGCGCTAGTGAAAATAATCAGTTAAAATTTTTGTAATCAACAAATATCAGTCGAAAGATGGTATATTGAAATCATCATGATGAGAAACACACTATGAATTTAATGTTTAAGCTTTACTTACACGCACAAACGTTGGGTGGAATATGTTTATTCAAAAAGACCGAAGCCCATATCGTCATCCTCAGATTCAGATTCCTCCTTCTTTTCTTCTTTCTCGGGCTTCTTAGCTTCAGCAGCAGCACCAGCGGCAGCTGCAGCAGGGGCAGCTGTTGCGGCTACAGCACCACCACCGACGGGGATCGAAGAGAGTTTCTCACGACCATCCTTTATCAATTGCTCAATGGTTTTGCCGCTCAATTCTTTAACGACGCGAGTGAGGCGCTCCGAATCTACTTCAATACCAACAGAACTAAGGATTTTCTCGATATCGGCATTTTTAGGGCTTTCTTGTCCACCAAGGACAGCCAACAAGTATGCAGCCACGTAACGCATTCTAAGTAAATGGAAACAACAGAATATTGTAAATATGATTGAACGCAATTTTTTGGTAACACATAAAGCAATCTAACAAAATCTTCACAATCCATAATGGACATTAATAATTTAATAAAACTAGAATATTCGACAGTACCAAAGAACCTTTCAGCTATTTTATTTTTTAAGCACACTTACTTTTAAGTCCTTTTTATTCGACACGAAACGTGAACGGCACTAAAACACAACTTTCGCTAAAGAAATTTAGTACGAAAAGGCAGATGACGTTCAAGTGACATATACAAGTAACTTCCGTTTATTAAAGTGACACTGAACTGGTAGTATTTTCAATTGATGGACTGAATACAAAAGCGGGTGTGTTTGATGAATAATTTACATTGTGGAATTTCGTACGCCCAAGTCTCAACTCAACCATTTGTAGTACCCTATTCGAAATCTCGTTAAAGCATTCACACCGAACAAAACCTGGGTTTTGTTTGACGTTTCAGTCAGCCATCGAAAAATAAATGCGAAGTATTGTTCTTGTTGTGAAAACCTCAAATTTTAGTGCGGTATGAATGGGGTATAACTCGTTTTTTGTATTTTTACCATTATTTCGCTGGCGTTAACTTTTGTATAAATAATTATAATGTATTCTGATCTATGTAAATCATCACCTTCGCTAAGTGATTCAAGTAGTTCATTTTCAAAAACATTTTTTTAAAAAGAAAAAAAAAAATGTGTTTTGAATTTCGTAAAGATGTGGCGACACGAAGTAACCGATGACGCTAGCACATCGACGAGGACGAAAATTCATCACTAAAAGAACGCGCCCGACAGACTACAGAAAAAAGGCAAGGACAACAGCTGAGACCGACTGCGAGAATGAGACCGAGCCTTGACTCGTTGTCATTCTTTTTAAAACCGTGCGTCTTTTCCATTTTTTTCATCGAAAGAGATTCAGGTTGCGTTTGAACCAAACTGAAGGTGGTGGTGACCCTAATTGATTAATAAATGACTTAATAAGATTTATGAAATTATTAAGTCATCGCATTTTAAAACACAATAAATTATATGATTCTTGCAGTTCCAATTGCAATAACACCATGGACACAGGGCGAGCAGTATGACACCCTATCCATATCCCTATATGCCCCAAAGAAAAAAGCATTAAGAAGATGATGGATAGCAGTTTATTCCTTTCTATGAAATTTATTAAAAACAATTTTTTTTTTAAAAAACGCCCCCAAAAACTGAACATGGCCAAAAACTTTGTATGGGTGATATACTGGAAAAAATATTTGCTAAATACCTTGTTAAACATTTTTTTTAGTTTCTATTAAGATTTTCGAAGAAAACAGGATTTTAGTGAAAAACGTCAAGAAAAAGTAGGCGTGTCAAAAAACTAACGGGTTATTTTTTAGCTGGTTTGGTTTTGGCAACACTGGTTTTGACAGCTGACGTGTGTTTAGTACCTTGTGTCACTGTCAAACAGCTTCAGTTTGGTTTGCAATTTAACCATGGATCGTCTTACAAATGAACAACGCTTGCAAATTATTGAATTTTACTATCAAAATTCGTGCTCGGTTCGAAATGTTCATCGCGCGCTGCTTCCATTTTATGATCGGCATTCTCGACCTTCTGAGCAGTCTATTCGGAAGATTGTGACCAAATTTCGCACCAAATTTACTTTGTTGGACATTAAACTACCAACACGTTTACGTACTGTGCGTATTGAAGAAAATATTGCGGCCGTATCAGCTAGTGTGACAGAAGACCGCGAAATGTCGATTCGGCGCCGTTCCCAGCAGGTTGGCCTTTGTTACAGCACTACGTGGAAAATTTTGCGGAAGGATTTGGGCGTAAAGCCTTTTAAGATACAGCTGGTGCAAGAACTAAAGCCAGCCGACCTACCACAACGCCGAATTTTTGGTGAATGGGCTCTTGGAAAGCTGGCCGAGGATCCGCTTTTTTATCGAAAAATTGTGTTCAGCGATGAGGCTCATTTTTGGTTGAATGGGTACGTAAATAAGCAAAATTGCCGCATTTGGAGTGAAGATCAGCCAGAAGCATTGCAACAGCTACCAATGCATCCCGAAAAAGCCACTGTTTGGTGCGGTTTATGGGCCGGCGGCATTATTGGGCCATATTTCTTCAAAGATGATGCGAATCGCAGCGTTACTGTCAATGGTGAACGCTACCGAGCGATGATAACAAACTTTTTTTTGCCCGAAATGGAAGTTCTTGACTTGCATGATATGTGGTTTCAACAAGGCGGTGCAACATGCCACACAGCACGCGAAACAATGGCGCAATTGCGAGGCGAGTTTGGTGAACAGTTAATTTCACGTTTCGTGATAGATCGTGCGATTTGACACCATTAGATTATTTTTTGTGGGGGTATGCCAAGGCTAATGTTTATAGGGACAAGCCCGCTTCGATTGACGCACTGGAAGCCAACATCCATGCATTCATTCGTGAGATACCGGCCGATATGTGTGAAAGAGTATGCCAAAATTGGACTCAGCGGATGGGCTACCTGAGACGCAGCCGCGGTCAACATTTGCATGAAATTATCTTTAAACATTAAATTGCAAGGTTCAAACTATCGATTCAAATAAATATTTCATTCATTTTTTCGAATTTTTTGTGTTTTTTTTTAACAAAAGTTCTAAACCTCTTAAAAAATCACCCTTTATATATGACAAACTTATAAAGGAATACAGTGCCAACGTATCTTGTGAAGGTTTTAACACTCTATCTCTCCAACTTTAGCTTTGAAATGGTTTATTCTAAATTGTGTGTGTAACCATATCGGAGCCGTAGGGAATATGTGGTCCAAATTTCAGCTTCCTATCTCAATTTTAAAGGCCTATAAATTGCGTACGGACGGACATACGTTGCTAATAGCCTTATATATACTTTTAGGGGTCTACGATGCATATTAAGGGATATTACAAACTATGTGTCAAAATTAATATACCCTTATGATATGGTATGAATGAAAATAAAAAATAAAAAATGGCAAGGTGAAATGCAGTGTACCTTGTGTTTTTATACCAGGGGTAACACTTATACACATTTCGGAAATTTGACACAACTCAGCTCTTTTTTTTTTTTTTAATTTTTTGCTGGTTTATGTGGACGGTAGTAAAATTTCGTCGTCGTGTATGTTTAGCTGTGAAATTCGAAAAGCGACCGCTTGAAAATTATTTATACTTATTTTATTATTTTGGGTTGTATTTGTCAGAATCAAAATAAGCAGATACTAGATGATGGAAATGGAAACAAAAATATTAATTTGACCAATACGAATTTATCAACGTTAATGCATTTATGATAAAATAAACTAAAATTCATATATTTTATACTCTTTTGCAGTTTTTTCATCGTTAAATATAATATAAAACACAACGATTGTGAAGTAATTATGTACTATGTTTTTTGCGAAATTCATTCATTCAAGATATTTTAGTGTTTTACATGTTACTCATCTTGCGTGACCATGTAAACCAACCATCATACTACCACCAAAGGATTTGACATTAGAACCTTTTGAAACTGCACCCAAACTATTAGGTTTGTGCCTGGCTACACGTTCATGGGAATGATCGTCATGTCGCCCGAGACAGGTAGATTTTATGTGAGTCAGAAAGGAAAGGGTAGATTGCACCAAGAATCAACCGAAAATCCTCTTTCGATTTGAATTCTCTGCGTGGGCATGAACGTTTCGGTTCCAAACCATATCACTTTTGACAGAAATCCTCATTTGAGATTTGTGTTGGAAGAGTGAAGACCGAATACAGGTACTAGAGAGCACAAAAGTATTCGATTTTCCAAGAGAAATTTAGTTTTGCTTCAAATTTCAGCATTCCTCTCCATTCAAATTGCTTTCATCCTATGAGACTTTTTTGTGTGTGTAGCCACGACGTTCATGGGAATGACTTTTATTCCCATGAACGTGTAGCCAGGAACTTTAAGTGCCTCAAAGGAGCTAAACTTGTATGTTTTATAAACCCAGTTTTACGTATCGTTATAACTCATGGTATAAAGAACGCAAGATATGTTTGATAGCTGAGTGGTCGGCGGGAAATCCTGGTATAAAAAATACAAGGTGTACCAATTTTATTTTAGATTCCCATATCGATTACTCTCAACTAAGTCATAAGAAAGATGTCAGACTTCTGTCAAAAGTGATATGGTTTGGAACCAAAACGTTCATGCCCACACCGAAAATTCAACTTGGAAGTGGATTCTTGGTGCAATCTACCCTTTTCTTTCTGACTCAAATAAAATCTACATGTCTCATGCGTTATGATGATCATTCCCATGAACGTGCAGCCAGGCATTTAGGGGCTAGTTATAGCTATCATTGAAATGCATTATTGAAAGTATTGTTTTGCGATTTAAAGACGACTAAGCAAACAATATTGTATTTTAATGGTATGAAAATAAAGCTAATCACTTACAGAATTTTTCTACAAAGAAAATTACTTAATTCTGATTTAAACATTTCTTTAAATCTATTTTTATTATTTCACTGAAAGAAATCGATTTCAATGAACAGCTGATAATCGTTTCTACAATTTGGAACACAATCGTTCCAGTGATGTGTTCGATTCTATGCTGTCAGTTTTGTTTTCAATGAACAAATCTAACCTTAAAACCTATACCAGTGGCCTTCCACTGACAGCAATTTTTCAATGATTGCTATAACCGACTTGTCAAATAAATGAAACAACTATTCCACTGAATTGTTCCAATGATAGATTTCAATGATAGCTATAACTGGCCTCTAATCGTTTCTACAATTTGGAACACAATCGTTTTACTGATGTGTTCGATTCTCTTTCTATTCCCAGTTGTCAGTTTTGCTTTCAATGATCAACTCTAATCTTAAAACCATACCAGTGCCCTTCCACTGACAGACATTTTTCAATGATTGCTTTTTATTCCATTGATTTGTTCCAATGATGCATTTCAATAATAGCTATAACTAGCTCCAGTACCTCATTTGAGATTTGCGTTGGTAGAGTGAAGACCGAATACAGTTGCTAGAGAGCACAAAAGTAATCGACTTCCCAAGGGAAATTTTGTTTTGTTTCATATTTCAGCGTTCCGCGTCATTCAAATTGCTTTCATTCTTATAAGGCTTTTTGTGTCTGTAGACACAATGTTTATGGCAATAATAGAAATTCCCATGAACGTGTAGTCAGGCACTAATAATGTTATTTACATGTTAGTACGGTTGTAAAAAAATTAATTGTAGTAGATTATTCGATGGCTGGTTTTAAGTGTGATGTCACCATTAGAAATTGTAAGTAATATTTTTGTATTTATTTTCTTTTTAATCAACTGAGCACGAAACTCAAATAAGAAAATTAAAATGAAATAGTGAATAGAAAATAAAATCTTTTATCTGTCATCAAACGTTTCTGTGATGAGTAATTCCGTACAAGACTTGTGGTGTTTTAATTCAGTTTTTATCATTAAAACTAACCAGAAAATAAATTATTGTGGTTCAGCCAGTAAATACGAAAACAACTAATATTGCTTGAGAAAAAAATAAAGTAATTGATAAAAATGTACTAACATTTTATTTCTTCGTTGGTCGGCTTCTCAGTTTTACGCAGTCTCGCTTCTGCTATAGCTATCGCGCAAGAGGCGGTTCAACTATATAGTCCTGT
This sequence comes from Ferdinandea cuprea, assembly GCA_963576555.1. Lineage (NCBI taxonomy): Eukaryota > Metazoa > Arthropoda > Insecta > Diptera > Syrphidae > Ferdinandea > Ferdinandea cuprea. Next base: position 82,661,514 of record OY754958.1, on the reverse strand, counting down.
GGAGGAGAAAACTATATCTGCTTATTTTTTAAGCGAGTTGCAAAGAAAAATCCATCAAATTGATAATCGCGTAGTTTTTTTCCGTGTTTTCGTCAAGTGAAGTGCCTCAGCTCAGACTGGTGAACTAACTCGCGACGACCTGACACGAAATTGTTAATAAAGTGGCGGATACAATTTACAAAAAAGAAAAGCACACATCACACAAAGAACAAATCAGATCAATCCAGAGGAGAACCAGGAACAACGAAGTTTTGAGTCCCCACACTTTTCCGGATAGAATTCGCTGGAAAAGTGTGCTCAAACATTGATTTGGAACGATGGATAATCTGATTCCGATTGTTAACAAACTGCAAGATGCATTCACCCAATTGGGTGTGCATATGCAATTGGATTTACCTCAGATTGCTGTAGTGGGCGGACAATCGGCAGGAAAGTCCTCTGTGCTCGAGAATTTCGTTGGAAAGTAAGTTCTAATATCAATTGTTTTAATTCTCTAAGATTAGAAGCATTATAATGGGTGTGGATACATTTTCTTTCATGAATCAATGAACGCAAAACTCTTGTTTCAAATCTTCAAGAAAAATCAATGACGAAAATGGGTATACATACAAGATGTTGGGTGTGCGCGTATTGGTGCGAGAGTATAGGGTTCGGTGACAATCGATTTTAACTAATGTCAAAGTAGTAACAATTGTCAACTGGGTGAATTTGGAAGAATATTCAACTCCATGGAGAGTAGGGTATTTTCTATACATAATCTTAAATTTGAACAACTACGCCTGAGTCATGAACTTTTTTTTTTCAAAGAAAACATGGAAAACATCTCGGCGTCTTCAATGGTCTAAATGCAAAAGTTGAAGGTGTTTAAATAAAAAATGCATAACCCGATTTAGAACCTTAATATGATGTTTTCATGTATCTACTTATATATAATGTTCTTTTCAATGCATACATAGGTACATTATATTACTTAGTAGGTACTGATACATGTTTTAATATGAAAAAATGAATGGAGAGTTGTCGGAATGTTAAACAGAACTATGTTTTTAATAAAGAGTATCATCACTACCTCACATTCAATAAAATTCGCCCAAACAGAGCTACATAACTGTATTAAATATATAAAAAAAACACCCGGTTTTAAAATACCCATGACCTCAATACGAAATAAAGTTTATCAGAAGACGTTTCTTCCGATTTCCTTGAAAACATAGGTACAAATTAGAAATAGGTACGCACATATATAGACATTATGTATTTTATTCGAAAAACTGAGGAAGAAATTTGACGAGGATAATTCCAAACATTGTTTGAAGCTGGACTAGATTAACACTGTTGCAGTCATCCAATTCAGCGTTGCATCTGTGCCGTACATTTTTTGTACAGTTTCTGGTTAAAATAACTTTTTTTTTTATTGTTTATACCGTTTTGGTATTATACGCTTTCAAAAGTGGGCACAGTGCTGACAGTAAGTTTTCTGAGGTTCTCTAACGGGAAAATGGAAGCAAAATGTTACCTTTGAGAATGGGTTGCGCATAATATTTCAAAGGCATTTGACAGAGTTTCAAACTATGTATTTTGTCGCAAGTGCATCCGTTTAGAATCGATAATAATCTTCTTCAATCATTCACTGATGACCAGCTTTTTTTTTTTTGTTATGTGGCAAACGTCAAGATCGTTGCGTAATGTCTAGGAAATATCTCACATTTTCTGATATGGCTAGAATTACAGTTGAAGAGTCGTCTGAAAGTTCACTTCAAAAGTTCTAGCAAACAATTCCCGAGAGTGATGTCGAAAATATTTTTCTTAAATGGATAATCTCTTGAAGCACAGGTGAGTAATTATCCAGATGGACAACTTCAGAGTCTCTCAATTCGCCTTCAAACGCAAACTCAGCTCTTTCTACCCATATAATTTACACATATATAGTAGTTTACGTGCGAACAAGATGGAAAACTTGTACATTAAGGTATAAGGAATTATATGTTCCGCCCCCATAAAATGTAATTTTCAATAGATGATCTCGCACAGTTTCGTAAATACCACCATCTGCATCTATTTTGAACAATAACCAAAGAGTAAAATTGTGTAAATATTTTAAAGACTATAGTTTCCTACAATATGTCATCTAACTTTTTTGACAAACAAACAGTTAAATTATGTTATGTAATAATAAAAAAAAATAGCTACCAAATATCTAAAATTATTAAACATTTTTAGCTAGATTAGTTGATATGCACATCATTATCTAGTCATATACACCTATCGTAAGACGCACGGATGCTTTATTTCACATTTTTAACTTTCTCGTATACATTAGTATACTAAAGAGAAAGTTATTGCGATCGTGCGGTAATTTCGAACTCAAACTTAGTATGAGGGATGATATTACGTCTATAGAGAAACTCCAAAAAAGTGGGTCCACCAATGCCGTCCGTCGGTCTGTCTATCTGTCCGTCCGGGCGCCGTATGGCGAAACTGTTCGACGGATTTGCTCCAAAGTTCGTATATGAGGTTCTTTTTACTTTTTGCTTTATCTTTTCAAATAACGGTACCTGCCATACAATTTTTTTTGTAAAAATCACATCACTATTTTTCTCGAAAGTGGTTCCAAGTATTTCGGTCTTTTTTTGTACTAAGGATGTTTGGGATGGGTTAAAAAATTCTGCTTACTCAGTTTTTGGAAAAAAAAGCGATTAACGGTAATTTATAAAACGTGTAAAAAAAGTTACAGTTTTTTTTTAAACTATAAACTCGAACAAATCTGCATACTTAGATTTTTTAAATAATTTTTTTAAATTTAAATTATAATCGTACAATTATGTTAAAAGTGTCCAATGTGCCAAATTACATTAAAATCGTAGGTGCCGGTTTTGAGAAAATACATTTTTTTAAAACCTAAAAAGTGATTTAAACAAATTTCTCACCATTAATTTTCGATTAATTTTGCGACTCAAAAACGCATCCCATGTACCGAGAAAGTTTCGTATGACGCAAGCTTGCACTTTTTTTTATTCCGATGTTGTTTGTAAACAAGAAAACTATTGTCTTTATAAACCATGTTTTTTGAATTGAAACTAAATTCGTATAATAATAAATCAAAGGTATAACAGTAGATAAAAGGTAGACAAATTGAAAAACCATAAGCTTACAATATGTGAAAAAAATTAATAAAATAATTTGTGAGAATAGCGTTGTGTGGAAACCCTTTTAGTTTTAATAGCTAAAGAACAAATTCAACTTTTCAAATTTGCACATTCGAAAAATTCTTTGCATAAATGTTTAAAAATACTTTATTATGATTTTGCACTTTATTTTTTGAAAAAACATGATTATAAAAATCAATATCGCGAGTAAGATAAGGTCTCATTTGCTTACACCTTTTGTACAACCAATATGCATCTTGTGAAATAATATTTCTAATGATATGATAAATTTCTGTTAGAGATAGAGCAACATTTAGCCGTTTCAGGAAATACAAATTTAGATAATCGCATTTTAAACTCAACAATTGTAGCAATTGTAAGTTAAACTCCACACTCAAAGAGTAGCACTCTAAGTCTTTGACTTCATTAAAATGCAGCGTTCTGTTGTGTAGTATTGACTCTCCTCTATTAATTAAATTGAAACTAAAACTTTGCATTAAATTAATACGTTATTTAAACAGAGACTTTTTGCCACGAGGATCTGGAATTGTAACACGTAGACCGTTGATTCTTCAGCTTATCAATGGAGTTGCAGGTAACCATTCTCATTTTCTTAATTCATTAATTTTGACTCACTTAATATTAAATTATAATTTTTGCAGAGTATGGAGAGTTTCTTCATTGTAAGGGTAAAAAGTTCACCGATTTTAATGAGATTCGGTCGGAAATTGAAGCTGAAACCGATCGCGTTACTGGCAGTAATAAAGGCATCTCAAATATCCCCATAAATCTTCGAGTTTACTCACCACATGTACTGAATTTGACATTGATTGATTTGCCGGGTTTGACAAAAGTTCCAATTGGGGATCAGCCAGTTGATATTGAACAACAGATCAGAGGAATGATTTTGCAGTTCATTCGCAAAGAGACATGCTTGATTTTGGCTGTCACCCCTGCCAACACAGACTTAGCAAATTCAGACGCATTAAAGCTAGCTAAAGAAGTCGATCCTCAGGGCATTCGTTCGATTGGAGTGATCACTAAGTTGGATTTAATGGATGAAGGTACTGATGCTAGGGATGTGCTGGAGAATAAGCTGCTGCCGTTGAGGCGTGGCTATATCGGCGTTGTAAATCGTTCACAGAAAGACATCGATGGAAGAAAGGACATCCATGCTGCTTTAGCGGCTGAAAGAAAGTTCTTCCTTAGTCATCCATCTTATCGTCATATGGCCGACAGATTGGGAACTCCATATCTACAGCGTGTCCTTAATCAACAGCTAACTAATCACATTCGAGACACATTGCCAGGTTTGAGGGATAAGTTGCAGAAACAGATGTTGGCTTTGGAAAAAGATGTTGAACAGTTTAAACACTTTAGACCAGATGATCCAAGCATTAAGACCAAAGCTATGTTGCAGTAAGATATACATATTTTTTGTTGTTTTATAGAGGATTGCATATTTTTTGTTTGCTTAGAATGATTCAGCAATTGCAATCAGATTTCGAGAGGACTATTGAAGGATCTGGATCAGCTCTTGTTAATACCAACGAATTGTCTGGAGGTGCCAAGATCAATCGAATCTTCCATGAACGGTATGTTTTAAAGCAAAATATAATTTAACTGGTATGGACTTGGTGACTTGATATTATTAATTTGGGAATACATATGTTGTACATTTGAATATTAATATACATTATGCGTTCTCATTACATAATAAGGAATGAAGTCTTTTTGAACTCATTGGGTTTTTCGTTAATATTGGGGTTAAAATATTATGATATCATGTCATATGGCTTAAACAAATTGTTTTACATATTAATTGCTTTTGTTAGGTATTGTAATTGTAAAGTGATAATGGTGAATCCTCGTTAAAGCCAGTTACACACGTAAAATAAAGAAAAGCGGTTGAATCTGAAGTTTAGGAATAGTTTAAGTTTCGAATGACTAAATGATGTGTAATATACGTTGCAAGTTATTTGAATTTCAATAATAATCAAAAAGTAATTAAATTTTTTTTAAAAATCGCGATCCTGCTTCTAAAGAATAACGAGGCAGCTGGACTGGATGGCATACCTGCCGAGTTCCTGAAAGCGAATCCAGACAAAGCGGCCTGTATTTTGTTTCCACTTGTACAGGTTGCTCGGGAGAATGAAATCTTTTCCAGGGAATGGAAGGATGGAGTTATTGTCAAGATACCGAAGAAAGGGGATCTCAAGAATTGCAATAACTGGCGTGGTATCACCGTTTTGTCCGTTTTCCCTAAGGTAATGGCAACTATCATTCTCGAAAGGATAAAGTCCAGGATTGAGTCGACGCTCAAGAGTCACCAAGCGGGATTTCGCAGTGGTCGATCATGCGTCGATCATATTAACACCTTGCGAATCATCCTTGAACAATCGTCGGAGTATCAATCAACTCTTTTCCTCATGTTCGTCGACTTTAAAAGACCTTCGATCGCATTGGTCGTGATTGCGTCTGGAGATCTCTTGCTATGAGAGCCATCCCTGAAAAAATTGTTGCTATAATTAAAGAGTCGTACAACAACGCAAGGTGTTTCGTTTTGCACACTGGAAAGCTTTCCGATGCATTTGAAGTACGGCAAGTACGACAAGGAGACGTACTGTCACCGATTCTGTTATTACTTGCAATTGATAATGTAATGACTGCCACGGGTGTTACAAACGAGAGACTTGGTATTCAATGGAACCCGTTTGATAAGCTAAGCCATTTGGACTACGCTGATGATATATATTTCATGGCAAACAACATTGGTGCCCTTAACCAAATGTGTCACTCACTGCAACAGAATTTGGAGGCGGCTGGCTTAAGAATAAATGCCAACAGGACACTAATTATGCATACTAACCGAGACCAACAACAGCGGGTTATCTTGAGACAAGAGACCATAGAAGAGGTCATGCGGTTCAACTATCTGGGTAGTTACGTGTCACTCGATGGTGGAACGGATCTGGATGTCGGAAATAGACTGAACAAAGTTCGCAGTGCATTTGGCATCCTATCTCCAGTGTGGAACTCAAGCAAAATATCGCTTCGCATTAAGTTGAAATCTGTATTGCTTTACACATGTGAAACGTGGAAATGCTCCGCCAACATCTCGAGCAGGTTACAAGCTTTTGTTAATCGTTGTCTGCGTTACATCCTAAAGATGCGTTGGCCACCAACAATTTCCAACAATGAATTGTGGCTTAGTACTAGACAAACAAAAGTGGATGTTGACATCAAGCAGAGAAAATGGCACTGGATTGGCCACACACTGAGAAAACCATATGACAACATAGCAAACAGTGCTTCCAGTGGAACCCTCAAGCTGTAAAACGAGTTGGTAGGCCAAAACCAAAATGGAGGTCAACTGTTTTTTCTAAAGCTCAATCGGAAAATCTGCGATCGTGGACACAGCTGAGGTGTCGAGCTGCAAACAGAGAGAGGTGGGAGGACCTATGCTTCAGAATTAGTTAAAGTGTTGCTGCAACAGCAGCTCCCGGAGCAAAACAAGAAGAAGAAGAATTAAAGTTTTTACAATCGGAAAAGAACACTAAAATAATTGGTGCAAAACAGGGGACTGAGTCTCTACCTCATTGTATCTCGTCTCACATCTGTAATCTGGTTTGTGTCATTCATTTGGTAATTGTATGTATTTTATCGAAGTATAGTCAATTTTTACCTAACATGAGCAATCGATTGGAGAAGCGACATAGTTCTTTAACTTCAACCACTTACAGTTTTCTGTTAAACTTCGTTTTGCTATAATAATAAACAAATCCAAGAGTCATACACTTAATATTGCGGTCGGTACGTTCCATATCAATATCGAAAAAAAAATATTGTGTAAAGGAAAGCACTACAATAAAAGACAATAAAGTAAATAAAAAAGCAATCAACAGTTAATAACATTTTAAACTGTTGGTGGGTGTTGGTTGGTTGGACCACTAAGCGAGGGGTTGCTGGTTGAAATCCCGTTCCATAAGAAAAGTCTGACAAACATCCAAAAGTACGAAATGTCACGAGAAGCTTCTCAAAAATAACATTGCCGTTCGGAATCCGTATTAAATTTTAGGTCGCTCCATTCGTGTCAAAATAAATATATCTTTGCACAATTGTTGGAGAAGGTATGGGCCGTTTCCGCCTTATATTAATTACTTTTTTCATTTCTTTCTGATTTAAACTGACAAATATGTTTCTTCAATCTGTTTTTATTCACAGCTTATTATGTGTTGAAAGATGCTGTTCTAACAATTTTTCTTTTAATTTTAGACTTCGCTTTGAGATCGTCAAAATGTCTTGTGATGAAAAAGAACTCCGACGTGAGATATCTTTTGCCATTCGTAACATTCATGGTATTCGTGTTGGTCTCTTCACACCTGATATGGCCTTTGAAGCGATCGTTAAAAGACAAATAGCTCAACTTAAAGAACCCGTGATAAAGTGTGTTGATCTAGTCGTTCAGGAGTTATCAGCTGTCGTTCGACTATGCACAGATAAGGTTGCAATAAATTCAAAATATAATCGTATATAAACTCATATGTTTTTGTTTATTTAGATGTCCCGCTATCCAAGATTGCGTGAAGAAACTGAACGCATCATTGCCACACATATACGACAACGCGAACAATATTGTAAAGAACAAATTCTTTTGTTAATTGATTTTGAACTGGCCTATATGAATACAAATCATGAGGACTTTATTGGTTTCGCAAAGTAAGTATGAAAGAAATTGATTAAAAGGTGGGGTTTTATGTTTTTTTATTTTTCCTTAGTGCTCAAAGCAAGTCTGAAAATGCCAACAAAACAGGCACACGAGCCCTTGGCAATCAAGTTATCCGTAAGGGACACATGGTTATTCAGAACTTGGGCATCATGAAAGGTAAGTTGAAAGTTTGCGCATAACCTCACTTGAGAGCGGCATGTTCATTTATTTGTTCACAACACTACTCACTTTAAATTTACACTGGAACTTTATATCGGTCCATCCCGTTTATGGTGTATGTGCATTTGCTTTTTTTATTTTTTTTGGTTTCAACTTTTGGTGTTTATTTTTTTATTTTTTGAATTTTGTAGCATTGATGAGTTTTTTGCCCCGAGTTCTTGGTTTGTATTAACGCCGTGTCTCTTTAATTTCTGTGTTTGCTCCTTAAGGTTTTCATTGTTTTGTCTATGTTAAGCTAACTATAACGCTTATTTTGTCCCCAAAATATGTAAATGCATTTGCCCTTGTTTTCACACAGAATCAATGTATTACTTATTTACCACATTATGTTTATGTTCCTATTTTAAAAAAATAACATTGACATGCTCATTTACAATCTGACTTAACTCGCCCAACTCATCAATTTCACGATTCGCAACACCCGAATATTCGATGCCAGGTGTGCGCCTACATACTAATCCACATAACTACGTCCTTCAACCACTCTCCCCGCGGGACTGCCGTTACGAATTACTTTGCGGGGCTGGTTAGCAATTTATGCTTTGCTTCTTCAGCTCGTCTAATATGGCTAAACTTCCTCCTCGTTTGAGCATTCTGGACACAAAGAGGAGCTATGGTGTCCGGATCGGTACAAGTATTTGCGATAGCCGCCGTGACCAGACAGGAACTGCGTAAGGTGGTAGCTGTTATTCCCATGTGCTCATTATATCCAGATCTCGATGTTCGGGATCAACTTGTAGGTCCATCTGCCTTTTGTACTATTATCCCACCTGGGTTGCCAGAGAGCTCCTGAAGCCGTTCGCTCTTCTTCTTTCTTGCAATTTCGCATGCATCTTGTCGCCTAGTGGCTCTGCTATTATAAATTATAAACATCTCGTCCGCGAGAATGTCAATCGGAATCATTCCTGCTATCATGAAGGCTTATTCGTCCAAGGTAGAATCCGGATGACAAATTTGGATGACCGTCTGATCGCACCCTTAGCACTCCGTCATACATAATGTTCCATAGGAGTGGACCGAGTAATGATCCTTGTGGAACCGCAGCTGAAATGCTGTAGTATTTCAACCCTTCATCAGTTTCATACCTCAGTGTTCTGCTGGTGAAGTAGTTTTTTATTATCCTCAGCAAGTAGTATGGAGTATTCATCCTGGCTAGTGATCTTTTGATGAACGCCCAGTTTGCCGAGTTAAAGGCATTTTTGAAGTCCAAAGTCACCACTACACAGTATTTTTTTTTTCCATACCGACATCTTTCTCCGTTGCTCGTTGGTGACAGTTGCGCATCGGGTTGAGCCACGAGTTTTTTAATAATGTGGAACACATTATCTGTTCAGCGCGTTGCTCACCTCATTTAATTCTTCGTTGGTTTGAGTGCGATAAAATTGCGCGGGAATGAGTTGAAGAACCGCTACTGATCAACTGATCAACTGAGTCATGTTTCATACGCTCTGACTTTGTTATACGTGACGTGATAAAGGGGATAAAAAGTGTGGGAGATAGCCAAACACGGATGGGCCGCAAACTCCCATCCGATTTATGTATTCTCTTTTGACCTTCTACCGTAAAATTCTGCGTTTGCTTTATTCATGTGTTCTACACGGTCGTGTTTGCTTCGCGTTAGATTGAAATCAACCAATCAGCAATCAACAATAAAAAATGTCTGATAACGAATAAAGAAAACAAACGAAATTTGAAAATTAACCAAAATATGCACGGAAAGTATGAAAGTGCGATGCGTGCCCAAAAGAGAATTACATAAGAAGAGTCGTACGATAAAAGTCGTAGCGTATGAAATCTGACCGACACACCCAACTCTGAGTTGATCAATGGCGTCCTATCCCTTAGGATAGGGTATAAAAACATCAGCATCACCCACACATTAAGTAGAATAAAGCCCCGCTCCCACTCGTTTGCTGCTGTTTTGCTGGTCTTGTCGTTTGTTTTCTGATATGTGTAGTAATTTTAAAGTTTATGTGAGCCACATTCGTGTGTTAAGGGCCAATCTGTTTTCATTGTACGCCCACGTGAATCACAACATGCCGATTTATCGGAGTTTAGTCGGTCTGGGTATAACTTAGTGGCATTATTCCCATCGTGGTATCGCAGTTTACATACGTAGTAATTTTGTCTACCAACATCTACCCCAATACGGCCAATGTTCCAATACGGAATTTAATTTTATTTGGATAAAATTCCATGAAATCATTCACTACTGTTTTATTTACAGAAGCCCTAACCAGGACAGGCATTCAACTTATAATATGTTGTTGAAATTGTCATTGCCGGAGATTTCAATATTCACAATCCAAGTTGGCTTCGACATTTTGGACAGACGAGAATTTTGCTGAGAATAATAATTTAACCAAGCTTATTTACAAAAGCCGACACGGATACCGCACATTAGCGGTTAAAACGCCAACATTCTGTACTTGTTTCTTACCTCTCACCTTGATAAATACACTTTAAATGTATTATCGCCTCTAGGCTCGTCAGACAATTGTATCATATCGGTGAATTCCTCGTACTTCAAGCACACAGTTAAAGAACAAGGCAATGGCAATACGAGAAAGCCAATTGGGGAGCTTTAAACGGATTCTTTAGGAGTTGTGCTTCCGATATGATAACACATATAATACACCTAGGTATGAAACGCTTTATCCGTAACAGGATAACGCGTGTTGTTACTTGAGCTGTAAAGAAGCTATCAGGGCTAAAGAGGTAAGTTTTCGGTCATTTAAGGCCAACTCAACTAAGCAAAACTTAAAAAAGTTTAAACGAGCCAGAAATGACTGCAATGTCCACATTATCTTGTCAAATTCTTCTACGACGAAAAGTTGAGGCAAAAAATACTACAAAGTCCCACCGGGAGTAAACACTTGGTCGTTTGTGAAAAACATTAAAAGCTCGGCCTCTTTATCTGTTCCGACACTAATTTACAATGACATCTGCTTGCTGCTCATTTTGCGGATAGCTCGATTGTGCTTTATCTTCCCCCGTACTTGAGCGCGTAGAACACTCAATGGGACATATTCACTTCCGCACTCGTACAGCAGCAAGAGTACTTCAAGATCTCAACATACATATAAATCCGCTGGTAGGAAAAATACAATGCCTATCGTTCTGAAGTAGTTTATCTGTCCTCGGGGCGCTTTCCAAAAAGATGGAAAACAGCATTTGTCCCGCCAGTCCCAAAAAAGGCGAATCTTCCTCCCCTTCCACCTCCGGCCAATCCGTAAAATGTAATGCTGTCTTCCGTCATTAAAGCGAAACCCCCAAACTCTGCCATTATCCATGAATGGCACGTGCATCGCTGGAACCGAAAGGCCTTCCACCTCGTTTTGTGTGTTAACGACAAACTTCGTTGGAATAACCAACTCTTAGTCAACGTCGCAATATCTCCTGCCTGTCGTTGTTTTATCGTTACTTCTACCGTAAGTGCTCGAACGAAATCGCCATTTCCAGTTCACCCCTACAGCAATTCAACCGCAATACTCGCCATGCAAAGGAATCCACATCAGTTCACCCTTAAGGCTATATTCGGACGTACAGTGAAATACAAGGATTCATATCTTAACCGTACATTACAAATTTGGAATGCTGAAACTCTCTGTTTTTCCTGCACATTACGCAAAACATAAGGAAAAGCTACAGTCCGCTTGAGGTGAACAGTATCATATCCATATCCATATCCCTGTCTGCCCCAAAGAAAAAAGCATTAAGAAGATGATGGATAAAATTTTATTTCATTCCATAAAATTTATAACAAAAGATATTTTTTTAAAAAAAACGCCCCCAAAAAGTGGGCGTTGCGAAAAACTTGGTATGGGCGATATATTGGAAAAAAATATTGCCTAAATATCTTCTTAACATTTTTTTTCGGTTTCTATGTAAATTTCCGAAGAAAACACCATTTTAATGAAAAACGCCCACAAAATATAGGCGTGGCAAAAAACTTTAAATGACAAACTTATAAATGAGGGTAGTGCCTACATATCTTGTGAAGGTTGTAACACTCTATCTCTCTAACTTAAGCTTTGCAACGGTTTTTTTCTAAATTGTGGGGGTGGCAGTTAGCGTATTCAAAAAAATTTTACACTTAACCATTTCGGAGCCCTTAGGAATATGATGTCCAAATTTCAGCTTTCCAGCTTGATTTTAAAGGCCTCAAAATTGCGTACGGAAGGACTGACGGACGGACATTGCTAAATAGTTATAGGTTTTGGTCCTGATCATAAATATATACACTTTTATGGGTCTACGACGAATATTAAGAGGTTTTTTTTTTCCCCGAGGGTAGGTGGAAAATCTTCTATGAGACATTATGAGGACCGGCTGCGGGTGCTCATAATAGTGTGAGATTCTTAATCACTAAAAAGACCTCCTTACAAAATACTTTTATACTACAACAAGGCTAATGCCTATCAAGCAGTTTTAATTTAAATATTTAATTACGTTTGGCAGGAAACCTCCCAGCGGATGCACCTGCTTATACCGACAATAACATGCGGTTACATTTTATTGCGCTAATTCAAAAGGTTTTATTCTTTGTAATCGGCGCACAAGATTTCTCTGATCTAGAATCTGTAGTACAGCGTCATTGCAATGGCCAATTATGCGAGTGTGTTGTTTACGCGCGAAATTTCGTATTTCGTTTTCAACGGTAGTTATACTTAGATCTCTGTGGATATCGGCATTTCTGATATACCACGGAGCATTTACGATTTGTCTTAGGACTTTATTTTGGAAAGATTGCAAAATGTTAACGTTACTTGGGCTGGTACAACCCCAAAGTTGTATACCGTACGTCCAAACCGGTTTTAGAACTTGCTTGTATAAAAGCAGCTTATTTTGCATGCTGAGTTTAGAAAATCTTCCAATCAGCCAATGCATTTGATTTAATCTGATAATGAGCTCCTAGCGTTTCTTCTTAACATGCGATTCCCATTTTAATTTAGCATCCAACGTCATTCCCAAGTATTTAGCCTCGTTTGCGTACGGAATTTGTACCGAGTCAATATAAATGGGTAGATTGCTTATATTTCTGTAAGTAAAATGAACGTGCGTGGATTTTGTCTCGATGAGTACAATACGCCAAGTTTTTGTCCACAAGCATATTCTATCGATAGATCGTTGAAGCTTAATTGTCGCGGACTGAATCGAAATGTCTACAGCAAGAATAGCCGTATCATCCGCGAAAGTTGCTACGATAGTATCCTCTTCTTGCGGGATATCGCTTATATCCAGGATATCCTTGTGGAACTCCCGCCGCGATTTCTTTGAATTCGGATTACTCGTTCCCGTGTTTAACACGAAAGAGTCTGTCATCTAAATAAGAGCTTAGGATCTCATATAATTGCTTTGGGAGAGCTTTGTTTAGTTTATATTTTAATCCCGTATGCCATACTTTATCGAAGGCCTGAGAGACGTCAAGGAAAGCTCTAGAACACATTTTTTTCTCCTCTAGTGCTTTTTCAATTTCGTTGGTAATTCTGTAAACCTGGTCAATTGTAGAGTGCTTCGTTCTGAATCCGAATTGGTGATCCGGTATTAATCGGCGTTCTTCAATGATCGGATGTAATCGCTTCAATATGAGTTTTTCAAATATCTTCGACATTATTGGCAGAAGCGATATTGGTCTATAGGATTTTTTGTCATATGGAGGTTTACCTGGCTTAGGAATCATTATCACCTCAGCTATCTTCCATTGCCGGGGAACGTACAAAAGTCTAATAGCAGCTTTTATGAGATAAACAAATTTAAGTAGTGCTTTTCTGGGCAGCTATTACGGGACCTGTCCCGTAATTAGGTCATATCCAGGAGCTTTGTTTAATTTAAGTTTTTGTATTTCAAAACAGAGTTCGACCAGCGATACTCGTCTAATTTGAAAATTGTTAGATACCGTGGTAGGAACAGTATCTTCTACCAACGCTTCACCGTCAAATGGTTTAAACGTCTCTTCAAGGTGTTCGGCAAATATTTCGGCCTTTTCCTTGTCTCCTTTCGCCCATTCCCCCTTATTTTTCCGGATGGGTGTTTAGTTAGAAGTTTTATCCGCCGTTAGACTTTCGAGATACATAGAGATTTCACGATTTTTAAAGTCCCGAATGTCTCTTGATTTAGCTGGAAAGATTATTTAAGATTGTTTTATCCTGCGGAGCGCGAGATTGCTGCCATCTTTTACGTGCTCTTCGTTTTTCCTTTACTAAATCAGTAATTTCGCGGGAATATTTTAATTAGTTACTTGTAGTTATTCTCTTTTTATGAAGAGTATTGTTCCACGCTGAACTTTGCAAGGCATCGATGAAATGATTCACTTCGTCTTCGAGTTCGAAGGGATGCTTTCAGATCGATTTTATTTATGCAGTCTTTTCTATAGGAGTCCCAGTAAGTTCTTTTGCTAGTAAGTTTTGGTGGACCGTCCCTTTCGCGTAAACCTCCGCTGGTAATTATCAGAATGACCGGCGAATGGTCAGAAGAGAGATCAAAACTTTCTTCAATTTTGACTGAGTTTTGCGATAAAAAAGTCTATCAGGTCTGGTTTTTTTGCCATATCCGAAGGCCAATACGTGGGTTTGCCAGACGAGTAAAAGTCGACCCCAGACTCCATACAAAATCATTTTTTCCTAACGTCGCTCGTGGAGGACAATAAATAGAAGCAAAGTTATATGTAATGCGTTTAATGCTTACGCTAACCGAGCTTGTTTGCATTTGATCAAGCTCAATTTTTTCACCCGGGGAGTGATCAGTGGTGGATTTTATAAAAGAAGACGCTCCTCCTCTAGCCCTTTCTGATGCGTTTCCGATACCAGGCATATATCAATATCGTTTTTGTGAAGGAATGCTTCTAACTCGTCGATTTTATGCAGAAGGCCATTCGCATTCCATGTTACTACATTTATAAAGCTTTTCATAATTTAAACGGGAGTTGGTGAGCCTCGAAGTTTATTTTCGAGCTTGTCCAGTTTCGCGAACATACGTTTGTTAATTTGGTTTTGCACTTCAAAACTCGCAAGTATTTCGGAAAAAACTTGATGGACTGGATCAGGCGCCGTATAAACAACTCGATTGTCTGCTTGCATCGCGGTTTCAGCGAACGTTTGCGGGCCGCGATTCGTCGACTTTTGTACATCAATTTTCCGTACTATCATCTGCGGTGGTTTGGACATTTCCTTAGTCCTTGTTTTTCTTTCTTTAGAAGGTATTCCGTTTTCTTTTTTAAATTTATCTTTGGATCGACTTTCGATCGGTACAGGCTTTTCTTTACTAAGTCGCGTCTTTTCTGCAGCTCTTTAGCTACTTCACAGCAGCGATAGTTTGCCGGGTGTTTTCCCTTGCAATTAATGCAAGTAGGCGAGTCTTGTTTTTTTAGAGCACACTCTTCCGATAAGTGTTTACCCGCGCATTTAACGCAACGCGGTTTCTTTTGGCAGTATGCATGCGTATGGTTATAGCCTTGGCAGCGTTTACACTGAGCGGCAAGCCTTCTACTTTTGCGCGTAGGTTCAATTCTTACGACTATATTAAGTATAGATTTAATTTTGTATATTTTATCTAAGTTTTCGGATTTTTCGAAGCTTAGCATGAATAACGGAAGTCCGCGCTTAACTATAACTTCGTCTTCTACTTCAGTTTTTCGCTTTTCTTTCTTTATTATATTGACGGCATCGATTATCTTGAAACCTTTATTTTTAAGGTCTTGCACGACGTCGTCTTTGCGGCACGAAGAATGAAGTCCGCTGGCCACAACTCGGTGTGGCCTTTCAGACTTATTTTCATAAGTGTACCATTGGATTCCTTCTGAGTTTAGTCTTTCTGAAACTGCGCGATCACTAACATTAATTTTCCAAATATTGTTAGTTAGAGATGTTACTTTAAATGTTGTTTTTAGGATAGCCTTTAGAATATCATAAATTTTGGTATAATCTGGAGTCTTGTTTTGACTTTTTTTCGACCTCGGTTCATTTTCATCGTTAGCCGAAAGCACCGTTTTAGAATTTCCTTTTTTTTCCTCAATTCCTGGTGAAGAACCGGCTTTTCGTTTTTTGCTCGGTCGCCTCTTCGTGACCCAATCAATTTCACGAGCTCCTCCTCGTCAGTACAATAATCGCGGATGACAATAATCGCACGATTTCTCTTCGACTGTTTTTTTGGAGTTCAGACTCCCTAAGAGATTTATTTTCTGTTTTAATTAGATCTAACTCTTTCTTTAATTCTTCATAGAGCTGAATCCCGAGTAACGCGCGCTAATACATTCGGCATCGTTAGGTTTCCTTTAGGGTTTTCTTTAATTACAGATTCGGATGGTGGTGATCTGGAGACCTTTTTGCTATTTTTAAAAGGGTCGATAGATTGCAATAAGTGGCTCTCCCCAGATCAGTAGAGCCAGCCTCCGAAGAGTGTTGATTTTCCAGTAGAACTGGACTGCCACCTGGGGTATTATATCTATTTGTTTTGTTCATTGCATTTTTTTTTGTATACGGTTTACACTCGGTATACGGAGAGTGGATTTTAGTCACTTCTTACGACAGGCATGCCTACCTCGGGTATATTCTAACCCCTACCCGAAGGGGGTGAATATTAAGAGGTGTTACAAACTACACTGAAGAGCAAAAGTGTAACAATGTTACAGGATTTGAATAAAATACGCATCGTATTCATAGTTTGTTGAAAAAAATCTTATTTTATTTTTTGTAAACAAAGTGCTACAAAGTACAGTAGGTTTTTGGCATTTACAGCTAGATGAACGAAAATGATAAAGAAAAGAATGCAAAAGAAGCTTTGTTACAGTTTTGCACCGTTCAAATGGGTATACGTTTATGGCGTTTATCAGTCGGCTGTTGGTCATTAGGTGGTTTCATTTTGAAGTGATCGGCAGTGTTAGTGCAATATTTAACCAAAATGAGAAATTTAAGGAATGAAATTAAGAAAAGAGCTCTGGATTTGTTGAAGGACGGAAAATCTACAAGGCAAATCGCAAAAATATTAAATATAAGCCACATGTCTGTCTTGAGAATAAAAAAGTATAGCAATCTTGATGGATGTAACACAAACAACGGAGGAAAACCAATAAAAGTTAAGGATAGGAGGTAAGAAGCATTGGAAAGCTTTTGATGACAGGTAAAATATCTGTGCCATGAGATAGCCTTCCATTGCTGGCCCAAAAAGCAAGTGTTTGGACCCTTCGTCGGGCGCTAAATGGCGTCGGTTACAAGGCTAAAGAAAAGAAAAAGAAGTCAGCTTTGTCAGCCAAAAATGTTTCGGCGAGAAAAGCCTTTTTGCAAGCATACAAAAACTGGACTTTTGGATGATTGGAAACGAGTAATATTCAATTTGTGATCGCTTTTAGGTTTTTTCTGTAATCCCATTTTGGTTTTCTAGGTGATTTGGTCTGATGAGACCAAAATAAACTGTTTTTAATCAGATGGCCGTTCATGGTACTGGGCAAACTCCTCAGGCTCTCTAAGACCTTAAAATGTTAAACAGACTGTTAAGCATGGAGGAGGTTCTTTGATGATTTGGGAATGTATTACGCCTAACGCAGTGGACATGATGTGAATGCAGGAAGATCGGATCATTTTCCAACAGGACAATGATCCGAAATATTCCAAACTCGTCAAAAGTTGGCTCGGTAATTAAAACGAAGTCCAGACATGAATCCAATAGAAAATCTTTGGGCTTATTTAAAAGGCAACTGGCAGGCTATGACGATGTGCCCAAAGGAATGATATCATTTTTGTACATTTAGCTGTAAATGCAAAAAACTTACCGTACTTTGTAGAGAATTCCTCGCACTTTCTTTACAAAGTGGTGGGCCATCTGGGGTATTATATATATTTGTTATGTTCATTGCATTTTTTTTTGTATACGATTTACACTCGGTATACGGAGAGTGTATTTTAGTCGCCTCTTACGACAGGCATGCCTACCTCGGGTGTATTCTAACCCCTACCCGAAGGGGGTGAATATTAAGAGGTGTTACAAACTACACTGAAGAGCAAAAGTGTAACAATGTTACAGGATTTGAATAAAATACGCATCGTACTCATAAAAATTAATATACCCTTAGGAGAGGGTATAAAAAGTAGTCGTCAGCTGTATCCGTTGGTACGTCCGAACAAAGTTTTAATGCGAAAAGGTTATGTTTCATTAATTTGTTAATGGTTATGATATACTAAATTATCTTATTTTGTTTTTTTTGTTACATGGAGTGCGATCAATAAAGCTGCGGAGACAGTATAAGTAGTACCATTAAAAAAAAGCTATTACCTTAATAAAAATTAAATGTTATACAGCAGATGTAGAACAAATTCGAATACTTTGTTGTGAATTTTTGTTTAGGTATATATTTATTTCATGTAATGTTGTTGTAATGCTGCCAGTGTTTCATGATCCAGAGTATTTAGTTATCATCGGGTGATCCATATAGATTATATAGCAGTGACGCCGAAAAATTCCATGTCATTTAATTTTGTTTCTTACATAAAGTTTTTTGCTCCGCCTACTTTTTGTGGGCGTTTTTCACTTAAACGCTGTTTTCGTCGAAAATTTTTATCAAAACCGAAAAAAAATGTTTAACTAGATATTTAGCCAATATTTTTTCTAATATATAACCCATACAAAGTTTTTGGCTTCGCCCACCTTTTAGGGGCGTTTTTTTTCAAATAATATTTTTTTCTTATAAATTTCATAGAATGAAATAAAATGCTATCCATTGTTCAAAACGCTTTTTTCTTAGGGGCATATAGGGATATGGGTGGGGTATCATACTGTTTGCCTCAAGCGGACTGTAGCCTTTCCTTATGTTTTTTCAGTATATACATATATTTCAAAAAGTGATATTATTCCAAACAGGTAAGTCATTTGAATCGACACATACAGTTTATTGGCAGTGTTTTGTATTTGCTTTTCAAATGAACCATGCGTCTTTTATAGTGGTTCACTTGTCTGCTTTGGCGTTACAATTGCTACAGATTCAGATCTAGCTATAGCCAGCTCGTCTGAATTAAACCCGGAACACTTTCTCAATAATTTAGACAAAGTTATTGTGCGCTCACGTTAATTAGCTTCAAGGCAGTAGCCTAGATGACTGCAATAAGGTTCTGGTTCTAAGACGCAGATTCAGATCTGGCTATAGCCAGCTCGTCTGAATTAGAGCTGGAAATATACGGTCACCACCACCGGGTGTCGTCCCCTTCACACAAACAGGCTATGAACTTAATTAACATCTTCATACAGATGTCGATATAACATTGTTCTTCCTCGATGGCGCGCTACGTGGGATTACAGAATTTTAACTCTCTTTCTGCAGGCGGCAGGTACTAAATATGTTGAAAATAATCTAGCTGCATAAAAACATACACACACCTATACATAAAATCACACACAGATAAATAGCATACATACAAATACAGTTACAATTATCATACATAAATGCAACATTATGAAGTAATGTATTAAGTTCAGTTCCTTTTTCGAATTCCGTGAAGTCGGACGTATTTTTAGTAAGTAAGTAAGTTTTATTTCGTTTATAATTTACAATTTGTTATAGCACAATTTACATAATTTAAATACAGAGATATGACAAATTCATGTCTTTCTACTGGAAAAATGTTTATTAGAGAACAAAATAAATAAATAGAATTAGAAAAGAAAAATGTTTGTTTTGAGGAAAACAACGACTAAAAACCTCAAATTTAATAAAAAAAAAAAAAAAAAAAAAAAAAAAAAAAAATAAATAAATAAAATAAAATAAATAAATAAATAAATAAATAAATATATGTATGCATGTATATAAATAATAAGATAAATAAAATATAAATGAATGTGTGAAAGAATAAATAGGTAATCTAATAAATAAATAAATAAATAAAATAAGGTATTAACAGTTTCACAACCAAAAATATATATGTATATATTATATATATACGAACAAACATAGATATAAATTAACAGATAAACAAAAATGAATTAACAATAGATAGAAAGATAACATACAAATAAATTAACAAAAAGCTGAATATTGCGTTAGTTAATATCAGTGAAGTGTATGATATTCAATATTTAATTGATTGATAAGAGGATTTTCAGGGATATCACATCTGGTCTTAAATTTGTCGATTAGTTTGCGAATTCTGAAGGAGATCATTTCAACATTTGCTCTTGCGTGTACATCTAGCGTAGAGTGATGCCATGGGAGACTAAGCATCATTTTTAATAATTTGTTCTGTGCGATTTGCAACTTTTTAATGTGACATTCGGCACAATGTCCCCAAACCGGGCAGCCGTACAATAAGATGGCTTGAAAAATTGTTTTATGAATTAATATTTTGTTTTCATTTGAAAGTAATGATTTCCTATTTATAAATGGATACAATATTTTTATGCCAATATTTATTTTGTTAAGTGTTTGCGTAGTGTGTTCTTTAAACGTCAGTTTTGAATCAAGATGTACACCCAAGTATTTTACAGAAGGCTTCCACGCAATTGAATACCCATTGACAAGCAATTGGTTTGCTGGAAGAAAACAAGGACTTCTTTTTCGAGTGAAAAAGATAGCTTGTGTTTTTTCAGCATTCAGTTTTATTTTCCACTTTGTGTAGTAGTTTTGCAGTACTTCGATCGCATTTTTAAGATTCGTCTCGATATTTAGACTGAACTCATGCGATGAAATTATAGCCGTGTCATCGGCATATATTGCTGCTTCACATTGAAAGAGCTGAGGAAAGTCGGAAGTGTACAGATTGTAAAGAACTGGCCCAAGAACTGAGCCCTGGGGCACACCAGCGTAAAAGTTTATTACATTTGATACACTACCATTCACATGCACAATAAAACGACGATTTGATACGAAACTTTGGATGATTTTACAGAGGAACGAAGGGAAATTTAGGTTTATCATTTTGTATATAAGTCCATTGTGCCACACAGAATCAAAAGCTTTTTCAATATCTAGTAGGATCATACCAGTTGATCTTCCTATTGCACGGTTAGTTTTTACAATATTGCACAATCTTAAAACTTGGTGGGAGGTACCATGACCACGCCTAAAACCAAACTGTTCATCGGGATACAGTTTATGATCCTCGATAATCTTTATCATTTTTTCTTTTAGGATTTTTTCGTAAATTTTACTAACACAACTAAGTAAACTTATAGGTCTGTAGCTTTGAGGTTTATCAAGAGGCTTTCCCGCTTTTTGTATTGGGACTACCTTTGCCAGTTTCCATCCATCAGGAAAGTACTGCGTTTTAAGGCAGACATTTATAATAAACGTCAAAACTTTGATTCCCTCCTTAGGTAATTTTTTAATATATATATTTTTGATATTATCCAATCCACCTGTTTTTTTAATCTGCAAGTTATCTACATGGTATTTTATATCTGTTTCCGATACAAATTCTTCCGAGGGAGTTTCAGGATTATTTGCACTAAAAGCCTGTATAGCATTTTGGACAAGTGTTTCAGTGCTTGCATCTCCTAAATGTTGCGACACTGCATGATTTTCTGAGAAATTTGAGGCAAGTGATTCCGCTTTCTCACTGTCTGTATACAAGGTAGTCAAACCATTTTTGAGACAAGGTATTTGTCTGTTTTTATTTTTAACAATTTTAACAATGTTCCAAAAGGGCTTTGCAGACTTATCTAGTGAACGTAATTTATTGTTCCATTCTGCGTTTCGAAAAGCTTGAATACTTTTATTTAATAATTTGTTAGTTTTTGACATTTGTATTCGGAAAATAGGTTGTCGGTATCTCTGCCAGTTTCTTCTGTGCATATTCCTTATTCTGATAAGTTCTAAGATGTGAGTTGGTAATTTTATACATTTAGATTTTATCGGAACTTTGGGAATACAATTATTAGCTGAATTAACAATATGCTCAGAAAATGTATGAATTAGGTCGTCAACATCGTGGTTACTTGAGATATTTTCTATAACTGTGGGAATTGTTCTAAGGTTTCTCATTACTTCGGTTCGATAACTCGACCAGTTAGCATTTTTCAAGTCTTGATAATATTGCACTTTTTCGACACCCGACCGGAGAATATTACAAAAGACAGGATTGTGGTCAGAGCTAAGCTCGTTAACAGCAATAGGCTGGGATATAAGACTTGACACATTAGATACAAATAAATCGATAACGGAGGAACTACCACGAGAACTCGCTGGAACATATGTCGGACTGGGCGGATACATAATGGACATTGGCAACATAACAGAAAGTTCGGACAAGACATTTCCCCAAGAATTAGCTCTAATGCAACCCCAATCCCTGTGTCTGCAATTAAAATCACCTCCTATTAAGAAGGCACAATTAATGCTAAACATTTTTCTCAGGTCATTTTTAAATCGTTGCCTTTTTTCAACTGGTGATAAGCCTCCTGTAATTTTCCCTGGGAAATAAACACAATATATCCTAACTTTTCTTAAGTTACTTAATGTTATTTCAACTCCTATGTTCTCTACATAATTAGTTTGTATGCAAGGCAAAAGCTCATGTTGCAATGATCTCCTAATCAAAATAGCAACACCTCCACCTCTTTTATTTTTCCTATCTACCCTATAGCATTTATAAGACGAATTAGAAATTCGATCTTTAGATGTAAGCCACGTTTCACTGACTAATGCGATATCAACTTTATTATTAGTTAAAAAGCTTAAGAATTCAATATATTTTTTATGAATGCCTCTGGCATTCCATGTTACAATGTTTATATTGTTATTATTAAAATTACTTAGCATTATTATACAAAAACTTAGTCGCTAATTGTGCTATAGCATAAAATTGTTCTACTCTAGTTTTACATGTACTAAGCTTGGTGACCATCTCCAATACAAGCGAATTCATTTCGTCTATGGAGAACAACTCTCCACTGTTGCTGGTTGCTGCGGCTTTGATGGTGTTTGTGCAGGTTGTTGCAGCAGCTGAAGCATACTCTCTCTCCCAAGTTTTCGTTGTAGAGTTGCTGGTATTTCTTGCTTCTCTATCTGAATGTTTCGTTCCGGTGCGTGTTGGTAGCGCAGGAAAATCGTTCATAGACAGCAACGAAATACGGTTGTTGCTGTTATTGTTATTGTTATTAGAGCTCGGCATCGGCATTGAGCGAGGGCGATTGATTTTACTTACTATTTTTTGTTTCATTTCAATATATTTATTTCGGCTGACGCATGCGCTGTCTGTAGACTTGTGATTTCCCTTGCAATTAGCGCACTTGTGCATATCAGAGTTATTACAGTCAACAGTCTTGTGATGACCTGCGCAGATTGAACAATATGTCTTAACATTGCAATTTCTTTCACCGTGGCCAAACATTTGGCAGTTACGACACTGGGTCAATCTGTTGTTTTGTTTACGCTTATAACTCCAGTTAATTTGAGTGTGAAAGATGGAACGAATATTCTTTTTTAACTCATTAAGTTTTATAGAGCCATTTTCAAGTGAAACTATGTAAAACGTATCGGTGTAATATTGAAATTTTTTTGTAACCATTTTTACTTCCAAACATTTAAGCCCAAGTCTTAGTAGTTCACTTTTTAATTTATTTACTTCGTATGCACCAAGGCCAAACAAAACTATTTTGAAAGCTTTGTCGCTTTTATTGTCATGGGTAAAAAATTGGCAATTTTCTAATTTTAATTTATTGAGCACAGAAGTATATGAATCTATACTTTCGCAATTAATTTTAATTCCGATCGACATTCGTTTAATGGAATAATCAGACACTTTTAGGTTTTCCATCAGGTCGTGCACAAAATCATCAGGTTTTTGCAAAAGTTTGATTGGGGGAACATTTACTTTAGTGATTTTGTTTGGCAACACATGGTCGTCCATATCATCACTTTCATGATCACTATCTGGCAAACACTGTAAGGGGCTCCAATAATTGGAGTTCTTTTTAGTTAGCACCATTTTGGGTACGGACTTAAGTTTTTTATCCGAGGACAGTAGGTTGTCCTCGGTATTTAGTGATCTCGCGCGTTTACGAATTTTGAATGTTTTTAATAAAGATATTTAATATTAAATATGATAGCTGTACTAGTAAGTTCACAGATCGATGCGCTTTGCATTAAAGCTCCGGGCAAACTGGGACGTATTTTTAAATAAATCTGAGAATAAAATAAATATTTGATTTCGACAGGCATATCCTATCTCGTTTTTTACCTTTTCACAGATATTGAATCGCAGGCCTTACGGGTAAACTTTATATTTATTCAATAGAATACAACTCTGCACATCAAAGTTTTTTTTTCTTTTCTTTTTTTTATACCATCACAGAGCAAAGCACAAAACACTACTAAGTGTAAGCTCTCAGTATCGCCTTACGCAACAGTTGTTGTTGCTAAGATCTTCATCTTATAGACTATTTCAAGTAATTACATATATAATTAATTTAAAGTTAATGAATAAATGGACGTCTTTTTCATTAAACGTGCTTATGTACATCGTAATAGGCTCATTATTACCATAATTGGTTCCTATCGGTATAAAATAACCCGCAGTGACCTTTGAGGAGCATACACATACAAATATTTAAAAGAAAGATCAATTCTGCTGAATTAATATTATAATTAATAATATCGCGAATTAACACGACTGATGTTGCATCGCGTCTGAAACTTAAGGTTTGCAGACCAACTAAATTGCACCTTCTGTCTTAATTCGGAAGCTCATCAAACGTATTTACGAACCGCCTACCTCGTGAAGTTTTTTTTTACTCTTTCGAATCTAAGTTCGTAAACTGCATATGGCGAATTCCAAATTACGGAACAATATTTTAAATAAGGTCTGACAAACGAGCAATAAATAATTTTAAGGCTATTTATATCTCGAAAGTTGTTACTATTTCGGTTAAGAAAGCCTCACAATGAGGAAGACTTGGCAATAACATAATCATAATGAAAAAAGAAACTGAACTTATTGTAAAATATGACACCAATATTTTTTTTTTCCATCAAAACGCTGAAGTCTAAGATCATTTATAAAATAATTTTGCAGAATGGTAGTACTAATACGATATGCTGAAAAAACTTTACATTTAGAAATGTTAAGTTCCAAAGCATAACGATTGCACCACTCCGACAATCTATTAATATTATATTAATACCTATTAATGTCTACATTTTTTATCCGAGAAAATAATTTCAAATCATCGGCGAAAGTCAAAACTTTACAAAATTTAAATATTTCATGAACATCATTTATGAATAATATAAATGGCAACGGGTCCAAATGACTGCCCTGTGGAACACCCGAAGTAACTTCTACAACACGAGAAGTCAAATCATCGACTTTAGCCATCTGCCTTCTATTTGGGGCTGAATTTCGGCAATAACACCACGAATGTTGGCTTCCAAGTCGCCTAACGTTTCTGGTTTGTTGGTGTAGGCGAGCGACTTCACATATCCCCAAAGAAAATAATCCAATGGTGTCAAATCACACGATCTTGGTGGCCAATTGACAGGTCCATTCCGCGAAATTATGCGCTCATCGAATGTTTTCTTCAATAAAACGATTGTGACGTGCCCTGCGTGCCATGTAGCGCCGTCTTGTTGGAACCACATCTCATCCACATTCATGCACTCATCCACATTCATGCCATCCAATAGTCGGTTAGCATGGCTCTATACAGATATCCATTAACGGTAGCTGACTCTCCAGCATCATTTCGGAAGAAGTATGGCCCAATGACTCTACCAGCCCATAGAGCACAGTCAATTTTTGTGGATGTAATGGCGTTTCAAGGGTCTCATGTGGATTCTCTTCACTCCAAATGCGGCAATTTTGCTTGTTGACGTAGCCTCAAAATGAGCCTCATCACTGAACAAAATTTTGCAGTGAAAATCAGCATCGATATCAATCTCATTTTCGGCCCATACACCAAAATCACAACGCATTGTATGGTCTCGCGGCTTTAATTCTTGCACAAGCTGGATCTTGTAATGTCGTGCGCAAAATCTTCCAAGTTGATGGACAAAGCTCCAATTGCTGTGCACATTCATTCGGGTCCTCTTCAACACTTTGCTCTACAGCGGCAATTGTTTCTTCGGTGCGCACTGTTCGACGTCTCTGCGGATGCGTATTATCACTTAGAGTAAACATAATGCGAAAACGATCCATGGTTAACCGAATTAATTGTTCCGATGGACGATTATGTCCACCATAAAATGAAAGGAGCTGGCGGTAAACTTCGCGAACTGAACCATTATTTTCGAAATAAATTTGCATGATTTGCAAGCGTTGTTCATTTGTCAACCTGTTCATGATAAAATGGCAAACCAAGCTGAACATAAATGACATTAGAGTTGCCAGATTTGACCACAAAATGTCAGTTTTATCTCTATTCGAAAAACCAACCTCTAAAAAAACAGCTTTAAAAATTCATATTGTTTCCTGAATCTCAAAAAAAGTTCACGGTTAGAATTAGTTTTATTAGATATATTACGGGAATAAGCTTTCCTTTTTACGTTACGTAAATTAACTAATCTTTTATTTGACAAAGGAATTTTAAACCTTTTGTTAAGACGCGTTTTTGGTACAAATAATTCAAGACCAGATTTGATTTTATCCAAAAATATATCATAGTTACCTTTTAAATTGGGGGATTTAAGCAGTTCAGAATTAATCTCCAAAAGTAAGGCTTGGTGATGCATTTTATTGGAATCAATAAGATCCAGCGCTTCACTTATGTAAAATTAATGTCATTATTAAGAAAAACTAAGTCCAATATTCTGTTTATAGAGTTCGAAAAATGGTTTACTTGAAATAAATCCAAAGAAAGAAGACCATAGACAACTATTTGTTGAACCTCATGGTTGACGTAAAACGGTATCAGTTCTTATCACCATCCTATCGATCTATCTAAGAAAGAAGACCATCGAAAACTATTTGTTCAACCTCATGGTTGACGTTAAATGGTATTAAATTCTTATCACCATCCACATTCCTCCAAGATATATTACTAATATTGAAGTCACGCAATACACAAGGTATTTGAGTGGCTGCAAGATTAGTAACGACACTAATTATGTTTTGAAAGTGGCAACACTGTTTGGTGGAACGTAGGAGACAATAAAAACCTGATAACGCACATCAATAACAAAATCAATACACACACAAGTCTGTTCTACTTCAACCGAACAATGTTCCAATGTCATTTGTAAAAAAAATGTGTGGGTGCAGCCTTGTCTTCGTTAAAACAATGACATCATATTGATGGTCAGAGAGCGCAACAAAAATCTCTTTTGTTTTCGTTCTCATACCACCCATATTTTGATAATAAAGTGAATAATTTAAAACGGAGGTGCATTGCTGTTGCAGCTGATCAGTGTTTATGTTTTGACTTCTGCGGTGGGCAATGCAACTCCGTTTTTTTGGCAAACATTTTTTCACACGAATTTCCGACGGCCATACCGAAGAATTTAATGCGCGCGCGAAGAATTCTTGTGGCAATTTAATTTTAAAATTAATATAATTTAATTTGGTAAAGTCAGCAGTTGACTTGACTAATTTATTGCAATTAATACGGCCATCCGGTATGGCTAACTTAGTTGAAATGTAATTTGTCAGTGCATTTTTCGTCTTGTCAACGCGAAAACTAGCGGCATGCAGATCAGCTGGAGGAGGTGCAACAAAATCAAGCGCAGAATTATTATTGCCGATTATAAGCGACACTTTGCTCCATTTGGTACCTCGGGAGGCATTTTCAATCTGTTAGTAGTACTGAAGTAGCTTTTCCGTATACCCCAGGGGTGCTTTAAACGGTGTGAATAAGCAAATTGGCAATCTAACCTAAAGATTTTAAAAGATAAACTATTAACTCTACTCGCTATGACGACATTGGGGTCAGTCGCGTTGGCATTATCGTGTGTTGCACGGATACACGACTCTGGGAAGCACGGTCCGTCGTGTAAGTGTCACTTGCTTTCTTTAGTAAACCTACGCAATTTGCATATATGCTCTGTCTTCACGGCATTTTCTCCATGCCGCTAAGAGCGAACCTTTATTCGTCCCAAATTTTTGTGTGTTTAGCCCAATTAGAGAAGAAAAATCGCTAAGAGCGAACCTTTATTCGTTCCAAATTTTTGTGTGTCTAGCCCAATTAAAGGAAGAAAAATCTTCCTGATTTTTGCAAGTATGTCATTCCAGCAGGGAACCTAACGTTTGCTCAGACTATTTTTGCTGGTGCAACTACTATGGAAGAAGATTAGTTACACTTTATTCAATTGATATGTTGCTTTTAAATAAGTGTACTAATAAGACACATTCATTCATATTCCCAAGAAAATGCATGGTATGTACATATATGTTTGTCCTTACTTTGTATCTTCTTTTTTAACTAGACAAAAAAAAAACATGGTGCACGATTACTTGTCCTTCTCTCCTTCCTTTTTCCGCTTCAAATCATGTTGTATGTCAGTATGATAGGAACCTGTCTATGCATATCGTTGAGAATTCAATCGCATGCTTTCTAAGCTGAATGTGCTTGTGCTATGTGCTTTTGAAAGCATGATGACGGATTTTATTGAGGCGGTAAAAAACAAATGTTACAACGGCTTTTAATGGACTACAGACTCAACATCATTAGGAGTTTAGACGACTACTATTATGGAGTTCCCTATCTTAAAGAATGAAATGCAGGTTAGAAGTATTACTTACGTTATGCGAAGACGAAGATGTTCAAATAAGGTAATGTAAGTTTACATCGGTGACAAAATCAAGATTTTATGTGAGCTATATTGAGATGTCCACTACCAGCATCATGTGTAAAACCGCGCAAGAAAAGTTGCCATCAAACTAAATCAGGAAAAATTAAGCTTTGTAAACATAAATGAATTGCGTATCCATAATTTATTCTGTGAACATTACATTGTAAATTTGCATTATCTGTTAAGTTAAGTTATTTAAGTGGTCCAACCCCTGAATTTTTGTATAGCCAGACTTAATTTAGTTGTGTTTGTGGCTAAATTCAATAAAACTCTGCATTTTATTTTTACACACTTCAAAATATAAACAAACCCCTTAAATCAATAAAGCGTAGGGATGAAAACGTAGATAGAAAAAAATAAGTTTTTATAAAAACTTATAAAAAATAAGATTTTTTCTATCTATTGTCGGTGCGTTGTGACAAATGACAGAATCGTGCTTTGTGCGTAACTTTTATTTTTAAAGCTTTATTTATTCGAAACCGCAGACATAATATAAAGTTATATCTTCATTTGCGAACAGGTGGTTCCCGACCGTATTGGTTTGTCCTCACATCCGAGAGCATCTCTTGGTTTAAAGACGAAGATGAAAAAGAAAAAAAGTTTATGCTCCCTCTTGATGGATTGAAACTAAGAGATATTGAACAAGGCTTTATGTCTAGACGTCACACTTTCGCTTTGTTTAGCCCGGATGGCCGTAATGTTTATAAGGTAATTTTCCCATTAATTGCTATTGTCTCATATTGCTATTGTATTTAATTGCTTTATAGGATTACAAGCAATTGGAATTGTCGTGTGAAAATGTGGATGAAGTTGATTCATGGAAGGCATCGTTTTTGCGAGCAGGTGTATACCCGGAGAAGGATGTGTCACAGGAGAATGGCGATGAGGTAGGCCTTAAAGACAATCTTATGTTTCTTTTTATCATTTCGTTTTCCTTCATTTATCAATAATAACAAAGCAATTTTAACTTTGCACAAATTTTAGAAAAAAAAATTGATCAGAAATAAAAAGAAGATACTTTAACTTACAAAATATCTTCATAGATTTGAATGAAGTGTATCTATGTATTTATGTACTTTAGGCAGGAAATGTGGCTTTTGTAAATTCACCACAAATTTAAAGTGCTTAGTGTCTTTATATGAACATAATTTAGAGATTGAAAAAGAATGACTGACTCAGTGAATTTGACATACATTGTCACCCATAATCTGATCACTTTAAATAGAAAACTAAAGAAATGCGAAATTTATATTAAAGACAATTATCCTTTATTTATATTTTATCCACATTTGATTATAGATACAAATTAAAAAAATTTCCTCATAAGAGTTAAACTTTTGGAAAGTTACCAACACAGTCATACGAAAACTATTATGTTTTGTAAAATGTTTTTTTTTTTTAAGTAAACTGTGTGTTTAAACCCTTTTATTGCAATGAAATTATTATTATTTTATAGCACAATCTATATTCATAAACCCATCAAATTTATAGAAGTATTTTTCCTTTTAATATGAGAATAATCATGTTTCTTTTGTAATCATACAGGATGGACAAGAGGTTTGTTTAATTTTTTACCTTTTGTTTGGAAAATATGTGTATTCTAGATAAGACTGTATATAGTTTGGCTTCTATTTGCATTCAAATTTACATATTACATACGTATATCTCCAAAATAGATTGGAAATAGTGTTATTGCTGCCTTTAATTTTTTTGGTTTTGGAATTTTTTGTGCTATTATTCATTAATTTTTTCAATTACAACACTTAAAAATTACCATACACATAGGGTTATAAGGGTATAAGCGTTGTTAGATTCGGTCTTAAAAACTTACAAAGCTGTTTTTAAATTAGTACGGTTTAAAAATAAGAATGTTTAAAAAGTGACACCACCAAAACACTTTGATGGGATATTGCTTGAGTTAGGACCCCAATACTTGGCAATTTTTTTAGTCAGAACTTTAGGAGTCTTGAGCTATCAAAGTTTCATTCTAACTAGAACACTCAGATGAGTTGGTGAACACAAGCTTTTATCTTCTTATCAAAATTTATATACTTTCAGTCCGAGGGTTTTAACTAAAAATAATCTCCAATTAGCGCTAAGCGAAATCTAATTATTTCTAGTTGCGCAATCCAAGTTGTTAACGTACGTTAGTAATGAAATATTGTTCCTTGATCACTGGAATGTAAGTGAACATATTTAGGATATTTAGGAGATTAATGATGATCTATAATAAGGTTAGTTAACATCTACTTTCCGTATTCCTATACGCCCCAAGAATGATGCGTATGGAACTTAGTATGGATAACATTTTATGTTTATTGAAATAAACAGAAATTTAGTCGAAATCATCTTTGAAATGTTAACGTGGCCAAAAGCGTTGTATTGGTCAATGGGGGATTTTGTTGTATCATTGTATGGATTAAATTTCAGCTTTCTAGTTCAAAATGAAAAGCCTATAAATTGACGGCTTTTGCTTAACCGTGTTAATTGTGAGAAGGCATAGGCTTATTAAGACGGTCTTACAGGTTCTTTTGTAAAAAAATGAATTACATGAAGAGAATGTGATCGTTCTAATCGATTAGTCGTTGTAACCAAGGTTGCTTTAATCGACTTCCATTGTATATATACTTTTAGTGGTCTACGGCGATTATTAAGGGGTTTTCAATAGGATACATTTTTAAAAGATAATTGATTAGCGCTATCTCTTGTGAATGGGAGCGTATCGGGATCCCGCTTTTTTAAATCCCGTTTTTTACAAATCCCGCTAAAAAAACACACCGTCTTCTAAATTCGCGGTTTCTTAAAATACTATAGCTAAAAAATAAAAATGATTTTTTTAATAAATCATTTAAAATAGGTATCCAATTCATTCATAACTTTTATGTACTTTATAAAATGGTGTTTCTTTAGAAACTCTTAATTCATACAAATTTACTCTGAAGATCATGGGTGGGCAGGCTTTTTCATATAAAGAACTTATACTCATCTTTTACAAATGGTCGCGGTCCACTTTTTTATATTAGTCCGAATTTCCTATTCACAAGTAAAAGAACAGGCCGACTTATAAATCGACCCGTTGCGGTGTTACGCAACGGACTTGTTTTCTTCTTATAAGGACTGTGAAATTCTTTTACCATATTTTGCAAGTTTTTTCCATGTGTCAATAACATGAGTAAAAGTTAAATTGTTTGCCGTCAAGAACTTGCTGGCGAATTATGGTGGTAAGGTTGAAACTTTAAACAAAAAAATCATCCATTTTACACAATGCTAGGAATCCATTATTTGTATCTGTCTTGAAAAGTTCCCCGTCATTTGTAATTAAAACAAGTTTATAAATTGGAATGCCCTTTTTAAGAATTATAATGTGATGTGTATTTTATTATGGTTCATTTAACATAATACATATTTATATTCGTTTTTAACAGATCCCCCTCCTTTGTAATTAAAACTATAAGTTAAAATGTTTTGTTTTTATGAATTATAATTTGATATGGATTTTAGTGAGGTTTACGCACTCCTCTCAAAATGCCTGATGATCGACCGTTTGCACAGCCCTGTAGAGAGAGAGAGAGAGAGAGAGAGAGAGAGAGAGAGAGAGAGAGAGAGAGAAATACTTGCTTTCAAAAAAAAAACGCAAAACACATCGTTCGTCTCGTGTGTGAACTCGTGAAGTATCAGCTTAATGTTTCTCCGTTGTTACATTGCCTTGAAGATTCAGAGGAACGAAAAAAAAAAAAACACAACAAAAACCTAAAATATTTTTTTTTGTAGTTACTAAAATCCTGCCTTAAATTAAATATTAAAACACTAAAACTTTATTAAACACTTTTTTCGTAATACCTTGCTTACATGTATATCCCTTGCGGTTAAGGCGGGTGGACTAACAATTTTTTTTCACGTAATAATGATGTATATTTAGCAGCAAATATACTATCACTAGCTTCAAACATTGTCGAAAAAACAATGTCTGGTAGCGTTTACCAAACAAAATTTTAAAGAACACTAATGGTATCTTTAGGTATACTCAAACATAAATCAAATATAAATGATCTTGCGTGTAATTGATTTATTATTAACACTATTTTCTTTTTCAATATTTCACAATATGTATGTATGTATATTTACTTGCACCCCAAATTTTTCGTTAACAATCCCATAAAGAGAAAGATCTTTTGTGTAACATTGATTTTTAAATCTTACTTATATAATCGCATTCCGCAATCTTTACCTAACCAGAGTCGTAGTATAAATGCCATAGCGCTATCCCTGTTTTTATTCAACACACAGATTAAAATTTCTATGTGTATGATTAAATAAAATAATATAAGTATATACAAATATAAACTACTCGAACTTCACATTGCTTCGTCGTTAGGAATCAACCGAAGGTGAAACCAGCTCAATGGATCCTCAATTGGAACGACAAGTGGAGACAATTCGTAACTTAGTGGATTCATATATGAAAATAGTCACGAAGACCACACGTGATATGGTACCAAAAGCCATTATGATGCTTATTATAAACAATGCTAAGGATTTCATTAATGGTGAATTATTAGCTCATTTATATGCATCCGGTGATCAGGTAAAATATTTTGTATGTTTGAATAAGTAGCTCTGTTATTAGTTGTGTCAAATTACAGCAACAAATGATGGAAGAGAGTGCAGAGTCGGCAGTACGTAGAGAGGAAATGTTGAGAATGTATCATGCCTGTAAAGAGGCCCTACGAATCATTGGTAAGTACAGAGGAAACATAGTAAACAAAAAATCGCTTACACTTGATTGTTTTAAGCGCGGATATGCATTAACCTCATTTTTCTGGATTTCACAAATATACATATTCTGCAACCTTTTTGCAGATAATAAAATATTTCCATTACTGTTCACAATTTTTGCATCATTTTGATCAAAAATAATTCGATTACATTTTTCTGCAGCTTTCGAAATTGAGACAAAGTTTATCTTCATCGACGGCACATACAGAACATCTGTCAGAGTGGCAATACCATGTACTGTTTTTAATATAACCTCACCAATGCCATCCGAAAAGACATATGCATCGTAAGCTAGTGCGATCTGTTCAATGTGCGGGCGAATTCTGATATGCATACTTTTGTCGCAGCAAAGGTGACTTGTCGATCCACGATCGACTCGTGAGCCCTTCGGCGCATGCTGCGTTTATCATTGCGAACGAAGATGTTGTTATCTTATTTCTTTGATTATCTTTGCAATTAGCTGCCAAGTGTCCAAGACGATTACAATTAAAACAGATTCCTCTAAAATTGTGTTGATCGGCTCTTCCACGTTGTTGTTGCTGCTGCTGAAATGCTTGATTCAACGCCTTCTCTCCTATGTCCTTCTTTAAGAAGCTTTTTCTTCAAGTTAGCACACGTTGGTAACGTGTCTCGCGCTTCTACCGCAAGAACGAAATTTTCTTAGTGACTGGCTACACGTTCATGGGAATGATCGCCATGTCACACGAGACAGGTCGATTTTATGTGAGTCAGAAAGAAAAAGGTAGATTGCACCAAGAATCCACCGAAAATCCTCTTTCGATTTGAATTCTCGTCGTGGGCATGAACGTTTCGGTTCCAAACCATATCACTTTTGACAGAATTCCTCATTTGAGATTTGTGTTGGAAGAGTGAAGACCGAATACAGGTACTAGAGAGCACAAAAGTATTCGATTTTCCAAGAGAAATTTTGTTTTGTTTCAGATTTCAGCGTTCCCCGCCATTCAAATTGCTTTCATTCTTATGAGACTTTTTTGTGTGTGTACCCACGAGGTTCATGGGAATGACTCTCATTCCCATGAACGTGTAGCCAGGCACTAAGTGCTCGTCATGTCACACGAGACAGGTAGATTTTAAGTGAGTCAGAAAGAAAAGGGTAGATTGTACCAAGAATCCACCGAAAATCCTCTTTCGATTTGAATTCTCGGCGCGAATTCTTAAAATTCAAGTGCTCGAATAAATAAAAAAAAGTTTTCTGTGCAATTAGAGTGTTGCGGCCGTGCAAGAAATATGTTATGAGTTTTTTTAGTTGCAAATTGTTGAATTTAGTTGGAGAGATTTTGGCTAGGCAATTTGAGCTTAAAATTGCCCTATGAATGGAATTACCTATGTTAACTTAAACTAAAGATTTCTTAAATTAATTAATTGGGTATCCCATGCAGTGCTTTTTGTAAAATAAGCAATGCAATAAAATATTTATTTTGCAAATTTTTTATTGTTTAACGTTGAAAATATCAGGTAAAGGTTACAGGTTGGGCTCATCATCTGTACTTGTATTGAATGTATGTTTTTATAGGCGGAAATTGGGTAAATGTCTCCTTAAAATTAGTAGTGGGTGCATTTTTTTTTTCATTGTAGGTGTGGGTTTTTTTTTGTTTTCCAATTTCCGCTATTGTAAATTTAGTTATTTTCTAGAAATTTTTAAAGGGGTTTAGAAATAAGATATTTGAATATATATGATATTGCAGTTAAAAACAGCATATTCCCTTAAAAGCAAACCCATACGTTCAACTAACAAACCCATACCAATCAACATCAACCTCTCTCTGTGACTGTGCTGGCAAAGCATACACAATTTATGAAATTTATCCACCCATATCTATTTTCATTTCCTTTAGGTGAGGTCCTTCCATCGCGTGAGGTCGCGAGTCCAAATATCGTCTCATATATGTATGTCTCACGCACGCGAATGAGACTTTTCGTCAACATACATTGGTGTGCGCCCACGGGGTGGGTCGTTATGTAACGCACGTTCGCGTGCTTAAGAAGATATGAAAACATAGATGGCGAACATTTCACGGACGCGTGCTCTTTTTTAATTACTCATTAAAAGCGCACGCTCGTGAACTGCTCGGAAGTGTGCGTTTTGGTACCCAGCTTGCATATGAATTCTTAAAACCTGTAATATATACAATATATTATAATAATCCAAATAAGTTCATTGCTACAATTAATAAAATTGCGTGACTATCGCTAACAAATTAGCAATATAATGTTTCCCTTAATTACAAATACGAAAATTAACATTCCCTTTTTGCATATGTTGTAATTTTTTTTTAGTATTCAGCATCCCACGCATCTCACGTAATAAGGCTGTGTGTCATGTAGATTCACCATAGGGCTGGATGTACTAGTTTGGACAAATCTGTACTGAATGGGCCAGATGTAGTCGATTAAGACTTTTTACTATTTTCTTGCCTTAATATAGCTGTAATAAAAT
The DNA here is from genome assembly GCA_963576555.1 of Ferdinandea cuprea. Taxonomy (NCBI): domain Eukaryota; kingdom Metazoa; phylum Arthropoda; class Insecta; order Diptera; family Syrphidae; genus Ferdinandea; species Ferdinandea cuprea. Next base: position 82,625,482 of record OY754958.1, on the reverse strand, counting down.
ACAGCATAGATTTTACTTATGAATTGAAAAATTAAATTCTTTTTATACTTTTTCGAATTTTATAATTTACATATTATTTTACAAGCATTTTGTTCAAATACTTACGGTTTTTTTTGTAGGTGATGTATCGATGGCAACGGTTTCGACACCAGTTCCACCACCCGTTAAAAACGATTGGCTCTCGAGTGGCTTAGATAACCCACGACTATCACCGCCGAGCCCCGGTGGACCGAGGAAACCAGCACCGCAACAACAGGTAATAAAACCTATGCATTTCTTTGCATTTAATTAATTAAATTTTTGTTTAGGGTTCGTTGGGAGGAACTGGTGGAGGTGCAGGCCGTGGGCCACCACCACCACCAGCTACTGGACGACCAGCACCGGCTATTCCTAATAGACCAGGTGGTGGCGCACCACCACTACCAGGTGGTCGACCTGGCGGTCAAGCGCTTCCGGCCCCTCTTATTCCATCGTAAGTACAAATTTGGTATATATAAACTATCACAATATGATTATAAAAGCTCTGATGCTTAGAACTTTTGTATTGTATTGTATTGTATTTTTTTAAAAGGTATCTCTTCTCTGATTATTATTTAATAACTGGCATTTGTAAACAGAACTGTGTGCAAATGTATTGTACACACAAACTAGATATTTGGTAGGGGTCAGTTTAATAAGTAATGAGCCTATCTAAGTAATGTCAACTTTCTAAGTCTTTCAAATTTTTTCATTAATTCATTTTTGCTGTTTTTTTGTTCGAAATATACTTTTGTTTTATCAATCAATCATTTCTTGCTGGCAGCTCAAAGAACGAAATTTTTACTTTTTCCTGGCATACGAATATAGAATTTTTATGTTTGAAAATTATTTTAATTTAAAACATATATTTTTTCTATAATAACTATCTATACCTTTCTCCAATAAATAAAATGGTGATTAGTTCTATATAGTTCATGCCCACTTTGCACAACAATCACATTTGTGATGAATTTACTTAGAAACATTCAGGAATAATTTAGTAGATACACACATCAATTTAAAAAGATATTTTTCTACTTTAAAAAGATATCCGGTCCTTATACACCAAAGTCAGTGCGTTAAGTTATCCTCTCCTTGTTATTAGTTAATAAAATCAAACACAATTGTTTTAATGGAAATAACAAGTAAACTTATGTGTAAGTGTTTACTCATCGTTGTTCGCTGTTTATTAATCCTCTGCTGTTGGATTTCTATAGGACCACGGAGGACAACTAGGGCTACAATCTCTATTTTATTTTAATTAGATATATTCATGGGTTTCCGAAAAAATAAGGATGGGGTAACTTTTTTTTTCATTCATTTTATTTTTGTTAAGGAAATTTTCGCTTAAACATAAAAACCCAAAAAAATTGGAGTTATTTCTATATATTTACCATAATTCGGGGATGTCATCTGTATTAAAGCCGTAATTTGTTTAAATTATTACGGTTCAGGGTTTAAAAATAAAAGAAAAAGTTTAAATTTATTTTAATTTTTTTGGGTGATCATTTTCATGCGCACTTCATTGTTTAATCAGACACACTTAGACGTGAGACGCACTGTTGCTTCAATTTACTTTTCGCTCTTTCTTTATATTCAAATATTGGATGTAAACAAGAAAGGCAGAAACGTCACTGTGTTTTGTGTATATAATAAATAAAATAGTAGTTATAAAGTCGATATATAAAAAAACAAAAAGTGGACTATGGCGCACGAAAATGTAAACATAAAACAAATTGTGAGAATCGCATTGTTATGTGAAATTTTTTTCTGTTTTAATATCTAAACAACAAATTAAACATTTCAACTTCGCACATTTATAAATTCTTTAAACAAACGTTAAATAAAACTTATTTCATAGTTTATTTAAAAGAAACAATAGAATTTGCCTTTGTTTTCATAACCATATTCTGGCGTTTAAGAGAAAGAGTCGTTGCTTGTTGAAATCTAGAAATCGGTCTAAAGAAATTCAAATCGAATCAAATAAAAAAAAAGAAACATAAAAAGATTTTTGTTTTTGGAGGAACTTTAGGCAACTTTATCTTACTTAAAATATAAGAGTACTGTCTGGAGTTTCTCAATTTGCTCTTAGATATTGACGAAGATAAAAGTCCAGAAATTAATGACAAACTCGATATAGAATGGCCGACTGCACTTTGTAGGGTTGTAGATTACAGTAAAACCCTGATTGAAACTATTACGAATAAGTTGATAACATAGGTACAAAACAAGATTCTTGGCTATTCGAAAGGTCCATTTTAGCACCCACTAATGAACAAGTATCTTACCTCAACAACAGAGTCTAAGAGAAAGTTCCTGGTGATTCAATTTCGTACCTTCATAAATACAGGGGCTAACTATGCACTTCGAAAGCGAATCGCAGCTTTCGCTATTTTTTCGCTGACAAATTAATTCGCCATCAAAACATCTATCGCATTTGAAGTCGATAAAATGGCGTTCGCATTTGCATAGTTGCGCGAATGCTATAGAGCGAAGAGCGATAGCTTTCGCCGGCGAAATCGGAAAAAAGCGCTTCGTGGCGAAGTGCATAGCTATAGGAAAAGCTAGGGTTGATTTGAGCAAAAACTGTTTTATTCACGGAGAGTCAGTGATTCAACAAATATTGGAATTTTAACAGATGGAAATAAAACCACTAACATTGTTTATTAAGAAGTGTTGCGTTAAATAAATGTTTTATTTTAAATATTAGTTCTAATATTTTATTTTGGGTACAGCTAGTACTTAATAAAGTTGATAAAACAAAAGAATGAAAATTGGAACTCGTAAACCTTTTAAATAAATCCAATAAATTCTACAAAAATAAAAATTGATTCCTAAAGAGCATTATCTGGAGTCATTGGGTCAAATGCAAAATTAAATTACAAATAATTTGTTTACCCTAGAAAATTGTATTTTCTCGTCTCATTACTTACAGAACTGCCCTTGTATTAGTCCGCAGAACCATTTTTCTTATTTAGGGGTGAATAACAACGATTAAGTTCTTTTTGGGAAATTCTTTTAAATAGGTTCACTGCAAAACGCTCAAAATTATTTTGTTTGGTGTTATTTTGTTATGGTTTATTTTCTACCGAGGTCAACGAAATCAAAATCACGCAAATATTTAATATACTGCAACATCTTTTTAATTCGGATGTTGCAGTTATCAAAGACCGAGCTTAGTTTTTATATGATTAAATATTCATAAATAATTTCTACTTTTAAATTTACTTGTTTAAATAAACATTTTGCAGGAATTTAAAATTGGAATGGATTGGAATGACATTCCAAAATAACAAAGTTTTCCAATCGCCTTCCACCTTTTTTCGATCGCTTTTCACAGAGCAAAAAAAAGTTGATTATCAAAAACGACAATCAAAAAAGCGAAAGTGAACTATCACCTTAGCCGATGCCACCCCAGATAAAAGGTGAAACATCATAACGATAAACGATTCAAACATGTAAATAGTTTTTATACAAATTAAGATGTCGTAATTCGGGTCAGTTTCTGTTTATGGAGTATGCTTCTTTTGAATTAGAATAGTCAAAATCATACAGACAAACGCTTAAACTTAACCTTGCACTCAGACAATTTTTCGTTTGAATTTTAAGCGACGAGAGGTTTTAAACTGCCATTCAAATGCAATGTTTAATTAATAGTTCAATGCGTGAATTAGGTCTTAAGCTACCTTTTACTGAATGGTAAGACAATTTTACATCCAATTTCAAATGCGTGCCTGCAGGGAAGAGAATATTGCGGGTTGTTTAAAAGACTTATTATAAATAAATTTACAGTAGTAAGTCGAAATAATGTTATGTATGATGGTATAAGCGATAATGGTTTCCATCGCTGCTGCCTCAAGCCATCTCTTTTTTTAAAAATTCATCTAAATGAAACGCGTAAATGAAATAAATGGCGTTTTTGAAGGGGAACTAATTTCAATATCAAAACATATTTGCGTTAACGTACCTAATTCAATTTATTGAAGTTATATGTCGGCTTAAAAGCAAAAAATTATTCACACGGCCCGTATCATGCTAAAAAAGTTTTTATTCGCTGCCCCACCTCTTGCGAATGTCTGACAAACATCCAAGAGCAAAAATTGTTATGGAAAGCTTCTCAAAAATAAAATTGCCGTTCGGAATCGGCATTTAACTGTAGGTCACTCCAAGGGAAGCTAAGCTTTATGTCCGTTTATGGGCTGTTTACGCCTAATATTTTTTTTTTTAATTTTTTTTTGTATTTTTATACACATATTTTTAAACCAATTTTCAATTTGTTTCGACTTGTATTTAAATTACGCCAGTACTGTTTTTTCTTGTTTTAGGTTTTTATTAAAGTTTTTTGCGTAGCCTATTTTTAATAAAAACAAATAAAATATATGTATCTAAATATATAAATATTTTTCTTCCAAATCCGCTTTCCACACCGTACGTCCTGCTTAATCAACCCCCAATGCTTTTGTATCATTGTAAATTACTCTGCAATGAATAGACGGCGCTAAGCCGCCTATCAACTGTAACTATACATAAACGAAAAATAAATAGAAAATAAAAACATATACAAGAAAAAACTCCAAATTTCATAATCTTCACATGACAACAGTTTAGTTTTAAACAAATAATATAATAGTGTGTGTTACGTTATTATAAAAAATATTATATACATTGTTGCGCTAAGTTATTAAAGCAAAACATATGATGCAATTTTAAATCATAATTATTTAAACAATATAATGTTGATAATATTATTAAAATGAAGAAAACAAAAATTTTACTGAAGTACCTTTTGTAGATGTGTTATAATTGTAGACAAAAAAGGTTTATATTGCTTAAAAAAGTTATGTATATGCATATTTGTATATAAGTAAAAAAAAACATTACCTTCTTTTCTCCAACCACTTTCTATGTATAATTTGTTGTTTTTTTTTTTTTAATTTCGCGCATCAAACAATAACTGCACTTATTTAGTGCCCGTTTTTGTTTTTTTCTTAGTTCGGTTAGTTTTGTGTTGTATGTAAAATTGTCCTATTATAAGTGTGAGAAATTTCGCATTATATATAGGAAGTATACATTTTTTAGCTATTGATAATGACGAAACAGGCAGTTCAGTGAGTAAAATGACGTTTTGTTTAAGATGCACTCAGATCATCAGTGTCTCATTGTACGTTTTCTCTGAGGCCATAACAGAATATTTTCTCAGGATATCTTATCTGATTTGTAGTGCAATAAGTTTATTTTGTTTGTCATTGGAAAATGATGCGTTATTGGATAAAGTAACACACTGACTACAAGTTGGTCGTGCTTCGATTTTTAATGTGCGCTTCAAAAAAGGCCGTAACCGTATCTGAATTGAGGCGAATACTCTTCGACCAGAGCGTTGCTATCAATGCGTTCCATATAACGACATGATTGGAGTGTGTTAAAACAGTTGTTTAATAGTTTTAAATGTGTTGGGAGTTAATAACGCAAAACTGGATTGTACAGGCTTCTGAAAGTCAATTGATAGTTTGATCTCTCTTTGGAACAAAATAAATTCGTTGACTATTTTGAAATGTTCATAACCCAAAATTTTGCAAATTGTTAACTAAAGTTATTTATTGGGCCTATAGATTTTTGTTTTTTCTTCTTATAAAGTATTTATTCTTAAAACACTACACTTCATCATTTGCGGCCTCAGATCCGCTGTTTTTCCGGGCTTAGGGTCATTACTTATTGAACTGCCATCGTATATTCATACCATATATAACGAAAACAAACATAACGTAATATCATTACCTGAATTCAATAACTTTATAACTTGATTTTTGTTTTAATCGCATATTATGAACAGTGATTACTGTTGAAATCATATTTTGAACTGTAACTCTAGGGAAACTGTCTTGGCCAATTTGTTAAATTTGGTAAAAAAAAATCGAGTTACCTAGTTATTGCAATCAAGTGAATCTAAATCGTAAATAGGATCGAAATATAATAGACTGTAGAATAAATACCAACTTATCTACAGTTTGCAAGAAAGAGGTTTTAAGATTTCAAGATCACACATATAACAGAATCATTAAATATTATCTTTGGAAAAATGTACTTATTAGAAAAAAAATTCTGCGCGTTCTAGTACATATATAAACGACTAAACATATTACTCTTGTTACACGTAAACATTTTTAATACAAGGTTAACAAGATTAGAAAAAATTAGTGATACATTTAACTAAACTAATATTTCTAGATTTACCTATAAAGAGCTAGTCTTTAAAAAGTAAAAAAAATCTACTAACATTTAATCTAATGGTACTTATCTGTATTATTATACAATTGTGTAACATTTAGATTTTGTTATGATTCTTTGTTTTACACTTCTAATACCTCTATACAGCCGGGTTGCTGGAGGTGTTGGAGGTGCTGTCGTGCAGTCATCCGGAGCGCAACAATATATACCTCCGCATATGAGACAACAGGTTAATCAAGCTGTCGGACAAGCTGTCACCAATGCGGCTATGAATGAACTGTCAAGTGTCTTCGCTAGCAAATTCAAGTAAACTTTTTTAATGTTGATTTCATCCTCGTTTTTTTTTTGTTTTTTTTTTCTCTCTTGTAAAAAAAACTGTTTTGTTTTTCTTTTCACCTATGAAATGGTATTTTGATCATTTTTTTATTTGACAAACGCATGTGAATACCTGTCTTAACTACATAATATTTATTTAGAGTGACTAATTAAAAGTTAATAAACATGTTAAGTATTTAATGAACAAAGTTACGTGATATAACCTTTTCACAGCGCTTGCTTTATCGTAATCCTTTTTTTTATAGATATATATTTATTTCTGACAACATTCACAAAATGAAAGTTATGTATGACATATTTTAAATGTATTTCTAAACAGTGTTACTATCTTACAAAGAAATATAAATTGTTATGTGAAGTAAGTAGTGCTCTTTTAACATAAGCGCATTTTGGATTAACTTAAAATTTTAAAGGAACTGCTTCTTCATTTTACTTTACTTGTATTGTTTACACATAAGTTGAGTTAGTAAAAATAATTTTTTGTATAGGTATTGTTTGTACTCGTCTATGTTAAATTAGTTCGAAAGAACTTATGTGCCCGGTGATATGCATTAAGGTGTATTGTATTGTCCAATTTCATAAGAATATGAGGATTTTTGCTCTGAGGTATTCTTTCGAACAGCTTCGTATGATATTGGTGAATTTTGCGTTCCAAAAGATATCACGCTAAGGGCGGTTATTTTGCAATTTCGCTATAAATGTTTTTACATTTTTGTTGAGGAGTCCTCATGAGTCCAATTTACACCACACTTCTTGTACCTTGTTAAAAATTGTGAATACTATTCATTGAGAATACTGTGGTATTTTTAAGTATCTAAAAATATTTCTGGCCGAAATACTGTTTATGCTGAAACACATTATATAGGCGAAAATGAATTTGTTTTTTTTTTGTTAACATCAATACTATGCGCCAATTTTGCTCTAAGTTTATTTTTTTCACTGAATTTTGCAAGGAAATTATATTTTGCTTTAACACGCAACTGAAGTCTATTTATTTTGATTAGTTGGTGACATCATTCACTAAGCTAATCGTTGGCTTGGAGCTTCGTCTTTGTGTCAACTTTTTAGCTATATTACAGTGATAGACATTGAAGCAGTGTAACTCAAGACAAATATAAATTCTTTGTAAAATTTTTACGCATTTTAACTGCAAAAATAGCACTTATTGTAATTTTGGACTGTCATTTATCACAGCCAGTGAAAAACGATTCTCAATAGATATTTGTTTCTCCTTCGTTGAGAAATTGTGTCGGATTGTGAACAGCAAACTTTATTCTTGTTCTTCATTTCAGTATTAGTTAAAAAATGTATGTAGCTTTTTCGCAATTATAATTCTGTTACTGTTAATATATAGTTATTTATTCTAAAATACAATAAATTCATTTTGTTTTTTTAGTCTTCAATGTCGCATATATGTATACAAATAAATCGCTTAATATCCATACATTTCGTATGCAATGAAAGTGCATAAGTAAAAAAATATTATCTTAAATATTGAAACATTATAAATGTCCATATTCAAATTAAGTAACAAGGTTTAGTGTTCTATCAGTATATTAACTGTGAAAGAATTTTATTTGTTAAATTAACTATAATCGTTCGTTGTATGTATATGTACATTGAAATAACATAACTTCAAATATATCACCGCCAGAAAAAAATTAAATCTATCAATGTTGTTCACAAAAAGGGAAAGAAAAGGGATGTTAAGAAAATAAAAAAGTATATACATGTGTATATAAATACATAGATACATGTGTATTGTGTATGCAATGGGAATACATACATATGTTAAAACAAATATATATATATGTATATACATATAATTACATAGATATATTAAGGCATTGCCGCTTATAATACTTAATTAAATATGCAATCAACCAACGTAAATAGCAAAACTGTTAAAATAATAAAAATAGTTTATGAATTAAAAATGGATATATATGGCTATATGTATGTATGTATATGTAGAAAATCATAACATACTACAAAAACATACATAATGTGTTTTAAAAAAATACACCCATGCATAAAATAGGATAAAGTAATAATAGCAGAAAGCCAGTTACACTAAAATAAATTAACAAAAGACAAACTCTAATCCGATTGTTCATCAGATATATGTTTTATTATACATATATAAATACCAGTCTAGAGATAGCAAAACGATTAGCTACCGTTATAACCGATGAAGCGGACTAAAATACCACAACAGGTCAAAGAATTAAATTCCCAAAAAAAAAAATAAAAAATTAATTTAAAACAATATATAAAATCATCCTCCCCGCTGAAGCACCTTAAAATTAAGGAAATATATAAATAATATGTATACATAAAAATAAACAAATTAAAAGTAATAAAAAATTAAACTTATTTAAGTTTTAAAAATATGAGATGTCTGTTTGATTGCCTATTCTCTTTTATGTTTTTGTCCGTTATATGTTTGTTATTGTGTGTATATAATTTTAACAGCGTTTGACCTGCTTTAATTGAAATGCTTTATTATAATATGGTGATGGAAATAAAGGTGAGTGTGGGTGTGATTGCCAAGAACAGATATATGTTCGTAACTATAAGTTAAGCATAAATTTGTGAATCAATTCGCTATACATATATAAAACAGATATAATTGGGAAAATGAAGTAGGTAAGTCAATTTTTAGTTAAAAGTGTATGAAATTTTATTAACGGTTGCTCTGGCTGATTTTATTTGTGGATCTACCGTTTTTACCTTTTATACATAGAAAAACAAAACTTGTTGAACTTGTAGACAAAGTAGTATGCAGTGATTTTATTTTGTGTTTCCTTTTCCAAAGTCAAAGCATTCAAACTTGTTTTTTGACTAGAAAATAATTTGCAATTTATATAAATTCGATAGTGTATTACCATATTTAAAAATGGTTACCTCCAAAAACAAGATAAATAGGAAGTCGTAGACATAACGGAGTTAACTATGTAACTAAACATCTGGGGACAGCTGATATGATTTTATTTTGTAAAATGATGAGAGATATGATTTTAGTACCTTTTTTTGTGTTTATGATTTAAATATACCAAAGCGGTTAGATAAAATTACTATATATTCACATTTTGGCTTGAATTAACAAGACTGCATCATCTCCGAAATCGCTCAAATTTTGTATTTCACTTCCTTTTTATGTCCTGAACTTAAATCATATAAAATAAATAATAAATTTAATATATTAATAAAAAATCACAAGACCACACCAGTGTTGATGAAACCGAGTTCAGTCGACCTTGGAAACGCACCACAAGGGTGACAGAAAGGACAAGTGGACTGTTCTCGATTTTGTCACACACTGTGTGTCGTGTAAACACACTCTCAAGAGCAGAGATCAGCAATAACTACTGTGTTAGTCCTGCCCCCTGTTCCTTTATATTTTTTTTGTTTGGAAGAATTGTTATATCTGTCAAAATAACTGTGGTGGGAATAAATTTCTGCACGAAGAGAGAAAATTTTGCGACAACGCTACAACTGTAGCCAGCTGAGCATCGCTGCTGTTAACCTTTATTTTTAATTGGTTTATCTCTGAGAGTTAATACATTCGTAGAAAGATTTTGGTTTCGTTTTGCGATTTATTTAAAAAAAAAAAAGTATTTTTTCAGTAATTTTGACTTATACTTTGTAACACCCCTTAATAGTCGTCGTAGACTCCTAAAAGTATATAAATTTATGATCAGGATTGTGATTTTTTAAATGCAGTTTTCGTCGAAAATTTTCATAGAAAACAATAAAAAATGTATAACAAGATATTCAGGTAATATTTTTTATTGTTTTTGGCCACGCCCACCTTTGGGGGCGTTTTTTTTTCAAACATTAAAGTTTTTCTTTAATAAATTTCCTACAAAATTAAATAAAATGTAATCCACCATGTTTATAACACCTTTTTATGGGAGGCATAGGTATAGGAATATGGATATGGATACTGTTCGCCCCACCATGGTATTTGGTGGAAGTAAAATTTGATTGAAAACGTAAAAGTATAGAATAATAGAAAAACGTTTGGAATTTTGGACCTTTTGACATATAGAACGTTTCTTATGTTTTATTTTTAAAATTACATCAACGGTTGAGTTGTTTTACTAAAAAATAAATGGAATTTTTTTCCCTGAAAACAAATCAAACAATTGTTACTACGAAGAAAAAAGTCGAACAAGAAATGTACAATAAATATTAAAGTTTTATATCTTTCCTTATTTTGGGTATTAAGATAAAGTAAATATTTTGACCCAAGGTTATAGAATTTTTCGCTTAAAATAAAATGTAAAGCTGGAAATGTCCTTTCGACTGCGACTCGAGTCACTGGGACGCCAAGCACCGATATCTTAGAGACCAAAATGCTTACAAAATACTAACTGTCATACAAGCGGACATCCTGACTGATAAATTGGCAGATGAGATTTATTTTATTGTCTCAGCGATAAATATCACTAGTTGACTGAAACAAAAAAAGCTAAATAAGAGTTTCTCTCATACATTGATCAAATAATTTTTTTTAAAATAAAGGCATTGAGTGAATTTTATTTAAAAAGGGACAAATAAGAATTTAAAAAAAATTCTTCAATAGTTATAGATTTATTGATGATCACTGCTCATGAGTAATTTGTAAAGGGAAAATCTCGAGATCGAATTGAGAGTCGTTGGAAACGCACCATATTGAGTGAGTGGCATTGAGTGAATTTTATTTAAAAAGGGACAAATAAGAATTAAAAAAAAACCCTTCAATAGTTATAGATTTATTGATGATCACTGCTCATGAGTAATTTGTAAAGGGAAAATCTCGAGATCGAATTGAGAGTCGTTGGAAACGCACCATAAAAGTTGTTCAAATTATGACCTTTAGGCATTTAGATCAGCACTAAGATGAATGTGTTATCTCTCTGTGTAACAGGATATTTTGGTCAGAAAAACTGCATGAAATTATACATGATATGTATGTACATCATATAATCATTGTCGTATATCGTACGGAGCCTAACAAAAAATTTGATTATCTCATTAAATTAAGGCGATAGTTGCAAGTGACAAAAGCAATTGTAGATTACTTGAACTTAATTAATTTAAAAAAATATTTTTATACTTTCAACTAAAAAACTCATTATAATTACCTATTACCGGTTTTAAACATATACATTACATTATTAACTGAATGTTTTTTTAAAACTTGCTTTGTTTTATTATTTATTTCTATTTTTTTATTTTTTTTTTAGTCGGCCTGGACCGAATGCTCCACCAAAATTACCTGAACGACCCTATTATGGCAATGCAACAAATGGTCGACTATATTAAGAGCATGATATAAAATCAACCAATGACTATTTTATTTTAATTGTATAATTATATTTTGTATATATACGTGCTTTGTATAAATAAATTTAATGTAAGCCACTAACATTTAAGATAATTATTAAAATGTAAAGTATAAAGAAACTGTAACAGAGAATACATATTTTATTATTCTGTGTAATTGATTCATTTTAATATTATAGCATATATATTTTTGTCCGAGGGTAGGTGGAAAATCTTCGATGCGAGACTATGCGAGACTACAACTAGATTATATCCGCGAACACCAAAAAATTATTAACACTTTTATAATTGGCAAGAATATGTAGCGTTATTGCAATGACCATCAAGACGAGTCCGTTGCTTCCGGGCAAACATTTTTATCTCGCTTTCGACGGTAGCCATACCTAGGTCTCAGTGGATATCAGCGTTTCGGATATACCGCGGGGGGTTAACAGTTCTTCTTAGCACTTTATTTTGAAAAGTTTGTAAAATATTTATGCTAACATAGCTGTATCATCCGCAAACTTAGCTACAGTTGTGCCTTGCTCTAGCGAAATATCTCGAGTATAGATTAAATAATAAAATCACATCCATAACGCATGTGGAACTCCATCTGGCAATTTCAGGATGTCCGTTTGAATTCGAAATATTCGTTTCCGTGCTTAACACGGAAGAGTCTGTCCGCTAGATAGGAATTTAGTATCTCATGTAACTGCCTTGGAAAGACAAATTTAAGCTTATGTTTCAATCCCGTAAGCCATATTTTATCAAAAGCCTGGGAGACGTCAAGAAAAACGCCGAAACAAATTGTTTTCTCCTTTTTATATTTCACTATTCATTATTCCTTATTCTATAAAACTGGTCGATTGTGGAGCTTTGATATTATTGGTAAAAGCGAAATGTTTCCATACGATTTCTTTTCATATGGAGGCTCTCCGGGCTTTGGAACCATAATGACTTCAGCTACTTTCCATTGTCGTGGAACGATGCATTGATTAGATAAACGAGCAACTCTGGCCCGTATTCAAATCGTATCCAGGAGCCTTGTTTAATATCAATTTTTGTATTTCATACCGCAGTTCAGCCGATAGTTCAGCGATACGGGTTTTATTCAACCGTGTCTTCAATTAGCTTTTGACCGTTGTCTTCAACCGTGTCTTCAATTAGCTTTTGACCGTCAAAGGGCTTAAATGTTTCTTCAAAGTGCTCCGAAAATATATCAGCTTTTTCTTTGTCTTCTTTCGCCATTATCTTCTCTTAATCGTTTTAATGCTTTTCATAGAGCGCGAGATTTTGGCCAATTTTTACTCGTTTTTCTTTTCGGTTATTTCCCGACAATAATTCAGCAAAAATTAATTTTGCTTCTGTTATCCTTTTGTAAAGAGTTTTAAACCAGGCATAACTCCGATTATTTGATTGACTTCGTCTTCAAGTTCATATGGTGTTTGAAGATATCCGTTGAGATTTATTTTATTTGCACAGTCTTTTCTAAAAGAGTCCCGGTTAGTTTTTAAACTAGTTAGTCTTGGTGGAACGTCCTTTTCTCGTAGGCGGCAGCTAATAGTTAGAATGACTATCGAGTGGTCAGAAGAGAGGTCGAAGCTTTCCTCAACTTTATCAAAGGTGTCAGACACACCCTTTGCGATATAAAAATCTATAAGCTCTGGAGTTTTCGACAAATCCGACGGGCACTACGTCGGTTTACCTGTCGAGAAAAAGTCTACCTCAAATTCCATACCGGCTTCGTAGGAATTCCTTTTGATCTAGAAGGTATGTTTTGTATTAAAATTAAGCTATTTATAACAAAATTTTGACACTTCTGAAATCATTTTTCACCAGCTTTTCCCTTAGAGGGCTATAAATAGACGCAATATCATACGTTTTGCGCTTCTTTTGCAATCGAACTATAATTATTTGCATATTATCTAGCTCAATTTTTGTGCTTAGTGAATGTTCTATGGTGTCTTTTATAAGCAAATACGCTCTGCCTCTGGCCCTGTATTTGACCTCGACTGAGAATAGGTAGTTCCTGGTTGTTTGAATTTGACCGATTGCCGAAACGGATGGAAATTACGAATTTTTCTAATCGAAACGACTTCAATCTTTGATTGAAACAATGAAATAAAATACCCAATAGGTACGTATAGCGAGCGAAATAAAATACAAGAGTTTCCCCTTAGGGCTTTTGACTATAAAATTCAAAGCTTTATTTCGTGACGAGTTTTTATACAAAAATTGAAATATATTGAAATAGAATCAACTGTAAGGTAGAAACAATCCAGTCTGTCTATTTTCCCTATACAATAAGTATAGAGCCACTTTTGCAACTTTAACTCTAGTAAACATTTTCATATGGAAGAAAAAGATGCGTCTTTTGTTTACATTCATCACATTTGAATGAGATACACAATTTCTTTGAATGGCTATTGTTCTATGTGAATTTTACATTGTCTATGATAGCTTTTTGTTCGTGTGCCTTGGTAAGGACTTTATACATATGTGTTTTAAAAATATTTCAGTTTAACACTTTTCTACAATTTTGTTTTAGAGTTTTTATGTTAATGTGTACTGTTAAATTTAAATTTATTGGATATGAGTATTTTAAAACGTTGGGCGCCAAAATGAACGTTCGAATATTTTTTGACCGCCAACCTCGAGACCTCTATTTGAATTCGACTGAGAATAGATATATAGAATAGAGATTGTTTGAATTTGACCGATTGCCAAATCGGATAGAAATTACGAATTTTTCTAATCGAAATACTTCAATCTTTGATTAACGAAATAAAATAGCGAATAGGTACGGTATTTCTTTCGGTATTTTGGACAGTACATTAACATTTTTCCATCGGTCAGTTATTTTAGCGATGTGTAAAGATCATTTCTTTAATACATCACGCCTGTGTTTAGCTCCTTAGCTACTTCGAAGCCGCCATAGTTCGCCGGGTGATTTCCTTTGCAATTTATGCATATTTGCAAGTAAGCAAACCGCCTCTTTCGATAAGTAAACCAGCATATTTTACGCAACGCTGTTCTTTTTGGCAATTCGCGGCAGTGTTGACGCTGAAAAATTTCAAATATTTGATAATGTGAACATTAATTTCAGTCCTTAGAGCTTTGAAAAACGCATATTTCAGGTTCAACATTATATTTCTACATGCTTTAGGTAAGGTTAAAGTTAAAGTGTGGATAAAGGTCCGACTCACTCCATTGTGATACCACGTGGATCTGAAGTTCCTGCCTACTCGTTGAACCATTTTGAGCTGCTTATAAAGCGTGAGAGAAATTTAGGGTTGGCCGAGATAGAGATTTCGTTTCCAGGAGAGAGGAGAGCATGCGCAAGGTAGGTGTAGAGTAGTCTTTTCCTTCTCCTCGTCCATACAGCTAATAAAAAGTTGTTTGAAAAAGCGCTAAGCCTTGTTGCATGCCTGCCTATCAGACAGTGTCCAGTGATGACACCAATTGTAGCACTAATGTGCGATCTATTGAGGGTAATCAGGTCCACGTTAGGCCAACTCTGCTTTGTTGTCAGAGATGTAGTATTGCATCCAGTTTCAACAAGAATTTGTTTGTGGAAACTGGTTTGCACAACCAAATCTACTAAGGAGTAGAGAGCTGCATGAATGGCAAAAAAAAACACGTTCAAATGAACAATGCCAAATTTGAGTTGAATGAAATAGAATGCGAAGCCGAATATGTTTGAGTGAGTGAGTGCGATCACTTAGAACTCTGACGTACAACATTTAAACCAAAGAAAACGAATTGAATGAATGGGAATGCGTTGGAATAAGATGTTGTCTTGTCGCGCATAAAGAAAAGGAAGAAAGGAAAAAACGACAGTCTACTGCTTGCGTCTCTTGAATCGAACGAAATGCATGCACCCATAAACTCGAGTATCTCATTTATTCTCATTCAATTCGCTGAATGCCGTCTGATGTGAGACACAACATGCACTCACATTGCTACTCATTCGTTTCATTGTGTGCCTCGCACTCACTCAATTCAATTCAATTCGAATCCATTCAATTTAACATATGTTGTGAGTGAAGCCATGCAGCTCTCTACTAAGGAGCCTTTTTCAGGCAAGATTGAGAGGGTAGTTCCAAGTTTGGCGAGATCTTCAGCCTTGCAGTTACTCTATGCCCCGGCACCCAGCACAGGTGATTATTGAACTGTTCAGCCATCTCCTTTAGAGATGATTGGCAACTAGGGCTACTAAAGAGTTAATAGAGACAGAATCCAGACGCTGTCGGAAAAGATTTGAATATTTATTACGAATACCACGTTATTCTTTAGCCAGGACACGACTTCCTTGATGGCCATGATTTCTGTTTAGAAAACACTGCAAGGATTAGAAAGACGGAAAGAGAGACTAAGACTCAGTCCGTATGAGAAGACGTCTCCACCCAACTCATCACCTTCGACTCGTCTGTGTAGATGGTTTAATAGATATTATATTTCTGCATTAGTTTAATTAAATTCCTTAATAATTTTCAGCATATATCGTCAGAATTGAAAAATTATTAAATGCATCAGTCAAAAAAAGACATTTAAGTAAATGCAATTCCAACATACCTATTGTGACAATTAAGTTTTTTTTGTAGTCTAGTGTTAAAATTAGGATATTAGAACGGTGTCTGCCGATTAGAGAAGAAGTCATACCTATATTATATGCCCTTGATAACAATTCGATAACATTTAAACAATTGTACCCTAGCCGTGAAAACCTGGTGCAAAACTAGTGCAAATTAGTCGGTAGCGGCCAAAGATGTTTTTCTTTTCGACTTTATCATTCAAGTCCCCGAGTACAATTTTGACATCATACAAAATAGTCCTATCGAAAAAATAGTGCTCGATCTCGTCGTGAAGTGCACATGCACATTATTAGGCTAATCCGCATCCTTACACATGTAATCTTTTGTTGCGGCTGTAAATATCGCAATTCTAATATCTTCTAATATCGGCCTTGTACAGATAGAGTACAGATCCAAGTTTATGAGTAGTACCTGGAGTGTAGTGTCCGTATATTCCAGGTAACTATATACTCGCATGTTGAGGAAAATGGTTATCCGAAAGCACAACCCCCAATCTGGAGAACCTGGCCATGGTTTTGAACCTAGGACAACAGGCCGGTAATTCCAGTGCCAGTAACCATCTTCCGGGTTGTGAGAGGTACTGTTGACTCACCCACGGATTAATCCGCCACTAACTTTTTTCAAACACCCTGGTTAGTGTTGGAGTACCCTATGGACCTGGGATTAAATACCGTTGATCCATCCTTGAATTCGTACCCTGCGCAAGAAGCATAAATTCGTTTATTCACATTCGGCTTAAATGTTTGCAGTAGATATGTTTCCAAATAATTTATCCTCCGTTTCTGCAAAAATGTATTACCCACGACTTGAGCCTTCTTTTATTTTCTTAATTTACTGCAAATTGTTTAAAAAAATATAGTTTACGGCTTCAAAACGATAGAATAGAGATGAGATATCTAAAGTGCTTATTCCTTAGAATTGAAAACTGCATGCCCAAATTTAAGGGTCAAATAAAATAGTAAAAAACTGCCAGCAATAAAATTAAACTTATTAATTGGATTTTATTTTATATATCTCCGAAGACTAACAGTAACATAATTATATAGGAGCATAAATACATGAAAATTTTAACAATAACATAATTAAATATGACAAAAATTCGACAACAATATTTTTATTGACGTGTCTCATGTTTATCGGAAAATACTTATAAGCTCACGTTTTAAATTTATGTATGTATTACTATGTATGATTTTAAGTTATGTAAAATGTACTTGTTGTATCTTATTATGTTTAAAAATGTTAGGCCCTATTTATTGCCATACGTAAAGCTTAACAAAATCAAATTGTTTTACTTTAACGAATTCAATAGCACAGATAACGATAACAATTTGTTGCTTATAACAAAATTAGAATGTTCACAATTCGAAAACCACCAGGAAACCACTGCTTCCCAAAGTGGCACACTTTTTTACGTGGTGGCACACAGTTTGTATTTCTTTTTGTTTATAGATTTTCAGAAAATGTTATCTATGCGCAAAAAAAAAACATTATCTATTTTAAAAAACTGTGTTGTTAGATAACGCACTTTACTTGATAAATTCGTTTTGCAAATTTAATGGGCTCATAAATGTAGAAACAAATTTCCCGATAAAACGGTTACGTTTGGCTATAACTGAGGCCTTTCATTTTAGTTAGGTTATTTAGAATTGAAAAATGTCTAATAAATAATTTGGATAAATACACATATGTATATTTATGATTAGAATTGTTATCTTTTTTATTACTGCAGGTATTTATTGCACTAAAACTTTAATATGTCTTTAATTCAATTTAAAATAATCGTTTAGTTTAGTCCTCTTTTGAAAGACTGCCCAAGTCCGAGAGGAATGTTTCCGGAGTAAGGATGTGCGACGAACCTACTATGACTTCCCAGTTTTTAACAGCATTCGTAACTTCATAAGCGCATCTCATTTCGGACATACTTGCACCACCAACGACAAAAACAATGAGTCGAGGAACGTTCTTAACAGCAGTTTGAGCTTTATCCTTATGCCAGTGTCCATAGCGGGCGCTAAAAATTAAATTATCACATAAGAATACATTGCAAAGAATTATAAGCTGCATACCTAGTTGGCGCATGGTATGTGGCATTCTGGGCACGACCTGATAAAAATGCGAAATGTCTTTGATCGAGTTTATCTTCGATGCAATCTTCCATAATATCTTTTATAACTGGTGTCCAACGGGACATTTGATAGGTATGTTCTGTAATGCGTTCTTTTCGTGGAACTGTGTATGGTTTCTTACGACTCTGTAATAAGCTTTAATTAGGTAATAATATATCATAAGACCACTTTAACTTGCTACTTACATCGGCAATAACATTAATACCCAGAAAACTTAAATTCCTAACCATATCCTGTTCCTTTGGACCCAATTGAGCATGTGTAAATAATTTTGTAAGATTTTCTTCTGATATACCATTTTTGATCATCACATAAAGTGCAATTATTCGTACTTTATCGCAGTTAGGGACTGTCTGAAATGAATAAACATATATTTAACAACAACAATATTAAAACCTTAAAAGTAACAACAATTTGAACCACACGAGAAATCAACGAAATCAGCAGCAATTATTCATGGACTACTACTATTTTTATGAATCGACTTGATACTAAGTAACAACTATATTTTTAAGTTTTACTGATAAAATAATCATATAAATAAAATTAGTGTAGCTCTGTACGACGTTTCTTGACTTTCTGACTTTATATACAAAAATCGAAAAAAATGCTCTGCTGTACCTCCGAGCGGAACATATATTATCACCTGTTCTTTTGGACTGATATTAATGAAATTTTTTTCATCAATTTACTAAAATTTTAAAGTGTAAAACACAATTAATTTTTATGAATTTTGACCAATTACCACTCAATAAATGTTGATAACACTTTGTATGTCATTCTCCAAATTTTGGGGCCGTGCCACGCCCAAACAATAAGATAGGGCCAATAATTTTTTTGAATTTGAATTCAGTGAATATGTGGCCTTTTGGTATAAGCGATGCAAGTGCCATGGATAATGGCAGAGTATAAGAGTTTCGCTTAAGTGACAGTAGATAGCATTGTGTTTTGGCAGCATTAAATTCTAATTTATTGGATTTTACACTCAAGAATGCTGTCAAGGTCAGAATTTAATGAGATTAACATACGTTGCCATTCTAGCTCCACGCCCGTCTGAATCCCAGAACGAAAATGCGAAGCTAAGGGTACTGTCATCAGCGAAGGAATTAGAAGTGACAGATAGATCTTTGATGAAAATGAGAATGCTAGTCGGAGACAAAACGGTGCCTTGGGGGACACCAGCATTTTTTTGGTGTGTTGCAGACTTGAAACCGTCGACAACCTGTGTTCAACGGTCCAAAAGGTAATTTTTGATCCATTCAAGAAGGGTATCATCGACACCAAAATGCACTCAGGCGCAACCTTACTTTTTATGTACTTTCTAGTCATTAAGAAGTTTTCGGGATTCAAAATATTTCATAACCCGAAGATTTATCAGTACTTGAAGTACTCTTGCCACTGTACGAGTGCGGAAGTGGATTTGTCCCATTGCATGTTCTAAGCGCTCAAGTACGGGGGGAGATAAAGCACAATCTGGGAGCGTAGAGCTAGCCGCAAAATGAGCAGCAAGCAGATTGGCTTTGCCTAAAGAGCTGACCCCTAGAATGTCATTGTAAATGAGTGACAGAACCGATGAAGAAGCCGAGTTTTTGATGTTTTTCACAAACGAACAAAACTTTTTACTATCGGTGGGACTTTGTAGTATTTTTTGCTTCAACTTTTGGTCGTAGGAGAATTTGACACGTTAATGTGGGCATGCAGTCATTTCTGGCTCGTTTAAATTTTTTTTCGGTTTTCCTCAGTTGGGTTGGCCTTAAATGACCGAAAATTTACCTCTTTAACCCTGATAGCTTCTTAACAACGTCACACCACCATCAGTGATGTGACGTATTTAAAGTATTTAAAGTTGAGTGATGCAGCTGAGATCGAAACAACAATCATTGCTTTCAATTTGAATCCCCTAAGCTTTGAAATGCAACAAGATTGAGAGTGAATTCGTTGCAGAAAAACCTTATTAACACATTAATTTTAACCGGGTGTCGTAAACGAGATACGGTTTTCATATCAAGAATACCAATAATTCCCAGCAATTATGCTTCCCAATTTAAACGGATTAAATTTCCTATTAATGTATGTTTTGCAATGAAAATAAATAAAGAACTGTTTCATTTAAGTATAGTTGTATGTAGCGTAATATTTCTTTTAAATATTAGTAAGGGGGTAAGTAACCATTCGCGTAGGAGTCAGAATATACCCGATGTAGGCATCCTTGTAGTAAGAGGCGACTAAAATCCACCTCCGTATACAAAAAAATGCAATGGACAAATCAGTACTATATAATACCCCAGGTGGCAGACCAGTTCTACTGGAAAATACACACTCTTCGGAAGCAGGCTCTACGGATTCTGGGGAGAGCCATTTATTGCAATCATTTGACCCTTTCAACGGTAGTAAAAGGATAGCTAGAACACCACCATCGGGATCTATGCCACAATTAAAATTAAAAACAAGTCCTACAAAGTCAAAAGACTTTCCGCGCGTACCCCTGGACTCAACGAAAAGTAAAAGCTTTGAGGAGAAAAATAATTACCTCCGTACAAAGCTTAATAAAATCAAACTGCTCCACAATGCCCTAAAAACCGAGTTAGACCAACTTTAAGTCAAGAATACTGCGCTAAAAAGAGTCTCTGACGCAAAAGCGCTTTGAAGGTAAAACGCTATGTACAGATCACCGCGACTTCTTCACGGATGAAGAAGAGTTAGAGCGCAAAACTGATTCAACCAAACGGAGACCAAACAAAAAATCCCGACAGCTACCGCGTGGTTTCTCAAACTATGTAAATACTGAGAAAATCCAATGGTACACTACGAAAATAAGTCAGAAAGGCCACACCGAGTAGTGGGCAGAGGACTTCATTCTTCGTGCTGCAATGACGACAATTTACAATACCTTAAATCCAAAGGCTTCAAAATTATCAACGCAGTTAATCTACTTAACGAAAGCAGGAGCGATATAGTAAAGAAGAAATTGATGCCCGTTGGAATTCGAAATAAAAGATGAAATAAAATCAGTTGCCCGTAAGCAACCGACTCGCCTTCGCGGTCATTGTACCGAAATGATATATATTTTGAACGATCCAAATTTAGTGCGCCGACGTCAATGGATAAAACCATTTTAATTAGCGCAATAACATTTAACCCCGTGTTTTTGGCGGTACAAGCAGGTGCCTCCGATGGGATCGCGTATATAAATGATTATATACAATCATATAGATAGGCAATAACCTAGTTGTAATAACCTAGATGTTTTTAGTGAATAAGAATCTCACACTTCTTCCGCTAGGGGTAGGCACCTTGTCGTGCATGCTTTTGTAAAGGTGCCTGGTGCTGATGCTTAACATCGCAATGACTATGGGCAATGCTATCGACGACGTTATGTTGCTCGTTCGTATTGGACGAACTCATCAATTTCATGTTTAAAGGATTCAATTCTAATGAACGAGGCTCTTAACTTTGTTCAACTAACGCATTGGAGAAGGTTTTTTATCGTTGCTCAACGCGTTGTTTAACAAGTGTAGGGGTAGTGGACGAGCTCGCGTTGCTCCTTGCATATGGTTGCGCATCGTGTTGATCAACGAATTCCAAATAATGTGCAACATATTATCTGTTCAACTTTTTTAATTCTTCGTTGCTTGAGTGCGGTGAAATTGCTAGAGTCCGACCGAACATTCGGCTTCGGCTACATTCGGCCACCTTCGGCTTCGTCGAAAAAACGCCGAAGTTTTGGCCCAAGGCGAATATTGAATTTTTCAACCGTTTTACCGACAATTTTTTGGATGAGCAATTTCGAGCAAGTCATTTTTTGTTAGTTTCGTTTTTTTAGTGTAAGTTGCAACTGAATGAATGTTAGTCATTTGAAGTTACTCACAGGCAATCAAACGGATTTATTTACTAGGTATTTTTGACTTTTGTTTCTTTATAAAATACATTTTGTTATGATTGAGTTATTTAATCTAATATATTGTATACAGGTCAAATTAATTTAACGGATGATTTATTTTAGGTTCCTTGGTATATCAGGTTGCACTGCATTCGGCTTCGGCCAAAAAATTGACCTTCGGTCGAACACTAGAAATTGCGTGCCGAAACGACGTGAAGATCCTCACACACGTACATCTCAATGGCGTCCTGTAATTTGTCAGTATTGGTTTGAATTCCAGTGGACAAATAAAGTGATCCTTAATTTAATTTCCGGCGTTCAGAATTTATTGCCGGCACAATATTATTAACGCGGCGGCCACTTTTCTTTTCCTTTTCCAACGATAGCATGATTAAAACCACTTTATTAAAAAAAAATTAACCCGAATGCCGAATGTATCAAAATTAAATGGAAACAAATCTGACAGCCATAGTGTCTGTCAGTGTCAGTTGCTGAATTTGTTGAACAACGTTGCTCAACGTGCGATTCTTGGTCTAGTGTACCAGGGTATCAACGCGTGCGTCAACTTAATGCGCAATCTCATCGAAAATGTGGTTAAAAAAACTCAAGCAACGGAGATTGTCGCCAAAAGAATTTGATCAACTAATAAATATATAGTGTTAAGAGACCCGTGCTTATTGGACGGTTTGCAGTCAGGGTTACCGGCTGTATTCCAACGGAGGCTCTTCGAACAGGGCCGCCTCGGAAAGTAACAATGGCCTTACCAGCTAATGCGGGGTTCTGGCGTGACTGGCTGTCTTTCCCGCGCTACTCGTGGGATATGAAGCCAAAAATATTTCCTAAATAAATTGCGATGACAAACCGCATCAGAACTTCTAGGATCCAAAACGACCGCCCGGTGGAAGATATGTCCGGGAGGAGGACTTTAGGAATGTGCGTCCTAGCACTAGCCACAAAGCCGCCACCACCTCACGACGACTTTCGGGAAATACAGGGAGTCGAAACCCTATCAGTAGGGGCGGGAGCCAAGAAGTCCCAGAAGTCTCTAATCCCCAGAAAGCCCAACCTGAGGCGAGAATTAAAGGTCCAGCCTTACCTCCACCTGGGAAACAAGGCGGAAGGGATGACCCTCTTAGAAAGGGTCTAAGTGGTGCTGGAGCGAGATGGTACCTCCGATAACTCAGCAAAGGCTTGAAGCGACCGTGGTCGGTCGTAGTTACGCTGCGGCGAAAAGCTGTACATGCAGAGTACAGAGTTTCCGACAGAGCCAGCATCTGGATCGCAAACAGCAACACCAACACTCTCGGACGAATCGACGGTTCAAGAAACGACCGAAGAATCCATGTCCATCTCAGGGAGCTCGCTTTCAGAGGTAGATCTGGACACAACGGTCATAGGCCTCTTCCGGGATATAACACTGAAGAAGAGGAAACGCTGTTGACAGAGTTTGTTCCATTTTTCTGTATTAATGTATTCTGTATTCTGTATTAATCTTATTTCATTTCTTATCAAAATAATTAAGTTAATAAAGCTCGATGGGGCACCAGCCCCACGCGAACATTAAGCTCGATGTCCAGCAACGTAAAGTTAGCACAGATAAACATTCACCATGTTATAGCGGCTTCTGCTGTAATAGCTAAAATGTTTACCTCTCAAGGCCTGCGAGTGGTATTAATTCAAGAGCCTTGGACACTGAAGGGATAGGTCAAACGACTGACGAGCAAGGATGCACAGGTCTCTTGGGACACTTGGGCTGAAAAACCGGCAAAAAATCGAAGGAGTTCACCACACTATCACACATCATATCAGCGTACTGTCCAGGAGATAAGCAAATAAAATCATACGAGCTGCAACGACTTGTGGAGCACGCAAACAAGATCCACAAGCCGTTACTCATAGGGTGTGATGCAAATGCCCACAAAATCATATGGGGAAGCACTGACTCCAACCATTGACATTTACGACGTAGGAAATACCCCCAACTTTTGTGAATAGAATTAGGGCATCTTGACCTCACACTTGGTAGTCCGAGTGTAAGCAAAATAATCATAAACTGGAGAGTATCTAGTGAGCCGTCATATTCCGATCATAGAAACATAGTGTTCGATCGGGATAATACAAGTAGCTGATCCAGTGAGTAGCCCCAGGAAAACTAACTTGTATAACTTCCAAAAAGTCCTATGAGACAATGAAGGAAAACTCAAAATGAGGAAATCTCCATGACCCTTTCTGGAGCTGGAAAACGCAATAGAAGACGTTACCCATACCATCACATATGCGTTTGGAAATAATGAAGGCTAAAAGACAAAGCTTTATGAAATTCTGCGAGACAATCTCAAGCACCCCTACAAGCGGCAAGACTGCATAAGGCCCTTGTCAAGTCAGGGGAGTACTAACCTCGCTTAAAAAACCAGATGGCAGCTTCACGGAAAGTGATGACGAGAGGGCATTGTTACTTCTATGAATTCACTTTCCAGGAAGCACGTTTAGCACTAACTTGGAGAAAAGAACCATTCCATCTAGACCTCGAAAGGATGACTGGGAAATTGCATCAGTTATCTGCTCTGGGGGAAGGCTAGAATGGACAATAGGCGTGAATGGTATTACGCCAGTTCTACTACAGAAAGGGCAGCATGTATTACTACCACACCTGGCAACATTAGCGAAGAGTAGTATTGCCTTAGGGTACATACCACTACAATGGAGACGAGCGAAGGTTGTGTTCATACCAAAGGTGGGGAAAAAAAACCGACACAGCCAAACTCATACAGATCGATCAGCCTTATATAGTTTCTGTTAAAAACAATAGAGAAGGTTGTGAATAATTATCTAACATCGACAGAAACTGCCCTCCATCAGCTAACAGAAATTATCCAAAGTGCTCTGAATACAAAAGAGATAACATTCTGTGCCTTCCTGGATATTGAGGGGGCGTTTGACAACACCTCACATGAGGCCATCAAACGAGCTCTGCAACTGCTGAGCAGTAGATCAGCAGAGACACAGACAACGACTGGAACTATTAAACAAGCTACTACAAGATGATGTCCACAAGGAGGGGTATTATCACCATTGATGTGGAGACTAGTTGTGGACGAACTGCTGAAAAAAACGAATTACCCTTGGCATCAGTTGTCAGGCGAACGCTGATGACATAATATTAATTGCCAGAGGAAAGTTTGAAGAAACTCTCTGCTACATCATACAACGAGGTCTGAAGGTTACTACAGCCTAATGGCTGGACTAAACATCAATTTGGCTAAAACTACGGTAGTGCCATTCACAAGGTAAAAAGGAAACTTCCAAGACACAAGAAAATGGATTGTCAGGGCAGTAAACTCCTCTGAAAGAAACACACAGAGGAAACCACCAGAAAGGCAACTCGTTCTCTTATTATATGCAAGAGCCCAGCGGGAAAGTCGTGGGGTTGTACTCCAATATTCTACGATGGATGTACATAGCGGTTGTGAGACCAATGATCACCATATGGCGCAGTAGCACGGGCAAGTCTCGTCACAACGAGAGAATCTCTCAATAAAGTGCAGAGACTGGCATGCCTATGCATCACCGGCGCTATGCGTACATGCCCAACCGCTGCAATGGAGGTGCTATTGGAATTAGCTCCCCTACACCTCATTGTCTCAGAGGCGGCGGACAAAACTATTCTAAGAATAGCAAAAGAAGGAACTGGAAAGGGGAAATGCATCAGCTCGAAAGAATATGATGTACTACTCGGAAAACTTCCACTCTTGGCTGTTCCAAGATATGACAGCATTAGGAAATACAACTTTGAAAAGAATTTTTTAGCTCAGCAACAAGAAAGAATGGAGCGATGAATCCACAATCTATGCACTGAGCGACCACACGATAAAGTGCTATACGGACGGCTCGAGAACCTGATGAAGAAACTGGTGCACGAGTTCGGGCCAAGAACGAAACATTACGAATCCATGTGCAAAAGTTCCAGCCTCTTTCAAGCTGAAATATGCGCCATAGAAAGATGTGCTCGAATCAATCTCGAAAAGAATTACAGAAACTGTAACATAGCAATAATGTCAGATAGTCAAGCAGCTATCAAAGACTCGTTTGTCATTAAATTCTAACTTGTATGGGAATGCCTACAAAGTCTCAACAAATTGGGCAAGAGAATAGATTATCTGTCTGCTGGATACCAGGCCATGTGGGCATTATTGGTAACGAGGCAGCGGACTCTCTGGTGAGAAAAGAAAAAAAACACACCCTACGCGAAGAATTCAGGAAATCAGAAGAGAAGAAAAGGGCTAGAACCTTTCGATATCTCCAAGGTCTGAGTCAAGCCAAAAAAATTCGTTGGAGAATATAATCTCAAAAGATTTAAAGCATGTATCGGTCTTAGCAAAAATAACCTACGTATCCTAACTTGTTTCCTAATGGGAAAACTCATTGAAAACTCAGGTAACACCTAAGGAAGATAGGGATATCAGATGAAGGTCTCTGCAGATTCTGCAATGAGTCCACGGAAACTCCAGAACACATACCGGATTCCTGCGGGGCACCGACCCAAAAAAGGTTTAAATATTTGGGAAAACACCAAATTCAAGAGAAGGAGTTACCAACCATGCTTACCAACCATACAACTTCTTATTCTCAGATTATTAAAAGAAACTGACGAGATGATGTGCCCTGAGTGACTAAAGCCATACCCCAGAATCGCGATAAGGGCTCAAGTACTGCTGCTTTGAAGAAGCAACTCCAACACTTGTAAATGAAACCTCTATCTCCTCAATAGTCCATAGTGATGTAGTTTTCTTGCAGCAGCTTATTTCTGGCCATAGAAATGCACCTGATCTCCTGTCTTCACTTTAACTTTCATGTTTTTTTACCGTGGGTAGGTGAAAATCTTCCAAAGACACTATGAGGGTAGCAAGCGCGTGCTCATAGTAGTGTCAGATTTTTACTGACTAAAACACCCTTCTATAGAATGTTATACTCCAACTAATATATAACTTATCAAGCAATGTTTCTATCACGAAATAAAAAACTTTTCACAGATTACTTTCCACTGAAAGATCCTGCATGTTCCGCAATTAGGACGCGGTCAATGCTTATCTTGCCAAGTCGAAAGGTTTCGTTGTTTGTAGTCGGCGCAATAAATTATTCTCATCCAAAAATTTGTCGGACTGTATTGTTGATATGTCCGATTAGTCGGTTTCTATGCTTTCGCGCGAAGCTTCTAGTTTCAGCTTCGATTGTAGGAATTCCGAGATCCCTGTGGATATCGTCGTTTCAAGTATACCACGGAGTTTGGACAATTTCTCTAATCACTTTATTTTAAAAAGTTTATAAAATATTGGCATTTGTTTTCTTGGTACAACCCCAAAGTTGTATACCGTAGGTCCACACCGGCTTTAGCCTTATAAAAGCAGTTTGTTCTCGGAACTGAGGTAGGCATTTTTTCCGAGTAACTAGTACATTTCTCTATATTTGATATCGAGTTCTTTACGTTTCATTTTTTCTTGGTATATCGCGAGTATATAACAGATAGAGAAGCGGCCCAAACACGCTTCCTTGCGGTACGCCACCCGAAATTTCTTTAAGCTCCGAGTATTCGTTTCCATGCCTAACACGGAAGAGTCTATTCCCGAGATATGATTCTAAAATATCATATAGCTTACGGGACAACTTGTCGTAATTTAAATTCTCAGCCGTCGTGCCACACCTTATCAAAGGCTTGTGAGACGTCAAGGAATACACTTGAGCATACCTTTTTTTCTTCTAATGCTTTCCCGATTATGTCAGTAATTCTATGCACTTGGTCAATCGTCGAATGCTTGGTTTTGAACCCAAACTGGTGGTCAGGGATGAGATTATTATCTTCTATAACCGTTAGCAGACGCCTTAGTAATATCCTCGAAAACTTTGGATATGACTGGGAAGCGAAATTGGTCTATACGATTTTACTTCACTTGGCGGTTTTCCTGGTTTTAAAACCATAATGACTTCCGCAACTTTCCCTTGGCTCGGCACGTGTTTTAATCTGAGTGCAGCATTTTTAATATATAGAAGCTTGATTAATGCTTTTCTAGGAGAACTTTGAGAACTTCTCCGGTGATCAAATCATAACCAGGGGCTTTCTTAGGTTTTAGAGATTAAATTTCACGTTTGCAATTTGATGTTGCATTTGTGAGTGTAAAGTCGTCAGATAGTAATTCAGTCCCACTATTGGTACTGTTGTGAGCCGCTTGACCATGGTACGGTTTAAAGGTTTTTCGAGATGGGCGGCAAAAACGTACGCTTTTTCTTTGTCTTCCCTTGCCCATTGATTTTGATTTATTTTTATCGGCGGCGCGGGGATTTTGGGCCTTTTGGTGCCTTTTACAGCTTTCCAAAGTGAATACTTGGAATCGTTTTTCGCTGTTAAACTTTCAAGGTAAGAACTTATAGCACGAATTTTGAAATGCTTAGTAGCACAAATAATTCAAATGTGCTTTATGTTGCGGAGCGCGACTCTTTTGCCATTTTTTATGCGCCTTCCGTTTTTCGTTGACCAATTCTTTTATTTCAGACGGATATCGTAAATCGTATTTGGCCGGCGTTTACCTTGGGTTCCAATATTATTCCAGGAGGCGAGCTGAACGACCTCAACGAAGCGACCAACTTAAATTTCAAGTTCATAAGGTGTCGTAAGTGGAACGCACAGTTCAATTCTCTTCAATTTCCGTCTTCCCAGTTAATCTCGCCGGCTCTAGGTTATTGACTAGTTTTACATTCAGTGTTAAAATAACCGATGAATGATCAGATGACAAATCAAAGCTCCCTTCAACTTTAATGTGGTTGGTAGATATTGCTTTCAATATCTCAGATCAGGTATTTTTGAAGTATCAGTTGGCCAGTAGGTCGGTTTGCCCGTAGGGTGGAAATCACAACTGTACTCCATACCTGCCCCATAGAGCATTCTACCTTAGCTACTTCACAGCCTCTATTTTCCGGGTGCTTTTCCTTGCAATTAGCACAGGTAGGGAAGGATTGTTTGTTTACTCCAGTCTTGGGAGAGGTGATTTCCGGAAATTTCACACATCGCGGTTCTTTTTCGCAATACATTTGCGTATGATTAAATCCTTGGCAACGTTTGTACTGTGGAATTATTCTTACATTTCTACGCATGGGTTCGATTTTTACCACGATATTTATTATTGTTTTAATTCGTTAAATATCTTCGATACTATCTGACCTATCGAATGTAAGCATAAAGAGCGGAATCCACGCCTTACCAGGACATCCTTATCGGCTTCCGTTTGTTGCTTCTCCTTCTTGGTGATATTAACAGCATCAAGAATTTTAAACTCTTTGGCTAGGAGGTAGTTTATAACCTCATCTTTGGTGCATGAGGGATGGAGTGGCCTTGCTACAACACGAAGTGGCCTTTCTAACTATATTTCGAAAGTATACCACTGGATGTTATCGGTATTTAGCTTTTGAGACAGTGCCCGGTAATCATCGTGGTTATCGACGTTAATTTTCCAAGCATTATTCCTTAACGATATAACCTTAAAGTTCGATGTTATCATTCCTTTAAGTAGGTTATGAAACTTATTATATTCCGTTACCCCAACGATGTTTATTGGAGGCCGCCTTTTTTATTTTTGGGGTTCGTCTTCGTGCGAAGAACCGGCTCTCCTTTTCTTACTAGGTCTTTTCTTAGGGACCTGATTCGTTTCGTGTGCTAGCTCTTCTTCGTCTTGGTGGTATTCCCGACTAGCTAAACGTGGAGGAGTATATTCGCGTTCTTTCTGCAAATGATTGTTCCTTAGAACCCTATTTTCTTCTTTTAACAGATCTATCTCTTTCTTAAGACCTTTATAGAGTAGGTCCATTTCCTTAAGCTTGATTCGGAGTGCTTTATTTTCTTATTATTGTTTTAATTCGGTCCATTTCCTTAAGCTTGATTCGAAGTGCTTTATTTTCTTCCTCAAAACTTGTATCTTTCACTGAGTCCTGTTTTTCACGCGCTGGTGCTCCCGGTGGACTTCTTTTCTCGGGGTTATTCGATCTTGATGGAGGAGATCGAGATACCCTTGAACGTTTAAAAAAGGGTCAATGGGCTGCTATAAGCGGGTCTCCCCAGAATTCGTAGAGCCGATCTCGGAAGAGGGTGTATTTGCCAGTAAAGCTGGACTGCCACCTGGGTAATCTTTTTGTTTAGTTCATTGCATTTTTTTTTTCTTGAAGAATTACGACAAGAATTAACTTTTTAATCGAATGAGTAGCATTAATTATTGTTAATTTCGGTGATTATGTTATTATTGCCTTAAACCTTTTTGAGTCCCTGTATTTTTCTTAGCCATATATATGTACTTATATGCAAGTTATATTTGTTTTATATATGCTTATAGATACCAACTCCTGCACTCTAATTCTGCTCGTGATAGTTGCTTGCAATATGCATTCCACGACACAGAATCACGTGGCGAATTAGAAATTGCTTAAATTAAGTGGAAACAAACATTTTTAAGTAACATAATATTATACAAACCTGATCGAGAAGAATTGGAACAATATTTCGCATGTGATCTTTGATTTTTTCACCTTCAGCATCAGTTCCCATAGCTAGATCTTGTTCAACACGGCACAGTTTATCCACGTAGTTCTAAAAATATAAAAAATTTAAATTTTTTATAAATTAACATTTCATTTTCATAACATACTTGGTACGACTTCATGCAATCCTCTGCTAAATGCAAATGCGTGGCATACTTGGACAATTCTTTTTGATATTGTGGCATTTTTTTGATCATTTGTGAAAGATCACGCATTGAAGACTTATCAGCTGAAAATAGATACAAAATCATGAAAGCAAATTACAAAAACAGTATTCATTCAATGAAAGACAAATACATGAAGCAAATTTTTGACACTACACTTACTTGAAGTCATTCGCTTCGAATCTGTGAACTTCTTTAAATTTTGTGTTACTTGCGTTGAAACGACAGCAATGTGCTGATGACGTAGCTCAACCCAGAGTTCATCATTTTCGTCGAGGAGTACCTCTTTGTCGGGCGCATTTGGTGCCGGAGTGTATTTGTACACATCATTGACGATCTCTAATAAGTCATATGCCATTGCTTGCAGAGTGAGCTCATGTAATAAAGGCGAAACACAGTCGAACCCGCGGTCCAGAATGAGTAACTGCGAACGCGATTTCTCGGGACCTTCACCCATTGTGGGTTCATCGGCTTTGTAAGCATCTAACTTTTGTTGTACCGATGCAGCAAGGTCAACATTTTTGTCCCAATCAGAGCGGTAACGCAACATTGGGTATTCGCCTAGAGTGGCACATAGAGTGGCAATTTGTTCAGCTATTCGCTCAAGATGCTTAGCACGGATCGAAGCGAATGCTGGCGAATAAAGGCATTGGAATGTGTCGGGCGAATCAAGAGAGAACACCTGTACTTGGAGGAATAGGAGGACATTATAGATTTGTTCACGAGTATCGAAATTAAATAAAAGCACACGAATGGTTTAAGTAACGATACTGGTTACATTTAGTTATTTGTTATATACATATTTATTTATAACATTGCACAGCAAATAAAAATAATTTATTGTTAACAAACGAAAAGAGCAAAATAAATTTTTTTTAATAAGCAAATGTGAAGAAGAATGTAAAAGATACCCACACCTAATAAAGGATGATTTTTTATGAGTTAAGTTTTTTTTAGGTTGGCAGCACTGGTTAGTAATGGCGTCCAAACGTCAAAGTGAAAAAGTTTACTATACTCTGTCATTAAATCATGGAAAGACTTACAATCAAGCAACGATTACAAATTATTGCAATTTATTATCAAAATTCGTGCTCCGTGAAAAATGTGAAAATCCGCTGTTTTATCGAAAAATTGTGTTCAGCGATGAGGCCCATTTCCATTTCTGGCCTTTCACTGACAGCAATTTTTCAATGATTGCTACAACTGCCGTGTCAAAAATAACATACTTTTTATAATACTTTTATTTGAAAATACTATTATTAAGCTTAGAATTGGACTGTGATTGAAATAAAACTTCGAAATAAAAGTGCATTCTATCAATAAAACGATTATTATTATCCCAACGGCAAGTGTGCTGAAGCAGCGGTTTCACTTCACTAGTATAAGCTAAATATAAACCATCATTGCCATCATGAGATGCAAAAGAAAGATAATGTTCGCCTCCAAAAAAACGCAATATAGATGATTGTTGTCTTTTGTTCTAGAGCGAGGGTTTATCTCCAATTTTAACCCCAAGGAGGATTCAAGGATAGCCCTACCTTAATGTACCATGCTCCCTGACCCACATTAATACAATTAACTCCGTTAAGTTGAACCAAAAACTTCATGAATTGCGTAATTACGTTTAAATTATGTCAACATTGAATTTGAATTTTAAAATATTATATTTTAAAGCCAAGTTTATGCAAAGTTTTTGCGAAATCAAAAATTGTAATAAACGTATAATGTTGTTTACTCTATGCTATTATCATAACATAAGATATAAGATAAAAGCATGGATCAATAGTAAAACAATTTAATATAATAGAAGAAGGTAGAGCCCTATATGTATCATGACACTAGACCACGCTACCATTAGTTCCTTTTAAAAATAAACTGCAGTCCATAGCTTAGATAAATAAATAAAAATGATTTTTCAGTTCTAGCCCTATTTAAAAAAAAAAATTTATTAAATCGTTATTTTATTAGTATATATACGAATTTATATTTAATTTTACAAAGTAAGCTTTAGAGAAAATTATAAGATATTGTATGATCAAAGGACGCAAAAACTAGTCTAAGGATCTTCCAAACCAGGTTTGTTCAGCTCGTTATTCTTATATAACAATGGATATTATATTCCACATCCTTCACATTTGTAACAGTGAAAAAGTGGTAAAAGATCTGATTGTAGACCTCCCGATAGAAACGTTCAGTATAAATGATCTAGCAGGTTATCCCAAAGGTTGGTTTTCAGATCTAATTAGAATTACACTCACTATTGACTTAAAGTCAATAAGAAAACTTAAAAACCCTGTTAAGAGTGAAGTCCCTGAGTTGACAAAATTCACCGACCTGGTCGAGTGTCGACTACCTCTGGAACTCTCCCCATTGTTATCAACGAATTAGGTAATCTTTTAACAATGACTCTATTAAACTGTCTATAAAAATCCTGTCCTTACAGGAATTTATAATCTTTTAAAAAAACACACGCGGTTTGGTAGACAGAAAGAGTTTCAACCATCAAATTTTTATAATTTCTACAACAAGACTGGACTGGACCAACGCGTAAACACTGATCGGTATAAAACTGGAAATGCCCAGTGATGTAACTGTGTAGCGGTAACCACCGGATACTAGTCTTGTCAAACCGGACGAAATTTTGCTAAACTTAAAAGCGCAAGTGTTGAACAAGAAGATAATTGCAACACAATAATGCTCTATCTAAGATGACTGGCTGATAAGTCTCAGAAGTCTATATGAGCACCTCAGAAAGATGACGTACGGCGGATGAATTTACTAGATTGGATCAACGGTTTCGTCAATGGTAATAATGGCAGATACCTTACGTGAGCTACTTCAACATATTTGGAGCTAAGGTCACTAAGGATTTTCAACACTAGGCAGGGTAATGAAAAAGAGGGCGGATGAACCCCTAATGGGTCAACGGCAGCGCTCGCATTCCCGTAGAGGATTACTGGAAACCCGTCCAAAGACTTTTTGGATCTGGCCCTCTAGGTTGGGGGTCGTGCCGTCGGTGCAACTTCCCTACCACGTAAAACACTCAATGTTATGAGAGAGACACCAGCCTCAGATATGGACTCTCTTATTTTAAGATCACGACCGGAATGACAATGGACAGTTTGCACCTGAAACGTACGAACGCTGTACACCACAGGTGCTACTCAAAAACTGGAATCCGTCCTCGAGCGGTATAAGACAAATATTACAACGATCCAGGAGATACGTTGGATAGGTTCAAGTATGCAACAAAGAAAAACATGAGACATTCAGCTACCACAAAAGGATGTATATGTTAGCATGCGATTTAGTAGTGGAAAATCGACTAAGATCAAGAGTAATTGACTTTAGACCGATAAGCGATCGCCTGGCTGTAATCCGCATCCAAGGCAAGGTTTACAACATCACCCTAATATGTGCACACGCTCCTAACGATGAAGCTTTAAACCACCTTTAACGTGCATAGAAAAAAGAGGGAATAATCAGTCTCCCAGCTCAAGGAAATCGAAGATTCCCGCGATCAAAACAATATCCGGATGTTTTAAAAGCTAGCCAAGCAACTGGCAGCTGCCTTTAAGCCCAGGACGCAGGCTCTTAGAAATAGTGATGGTAACCTTGTCACCGAAGCGCAGGGAAGAAGCATTTCCACAGCTGCTAAATGGTCATCATTTCGAGAGAGTGGTAGGGCAAGAAGAGAACCCGCGTCTAGTCAATGTATAAAAAACTCCACCTCCGAGTTTAGAAGAAGTCGTTACGGCTATTAAAAAGCTGAAAAACCACAAGTCCGCTGACTTATATATATATTTTCGCATATAATATTTTATCCAACGTACAGTGCGAACGATTCAAGCCGTTTTGCAACACAATAATCGGCACGTATTATACCAAATTTTCACACTAACACAAATCCTGAAAAACACCAACGAATTCCAAGTCATCCCTTCATTGACTTCAAAGCCGCATATGACAGTATTCATCGTCAGTAGATCTACATGGCGATGGCCGGATTTGGGATCCCGGAAAACTGATCCGACTGTTGCGCGTGACGCATACTAATGTAAGCGGACAATAGAGATATCGTCGGCCGCTCCCAACGTGCCGTGAACAGGCGAGTTTAGTTGGTCTTGTAGTTAACCAGGACAAAACCAAATACATGCTTTCAACAAACAAGCAAACGTAACTGTTGAAAGTAGACACTTCGAGGTGGTTAAGGTTTTAACATACCTCGCGTTTTACATCAACTCCGCAAACGACACCTTAATGGAGATTCAACGAAGAATTACCTGTAAAACTCGAAGGACGAAGCCCTAGCGTTTTTTCAAAAATTCTAGTAAATATTCAAACAACGCAGTCTCCCAGCTCAAGGAGATCGAAGAGTCTCGCGACCAAAACAACAACATCCGGACGTTTTATAAGAAAGCCAAGCAACTGGCTTCTGGCTTTAAGACCGGAACGCAGGCTCTTCGCAACAGCGATGGAAACCAAGTCACCGACGCGCAGGGAATAGTAGATGTAATTAAGCAGCATTTAAGCAGCAGCTGCTAAACGGGCAAAATAAAGAGAGAGTGACGGGGCAAGAAGAGAACCCACGTCCAGTCAATGAAGAACCAGTCCCGCCGTCCAATATAGAAGAGGTTGACTTAGCTATAAAAAAGCTAAAGAAAAACAAGGCCACTGGATCTGATGGTCTACCTGCAGAGCTTTTCAAATAAGGAGGTTATGTTATGGTAGGACGCATGCACCAAATCATCAACCAAGTTTTGGTGAAGGAAAGCATGCCCGATGACTGGACCATAAGCTCCATATGTCCCATCTACAAGAAAGGCGACCCTATGCCTTGCAAGAACTGTCGAGGCATATCCCTGCTTAATGTCTCATATAATATCCTATCCAACGTACTGTGTGAACGTTGGATAGGATCTGGGTCTGGATTCTGGATCCCGTCAAAACTGATCCAGATGTGTCGCATTACACTAGATAACACGGGGTCCAAAGTGCAGTTTGGCAGCAGATCATCTCAACTCTTTCAAACATGCACCGGATTTCGGCAAGGAGATGCGCTGTCGTGTGATTTCTTCAATCTTGTTCTTGAACAGATAGTGTGCAGGCCAAGTGTCAACACGGAAAGCACTACCTTCAACAGATCAGTCCAACTGCTGGGGTGACGATATAGACATCATCGGTCGATCCCAGTGTCCAGTGATAGAGGCTTTCACGGCTATTGAAGTGAATGAGGACAAGACTAAATATATGCTATCAACAAACAAACAATCATCTGTCCACCAACTAGGACAAAAAGTCACTGTTGAAAGCAGCAAATTCGAGGTAGTTAAGGCAACTTCTTCCTCGGGGTAAACATCAACTCCAAAAATGACATCTTAGTGGAGATCCGTCGAAGAATTACCCTAGGAAACCGCTGCTACTTCGGTTTGGCAAAACAAATGGGTTCAAAACTCTTGACTCGAAGGACAAAGTGCATGCTCTAAAGAACACTTATCCTGCCAGTTCTGCTATACGGCGCCGAGTGCTGGACATATGCAGGAAAGGTTAGTTAATACTGGGATCCTTTGAAAGAAAAATCCTTCGACGGATATTTGGTCCTGTATGCGAGGAGGGCGAATGGAGGAGAAGATACAACCGCGAACTCAATGTACAGCTCATGATCAAGATGTGGATGTAGGTCAAAAAGTCAAGACACGTCGAGCGAATGGACAACAATGTTCCAGCCAAGAGGATCCTCGAATCCCAGCCCCCACGTTCGAGACGACAACGAAGGCCATCGCGGATCTGGACTTGATTGATGATCGCTTTGTCTGGACAACTGGAAGCAGCGTGGCAGAGGATGGAAGGCTGCCGTGTCTCAGGCAGGGACTCTTCACGGGTCGGGAGCCCGTTAAGGAAGTAAGTAGTCAAACAACTACTCGGTCATTTCAAAAAATTTGCATATAATATCTCTCAAACTGTGTTTGCTATAAATAAATGTCTACAAATCAACGTTTTAACTTCACTCTAGAGTTAAATTGATCTTAGATTTTGCGTAGTGACATTTCTTACCAACGACATGTTTTTTGTTGGTCTATAAATTTGCGCAATAATATTCATGAAACCAGAATTTATACATACAGATTACAAATATACATAAATAAATAAACATAAATACAAGCAAAAATAGTTTGGTGCTATTAAAAAACGGAAAGTCTAAAGTTAAATTTAATTAAGTTTATTTTTTGATTGATTCTGTTCTATGGTTTTTAAATACTTCGACCCGGTGGTATAAGTCAAATTACATAAACAGACATAAAGCTTTCCGTAGACGAAAGCGATATAAAAATACTAATAAATACATAGAAATAAATACAATTATAACAAATAAGCTCCGTGTCTGTTTATCTCTTGTAATTTGGCATATACTCCTATGTTTTTTTGGCTTTGTGTTTTTTATGTACACATTTTAACATACATAAATTGAACACTACAAAAAATTAAAGCAAAACTTAAGGAGATTTCAGTTTTATTGTTTAATCTTAGATTAAATATTACTGTTTGCGACAAAGTTTAAATTTTTAAAAAGTGTCAATAACATCCGATTAATATTATGTTTGCTTGTCTTTGAAAAAAGCGTGCAACAGCAACAGTGTTGCGCTTCTTTTTTTGACATTGCTACTTTCACATAGGTTTTTAGGAGATATGAAATGTTCGCACCTGACATTCGTATGGTAGAAAAGCAATATTGATCTCCTTTAGAGTTTTGATCTTTCTTGCAGCGCACGATTTACACAAATCGTTGAATAATTCCTCTGGACAAACTATAAATAAAAAGAACGTATGGAGGTATTTCTTTTCTTACGATTTTTTTCTAAGCGGTTTCTTAAAATTAAGATATACATATGTTATGATGACTGAATTATTAAAAAGCTTTTTAGTTTTGAAAGAAAACAACTAAATACTAATTGATTGGTAACAACCTGAACAAAACGCGGGCATTATTTTTTGTACTTACCAAGTTATAATGTTTTTGGATAACAAAAAAAAATAAATCCAGAAAAGATCAAAGTTATAACTCTTTTTCAACCGTTTTTGAACGCAGCGCGGCGAAATTCTCAGGACAAAACTGCAATCAATTTCTTTTTTTTTTTACAGAGCAGAGCGACACAGCTAAAGCGCCCACCAATATTCCAACAAACATTACACATACATTAACCTATGAATACTTGTTCAATGTTAAATATACACAAAAAATCTTCTTTTTTTAAAACTAATTTGTTCCCAAAAAATCAATTCAAATCCATATCCACGTTTATATAAACATATAAGCCCCAAAAATGTTCCGTTTTCGACGTATTGTTAATAGAAAACGATGAGATTAGTCGCCCAACATAAAATCTGTTAATTTATTTGTAATCTTTTAATTATTTGTTTATACCTTATCTTCGTATGCAATGAATGCAATATTGATTTCTTTGCACGTCTTAATGTACTTTTTAGAAATATCCTTTTGAGACGATAACATCTCAAATATATCATCAGGAATGGCTAAATATTTTGTATTCATTCGTAAATCGGTTTATTACTTTTATTATTTAGAAAAAAAATCACAGAAATTGAAATGTATGAATTTAAAGTGAGTTACCTTCAGTAAAGAATACATGAGCATAGCGGTACATCGGACGTGCAGGGTTCTCAAAATCACGCATTAACGCACGCACAGATTCCTCGGATGGCGTAATAAGATATACAGCTTCCATAGTTGGTAAGGGTTCACGTTTTTTGTTGATGTCTTCCACCACTAAATTGTTCAATTTAAAAATAAGGGGACTTTAAAGCTTGCGAAAATACTTACACGTAATGCCCTCAGCACTTATTTCATGCATTTTACAACATGCTGATACCATGCGCATTGCTAGTTTATCAACAACAAGGACTCGCCATTCAACGCCACCAGCGCCGGTAGGCTTAGCTGGAGCTGCAGCACCCTTTTTTGGCGGTGGAGGTTTGTACTTGACAACCTCATTCATAATTTCTAAAATAAAACAACAAAATAATTTTATATGCGGTAAGCAAATAGCACCACAAATATAAATATTAAAGTCGAGTCAAATTCTTTACACAAAAACTTATTTTGTTTAACAAGATCTAAATTTCAGGAGACTTCAAAAAACTTTTTTTTAACAGGAGCATTTTCCTAAGGTTGCTGGTTGCTGGTTGCACATGCGCATGCATATTCGCAATCGCATCGCGAAGCCTTAGGCTGTGCGCACAGTAAAGCGAGAAAGCGACCTGCATAAGAGGACATGTAAAAAGTTTTATCGCTCCTGGCATCGCAACGCTTTCTCGCTTAGACGTTAGAGTTTATTTGTGTTGCAAAATCATAGCAACATTTCCTACTCTCATGTAAAAAGTTGTCTACCACTTTTAAAAATACTTCCCCGTAAACTATAAATATATTTATTTCCATATTGGTATGTGTCCTCAAAATCACCCAAACAAAGTTTTTAATTTTCATTTATTAATAGTAAATAAAAAAAATAAATTAAAATCAGTTCAAAAAACAGCTGCACAAAACCTAAGCAACTTCGAGTTTGCTAAAACAGTACTTATTGTTACCACAAATATAACGGCAGTTGTAAAGTGGTTTTTTTCACATTGCGTAAACTGAATTTTGTTCAATTGTAGGTAGTGAGTGCGATCGGGGAGTCATTTAGAGTCATTTTCAATATGGAGTGCGCTAAATATGATAAAACCTTCAAATTAAAAATAATTGACCTATATAAACAAAGTATATCACAGTCAAAAATTGGAAAAACGTTCGGAATTAATAAATCTATAGTTTCACGTTTGATTAAAAAATTAGAAAATAATAATGTTGGAGGGGAGGATAGGTAAATAACGAGATTAATCAAATCAAATCCCTTTATTTCCTCTCGGAAAATATTGTCGACTTTGAATTTGAACGTAGACTCCTGTACTATTCGTATACGGGCTCTTGAAGCTGATTTTAAAAGTTATTCAGTGTTGAAGAAACCTATGACTACGAAGAAGTATGTACACAAAAGGTTTATTGATGAAATTGTTTTTTTTTAAATTGAAATAATCTATTCTTAAAAACACTTTATAGGTTGAATTTTGCTAAAAAAATATATTAATTGGTCAGTTGGCAAGTGGAAAAGTGTGTTATTCAGTGATGAAAGTTAATTTTAAGTTTGGAACACTAACGGCATACAATACGTTAGGCGTACACCCAAGCAAAGACTTAATCCACGCTTCTGTAAAAGTGCACTGAAGCATAGGGGTGGAAGTGTTATGATTTATTTACTAATAATAAATGAAAATTAAAAAATTTGTTTAGGTGATTTTGAGGACACATACCAATATGTAAATAAATATATTTATAGTTTACGGGGAAGTATTTTTAAACGTGGTAGACAACTTTTTACATGAGAGTAGAAAAAGTTGCTTAGGTTTTGCACAATACTGTATGTTTGATCTTTATTTTGCAACACAAATAAAGCGATAAAACTTTTTACATGTCCCCTTATGCAGGTCGCTTTCTCGCTTTACTGTGCGCACAGCCTAAGGCTTCGCGATGCGATTGCAAATATGCATGCGCATGTGCGACCAGCAACCTTAACGAGAAAGCGGTGCGATAAATATAGCGACATAGAGACTAAAACGCGGTAGAAAATTAAATAAATTTCATACCTTACGGTTGCGCATGTCCAATGGGACGTAAAGCGGTTGTCATAAAAAAAAACACGCATTGTTTATCACACCAACTTTCGGATTGCCAGTATATTTTTAGCAAAAGACAACAACTTATTCTGTATCAATGCATTACAAATTCGTGCGATGTGAGGAATCTATACAATTCGTTTGAATACTGTTTTTTGTTTGACATGTCATTTTCATTTTACACAAACAAAAATGTTGTGAAATAACAGTTGTGAACAACATTTTAATTTTGAGTCAGTGCAAATCTAGTCCAAACTATAGCTACGACTTTATCTAATTTCACTGACAAATTTTTTTTTTATATGGCAGCTTTAAGCTTTATTATTTTATCTAAGTTATTCAGCGGAAAGTATACTATCGATGTGCACATATGTACATATGTATGTATATTGATAGGGTGTATATAATTTTGCAAAATTGGTGTAAGTAAGTAAATAAATTCGCTTCCACATGTGTGGAACGTAATCAAACAGAGGACACAAAAAGTGGTTGAAAACAAATATTTCTACGTTTTTAGCTAACAATAAGTATAATGTCCGCTCGGAATTATAAGGTAACACTTTTTTATGGTAAAAAAGAATTTAAGCACAATTCATATAAATATAAGGCACTATTTAGTGTTTTTTATGTTCTTAATGTCATATATGCTTTTGACATAATGTAACTGAAAAAAAGTGAATATATTCTGCAGAATAGCTATTTCATATATTTATTTAACAATGCTAATTAACTGCCGTTTACATATTTTTTTTACATTACAGGTTACATATCTATAAAACTTTATCTTAAAATATTAAGCGAAAATGTTTAAAAAATTATTATTTAAGATATTGGAATATTTATTAAATATAATCAACAAATTACTAAATGGAGAAAAGCGTTCACAAAAAGTATTAAACATATATCTGAACGATCTTTCGTTCAAATTGGCCTTCAAGTAATTTAAATACAAAGCAGAAACACAGATAAAACAGTCTCCTCACAAGACTAGGCATATTAATAAGCTGAAATGTGACATTTGTATGACCATGACCATGGTATTCCATTATTGCATTCTCTTTAAAATATTATTATTATTATAATTTTATTAAAGTGTAAATAAGTTATATTAATTAATAAACATAAACTAGTGCTAGCTGCCAGGACTTCAGCTAGGTCGATTAATTAAAATGGGGGAAAATGTATGGTAAAGATATTATTATATGGAATCTTCTAAATTTGAAGAGCTTTCAATATTATAAACCTGAATTATATTATTGAAATAAACGGTTGAAAGGAGATAGGAGAGGCTTTGGTCGGCTTTGGCTTTGCTGGTTGCTAGATTATGGTGGTTTTTGATTTTAGAAGCATCAATAAAGAAGATTCCGGTCGAGGGATTTGAATTCATCAGGATTTGGCGTAGTTGCAGAGATAAGTGCTTATCACGTAGTTTGGAAGTTTCCAGGACGGTTGGTTTTCCTTTTGAAATTTTCGATACTGATGGGGACATTGAAACCATTTGCTGCTTAAAGCGCGTTGCATGACGTTGATGATAGTTTCTGTGTTCTTCTCCGCTTTCAAGCATTTTTCACATCATTGTGGATGGGTGGAAGATAGAAATTTTATTATATTGACCCTGGCAATAATACCGTTTCTAACATTTGTAAAATGAATTTTAAATGTGAATTTAGAATATATTCTTAATAGAAATAACATTTTCTATATAGCTGTTATTTAAGGCTACTGAAATAGATTTGTTACATTTATCATTTTTGAATACTGCAAATATTTCGGACTTTGAACGTGAAATAACAGAACCCGAGTATTTACTCCAGCTAACTAAAGGCTTCGTCAAACAGAGTGCGTTTTTTACGCGGCGTTCAGATTATTTAAAGCGGCATTTAAACGTCGTTAAATAATCTGATATTTCGTGCTTTTTAACACATTCTATTAGTTTTCCCATTTCCAGGACCATTTAAAAATGAGTTATTACGCCATTTATCACAATGCCGCGTTAAACTCGAGTCGGTGTTGATATTACAACGTTTTACTAGGCCTTAAAGCTTGGATAGTGCGGGATAAAGTTTCTCCCAATTCATTTAAATCTTTGCTTTTGGAATAAATAATAAGATCGTCGGCAAAGAGTGTATGCCCAAGAGTGTATTTTTTTAGCATTTCGTATGAAATGCGATCGAATCCCGGTGTTTTACTTGTTACTGTGTATAAACAGGAGGAAAGCTCCGACATATTTATATATAATTCGATTAAAATATGTTTCGTTTGCCGCTGGAGAATATGCGGTGCAATGTGCAGTAGCTCATTCGAACTGTTCCAAACATGTAACGGATTCCGGCAAGGAGACGCACTATCATGTGACTTCTTAAATCTAATCAAAAGTTCGAAGGGCAGGGTATGCGGACGATATAGATATCATCGGCTGCTCCCAACATACCGTGATAGAGGCTTTTATGTCACTTGAAAAACAGGCGAGTTTAGTTGGTCTTGCAGTTAACGGGGACAAAATCAAATACATGTTTTCAACAAACAAGCATACTTCTGTCCACCGGCTAGGACAAAACATAACTGTTGGAAGCAGAAACTTCAAAGTGGTTAAGGCGTTTACTTACCTGGTGTTTAACATCAACTCCGGAGCGGACATCTTAGTGGAGATTCAACGAAGAATTACCCTGGTTTTGCAAAACAAATGGATTCGAAGCTCCTCACTCGAAGGACGAGGGGTAAGCTCTATAAAACACTGATCCAGCCAGTTCTGGTCAGTGCTGAGTGTTGGACGATAAGAAGGAAAGATGAGCAGATACTAAACACCTTTGAGAGAAAAATTCTTCGAATAATATATGGCCCTTTTTACGAGGAGGCCGAATAGAGGAGAAGATACGTTCGCAAAATCTATGATCTGTACCAAGATGTGAATGTAGTTCAGGAAGCCAAAACAAGTCGACTACATTGGCTCGGCTATTAGTAAGGGTTGATATAATAGCTTCAAATAATTTTGAAATTGTAGAAAGTCTTGCGATTAAACGATAATTTGTAATATCATTTTTCATTTCTTAATTAGTGAAATAATAGAAGACATTTTACACGAAATGATAACGTCGACAGAGAATGGTTTAACAAAATAAAAAACGGAAATGACAGACAAGCTTTCAACACATTTTTTTAAAAAATTGGTAGTTTGCAATCTGGCCCTGGTAGAATGGTTTAACAAAATAGGAAACGGAAACGACAGACAAGCTATCAACACATTTTTTTAAAAAAA
This sequence comes from Ferdinandea cuprea, assembly GCA_963576555.1. NCBI lineage: Eukaryota > Metazoa > Arthropoda > Insecta > Diptera > Syrphidae > Ferdinandea > Ferdinandea cuprea. Next base: position 82,581,260 of record OY754958.1, on the reverse strand, counting down.
TTGGTAGTTTGCAATCTGGCCCTGGTTGTCATTAAGGTTAGATATAAACCTCGCTATAGTTTCGACGCTAAAATCAAAATTTGTATTTATAGGTCAAGTACCGCCACATCCCCTAGACTACTGCTCCACGTATATAACTTTTGGAGGATTACTTATTCTCTTGATTTACCAAAACCACTAATTTTATTTGAATATTTGTTTCGCGTTGGACATTAAAACATCAATAACAAACTAGGAAATGACATCTACAACATATGTAATAAAAATAAAATGGTGCTGATTTTTTTCCAATTTTTGAAGAGGTTTTTAAATTTTGTGCAAGGCATGTTTTTGTAGCTAAAATAGTTCAGAAGTTTCAATTTCAAATTTCAAAACAGTTTGATTTAATGATTTATCAAAATAATTTCGATATAAGTACATTTATTTGCTCGATTTGATGTAAAATAGCTGTTAGTCCTGATTTTATTAAACTACCACTTTCAGGGCTTTAGAAAATTCTCCTTGCTTCTCAGTGGTCTTTGGCCTTGTATAGGTTGAACCGATTGATGTTAGGTGAATAGAGGTAAATATGTACATATATGCAGTCATAAATACTTTACAGATAACACCTGATTTCTGCACTTGCGTAGTTAAGACTGTCTTTTTGTGAACAATCAAAGCGCACTGATTTTTCTTTGGTAACTCCGGGGTCAGGCGCAAAGGTTATCGTGCGACGCTTCTAAGAAATATTTATTTCAAACTTAGTCACGTCTCGTGAATCACCATTTCATTCAAACAGCGATTGGAATTAAATTATGGAGAAACGCTCACGTTCCATAAGATAATTCATATTTTTTCTGCCGATTTAATTGTAAACAAAAAATAAATACAAAAATACGAACAAAACTACAGATGCACGACGATGTTTACAGGGGATAATTTAAATTAAAAGGTATTACCAATTGATTTCATTATACCTCAGTTTCATTTTTATCTAGATGCGTATATAAAGAATCGGTTTTAAATTGAATATTAATAAAATTATCCGAAAATCCACAAAGTGACGTCATATTTGCCATTGCGCATATATTTTACTCCAGAGAAAAAAATTATACGAAAAATCGATAATAATTTTTGCTAGTTCAATTTTTGCAAATTCCTGATTTGTGGTAACTGACAAAGTAGTTTATTAATCAAATTAATTGTAAAGAGAATTTTAAACAATGCCCATATCCTACTAACAAATTTCACATTAACTACAAGTTAATACAATTATTTAAATGCGAGCTATTTATACAAATAATTAATGACTCACTTTGACCAACTAGCACTTTAAGAGCCATTTCTTTACTTTTTTAGTAACAATTTATTTTAATTTTAGTTTTCGTCCAAAAAACAGAATAATTAGCGACTACTATACCAGAAGTCAGCAATACTTTATACTGAGATTCAAAACTGAAGAAGGGCGACCAACAAACTTCAAATTACTTGGGCGCGTCTAAAATACCAGAGCGGTTAAGGACTTAGGTGGCGCTTTGTCTACATTATTATTTTGTTTCCATAATTTTGCTTGGAATATTGGAATTTCAGTACTTATTAGGTGCCCAACACCATGGTATCTATAAAAATACGAGGTATGCTGGATTTCACATGTCGAATTGTCTTTTTTTTTCTTAGGGGCTAGCTAGTTATAGCTATCAGTAAAATCCATCATTGGAACAAATCAGTTTTGTTTAATTTTTTTTGACAAGTCGATTATAGCAATCATAGAAAAATGTCTGTCAGTGAAAGGCCACTGGTATAGGCATTGAATATTATTGACTATTGAATAATATTCGCGATTTCTTGCGATATTTAATAAAGAAAAAAATTATTTAAAAAAAATATTACGAAATTACATAGGATGTCGAATCCCTAAATATTTTCCTCAAACGTATTTATTTTATTCTTGACACATTCCAATGAGATAGCCAGCATTAAAAAAACATGTACATGTCCTTTTTCACCGCGAAGTCTTTGTCGCTTTGCATCTATAAAACGCATATGTGATCTGGAACTTAAACACATTTTGAAATTTGTTTATTAGTGTCAAACTGCTAAAATCTTATCAGATCTTTCTTAAGATCAGAAAACCTATCTCTGACTTGCAGACGTTGGTATAACGTTTGTTAATTTCCTTAACGTATATCTAGACAAATATAGTTTTGGTACTTTTTTTTTTTAAATCTAAGTTGGTTTGCAATTATTAAAACAAAAATCCATTCAAAGTTAAACATGCAATTTATGCATCCGTTATAAAGCACAAGAATTCAATCGAATGAAAAAAAAATTACTGCAACCCTTTAACAATTTCAAACCCATCTCAGAAATGCTGGAAGCCTTTAACTTCAGAATTCACGCAAAATACTCCGTTGAAGACAAAGCCAAACTTTTCTCCATTTAACGACGAGATTATGATCAGGATTATAGGGATCATAACCCTCCTACTTCACTGCATTCCTACTGGTCCGCTGTGAGGTTCGCCGCTTCGACCTCAAGAAATGATGATGATTTTGCATCATTGAGGCCAATCAAATGCTGATGTTTATGCATTTGTGTGATCCAGGAGTTTTTAGGCCTGCCTCTCTTACACGATTGTAAGGGAACATTGATTGCCATTGCCTTTTTGACGGGGTTCGAAGGATCCCTCCTTTGAACATGAGAATACCAACATTGGTCGTGCTCCAATTTTTTCGAGATGGGTCCTTTGACGTGAAGGCTTCCTCGGATTCTGCAACTTTGTTACTTCTGCTGTCATGCGAAGCATCTTCTTCTCAGCTGCTGTCAACTTGCCCTCATACTTTTTGTACATTGTCCAGCATTGTGAACCGTATGTGAGTGCCGGACGCACAACTGCGGTGTAGAGCCTTCCTTTTAGTTTAGGGGACATTTTTCGGTCACCGAAGATGGCAGAGTTTCCTGCCTGCGCTTACACGATGATTAATGTCGTCATCAACTGTTGCTTCGCTGTTAATCATTGACCCCAGATATTTGAACTTTTCACACTTGGGAAACACCACACCATTCAAATACATGTCCGGAATGGGTTGACTTGGGTCAGAGAATGGGCAGTTTAGATCACAGATGAGTAATTAACCAGATAGTCAACTCGAGAGAGAATCTCTAAGTTTGCCTACAAGCTAAGTTGAACTGATAAGCCCCACATAATTTGCACTTATATGGGCTTTTACGTGCAAATCAAAAGGAAATCACGCACACATGAATCGAATTATACGGGGCTAATGGCCGCCGCCAACAAATGTAACTTTTTATAGCAAGAAGTTGGGAACAGTTGATGAATTTCAGCAGATTACACCTCATAATTTGGGTGTGTAAAATAAACATGCACAATATGCGGTGAATAGGGATTTATAAAAACATACATAGATTATGGATGGTTATATTGAAGCAGTTAAGTACTTTAACACAATTGGGCACTGGTTTAAGACTCTTTTTAATATAACGTGATCCAAATTCTTACAAATATTATTTCTGGCACATGAAAACACTTTTTAAAAACATTTGCAATCGCATACCAGAAGTAGTAGTAGTAAATTGTTTTGTTTATTTTCATAAAATAAAAATACAAAAAACTGCAAAACATTAAAACTTGAAAAAGAAATTCGTCGGTTGCAAAGAGTGGCTAATTAATTCAATACATAATTACAATGAAACTAAATGTGCATGTGCATGTTATTAATTTTTTCTCATTTCATTAACAAATATAGAAAAAATAAAACAGTCCAAGTAAGTTTATTTTAAGACAGATATAAAATAGAGAACTATTTTTTATAACCGCAAAATATATTGTGTAACTAATATTTTGTTTCTTCATAAACATTAAAATAGTTATAAAAGTTGAATCACATAAACTGAACACTTCGCAGCATTTCCTATTTCCAAACACATCCGCCGAGACCAGCTGTTTTTTTGTTGTCATTAGGAAAATTTGCAAAACTTCCCACATATATTTTTGGCGGGTAATTAAGCAAATTAGATCTACCTTCATGTGGCTGGCTCACACGTATTCACAGATAGAAAAATTGAGCGAGGATTTTTGCGGGTTGAAAGTGACCGAGGATTGCGATTGAGTTGACTATCTGGTTAAATCCTCATCTGTGGTACAGTTACCAGAGATGATAGAAGCAAAGAGATGCCAAACTCTTACCTCCATTGCCCCTCGAAACCCATTTGTTTACATTGTTTTGTAATCGATTTCCAGTGACGGCCGTGCCTGTGAATATACGTGAACCTGAAAGAATCAATTCGGCACTCGAAAATTTTTGGTCTGGACGCACCTATTTATCAGTGAGTGGTAAGTATTTTGACATTTATCTTAGTCAAAGTAAACAGTTATTTCAAATTTGTTGTATTCTCCTGGTTTCGTAAGTAAATTGTTGAATTTTTTTATTAGATTTAACTTATTTTGCATATCAAAAAACATTTTTTTCATCTAGTTTTTATTTTCTTTAATTTCCGAAAAAAAGAGAGTTCAATCGCCTGCGGATTCGATGTTGAAAGGAAGATGCGTCATTTGATAGTCATTTAATAAAATTGAAGACTAGATATTTTATTACAAATGCTTATTTAATTTTGATAACATCATAAAATATAAGAAATTATTTTTTAAAAACATTTTATATCTAATTACATAAAGTCACTATATATCTTTTCAAGAGTAGCATAGATGGAGCTAAGAACTATTTTCATTTTCCCGCTAAGTCAGGCACAATCAAAATTGAAATATTCGTGCAAAAAAATCGACCTTGACTCTTCCTATGGCCGGTATGTGTGCTCATATTTAAGGCACCCCAGTACACATACGAACATTTTTTTCTTATTTACAAGACTCATTTTAAACACTTTAATTGAAAACAAATCTCAATTCACTTTGAAAATTTTCAAAAATATATGTTTGAATATTCACCTCATTTATGACAATGGATGTATTCAGTAAAGCTTAGTAAAATGGTATTTAGTATATCAAATGAAATAAAGTGAATGTATTTAGCTTTACTTGTAGTAATTAAAGTTCCCCATGGAAACACATGTAATATTTACTTATTAAAATAAAATAGAAATTCAAATTACAGTGTATAAGTGATAGCAGTAAATTAATATTTTCACTATTCATGCTTTGTTTAGCATTATTATTCGGTTAAAAAAAAACATTATAAAACAATTAATTATAAACACTTCCTCAATTTGGTTATAAATACACTTAAAGGTACTAAATTTCCTAAAATGCATATCCCATACAGCAAATAAATTAGTAATATGACCTCCAGACCAATACTTTCTTTAACTGATTTTTCATCTTTGAAAATAGTAAAAGTTCTATTTATCTTAAATGCACTTAATCTACGAAAATACACAGCACAGCTGTACAAGAATACTGTTTGCTTCGCTTTCACTTCAGAATTGTTATAATAATATAATATTCAATATTTTATATATTTATTTTATAACTTTGTATTTTAATATTTCTATTATAGTTTTGTAAACGTTGTTGCCTAAATTGTTAACTTTTCCATTTCTCTCTTTTTCCTCTGTTATCATTTTAATGTAAGCATTTGTATCCAATTTAAATTTAAATTTAACGCTCATGCCAACCTAAATCAAAATTTAATATTAAATTGTTATAAATAAATAAATCATTCATGATAACATTTACATCATTATAGATACTTCATCGTAATCTTTGTAAATGTTTTAAACTAAATAAATAAATATCAAATATCAAAATTGTGCAGAAAAAAAATTAAACCAAAAAAACATTTTTAGAAAATTGTAGTTGTTGTTTTATTTAATTAGAGCTCATAAACTAATACTTTTACTTTGCCCAGGCGTTCAGAAACTCCAAATAACTTTTTTTTGAAACCGGGCGCAAAACATCGAGTGTAGCTTCGGCTGTGTGGCACGTAGCACCGTCCTTTTGAGACCAAATGTTGCCAATATCCTCCTCTTCAATTTTTGTGAACAAAAATTCGTTCAACATGGCCCGATAACGATCGCCATTGACTGTAACGGTCACTCCTTGCTCATTTTCAAAGAATAAGGGCCCAATTATGTCGCAATATATCCCAGCGTTGCTCAAGCGTATACACAACCATATTCGTTCAGCGGAAGGATATAACTAATAATCTGTCAAATCAGACCTGAGCTAAGTGTTACCATACGCGAAATAAGCGCTAGTTGAAAAAAAAAACGTTAGATGGCGGTGTATGTTTCATTTTGCCCATTTCCGTGTTGGATTAGATTCTATTTCCGGCGTCATCGTTTTTCGTTTGATTACGAGATCGGGGTGGTGGCGGTGGAAAAAGTGGGGGATTGACGAAGAAATCGTGGTGAATTGACGAATTTGCCCATATTTGTTTAAAAATATGATAGTATGGGTAAATTCGTCAATTTTCTGGAATTTAGATTGTAAGCAGAGTGTTTTCCACTGGAATGTTTGGTATCTCTTTGTTTCTATCATCTCTGACAGATACTCTGTCTTTTTTTTGGCTAATACGATAACCATTCCCTTCTAAAACGTATATCCAAACATCAAGTGCTCGTTGCAGGGAAGTCTGATCATCACTTATGATGGCTCCATGATGGCTTATGAAGACAAAGCCAATATAAATGCTTAACTACTTTCGGAAAAAAGTGAGGTACACACGAAAATGTTTTTTTCTTTCGAAAAACAAAACAATATAAAGAAAGATAAGCTAAAAAAGTCGTATATATGTGCATTCTAAATATTGTGTTAAAGGCTTACCTACATCCGGAAGAAAGTGACTGTTCCCAAGCAACGTATGCACTTCCCCTCGTGGTCAGAAACTGACTTAAGGACCTATTTTGACTTTTAAGGAAAGCATAAACAAAAACAAGCATTTGGATCAGAGTCATCTAAGGGTAGGATCAGTAATTAGGTCAGGCTTTTGTATGTAAATGCATTGGTTTTTTTTTCGAACTTATAATTTTTAATTGAATTTTTTAAAAAAATTGGTTTTTTTTATCCGTTATATTTTGAATTATGTATCTATATTGTTTTGCTTTTTATTATTGTGTGAATTTGAAGGTCAAAATTTCTTTGCTAAATTTTTCTAAATTTTGCGGTTTTTTGCGAAAAAAATATAAAAATGCGCGACAAAGCGTTACAGAAACCTGGCAAGCGTGGGAATACATAGGTCTGAAGGTTAGAGTTGATCATTGAAAGCAAAAATGACTGCGGTGAATAGCAAGAGAATTTGGAACGATTGTGTTCCAAATTGTAGAAACGATTATCAGCTGTTCATTGAAATCGATTGATGTCAGTGAAATATGAAAACAGATTTAAAGAAAAGTTTAAATCAGAATAAAGTAATTTTGTTTGTAAAAAAGTTTTGTAAGTAATTAGCTTTATTTTGATACCATTAAAAGCCAATATTGTTTGCTTAGTCAATGATGCATTTCAATGAAAGCTATAACCAGGGCCTTATGATGTGGTTGAGAGTGTGAATGGAAAATAGAAATGGCAGGCCGACCTTGTATTTTGTTTATACCAGGATTTGGTCCCGAACACAGGCAATGACGTCACACTCAGCTGTCAAACATAAGTAGGTAGGTAGGTGGAGAGGCTGAATTTTTATGACTGCTTGAAAATGCGCGCGTAGGGCTGTAGCGCAGTTTGGATGCCACCACTCATTAGGACCTCAGGGTAAGGGGTATTTTTCTATATTCTATATTCATAGAAGGGAGGAGCCAGTTGCGGCCAGCTCGTCGGCTTTCTGAACCCACGGCCCGCTCTGGGTAGTATTTCCCCGTACTCCTCGACAAGCTTGTACATAGTTGAGATGAGAGCCTGAGTCTGACTGTCGACGAAAAAAAAATGTTTGAATTTATTGTTGTACTGTTTAGAAGGATGAGGACGTGTGTAATTCGTCTAAAAAGACACCCGCTCCAACAACACAGTCCATTTTGTTTTAAGCATGGATACTAGACATTTGCCAATGAACTCCACTCCACAGTCCATTTTGTTTTCAGCATGGAAACTGGCCATTTGCCTATGAACTTCACCTACTCGATGGAAGATATTCGGAAGGCTTCAGTATAAACATTATTAAAAGCACCTTCTATATCTAGGAAGGTGGGTAGCGTATATTGATGGTATTTAATTTACCTCTCTATAGTGTGCACTTCTTCGTGCAGTTCTGTCTCAGTGGACCCTCCTCTAAGATAGGCATGCTGAGAATTGCATAAGGACGACCTGGTCAGGCCCTCCATTATTTGAAGGTACAAGATCCGTTCAAGTGTTTTGAGAACGAAAGATGACAAGCTAATTTGTCTAAAGTCCTTGGCGGACTCGTGACTGCTCTTGCCTACCTTAGGTATGGAAACAACTCCTTCGTTTCGGAGCTGCCCCATAAAAGATATAGTGCGTTCACTTGGCTGCCTGCAAGCGAGTACCATCCCCGGCTAACATCGCGCTTGCTGGCCTCAACAGGTCATCTAGCCGAGGCCGAGGATATGTAGATGTTCTGTCTCAAAGTGTTTACCAAATTGACCTCAGTTATGTCATAAGTGCTAAAGGTGCGGTCAGACAGTCATCAAAACTTGTCATCCGGATGACATGCTAAGGTCACTATGATGTAGAATTTGTTCTAAAGTAGTCATCCTGTATGATCGCCTGTCATCTGGCATGTCGTTGAACGTGTCAACCGGATGAAACGATCCAGATTTGATGACTGGATGACATTTTTTTTTAAAGCACTCGGCACTATTTGAGTTTTTTACAATCCGCGGCACTGATGGCTTGATTCTGTTGCAGTACAACTAAAACAATTTAGTAAACATTATATATGTTTTTTTCTCAAGAAATATTTATTTCAACTTTTGTACAGATTTAGTCGAAGTAAGGAGACCCCCTAAATCGTTATAAAAAAATTTAAAATTTTGATTTTATCCCCACTTTTTTAACCAAAAAAATGTTTTTTTGTCGTAAAAACATATAAGTTTTCTATCAGATGGCATAAATATTTATGAATACAATATAACCACAGTACCTGGGTGTACCGCAAGTACTGCTCGCGCAACTTCGGTGCTCTACTCGGGGTATGTGCTTTTCGTCAGGCAGGCGCACATGGCAACATTTCATTTTGAAAGCCGGATAAGTTTGCTTCAATAATTAATGCTAAGGCTTCTTCACCAGTCATTAAAGAAAGTTTAATAGACTCTCTTAAAGCCTTCCTACATAATTTGACTTTCCTAGGACTCGTGGTCACTTTGTGAATTAGCTTTGCAATTCCAGACTGCCTAGATTCTCTTAAACTCATTTTAGTCGCAATTGTATGTTCCGACAGAGAAATTGATCTCCTCAACCCAACAGTTGAGTTTTTGGGCGTTTAGTTCTATCCGATCCTTCTTCGAAAGAAACAGACGGACGACCACGTTTAGGTTTTGAAGGACATTTATATTTAAAAAGAAGGGGGGTGTCAAGCCAAATTTCGTTGCTTTTTGAAAATCTTGACTCTACATGAGCAGCTTTTCCCAACGCACTTTGAATTTTGATAAAATCGTTATTTTTTTTATTTAAATTGTTTTCAAAAGTACCCGAGCATAGAGTCCGCCTCACAACTTTTTCCTTCAAAAACTGAATCTGGCTATTTAAAATTTTAACTACATTCAGCATTTCTGTAGCGAATTAGTGGTATAAAGCTAGTATCAAATAGAATACTAAAAAATAACCATTTTCAATTTCTGTACTAACTGTAAAAACATGTTCCTAAATTTCTATCAAATCGCGTGCTGTCAACCAGATTCAGTTCGTGAATTTTTCCGGATGCGTTGTCGGCTCTTGTGTTGCTTAATGTTGTGCTGTGTTTCTCACAGGATTTAATAAGGCAGTTTTGTTTATTAACATACCAATGCAACCAGAAACGAGAAAGGAAAAGACAATTTTTCGATAAAAAAAAAATGTTTACAGAACACAAACTTTGATAATAAAATGCTACGATTACACGGCCACTTTTTCGAATCATTTAAATGGCTCTTTGATATAAAATTCGTCTCAGAAAGCGGTCTTTTTAATGTCGATCTGTATGATTGCCATTTTTGTATTAACATTTTCAGCTTCACTTAAATGACTGGGAAAATGGCGGACCAAAAGACATAACGGTTTTATTATTAAAATGACGGCAAGAATGGTCGTGTGATCGCTCTTTAACGACTAGGACAAATGACTAACCTTTTTGGCTGTTGCGTCATTCAAATGGCAGCCTTCAAAAAATTGCAAGGCACGTAATTAATGCCATTGTCTCTAAGGGGCTAGTTATAGCTATAATTTAAATGCATCATTGGAACAAATCAGTGGAACAGTTGTTTCATTCTTTTGACAAGTCGGTTAAAGCAATCATTGAAAAATCTGTCAGTGGAAGGCCACTGGTATAAGTTTTAAGGTTAGAGTTAATCATTGAAAACAAAACTGACAGCTGAGAATAGAAAAAGAATCAACACATAAGTGGAAAAATTGTGTTCCAAATTGTAGAAACGATTTTCAGCTGTTCATTGAAATCGATTTCTATCAGTGAATTGTTTTAAAGAAAAGTTTAATTCAGAATTAAGTAATTTTGTTTGTAGAAAAATGCTGTCTTAAAAGACAATAATGTTTGCTTAGTCGTCTTAAAATCAATGATAGCTATAACTAGGGCCTAAAGTAAATAATCAATAGACTGGTTTGTATATTTTTTTTTTCGTTGTTGTGGTTGCATTGTTCGGTACCTATTGTGAGAAATGGAATACGAACCGTTGCCGTCAGGTGCCGATGGAGGGACGTACAGTTTAATTTTTTTTTTCAATGGTAGGTGGAAAATCTACCATGAGACATTACTCAGTACTAACAGTGTGAGATTCTTACTCACTACAAAATACTTTTATACCACAACTAGGCTCATGCCTATTAAGCAGTTTTTATTTAAATATTTAATTACTTTGGCAGGAAACCTCCCGGCGGAAGCACATATTTTATTGCGCTAGTTCAAAAGGTTTTATCCTTTGTATTCGGCGCACAAGTTTTCTCTGATCTAGAATCTGTAGTACAGCGTCATTGCATTGGCCAATTAGGCGAATGTGTTGTTTACGCGCCAAATTTTGTATTTCGTCTTCAACTTTAGCTATACTTTGGATATCGGCTAACTCTGTGGATATTGGCGTTTCTGATATACCACGGAGCATTTACGATTTGTCTTAGGACTTTATTTCGGAAAGTCTGCAAAATGTTAACTTTACTTGGTTTGGTACTACCCCAAAGTTGTATACCGTACGTCCAAACCGGTTTTAGGACTTGCATGTATAAAAACAGCTTCTTTTGCATGCTGAGTTTAGAAAAATTTCAATCAGCCGATGCATTAGATTAAATCTGATAACGAGCTCCTCGCGTTTCTTCTTAATATGCGATTTCCATTTTAATTTTGCATCTAACGTCATTCCCAAGTAAGGACCTGTCCCGTAATTAGGTCATATCCAGGAGCTTTGTTTAATTTAAGTTTTTGTATTTCAAAACAGAGTTCGACCAGCGATACTCGTCTAATTTCAAAATTGTCAGATACCGTGGTAGGAACAGTATCTTCATCCAACACTTCACAATCAAATGGTTTAAACGTCTCTTCAAGGTGTTCGGCAAATATTTCGGCCTTTTTCTTGTCTGCTTTCGCCCATTCCCCGTTATTTTTCCGGATGGGTGGCTCTTGCATCTTTGGCTTTTTCATGCCTTTCAAAGCTTTCCAAAGCGAATAGTTAGAAGTTTTATCCGCCGTTAGACTTTCGAGATGCATAGAGATTTCACGATTTTTAAAGTCCCGAATGTCTCTTTTGAGTTTCCTGCAAAGATTATTTAAAATTGTTTTATCCCGCGGAGGGCGAGATTGCTGCCATCTTTTACGCGCTCTTCGTTTTTCCTTTACTAAATCAGTAATTTCGCGGTATTCGTTATACAGATATTTTAATTCGTTACTTTAAGTTACTCTCTTTTTATGAGGAGTATTGGTCCACGCTGAACTTTGCAAGGCATCGATGAATTGATTCACTTCGTCTTGGAGTTCATGTGGTGTTCGAAGGGATACTTTCAGATCGATTTTATTTATGCAGTCTTTTCTGGACTAAATTAGTTCTTTTGCTAGTAAGTTTTGGTGGACCGTCCTTTTCGGTGTAAACATCCGCTGGTAATTATCAGAATGACAGAAGAAGAGAGATCAAAACTTTCTTCAATTTTTACTGAGTTTTCAGATACTCCTTTTGCGATAAAGAAGTCTATGCCAGACGAGTAAAAGTCGACCCCAGACCCCATACCGGCCGTACAATAAATAGACGCAAATTTATATGTAATGCGTTTAATGCTTACGCTAACCGAGCTTATTTGCATTACATCAAGCTCAATTATTTCACCCTACGAGTGATCAGTGGTGTATTTTATGAAAAAATACGCTCCGCCTCTAGCCCTTTCTGATGGGTGATATGCGTGATAACCGCTGCAACCTCTAATTTTTATATCTGATTCTTTCCTCAAATGCGTTTCCGATACCAGGCATATATCAATATCGCTTTTGTGAAGGAATGCTTCTAACTCGTGGATTTTATGCAGAAGGCCATTCGCGTTCCATGTTACTACTACTACTTTTATAAAGCTTTTCATAATTTAAACGGGAGTTGGTGTGCCTCGAATTTGATTTTCGAGCTTGTCCAGTTTCGCGAACATTCGTTTGTTAATTTGGCTTTGCTCTTCAAGTCTCTCAAGTATTGCGGAAAAAACTTGATGGACTGGTTCAGGCGCCATATTAACAACGCGGTTCTGTTTGGCAGGATGCGTGCGTATGGTTATAGCCTTGGCAGCGTTTACACTGAGGGGTAAGCCTTCTACTTTTGCGCGTAGGTTCAATTCTTACGACTATATTAAGTATAGATTTAATATTGTATATTTTATCTAAGTTTTCGGATTTACTTTGAATGTTGTTTTTAGGATCACCTTCAGAATATCATAAATTTTGGTATTATCTGAAATTCCAACAACCGTTATTGGAGGCAGAAGGTGTGTCTTGTTTTGACTTTTTTTTGACCTCGGTTCATTTTCATCGTTACCCGAAAACACCGTTTTAGAAGTTCTTTTTATTGGAACCTTAATTTCTGGTGAAGAACCGACTTTTCGTTTTTTGCTCGGTCGCCTCTTCGTGACCCAATCAATTTCACGCGCGAGTACAATAATCGCGGATGACTGGGTGGCACGATTTCTCTTCAACTTTTTTGGAGTTGAGACTCCCTAAGAGATTTATTTTCTGTTACAGTTTAATACCAATGCCGATACCGAACGGCATTTTTTTTAGAAGCCTCTCATGACATTTCTTACTTTTGGATGTTTCTCCGACGTTCGCATTATTTTCTGTTGTTAAAGATATATGTATGTATATCTTAAAAAGCAAGTTAACAACTGAAATGATACATTTTGAATTTGCTTTACATTAGGTTTCAATTCAAATATTCAGATTTTCAACTGATTTCATAAGGTTTTGTACCTAGAACATTAAGGCTTTTTAAAAATGTGGTAAAACTACCGATAGTATCGATCGGCTATCGAAGCCGACTAAGCGCATTTCGGCTTTCGGACTACGGAGCTTACATTTATTTCGACCTCGGTGATGACACGCCAATACGCAACCCCAGCATACGCAATTTTGCTGTCGTCGGCAAAGGTGTGCAATCCCAGATCCCAGATCCCAGATCCAGCTCTATGTTTATCCTTTTGAGGGGATTGTTTCCTCGTTCCACTCCCTTTAGCTCCCGCTCCACCGATGATGAGTTTGGCATGAACCCCCTCAGCTCGAACCCGGCAGACCGATGAATTTCTCTCACTACTTTACTCTATTATATATTCATATATGGATCAGCCAATGAAAATAAAACACTCTGGATCTTCAGACACTAGCAGCATTCTAATAGCTTTACCCAGCCTAACCTAGTTGTGAACGACTATACTCTAGCCAGTATATTTCAACGTGCTTCTTTAATTTTAGCTTACAAAATTATATATGGAAACTTAATTATTTCAATCATTAGTTGTAGTTGGATAGCATAATATTGAACGCATGGTTGAATATCCATTTTTAGATCTGTTGCAGCGTTATCATACCAAAATATCATGCGGGTTTTATTAACAACCAATTCTGAAAAGCGCATTCGATCAACTCATTTTGACTGCGAATCTTCTTCTATTATTTTAGTATAATATATAGCCATATTAATCAATAAAAATAGAAGCTGTATCGTCATTTGTTCGGCTATAAAAATGTCTCATGTCTTTTGCGATTATCAAAGATTTCACAATTTAAGTATGGCAACATGGATCGTAACGGAAAATTGTTTTCCTATTAACGCTAGTGGCACCTGGTGGTAAATAGTAAAACAAGTTTCCAGATCACAAATCGTGATCTCAATATATAGTAAGATCAAGTGTATTTGTTGTAGTGCATACAAATTTAAGATTCATATAGATCATTTCTAATAATATAAAAGGCTAATGATTGCCGGTTATAAGTTTGACGGCTTCCGGATACCTGTCCTTGAACTGATTGGCGTTGAGATTCTTCACAAATTGGGCGCTGGCTGGAGAGCATGTGGGCCCAAATGTCATCGACTGCATGATATATGTGTCAACAGGCTTGGATGTATCACCATGCCTCCATAAGAACCTCTGGGTATCTCGATCCTCTTGGCGAATGAGGATTTGGCTAAACATCTCTTTTATATTAGCACATATGGCTACGATACTCTCTTGAAATTTGGAAAGAACGATAATCAGCGGCTGGTTAAGGTCAGGACACTTTAGCAATACAGAGTTCAGTGATATTCCTTGGACGTCGGCAGCAGCATCGAACAATGGGCGTAACTTCCCTGGTTTGTGTTGGGTTCTCACACCGAAATGTGGTAAGTATTGCGTATCCTATTAGGTTCCGTTCATACTCCCTTGCCAACTCAGGATCTTTCTTCACTTTGTTTTCGATACAGCATAGTCGACGAAAGGCCACTGTTGGGCAAAATTCTATCAAACTTATTCCATAGCTGACTATTGAGTCTGCTTCAGACTCAAGATTCTGGACAAACTGCTTTGTTCCGATGTCCTCTATTGCGAAATAGCCTTCCACTATTTGATGTAAATTTTGTTAGCCGAGTTGTCTGATTTGAAGTGACGTGGCTTGCCACTTGTTGTTTCTACGAGCTGCACCGTAGACAATCCATCCCAGTGCTGTTTTTGCTAAAATAGGGCAAACTGGCTAACTGCTTGGAGTAAGCGGTGATGTAACCTTCGACAACCATTCACATCACACACTTTTCGGGTCCGGCACTTAAACGTTACCGGTCGTAAGCAGGAGAAACATAGCGTATTCCTTTTCGCTAAATCTCATCGATTCTTCATTTTCTGAAATACGCTACTAACTGAATTATTTCTTTCTCATTGGCTTTTCCTATCATCCCCCGGGTGACCTCGATGTTGAGAAATGGATGTGATTGGTTGAAGTCCCAGATAGGTATTACGCAGCACATCATTCTTCGTTTATCCATAGACTGAGATTCTCCAGATTTGGGAATGGTTTGATGTAGAATGCTCATTCCATTCTTTTACTTATTGGTAGCTTCAGAATGAGTTCCTTCATAAGAGTCGGGTTGGCGAGGTCTTGGCTAGCGTTTGAAGAATTTAAAAATGAAACTAGACAAACGGAATCATTTGTTCCATCCTACTTTCGGCTAAGACTGGACACTGACGCACCTTAGCTAGTTGGCTTTTAATGAGATATTCCGGCCTTCAAAACCTGAACTCCAACTGTTCAATGCCCTGAGGCACGTTATTGGGGTGAATTAACAACGATTCCACCGCCTTCTTTATTATCCCTCTTCAAGGCCTTTTGAAGACGGAACGTATTTTCCAGGAATGTATAGTTATACGCAGCAGTGGACTCACGGAAAGTCGTACTAAAGAGTGCCCACTCTTCTGACTGGCCTGTAAACTCTGTCAGATCGTGAAGAACTCCAATACAGACGCTGGAAATGAAATGTTGCTATGAACCTGTTTGAACACTGGCCTCTGTTCCAGGACGTGTGCTGATGTTCGTGTCGTTGTACACACTGGTAGTTACTGGTATCGGTCGGCGTTCGGTTCTTTCGCTGGCAATATATCTGCTGAATGGACTAATTGCTCCTCTTACAACTGTTGTTTAAATCGGCCATTTTCTTTCTCCGAGTTGGTTAACATCGTCTGAGATGTTTTTAGTGAAGTTTCCAAATCTCTGCGTCAGGTCCTCATCCCCTATTTCAATCTTCGTTAGCAAACAGCACACACCTTAATAAACTCACTGACAAGAACCTTGTAAATAGCGACGAGAACTTCCGGAATGATGCACGTTGTTGTTGGCTGCGATAGGCGGAAAATTAATCGCAGCCATCGAAAACTCCCACAAGTGGCCAGGTAGCGCAGCATGATTACTAGTCGTTCCTCCACTGGAACGCTCTCCCGCATATTTGTGTTCCGTTGTGTGGCTTCACCAACCTCATCAAATAATCGAATTGATTGGCTGACATACGAAGGACATTGCGATATAGTTCAGGTTCTTATTCGCGCAATGCGGGTAGTAATCCAGCACAAAATCCACTCTTCCCACTTCTTTTGCAAATACTCCGTTTTCGTCGCGTTGGTTCGTAATCAAGATCATAATCATCATCGCAAAAGTTCTTTTTGAATTTTTTTATTTATTATAATAATTTTTTTTTCTTTCACTGCTATTTAATTTAATTAAAAAAGTCGCACGTATACGTCTTTGCCGGCCGAGAGAAAAACACTAAATGACAGCAGGAGCTATATTTTTTTGTTCTGATTTTTTGGCTGTATATTTAATTAACTATTTTTAAAAAAATGTCTCTTGTTTTCTTAACCGCGATTATTATGTATTTTACTTTGACTTTGTGCCCACTTATATTTACGGTATTACCTCAATTTACTTCATATAATAAATAACAAATGCCATCAATGACCAAATGACATATTATGTAATTTTTGGCATTTTGCCAAAAATAAAAACAACCAAACAGCAAAAACAACACCCCTTAAGGACTATACACATGAGAGCGAATTGCGAATAGGCGTATATTTTATTTACAATTACAAAAATTTTCCCGCGAACTGTCACTCTTTATTCACAATCCACATAATACAGACGCCATCCACAAATCCGCGAATGAAAAATTCGTTCGAACATAAACTTAAAATTGACACATCTTGCTGCTAACATTTACAAATCAATTTCGCGAGTACCTGCGACCAAAAAAAGTTGTCACGTGAAAAAAATGTCAGAATTTACGAATAATCCCTTGTTCGCAGTTCGCGATTCGCTCTCATGTGAATGATCCTTTAGCAGCATTGCAGTATTCATTTTATCACAGATGAGTAATTAATCAGATAGGTAACTGTACATACCCCTCTCTCTTTGAATACGCAATTTTATTGATTTAAGAAAAATGTATTCGAAATGAAAAGCTGAAAAACGTATTTTCTTAATTTTTACTTGAGGCTTCTCAACTTGTTTCTGGGCTTATAAAATCACATAATACTACTAAAATTTCTGGTGTTACAAAATTAGATCCACAAAATGTATTAAGTAATTTTTGTAGCTAATATTTCCGAAGTTATATCATTTTGAGTAGTTATAGCTCAAAATTTTAAATATTCAACTTGGTATAACTTGAGTTAGGGTGATGGTAGACACCCCTACTGGAACAATTTTCTTTTCGTCTAAGCTTTACGAATATCTATTTGTTTAGGTATTTTTTGTTACTGGAAGACCGTAACGTGCAGTAGGGTTATATTTAGGAAAATTACGTACTAAAACATAAGCAAAGGCTACAGTCCGCTTGGCGCGAATAGTATAGATACCCTATCCATATCTCCGTATGCTCACAGAAGAAAGCATTAAGAATATGATGGATAGCATTTTATTTTCTATGAAATTTATATATTTAAAAAAAAAAATGTTTTGAAAAAGCACCCTCAAAAAGTGAGCGTGGCCAAAAACTTTGTAGGTGCGGTAAATTTGAAAAAATATTGGCTTAATATCTTGTTAAACATTTTTTTCTCTGTTTCTATGAACATTTTCGAAGAAAACAGCATTTTAGTGAAAAAAGCCCACCAAAAGTAGGCGTGGCAAAGAAATTTATATGATAAACTTATAAATGAAAGGAGTGGCTTCCCAGCTTTGGGTTAAAGGCCTAAGAATTGCGTACGGATGGACGGACGGACTTTGCTAAATAGTCCTAGGTTTTGGTCCTGATCATAAAAATCGTCGATATTTACATTTTTAGAAATTTTTCAAGAGAGTGATTTTTACCATTGTCATTAATTTTCCGTGTTCTAAATATTAGGAATACATTAAATTTAGAAATTAAATTTGTTACCATTCTTTAGGGAGTTACGAGGTTTTCTTCTTCCAAAACAAAAAGAAAGGAGCGGATTTGCGATTTTCCGCGAATTAAAATTGTTTTAAAGGCATTCTGTTGATTATTTTGTAAATATTTTCTTTTATTTATTTTAACTGTCTCAAGTATTACTTATTATGTATAAACTAATTTGAATTTAAAGCAATTATAGCAATTCAGAGGTCCAAGTCGCTGAAGTCGTTATTTTAATAAAATAATTTCTGATTTGTTCTTCAACGATATTATTGAAAGATTATTTCGATAAAACAATAGGCTTCTTCAAGGCAGGTCCTAGCACTTTTAATCAATGGTTAGGTTAGGTTTTTAATAGGTGGGTGCAGTGGCTTAGTGGTTAAGTGCGTTGGACCACTAAGCGAGAGGTCGCTGGTTCAAATGCCGACCTGTACCACCTGAAAGTTTTGATTCGCTGCCCACCTCTTGCGAACGTTTGACAAACATACAAGAGTAAGAAATGTCATGAGAAGCTTCTCAAAAAAATCCATGCAGCTCCTACAAAAGGTCGTTTGAATAAGCGTCTAGCCTGATTGCATGCCTGCCTGTCAGAATACTTCCTCCGACTGTGATTGAGGATAATCAAATTCTTAGTGCGTTTCAGATCCAGCTTAGGCCAAATCTGCTTCGTAGACAGACAAGTAGTACCACCTGTCCATCTGTGGTTCGTGTTTTCTATTGCATCCAGTTTTAACAAGACTTTAACTGGTACGCCTAAGGAGGCTTTTTCAGACAGGGTTGAGAGGGTAGTTCTAAGTTTGGCGAGTTCGTCAGCCTTGAAATTACCCGGAAAGTCTCAATGATCCGGCACCTGGCACAGGTGAATGTTGAACTGCTCAGCCGTCTCGTTTAGAGATGATCAGCAACTTCTGGTCAGTATCCCCGCCTATCACTTTAAATCCATGAGACGTGATTAAATATTATTTGTTTAAAGGGATTAAAAAAACAATGATTTTGTTAAGATAGTGGTCAAATTTAGAAAAAAAAAGTTTAATAGAATTATGACCGCGGGGCTTAAATTATTTATTTATTAAAATAAAAAGTGTGTGTAGTTGCTTATTAATAAAATAGACTTTCGCCTCACTATCCAACCTCGTGCAAAAGTTCATCGTACACCAAGAGAACCTCAACAAATTTGCAGTTAAAATCAGTAAACAAATGGTTGCAAAAGTGTTAATAAATAATGCAAACCCAAATTTACAAATTAACAAAAAAAAAAATTTGGAGATAAGGAAGTAAATCACGTGTATCCAGCATAACTTAAAAACTTACCTTCTTGAGTTAGAACAAAAAAATGAGAATAAAATCTGTTCTTTTCAACTAAACTACGTGTTTTAAAATCACTCTTATTATACACTTCAAATTTCCTTGAAACTCTGTGGATATGTGAGGTTTTCACACTTATAAATGAGATACATGGATTTAAGTGGTTTTATTTTTGACGGTTTTTGGGCATTATATGCAACATATACCCATTTTTGCTTAATGGGGACGTAAATTTCAATATCAATATGATAAAAATTAAAAAATCTAATTTTTGCCCAAAAGTGGATCTACGAGGTTTTCATTTTTAGCCGACGATATGTATTAATACTTTTAGGGGTCTTCGACGAATATTAATGGGTGTTACAAACTATGTGTCAAAATTAATATACCCTTAGGATATATTTTGAATTATGTATATTGTTTTGTTTTTGTGTAAATTTAAAGGTTAAAAATACATTGGTTTTTGATTTTTTGCGGGGTTTTGCGAAAAAAAATCAAAAATCTGGCAAGCGTGACACTAACTGCATTTAGTACGTCTCTTACTTGAGTCGGTACTTCTCTCTCTATATAGTTAAAGCAGCATTGATTCGCATCTGTCTCTGATAGTTCCCTTTTAGCATTTCGAAGTGTTGTTGTTTAGCTTTGATGAAATTTCCGAAATACAATTCTTAATGGCAATATAAAATATTTACAAAGGAATTAGTCTTCTTGTTTTCGATGTAATATTATGTGCTTTTTCATTGCGCAAAATATCAAAGCTCACTTATTTATCTGTATAATTCCAGACATTATTTCCTAATTAATACAATAACACTTTCTTTTATCCGCCTAAAAGTATGATTTTTTTTTAATGGCAAAAATTAAATAGATTTCATCAAAACTCAACAACTCCGCAAAATGTAATCATTATTAACACAAGAGAAATGTCAAATTTTTTGGTGTAAGCGCGAGTACGTGTGAATCTTGCGTTTTGTTTAAGGATCGCAGAAACTGGTTTGAATATAGAAAAAAAACATGTTTTCTGAGTGAATTCAAAGACAAAACTGTTTTGACAGCAGCAAAGTTCCGATCAAGGAATTGGACGTTTCCGCCAAAAGAGGGAGAATACTATAGTTTTAAAGGCGACAAGATTTAAAGATGCAACTTTATAGTGCATATAGATCTCGGTGAAATAATCACAAGTTAAGAGTTAACAACTCTATCGTTTTCGCCTAGTTAAGCTTTATCTAGGTTTGAAAATCGAATTTTTCGGTCTGGTCATCTGCGGTCTGCGCGGGGTAAAATATGCATCAAATGCACATGAGAGATGCCAAAAAAAAAATGTATAAGGAATGAAACACGAATATTTACATTTTTTAAAGTTATTTATTGTAACTTTAATATTCATAATTTCCATATGCCCTCGCGTGCTCGTACATCCTAACTGCATTGATTCGAATGAAACCTCCAGCATCAGCTGCCTCGTAATCCCCGTGCACGTCCATCGAAACTAGTTGTTGATTATACAGTTTCTGCGGAGATGTTCTGGCCAATACTTTGCAATAACCAGGCAAAAGCTCGACAACAGCTACACCATTAACATGTTCCTGTGACAATTCTAAACATTTTCTAGTATAAACTGCTTCAGGACTAAACCAGAACCCATTGTACACGTAATCGGCCATTCGATTTCTTAAATAGGTTTTGCTACGCAAAATTTCTCTATCCAAACAAAAAACTTCCAAGTCTTGATGTGCTGTAAAAAGTATTGTTCCCCCAGGTGTTTCGTAAACGCCTCGTGATTTCAAGCCTACAAATCTGTTTTCCACGATATCAATACGTCCTATGCCGTATTTCCCTCCGATATGGTTAAGAAATTTTAAAATCTCTATGGGAGTATTATACGACGTAGATGATTCCATGCTTTCCACTTTGGATGGTAGACCTTTTTCAAAATATATTTTTAATTTATAAGATTCCAACGCAACTTTTCTGGGATCCGAAGTCATTTCATAAAGATCATCTGGGGCTGGCTCAAATGGATCTTCCAATATCCCAGATTCATAGCTAATGTGCATCATATTTGCGTCAGTACTCCAAGGAGCTGTTGGCTTGGCACTAACAGGAATACGATTTTCTTTAGCGTACTTAATGAGATCTTGACGACCTTGAAAGCGCCTACAAAACTCTTCATCTCTCCAGGGTGCAATAATCTGTGTATTATTTTTTTTTTGTATTCAAACAATTTGAATTTTTTTTTTAAATAATTAACCTTGACTTCGGGATACAAAGCATGAGCGCATAGCTCAAATCGAACTTGATCATTGCCTTTTCCAGTTGCTCCATGTGCGATATACTTTGCACCTATTGACCTCGCAGCTTCAACGAGAGCTACTGTTATACATGGTCTTGCAAGCGATGTTCCAAGTAAATACCGTTCTTCGTAAATAAGCCCCATTTGAATCGATGGCCATATGTATTTATTAACAAAGTTTTCTTTCACGTCTCTTAAAATCACCTTAACCAATGGTATAAAATAAATAAATTGGCTGTATATTAAAATTTATATTATAGTTGATACCTCACTAGCTCCGATTGTTAAAGCCTTCTTTTTCGCAGTTTCAAAACTCTCTTCCTGTCCAACATCTGCCATGAAGCAGATTACGTCATAACCCTTTTCCTGAAGCCATTTAAGTATGCAACTTGTGTCCAAGCCACCCGAGTAAGCCAATAAAACTTTCTCAACCACACTCATTGCAATTTATAATTCAACTGATGCTGTTTATAAAAATTAAAAAAACTTTCTGATAATAAAGCAGCCAATGTTTTTCACTGATAACCAGGCATCTGACAATTTTGTAACATAAGATTAAAAATATGTATATTTGGCTAGGTTATCAGCAGACAGGTTTTAAATGCTATATAATCATAAAGATAGAATGAACTTAACAGTTGTGATGGCCCTCGATTAGGTGTAGACCTGGCTTTTCTTATTTTTTAGCGCATAAAAGTTGAAAACGGTGATAAAATGATGAAGATTCTCGCTGACTATTATTTTGTTATACCGGATGTGAAATCTTTTATTTGACCAAGGAATTTTAAAACTTTTATTAAGACGCGTTTTTGGTACAAATAATTCAAACCCAGATTTAATATTATCCAAAAATATATATCGCAGTTACCTTTTAAATTGGGATATTTACAGTTCGTCCCAATTAAAATCAAAGAAAGAATGTAAATTGGTTATCGAAAAGTTTTAAGATAACGCGGAATTAATATTTTGTAATTAATTCTAAACTCGAAAGTGGACTTTCGGTGGATTCTTGGTCTACCCTTCCCCAGTCTACCCTTTTCTTTCTGACTCATACAAAATCTACCTGTCTCGTGCGACATGACGATCATTCCCAAGGTGCCTGGCTACACGTTCAAAACGTTAATTATTCCCACGCTTTTTATTTTCCGCGATTTTTATAATATATAAAATAATACAATTATATTATTACCTTCATGTTTCTTAGTGGGAATAGTCTCAGCTACTTACCTTATACTTGTATAAATATACATAAATATAAAGACAAAAATGTACAATTTATATTTAATAAAACAAGTTTATACAACTAAAATTAGAAATAAAAAATACATACATGTAATTATTAATATACATACATATTTATGTATATACCATGCACGTAACATATACGAGTAATATAATATATGTAGTACTTTAGTTTGCTTTCAATACTGAAAAAGAAATTTAAACCCACAAAAAATATAGAAATACATTTAACGATCATTTATTTTTGCTTGGGTCTAGCTTCTTTAGTTGCATATATAATGTAGTTTGTATTAAAAAAGCCACTCGTCTATATAAATGATTAGAATAACAAAAAATAAAGCGGTTGTATCTACACATTGCTTATGTTTAGGCAGTTATAAGAGTATTATTTAATGTTAATAGATAATTCCAAAAAATTACGCATTTGTATTTAGTACGACAAACATTTTAAAGACGGTGCAAATTTCTGTGTTGGAATATTCTCAAATATTTTTCTTTTTTGTATAAGTTATCTTAGAAATTAATTTAATCTCATTATATGTTATCATAGCAATTTTTTGCATAAAAAAACATTTGCTCTAATTTTTTTTTGATTTTTATAATAAATACAATTGTTTTTTTTCTTAATAAATTAATGTGTTATATAATTTATTTGATTTATTATTTCTTTCTTTGAAATTTTTATTAATGCTTGCTTTAGTGAGAATTTCGAAGCCTTCATCGCCTATGTTGGGCATAACACTTTAAGGATGTAATCCGTGAGAAGGGTTGGTACAGTTGGGCTGTCCTCGTTGATTGCTTTTAGAACTGAGAATTAGAATAATTATTTATTTACCATGACAGTATAATTTTAAATAATAAATATAGCAGGGCTTAACAACATTTGGATCATATAAATGTAATATGTTATACTAGCATTTGATTGCACTTGATTCTTGCAGACACTTCTTGAGGCTTCAAAGCAAAATGAAAATGTTAGGATAACCTAATCCTTATTTGTACTACATTTGCCTTGAAATACGTTCGTTTGAGGCACATGAATCGTTGACAGACACATTCAAAAAATAAAAAATTCTACAAATATAAAACAAAGTTACATTTTGCATAACCTTTTTTTAATATATCTGAAATTTCCGACCAATCAGATACTATGATTGTGTTCATTTAAATGTTTTTAATGTTTTCATATATTTCTATAACTGACACATTAATAGAGAAAAAGTGTAAATATTTTATATTACGATCACATAAAGGGTCCCAATGTCCAACGAACCCATTTTAAAAAAAAAATTACAATAAAACTGAGACCAAAAACTAACTATCGAGCTGTCTAGCAGATATCTGACCCGGTAAAAATTATCAAAGAAAAGACATGGACACCAATTTAAGCTTTTCTTAAACTTACTCTTTATTAACACCTGTAGCGCTTGGTTATTCGGTGTTCCATTTTCCATATGATAGGGAATGACAGTTGTAAGGTATTTTGGATCTAAACCTAGGAAAAGAAAAAGAATAAAAATAGTATGAACATTTTTTTTTGTACTAACCCTGTGTTTTGCCGCGCTTCTTTTCTACATGAAACTGTCTTCGTTTGTTTTGAACAGCCAAAAGCAATGATATAAATGTATTTTTCAATTCTTTTTCATATTCCAATTCATCGCGCAATGCTAATTCGTTAATTAGTGTCTCACTAAATTCCTGAATTAAAACTTCCATTTCCATATACAATTCATTGAGCTGACATGTTGAGAGATACTGAAGTTCTACGTGAAATTAAACGATTAAAAAATTGTGTTGTATAATAATTAATATTAATAATAAGAATGCATGTGTTAGGACTTAAAATATGTATGAAAATACAAAGTCCATAAAAGATATATATTTCTTCAAATTCACATGTATAAAAATAATAATTTTAACAAATGTAAATCTCACTTACTATCTTCGTACAAAGGTGCACCTAGAACTTCCTTAGCCTTTTCCATGGCTTGCGACTCTAAAACATCATCTTCTGACGGTGTTGCCTCGTCCATGATATCATCGATTTCCTTAATAACCTCTTCAACAGTTTTAATAGGTTCGTCTGGATTAAGACCATTCAATATTAAAGCATGCATATCGAGATCACTGGCAACAGCCTCATCTTCGCTAGATAAATCGTTCAAATCGTCCAAAATACCTTTAGGTATTTGTGCTGATGCAATATCATTGCCTCCAGGAGTGGTAACATTCTTTTGGCGACAATTTTCGGCCAAGTTCAAAGTTGGCATGTGCATCTGACGTGTATATGATTTTGACCAATCGATTGGTAGAATGTTTCCGAAATTGCCAGTAATTGTCCACCACATTCTAGAATTAAGAAGAAACAAAGTTAAATTAATTAATAATCACATGTAGGTTAGGTTAGGTAAGATTATCACACTAAGCACCATAATGGGCCTATCGCGATCCCTGGGAGAACCAAAAACAGAAAATCTCCACCATCAAACCAACCACACACTTCGTACACAATTTCCTCAAAACAATTTGCTCCCTTAATAATTAATCACATATATAAAAGTTACTGAGGTTAGGTTAGGTTAGGCTAAACATTTTATGCCTAATAAGGAGCCATCTTTGTTAGATATGTTTGTGGCATCTAACCCAAATTTATTCATGTAATAAGACCAACTTCCTGCGCCTGCCTTTTCTCATCAAGACTTCATCTTCTAAACATTAAATTTTGATCCATCATGTGAAGATGATCTTATTAAACGATTTCCTTACTTCTCGAGTATAAATGTCGAAGATTTACTTAACAGGAATACTGACAGGGCACTGTCTCCTGCGGAAACATGTGAAGAGGTCCGGATTATCGGATACAGATATCTGCAGACACTGTAGAGATCTGCATGCAGCTGAGGACATAACACATCTACTGCAGGCAATAGCGGGCAGTCGAAAAAAGTTTTTGGGGAAATATTTCTTTGAAAACTTAAAGGAAATAGATGGCATGGACTTCAAGGGCCTTTTAGGTCTCTGCAGGAAAATTGGTTGCTTTACCAGGGAAATTGTTTAGGCTCATCTGCCTTTTAAATTGTGAATTCAACTGGTTTCCCCAGAGATCCCGATGGGCCCGTTTTGGTGCATAGTGTAGTGTGGTGGATTTCGTTTTTACCACACTCCTGTTTAGCCTAACCTAACCTACTTAACGATTGTCGAACCTTGAACTGGCTTCCAATCTATATAACGATTGATGTAAATAATCGGTCTGAATTTTTGTAATCAAATGTTAAATACCTCTTTGATAAACTTGTTCTCTTCAAAATCGCTAGGTTTTTTAGGAAAAGACTATTTTTCCTTGGATTACAACAAAAGTACACGAACAAATTAAATTACGCAATCTAGTCCACAGTCAAGATGGAGGAGATACAAATGTTGAATCATTTACAATAATTTTAAAATAGCTCGTAATGTTGTAACTTCTCTTATTCGTGGGAATAAACGGAGATTTTACAATAACAAGTTCGGCTGTAATAACTCAAGTTTATCATTTTGGAAAAATGAACGCCATTGTGGGCTGGGTCCAAAAAGAGGTCAAGAGAAAATTTATAAAACCTTTCCCCAGTACGATAGGCTCGGATAATATACACCCTGATCTATAAAAATACTTCTCACGCACTATCATAACTACCTCGTGTTTTCCTGATAGCTGAAAAACTCCAAAAGTTATTCCTTTGCCTACCATCCAATTGCAATCGTTCCTTTCATGAGTAAAGTATTTAGAAAATATTAAGCGTTCATATCAAGCGTTCAAGTATTTAAATCGTAATAAGTTAATCGCGAAATACTAGTCGGATTTTCGATCCGGCGCTCACATACGGTGCACAATGCTGGACATCAGCATTTAATTGGCCTCAATGATGAAGAGATTCAAAATGCAGATATTTTTTGAGGTCGAACCGCCGAACCCCACAGGCGGACCAGTAGGAATGCAGTGAAGTGGAAGGATTATGATCTCTATAATCCTGATCATAATCTCGTCGTCAAATGGAAAGAAGAAGATATCAGATGGACTCACATATTGTGCAGACGATGTACACCTGTATTCGCTCTCCTCTAAATGCAATAAAATTTATGCAATCACAAATATGAATCGATCTTTGAAATCTATGCACTCTTGGTCCGAATTAAACAAGCTGAAACTTAAACCCCCTTAAAAAAAATCTTTGGTGATAAACAGAAGCAGGCATACAGATATTTTTCCACAACTTCATTTAAATAATTCACCAATTGAGTATGTAAATAGTTCAAAGAATCTGGGGATTGTTTATATCCTATCCTAAGGGTATATTAATTTTGACATAGTTTGTAACATCCCTTAATATTCGTCGTAGACCCCTAAAAGTATATATATTTATGATCAGGATCAAAACCTAAGACTATTTAGCAATGTCCGTCCGTCCATCTGTACGCAATTTGTAGGCCCATAATTTAAGCTAGGAAGCTGAAATTTGGACACATATTCCCAAGAGCTCCATAATGGTTAATTGTAATTTTTTTTGACATGTCCACTTTTTGTGGGCGTTTTTCACTAAAATGTAAACCAAAAAAAATGTTTACAAATGTAGGACCGCCCAGGTTAAGTAGTAACAAAGAAAGTGTCGCCTTAAATGTGCCACTAAAGACACCGCCCGAAATAGAAGATGAAGTTGACAGTCTTGTGGAGGCCATTCAGAACGCAGCGTGGATAAACACTATCTTCCGGAAGACAGCTACACGGAACAATAAAGTCAAGTACATGCCTGAAATAGAAGACCTCATACGAGAAAAGAGGAGAGCGCGTAAGAGATATCAACAATCCCGCGCACCCCCTGATAAAACTTATCTGAACCATCTTTGCAACAAACTTAAAAATGAACAACAGGATCTAAGAAATCTCGAAACTTCAACTTACCTAGAAGGCTTGACTGCTGAAAAGAGCTCAAACTACTCACTTTGGAAAACCTTGAAGTCCATAAGGAAACCAAAAATGCACTCGCCACCAATAAGAAGAGATAACGGCGAATGGGCAAAAGGAGACAAAGAGAAAGCGGATTTATTTGCCGAGCATCTAGAAGAAACATTCAGGCCGTTCGATGGACGACCTTTAAACGAAGAACCGAATGCTCATACGCGATCCGACAACTATAAAGTAAAATCCGTTTCTCTGTCCGAGCTTCGAATGACAGTAAGAAAGTTGAAAAATAACAAAGCTCCAGGATACGATCTAATCACTGGCGAAGTTCTGAGGGAGCTACCGAAAACAGCACTAGTTAAGCTGCTGTACATTATAAATGCTTCTCTGAGACTTTCATATGTTCCAAGACAATGGAAAGTAGCCGAAGTCATTATGGTTCCGAAGCCAGGGAAGAATACAAATGATAAGAAATCATATAGACCTATTTCGCTACTGCCGATAACATCTAAGGTTTATGAGAAACTTCTGTTAAACGATTACAACCAGTAATTGAAGAAAGACGCTTGATACCAGATCATCAATTTGGCTTCCGGGTCAAACATTCCACAATCGATCAGGTGTATCGGATAACAAATGAAATTGAAAAAGCTCTAGAATGCAAAAAGATTTGATCTAGCGCTTTTCTCGACGTATCGCAAGCTTTCGACAAGGTATGGCATGAAGGCCTAATGTATAAGCTAAGGACAATCCTAACGGAAAAATTATACAAAATATTGAAATCCTACCTTGAAAACAGACTCTTTCGTGTTGAAATTCTCGGAACTCAAGGAAATCCACGCCAGTGTTCCGCAAGGAAGCGTTCTCGGTCCAATACTATTCCTGCTCTACACAAGAGATATACCACAAGATGAAGGGACCATCGTAGCAACGTTCGCAGACGATACGGCTATCCTCGCAATGGATGAGTCAGTCGAATCATCAACTGGGAAACTCCAACGAGCTCGCAATCAGACTTACAATTAGAGAAATGTATTGGCTACTCGGAAGATATTCGAAGACAAGCGTATACAAAAAACTGCTCCTGTATAAGCAAGTGCAGAGATCTAGGAATTGCTACCGTGAGTAACGAAGTAACAAATTTTGCTCGCAAACTTCGTACTCGCATTCATGGTCACTGCAATAATGAAATAATTCGTACCCTGGACGTGACATACCTTGAGCGCCGACTACAAAGAACAAGACCCTAAACTACTTGTTAAGGTAACTTAGTTGTAGTCATTACTAAAATGAAAAAATGGGAGGAACAAATTTCTTACTACTATGAGCGCGCGCGACCGGATCTCATAGTGCCTCTCTGAGGGGTGAGGTTTAGCACGGGTCATTGGTATCTTCTGAAGATTACTCACCTCCAGGCGCACCAAAAAAAAAAAAAAAAAAAGTTATTTAGCCAATATTTTTTTTAATATATCACCCATACACGCCCCACTTTTTGGGCGCGTTTTTTTTTCAAAAAATATATTTTTTTTAATAAATTTCATGAAATGAAATAAAATGCTATCCATGCTGTTTTCAACGCTTTTTAGGGGTATATTGGGATATGGATAAGGTATCATACTGTTCGCCCCAAGCGCCTTTCCTTATGTTTTTACCAAAGATTTTACTTGGGATGTACATACATGTACAGAGTATTGTCTCTTAAATTTATGGCGCTCTCAGAGGTTTTAGTCCAATATCAAATTATCTCCCAACAAATGTAAAGCTAAAGCTCGAGCGGTCATTCATTTTACCCATTATACTCTACGGCTACGAAATGGACTTTTAAACGCTTACGGACAATATGCAAAAAGACTTTTTTGACATTGAAATTTTGTGAATGTTTTAGTTTTTGTTTTTTCTCATTTTGTTAATAAAAGTGAATAAATTTGTTTGTATCTGGTCTCTTGAATATTATTTTAAGGTGTGTAAATAAAAAAAAAAAAATAAAAAAATATATATATGAGTCTTTATTAGTAAGGAAAATATAAACTGGAGGAATATTTTGCTTGTAAAAATACTTTCTTGAAAAACTGTATGTATATAGAAGTACAAGAAAAAACGCAATTTATATAAAAATAGATGACTCATATCATTTAAGAAATTCCTTCTTCATATAGTCATATACGCGACAACTCAAAGTTATGTTAACAACTCGTTCTACAGTGCTCCACTGTCGCCCTAAAATTTAAGCAACGGGCTCAACTTCGCTGTCGTTGCGTTGCGATAATTTGAATTAGCGCAATTAGACGTAACCAACTGTCTGTTTTTCGCTGTAATAAGAAGTTCGCTGGAAAGCTGCCTAACAAATGCGTATATTTTAAAAAAATTATTATATGGGAACTAGATAGGAAATAACCTTCAAATAGTATTTTCAGGGAGGTGTGAGTAAGAATCTCAAACTTTTATTAGCATCGGGTTAAGTAGTTTCTATAATAAGTAGAATGACTACTACTTATTACTAGGAAAATTCGATTAGTCTTCTTGTAAGTAAAATTAATTTTTTTTCTTGTTCAAACAACGGCCATGAGATTCAATTTTTCAAAATTTTGTTTACAAGTCACAAACAACAAATTATACTATGTACATTCATACATATGGTTTGGTAATTCATTAACGATTTAGGCATAGTCCCCAAAACCCCTTTATAAGTTGTTTCCTATTTCATATAGGTACATAAGTAAATTTATTTAAGTTATAAGAAAAATCGCAATTGATATAAATAATTATGATTCATATCATTTAAGAAATTTTCTTCTTCATATCGTCATTTGCGTGATAACTCAAAGTTATGTTAACAACTCGTTCTACAGTGCTCCACTGTCGCCCTAAAATTTAAGCAACGGGCTCAACTTCGCTGTCGTTGCGTTGCGATAATTTGAATTAGCGCAATTAGACGTAACCAACTGTCTGTTTTTCGCTGTAATAAGAAGTTCGCTGGAAAGCTGCCTAACAAATGCGTATATTTTAAAAAAATTATTATATGGGAACTAGATAGGAAATAACCTTCAAATAGTATTTTCAGGGAGGTGTGAGTAAGAATCTCAAACTTTTATTAGCATCGGGTTAAGTAGTTTCTATAATAAGTAGAATGACTACTACTTATTACTAGGAAAATTCGATTAGTCTTCTTGTATGTAAAATTAATTTTTTTTCTTGTTCAAACAACGGCCATGAGATTCAATTTTTCAAAATTTTGTTTACAAGTCACAAACAACAAATTATACTATGTACATTCATACATATGGTTTGGTAATTCATTAACGATTTAGGCATAGTCCCCAAAACCCCTTTATAAGTTGTTTCCTATTTCATATAGGTACATAAGTAAATTTATTTAAGTTATAAGAAAAATCGCAATTGATATAAATAATTATGATTCATATCATTTAAGAAATTTTCTTCTTCATATCGTCATTTGCGTGATAACTCAAAGTTATGTTAACAACTCGTTCTACTCTGCTTCACTGTCGCCCATAAATATGTATGTATATAGGAAAATACACCCCATTGGATTGAAAGTATCTATATATCGTATCCACTTGTTCGTATAGTGTATATTTGTTATTTTCTTTGTGTTTTTTTAATTCATATTAATAATCTGTTTAAGACATGCGTAGTGTAACAACTCCCTCATCAATGGTGTCATTTAGTAGGATAAATAAAATATGTGGAGCTTCGCATTGTAAGCATATCTATACATACATACGCTTGTATGTATATAGTGTATGCTCAAGTTTATAGTTTTAGGGTTCAGAAGCCGATTACTAAAAACAGGCTGAGCTTAAGTGTCATTACACTTTCCACAATTAGGTGCATTTCTTTTTCTTTGTAATACGAGTTCAAAGTCGTCCGATAATCTTCGCGTTCTTATTGACCTTTCCAACTAATGTTGTTTGTGTAGAAATGCATGTTCATATGTATAAATAGGCGGGCATAATATTTTTAAAACTACGACAAAAATATTTATGTGCTTTTATGTATTCACCAAAATATTAAGTAAAGTTATGTGCAATAGATTAAAAATTAACTATATTTATCCTGAAAAAATCGCAGAAAGAAATTTGACTGAGTTGTGTGTATCTACATTTAAACTCAGATTCACAGATGAGGAATTAACCAGATAGTCAACTCGAGAGCGAATCTCTCACCTTGCCTACAAGCTAAGTCGAACTGATAAGCCCCACATAATTTGCACTTATATGGGCTTTTACGTGCAAATCAAATGGGAATCACGCACACATAAATCGAATTATGAAATGTAATTTTTTATAGCAAGAAGTTGGGAACAGTTGATGAATTTCAGCAGATTACAACTCACAATTTGGGTGTGTAAAATAAACATGGTCAATATGCGGTGAATATGGATTGATAAAAACATACTTACCACACAACTAATAACATAACAAAATATGATAATATGTAGAATAAAGCTATGTTTTAACCAATTTATTATAATTTTTAATGAAAAATAATCAAAATAATATTGATTAACGTGACTAATATATAATAAGTAAGTTCATCATACATTTTCGGTTGACAATAAATTTAAGTATAACTATACTAGCAAGGATTTCGTAGATTATGGATGGTTATATTGCAGCAGTTAAGTAACTCTACACAATTGAACACTGGTTTAAAACGCTTTTTAATAAAACGTAACCCAAATTCTTACAAATATTATTTTTGGTACATCAAAACACTTTTTTAACAAAATTTGCAATTACTTCCTAGTAGTAGTAGTAGTAAATTGTTTTGTTTATTTTCATACAAAATAAAATTACAAAACATTATAACTTGACAAATAAAGTCGGCTGTTAAAAAAAGTGGCTAATTAATTCAATATATATCTAACATAATGTGCATGCTTATTTATGATATGTACTCAAATACCAAGCATTTTCGTGATGTACTCAACTACCAAGCATTTTCAATAAAAAAATGCACCCCCAATATATTTATGCAGTGCATTCCAGCTACCTTTTTTTTCGTTCTTCCGTCTATCGCTTACTTTAAATTTTAAAATAAAGCATATTAACTTATATAAAAAATTTCAAAACCGCCTTATAAAAGAAACAGCTAAGAAAATTGATTGACTAAACGTACAAATCTTGTAACACAACATAATTTAAAAAGGATTAGAAATACTTCTTTTTCACTTTTTTTATCCATGCACGGAACCCGAATATGTACATATATTTATTAAACTTTCATATGTTGAATAAAAACTATCAAAGAATATAATATATATGTAAAAAACCATTGCAAACTATTTACTACAAATATTTTACACCCAAACATTACTAATTTAGTAATATTTATGCAATAATACAATAAAATATGCATTTTATCTCATTTTATTAACCAAAATGGAAAAGTACAACAACCCAAGAATCTTTATTTTAAGGCAGATAAGAAATAGAGAACTATTTTAGAATTAGAAATAGAGAACTATTTCTTATAACCGGAAAAAATATTCCAATTAAATTGTAACAACTTTATTGGGTAACTAATTTATTGTTTCTTTATAAACATTTACATTAAAATAGCTATACAAGTTGAATCACATAAACTCAACACTTCGCAGCATTTTCTATTTCCCAACACATCCGCCGTGACCAGCTGTTTTGTTGTTGCGATTTGGATATGTTGCAAAACTCCCCACAATTATTTTTGGCGGGTAATCTAGTAAATTAGATGTGTCCGGCTCACACGTATTCACAGATGGGAAAATTGAGAGAGGATTTTGCGGCCGTTATTAAATATTTTTTGCGGGTTGAAAGTGATAGGGGATTGCAGAGTTGACTATCTGGTTAATTCCTCATCTGTGCCACTAAGCCACTGCATCCACAATCCGAAGTAAACATTTAAAAATCATTTTGGTACCAGGACTTACTGGAATACCCGGCAATGAGATAACAGGTAAGACCGCAAAAGAAGCCCTTTCAGAACCTTATCCAATTCAACGTTTTCAATAAAAAGGATGTGAGGTAAATGCTTTCTCAGAAATCCCGAAATTTATTACCAAAACTTTTTAATTAAATCCATTCCTTCGCTGATGACAGTTCCCTTAGCCTCACATTTTCTCTTTTGGATTTACGTCTCTCATCTTCGTGGAGCTGGAACGGCAACGCATGTTAAGCTTATTAAATTCTGACCTTGACAGCATTCTTAAGTGGGGAAAACCAATAGAGTAGAATTTAATGCTTTTAAAATACAATGTTGTTGCTAACTACAATTTTAACTACAATCAACAACCGCCTTCACTTGCGTTTAAAAACCGACTCGCCACTCACCTCTCGGTCTGTCTAGAACCTCAGGGTTATTTCGCCCAATCAGCTTGCCGTCGTAGCTGGGCCGAGGGCAATAACATCGATGGGGCAAAAATGCTGAGCCATCACAACAAACTGCATTGTTGCCCAACCGGACGCCAAATTGTAACGATGCTTTTTTGAGAGCATTAGCATTGGTTGGGAAACAATGCTGAGGTATCACAACAACCTCGTTTGCGTATGATAGCGAGCATTGTCCCCAAGACCAACCATCGACATATTGGTGGTCGCAACACTGCCTACTGTTTGTATCTCCGAAACCGAAAGGCTTTCCTTTCTCGGTAAGTGTGTAAACGAGAAACTTCGTTGAACCGACCACATATTCGACGTCGCCAAGAACTCTGCGAAATGTCTGGGCTTCCTCAAGCGATGAAAGAAATATTTCACCCCTTCTGATCTGGCTAGAATCTACAAGGCGTTTATTCGCCCAAAACTTAAATACAACGCTCATATCTGGTCTGGTGCACCCAAAACATATTTGGGGCTACTTGACAGGATCCAAAAACCTCCGGTACAATTTATTGGCGATCGAGACATCGCGAAATTACTTGACTCTCTTAGTCACCGTCGTAATGTGTCTTGCCTGTCAATGTTTTATCCGTATTTCCACCACAAGTGCTCAAACGAAATAGGTAGTGAGTTGCATTCAACCACCCCTACAGCAATACAACCGCAATACTCGTCATTCTAGGAATGCACATCAGTTCACCCTTAAGCATGTATTCGGACGTAGAGTGAAATACAAGGATTCGTTTCTTAACCGTACAACGCGAATGTGCAATGTTCTACCACGCTCTGTCTTTGCTTCACATTATAGTTTACAGGAATTGAAAACCAACGTGCATCTCTATCTCCCTTTTTCTAATCCCCCAATTTTCTAATGCCCGCACAATGTCACTTCATTATTGCCGCAAATTAATATGGTGTAATTTATTACCTTTTAATAAAGTTATAATAATAATAATAATATTGGGAAAAAAAACATCAACCTCGAACATAAAACTCATCATTTTGTTAATGAATCAAATTTATTTTATGAGTTTATTGGAAGTCATTTAGTGCTGTAAAGTAGCAGATTTATTTGTGAAGAATGAATAAGTCATGAATTTTGGGAATCTACCTATATATGTACATACCTACTTAAATGTTTTGGTTTCGATGCAGTTTGTTCCATAGAAAAATTTATGGCCGAATGTATTTGTTTTGTTGCTAAAATTTTCATCTTACAGCTTATTTATTTACAAAGTTAGGTAGGTACCTAGGACCTATATAATTTTCTTTTCTTTTAAATATTCTGTATTATTGCGTGGTCAGACAAAACAAGAGAAAAAGTGTTCTTCGCTTACTGTAATATTTTGACATATACACATGACATTTTGGATATTCAAATGTTAAAAGAATAAAAACAATTTCATCGAACGGCATTTCCTCAATTTAGTATATGCGAATTAAATAAGAATTGGAAAATGATTTAATTGTTCCATATATACATATCATTTCCCAGTCAAACTATTTGAAGTGGTTAGGTACATGATATGACATTACCACAGCACAAAGCTTATTTGAATAATAAAAAAAATAATAAGGCCCCTACAACAACAAGGTACGTAATAAAAAAAATTCACTTGGCTTGTAATTGAAGGTTAATTAAATATGGAGAAACTAATAAACAAACATTTGCTTTACTGTTCATAGAATGCCACACAGATAGAGGTGGAGAATTCGTCATTCAAGTATTACAGTCGGTACCTACAAACTGTACATGAATATAGCGTTGACTTATTTCAAATCAACAAAGCCAAAGTAAAACGTTCGTGTTTTGACATTTCTCCTTTTTATCGATTTATTGTGCTGTATACACAGAACGCCCTCTTTTCATGCGCATTGCAGCTTCTGCGAATAATACTACATGATTTCGTCATATTATTCATTTAAATAATACAAATATATGAAAAATTAAAAAAAAAAACTTTTAAGATTTGCAAAACAACTTACTGGCATTCATTCATGATTTCTTCCTGAGACCGTACTTGCACTGGAGCTAGCTCCTCAACACTCTGCTCATAGTTTCCAAAGCACTTGGTAATCTTTTCATCGAATGTGTTCACCAAATCCTCCAAGCTACCGCTGAAGGTCTCAGTGAAATTATCTACATTTTCCTTGTTACCAAAAAGCCCACCTCCACCGCCGATTGTGACGTTATCCATTCCCATTTCATTGCTATTGCAATTGGGGCTTCCGTTCTTGCTGATATGCACATCACGTACTGCTTCCTCCAGTAAAAGTATCTTGGTATCGGGCTCTTTGAAATTCAAATTTAATGTGTCAGTAATGGTATTCTGGGTGATAAAATCGCAACCACCCCATTCGTCAGACTCCTCGAATTTAGCTAAAGGAGCCTCAAATTTAAGCTCGGCCATTTTTGTGCCGAGATCACGCATCGCAAATTAAAAACAATGGTATAGGAAAGTTCGCAGATGGTGTTTTTATTTTCTGATTTTCTAATTAGAACACAATTTTTTTTCCTTTAATCAAATTTTCCACTAAAGCACTGTTAACGGATCGGAGCAGAGTATCCGCTTGGACTTGCTATGCAATTTTCTATTGAATACAAATATATTCCGATTCCACCAACCCTTATATGGGTTTACTTGTAGTTGTTATGAACACCAACACTCGCAAAAACGAAAGCTAGTAGGGTGGGATTTTTCATTCCCAAAAACACTAAATACTATGGAATAGATTTCAACAATTTCACTTTGGATATCAATATTCGAAAAAAAACCACAAGTGTAGTAACAGTTTAACCTAAATATCTCGGTTCCGTAGAAATC
Source organism: Ferdinandea cuprea (assembly GCA_963576555.1). NCBI lineage: Eukaryota > Metazoa > Arthropoda > Insecta > Diptera > Syrphidae > Ferdinandea > Ferdinandea cuprea. Next base: position 82,543,820 of record OY754958.1, on the reverse strand, counting down.
AATTTCAAATGTCCCGAAAATTGAAGATTACTATTTGATTGGACTGTTTGTATATAATATACTAAACTGACTGACGTGACAATCCAAATGAAAAAACGTACTTAAGTACGTAACACGTAACTGTAAATCTGCACCGCTGTGAATTTACGTCGTTTACATAAGCAATCCAATCTGAATTCAATTCCATGTAAAGTGCAAGTCAAATCGAATCAGGGTCGAATCGATCCGAATCGACAAAGAGCTTATAAACGCAAAATTTATGCTTGAAACAGATGTGCAGAAGAGATGCATGCATCGCTGCACACGAGACACACGTGCATATATTTCGAAAAATATGATGCCCAGTTCTGTCAAAACAATTTTTTTTTGTTTTATTTTATTTTTCTATTTAATTTTTCATTCAATTTTTTATACCTCATGTATAAATTGTTATACAATGAGCAGGTTTTATCATATAAAAATCTATTTGTGTTTACAAACTTAATTAATTCTTCTTTCATTTTCGCAAATTGTTTCTGTTTATATCAATTCAAAAATAAAGACGGATGTTGTCAGAATCAGTAATGCCAGACTATAATTATTTACGTAATATTTCTTCAGTGTGGTGGTTGCATTGATGCCGCGCAGCCAATTTAGAAATAGAGACAACTTGCAGCACGAATTTACATGCAGCCAGCAGTGTGTCACATTCCAAATAAAGTCAGTTCGCTGCATGGATTTCGCTGCACATCTGTTTCAGGCATTAATCCTTCCCTACCCAAATCAAAAAATGTTTTTAAGTTTTTAGAGCCCTGACACACAAAGCGTCATAAGAATGAAAGCAATTTGAACGACGGGGAACGCTGAAATCTGAAACTTTCTCTTCGGAAGTCGGTTGAATACTTCTCTTCTCTCTTGTACCTGTTTTTTGGTCTTCACTCTTTCAACGCAAATACCAAATGAAGATTTGTGTCAAAAGTGATATGATTTTCATTCCCATGAAAGTATAGCCGACGTCTTACAATTAGACCCTATATACAAAATTATATTTGTTGGGAAGTCAAATATTTCTGTGCTCTCAGGTACCATTTTTTTTATCTTCACTCTTAAAAGGCAAATACCAAATAAAGATTTCTTTAAAAAGTGAAACGGTTTGGAAACAAAACGTTCATGCCCACACCGAGAATTCAAAGTGCATTTCGGTGAATACTTGGTGCAATCTACCTACCTCTATTCTCTTTCTGACTGTAATAAAATTTACCGGTCTCATGCGACATGACGATCATTCTCATGAACGTGTAGCCAGGCACAGGGATTCTGGGGATTCTTAAGGTGAACGCATAATGTTTTTAGTGATCGTAATATAATCAGGTACAAAATAATGCTGTCAGATAAAATTAGATAAATTCTTTAATTATTTTGCTTGCTTTGTAATAAATATTTATAATATCTGACATATAACGATCTGCGAGCAAAATTGGATGGGAAAACTACGATGTGCGATGAACTCAGTGAATGGGCGCAATTCAGTGTGTCAACAACATTTCTCCCCTTCGGTGAGATAGCTGCTTCACCCTCATTTGACTTGCTGACGTCCAGCACTGCCAATATTGCTGCCAGGAACCTCTTGGTAGATTATCGTCGACAACTATAACTAAGTCACCTTCAGTAATATTTTTCACCTGCTTAAACCATTTAGTCCTTCAGAACTAGTAGGTCAATATTCACGAATCCAACGCAGCCAAAACATATGTGAAAATCGCTGAGTGATCCTCCATTTCTTTCGAAGAAGAAGATCGTGATCGGTGAACTCTCTTGGATGCTTGCTGCTACTCAACGATCCAAGGAGAAAGTGGTTGGGAGTTAATGCTTTCCATCGTCAGCTTCCGCTACATGCGTAAGAGGCCACGTATTGACAATTTCCTCAACTTCGATTAGCAAAGAACGTAGCGACTCATTCTGCAGTCGTTGGTTCCGAGTAACTTCCTTCAGCACTCCTTTTAATGAAGCTATTAGTCTCTCCCAGCAGCCTTCCATATGTGTAGCAGCTGGCGGGTTGAAATACCACCTTGCTTCAGTGCTGGTAAACGTTTCCTTAATGACGTCTTTGTTCATTTGATGAAATGCTTCCCTCAGTTTCTTTTCAGCTCCCTTTAGGTTTGTGCCATTATCACAGTAATTTTCGTGAGGGGTTCCACGCCTTGACACGAAGCTTCGCACGCACATAACACACGAGTCTGAAGTTAGATTGTGTGTCATTTCCAAATTTATAACTCTTATGGTCAGATAAGTGAACAGAACTCCCCGACGCTTTTCGGTCATCCTTCCATTTTTCACTATCTTTCAAAATCGGACTAAAGTAATCGCCGCCAACCTAGCCTCTGGTAATGGAGACATTTCCGGGACTTCTGGAACTACTTTGCCTAATTGACATTTCTTGCATTCCAGGCTCACTGATCTGACAGGTGACCTCAACCGAGGAACCCAAAACTTCTGCCGTAATTTATTAACAACTGTCTCTTGGCAACGGTGGGGAAAATTGTTATGATAATCTCTTACTATCAAATGATCCATAGGCAAGATAATAGGGCCTTTGGTGTCCTCCCCTACGCACCCTGCGCTGTCAATCCGTCCTCTTATTCTCAGCACCCCATTATTGGCGATGGTAGATATGGCGATAATTTACACAGCTGACTAGTCTTGGGCAGTAATATGGAGTGGACCCTCCATAGTGACATCTGTGAGCAGTACATACGGCGCTCTCAACTCCTCCGTCTGAATTTGGTTATCCACTGCTCGGCCACGCAACTTCATCTTCGTTTAAGAAGTTTGGACCTTTGAACCATCAGTCATCCTTAGGGAAGGTTGGTTGTTTTGCCCACTTGGTAGCTTCATCAGCAACGTCCATTTTAGTTGCCAGCCATCTCCATTCTTCCCTGCTGGTATTGTCCAGAATCTCAACGATGCGGATCATGACGAATGGGTTAAGCTTCTTGGTGTCTGACGTGCAGGTTCGTTCTAGGTCAACAGGAATCTTTTCTCGATCTGGATGTTATTACTTTTTATAATGCTATTTGCTAGCCGGGATCCTATTAAGGGTGCTTGTAGCTCCATCTTGGGTATGGAAAGTGGTTTTAAAGAAGCAACCTTACCCTTGGCGCAAAGTAACGTGCAATTAAGTGAGATTCCATACTGCCAGCGAAAATAAGCCACCGCCGCCATCACATCCTCACTAGCGTCCACAAAAATGTGTAGCCGGATTTACACTTCCTTGCATCTCTCGATCTCGACATCCTCCACTTTTGGCAACAAGCAGCGCCAATCATCCCACTTGCATTGCAAATACGGCGCAATCACCTCATCCCAACTCATGCAGCAACAGCTTGAGTCTTACTAGGAAGAAGGACAAAAAACCAATAGGGTCGTATATTGACACGAGGACTATCCTGAATGGTCTTTCCTTCACATTCAGGTTGTGCAAGTGCCTTCAGGATCTTCTTGGAATTTTAAATCCAAATTCGTATGTTAAATCCTCCTTTAGAGTGAACAAACCTAACTTCCTTTGCTAGCTGAACAGTTTTATCATCATCGTCGAAACTCTCCAACCAGTCGTCCATATAATGATTATTGACAATCGCTTTTGCTGCCTCCGGAAATACCTCAGCGAACTCCATAGCATTGACCATTTTCACTTCTTCCGCAATACTAGGTGCGCATGTCTCTCCGAATGGCAGCACTAGCACCATAAAGATGATAGGCTCAGAATCTGTTTCTCCAAAACGATAAATAAACCTTTGCGCGTGCTGATCCTCTTCTTTTATTTGAACCTACAGAAACATTTCTTCTATATCAATAACAATAATAGCCACTAGCTTTGTCCGGAAATTGTGAAGAAGATCAACCAAAACTCGAAGCGCATCGGAACTCTTCAATAGCATGCTTTTTAATGACACACCGCTGGCTGCTGCATCCCAAACCAGCTGTACCTTTCCGGTCTTGTTGGGGTTTTTCACGGTAAAAATAGGTACCTACCAAGTCTTCGGATGATGTTCCTTCAATTCACTTAGATTAAGCCTTCTGATATAGCCCTTTGTCAAAAGATTGTTGATTTGCCCATTGACAGCTTCTAGCAGGGGCACCAGCCATTTTTTCTCCAAACACTTCAGCGGTTTAAGTGCCACTGGATAACTATCCGGTAAAACAAATTCGTCACACCGCCACTACAACCCAGCATAAAATGAGTCGCCTTTCATTATCACAGATGCTTCTTATCGATTCCGTGATCCTCTAAAACGAAATGTTGCTGTACCATTTCATGTAAATTCTTCTCACATTTACACTGTTCGTAAACATCATACATTCCGTTCACATTTGTCTTTTGATGTTTCCTCCGCGGACACACCATCCCAGTCTGGTCAATATCACCACTGGATCATTCTAATTTCCTTTTCTGTCCTTTTGTCCTAGCCTTTTTGTCTTTTGATTACTTAAACCAATAAGAATACTGCACTTCGCATCTTTGTATGATTGGAGAGTTACACCTCCCAAGTGGGGCTACTTCTTTTGCAACTGGTTCTACTGACTGCAGAGGCAAGTTTTTTAATTGTCCGCACATCTTTGAGCCAATACTTCCTCCTTTTAATACTGTCCCTGATTGCTGAAATCCGCATGGGAACGACCTTAGAATATTTCTCTAATCTTTCTCTAAACGAATTGTCTCCGTTGAGACACAGTGTCTTAGTGACTCCACGGAGACCCGAACTGACAGCTGCACTCTCATCTACCAACGTTAGAGAGGAGCCATTATCCAGCAAGGCAAATGTTTCGAGCGGTTTGCCATTACCATACAGTGTGACTGGAATCAGCGTTATCGTGGACTCATTTCCGTGCTCGCATTCCGTGACTCATATTTCTGAAAATCAACGAAATTGGACTTCCATTAAAAATATGGGAGGGTTTTCTCTATAATTCAGCCAGACAAATTTAAATATTCTTGGTCTTATTCTGCATTCGTCTAATACTGAGAAGAATTCTAGGGATTCAACTCTTTTAATTGAATTACCTAATTTAAATCTATATGTATAATCTACTTCACGGTATAATCTTCGTTTCGGTATTTTAATATTATGTTTTGTATTAATAGCTAATGTCGATATAAATTTACTTGACATAATATTTTAATATGGAACAATGGCCTATGTTATGCTTACAACTCTATTCTCCAATAATTTTAAATGTGGAAAAGTTATCCGTAAGATTTGAAAATCAACTACAGCATGGATAGAAACAAGCTGATCACACATGAATGGTAATATACGACGAAGTTAAAATTATAAAAAAAATCCAACGGTGGGAAGAAAAGAAACAACGAATTCCCTTCAATATTCTTATAATTTATTACCACCTTCGATCACAGATGAGGAATTCACCAGATAGTCAACTCTCCAATCCCCTATCACTTTCAACCCGCAAAAAATATTTAATACCGGCCGCAAAATCCTTTCTCAATTTTCCCATCTGTGAATACGTGTGAGCCAGACACATGAAGTTAGATCTAATTTACTAGATTACCCGCCAAAAATAATTGTGGGGAGTTTTGCAACATATCCAAATCGCAACAACAAAACAGCTGGTCACGGCGGATGTGTTGGGAAATAGAAAATGCTGCGAAGTGTTGAGTTTATGTGATTCAACTTGTATAGCTATTTTAATGTAAATGTTTATAAAGAAACAATAAATTAGTTACCCAATAAAGTTGTTACAATTTAATTGGAATATTTTTTCCGGTTATAAGAAATAGTTCTCTATTTTTTATCTGCCTTAAAATAAACATTCTTGGGTTGTTATACTTTTTCCATTTTGGTTAATAAAATGAAATAAAATGTAATTTTATGTTTTAATGTTTGGGTGTAAAATATTTGTAGTAAATAGTTTGCAATGGTTTTTTATTTGTATATTAAATTCTTTGATTGTTTTATTATTTATTTATTATTTGATTGTTTTTATTCAACATATGAAAGTTTAATGAATATATGTACATATTGGGGTTCCGTGCATCCATAAAAGAAAGTGGAAAAGAATTATTTTTAATCCTTCTTAAATTATTTTGTTTTTACAAAATTTCTACGTTTAGTCAATCAATTTTCTTAGCTGTTTCTTTTTTTAGGCGGTTTTGGAAATGTTTTATATAAATTAATATGCTTTATTTAAAAATTTATAGTAAGTGATAGACAGAGGAAGGAGGACAGAAGGTAGCTGGAATGAACACCATAAATATATTGTTGGTGCATTTTTCTATCGACAATGCTTGGTAGTTGAATACAACTCATAAATAAGCATGCACATTATGTTAAATTTATTGTAAACCGAAAATATATGATCTTTCTTACTTATTATATTTATATTAGTCACGTTAATCAATATTATTTTGATTATTTTTCATTAAAAATTAGAATAAATTGGTTAAAACATAGCTTTATTCTCAATATTATAATATTTTATTATGTTATTAGTTGTGTGGTAAGTATGTTTTTATAAATCCATATTCACCGCATATTATGCATGTATATTTTACAAACCCAAATTATGAGGTGTAATCTGCTGAAATTCATCAACTGTTCCCAACTTCTTGCTATAAAAAATGACATTTCTTGGTGGTGGCCATTAGCCCCATATAATTCGATTCATGGGTGCGTGGTTCCCATTTGATTTGCACGTAAAAGCCCATATAAGTGCAAATTATGTGGGGCTTATCAGTTCGACTTAGCTTGTAGTAGCTGAGAGATTCGCTCTCGAGTTGACTATCTGGTTAATTCCTCATCTGTGCCTTCGATGCTGTTCCAAATCCAAGTTTCCAAAAAATACATCAATTTTGCAGTAGACGAAGAAGAACAAAGCAAAATAAGAATACATAGAATTGAAGTAATTAACAGCAAGTAACAAGAGGAATTCATAATCTTACATTAGTTGATTGACTTAAGAGAGCAACTATTGAGTAATGGTTTGGGTCCTTCACAATTACGACGTCATTAATTTGCATGTCATGTAGCACCTGCTGCCACATAGGTCGATTTTGGAATGATGTGAGGTACTCCATGCTCCATCTCTTCCAGTATCCTTGGACCTTGGCTTCGATTGACTGCCAGGATGACAAACGGTTGGTTCGTATGTCCAATGATGGCTCGGAAATCGCAGAATATGGTTCACCTAGAAAAAAGTAAGCATTGGTTAGTGGATCAAAATAATTGTCAGATATTTGACATAGAGGCCTAGAGTTCAGTATTGCCTCTATTTGGGTAAAAAGCGTGAAAAATTCTTCGAAATTACCCTTCTAAGATGTTGTTTGACCGATTTTGCGCCCGCCTCCCACAATGAAATGCCATGTTATACCATCACCTGCTAGGGTTTCCTCTATCGATGAATTGTGTTCTTGTGATAAAACGAGATTGTGCATTTCTGATAAAGCACGAGAGATATCTGTGACGGTTTTCCACGCCGCGCGATTGATCGGCGGAGGGCTGGAGAATGATATTGAGAGTGTTTCGAATTGGGAATCAGGAACTACTGCTACCATAGAGTGCTGTACTTGCTTCTTTTCTTCCTTTATACAATCCGGATTCTCCTCAAATTCGATTGTGATAGGCCAATGTTCCGCGTTTTGTAAAAGTCAATCTAGTCCATGCCACCAAATCGGATGTTCCAATAGCTTGGATGGTGGTATTCCGCGGGACGCACAGTCGACGGGCTTGTATTCCGACCTGACGTGAGATCATCGGTTTCTTGGAATTGTATTAAGAATTTTCTCAACGAAAGTATCCCAACGGCGACATGGTGACGAAAGCCAAAATAAAACAATTCGTGAATCGCTCCAAGTGTAGACGTTTGAAAAGGTTAATTTATATTATTATCATATTAATGCTTTTTGGACAGCTTCAAGAAGTCTGTCCAATAAAAGAGCTGCACATAATTTAAGACGAGGGATGCTAAGTTGCTTTAGAGGCGCAACGCGAGTTTTCGCCGTCACTATTCGGATTTCTATCTGTCCATTGGGTAGTTGATATCTCGAGTAAATAACGGGAGCGTACGCTCGCCTGAAGCATCAGAAAATCCGTGGAGCTGAAAGGTTGCGACTGACAACCCGATAGATCTAGGAATGGCTAGTTGAGTGAGTACTGATAATTCTTCACGACATTTTAGTCATTGTGTTGCAATACAGGCCCGAACTTCGTCATGCCATTCCAACCTTCTGCCACAGATCCTGAAAAAGAATGTTTACCAGAATGACGTAGGGTGCGAGAAAACCGAGTGGATCAAAAAGACTTGCTATATCTCTCAATATTTGTCATTTTGTTACATTTTCGACAGCGGAAAGATTCAAACGAAAACTAACAATGTCCCTCCTAGAATTCCAGTAAAGGCCAAGGACCTTGACCCATGGATCGCCATCGGTGTCCAGTGATGCTCCACGGAATTGCTTTGCCATTTGCTGAGTGCAAATCCTGCCTTAGAAAGAAGATCTATCAGCGATTGTTTGTTATACAAAGCGTCTTCTAGGTTATCTGCTCCAGATGCAGCGTCGTCCACATAAAAATAAGTTTCAATAATGTCAGCCGCAATGGGAAACTCACTCCTATAATCACGGGCCAGTTGTTTCAAGACCCGAATAGACTGAAAAGGTGCACATGATGTGCCATTAGTTACGGTATATAGTTGGTAATGCTGAAGAGGATCAGTAAGCGATTTTCGAAAAACAATTCGGAAGAAATCTCTATCCTTATCTGATATCCAAATTTTACGGAACATTTTTACAATGTCTGCCGTAAAAACGAATTTATTCTTTCAGAATCTTAAGCAAACAGCAAACAAATTCCTTTGAATCGGTGGGCCAACCATCAGACATTCGTCTAAGGACTGTCCATTGGTATCCTCATATGATCCATCGAAAAGAACACGAAGCCTTGTGGAGGAGCCGTCGGGTTTGAGAACTAAGTTATGTGGCAAAGAAAAAACATTTTCCCGAGCGATGTCTTCTTCCGAAAGCTTACGCATAGGTGGGTTTTAAAAAGGAAGCTCTACGGTATACCTTCCGTTGGCATCTCTTCGGTGGGTTCTAATAAAATGATCTTCTATTTCCCTTTTTTCTTGGGACAGAAACGATTTTGGATCTACTTCCTCAATAGTCCAGAAAGCCTGTAACATCGCATCAACATTAATAATACCGTGATGCGATTGGATAATTAGTGGTTGATCTTACATCAGCTTGCCTGCCAAGATCCAACCAAAAACAACTAAAACCGACTATACTTCAAATCACCTTGGAGTATATCCCAAACCTTGACAGCTCCTAACAGCATATCTATGGAACTCGGCACGTTGAATAAGGGGGGCTAGTTTTAGTTGGTAATTTGGCTGGGACCTGTGGTAACACATATGCATCAACGGAAATACTGATTTGCTCGAAACGGGAGGTGAGGCGCATCGAAACAATACCCCTAGATTTGCCCGCACTGGCAGAACCTATGCCACTGATAAGAACTCATACATTTCGACGCTTTAATCCCAGTTTTGAGCACAGGATTCAGAAACGAAGGGTACTTCAGATTACAAGTCCAGGAGGAACCTCACCTGATGATATTTAACCCTGCTATCTGTTACATTGCCAATAGTGGGCAATAACGTTACCGGCAGATGATGCTGTTCACTTAAGGAGTGTTATTTAGAAAATGATCCGGCGAAGCATTGCTTGTGCCAGGTTGATCACAATATTCACCTTGCCCCGAGGCGGTAGAAATTGATGAAACGGAATTTGCAGGAACCGAATTTGTAAAATCCAAATGGACTAAGGTATGGTGACGAGTATTGCAAGATCTACATCGGGGCCTGGATGTACAACGGGCTGAAGTATGACTACGACGCAGACAATTAAAACAAAGCCTTTTCGATTTGACGAACTCTCTTTTATCCTGAAAGTCCATTGTCGCCAAAACTTCACAATGGGGCTAATAAATGAAAACCTGCGCATTTGGAGCACGAGGAATTTGGCGACGACGGAACATGCGTTTCTGAATCTACCTTTTTCAACAAAAGGTAAATCAGCCATGGGTCCCTTTCCAATGAATTTATGGAAGAAAGTCCCCTGACTACCTCATCCGCTCCATCAGATATCGTTCGCAAGATTGTTACGTTTGGAATAAAACTGGATGGAAAATCGAAAATAAATAATAAATAGAATTGATTATGATGTAACGCGGCTTATGATACCGGCCTTCTAACCGTTCCCATGCCTGAGTATACGCATCATTAGAAATGGTTATAAGGCAGAGCAGATTTAACGCATCTCCCATAAATTAGATCGATTGTGTATCGATCCCTCGAACATATCTGTAAATGTTTGCCAGTCGCGGTAGTTTCCTGAGAATGGTTCAATCCTTATTTGTGGAAAGAAAGTTTCTACCCTTTGTGACGACGATGACGTGGTAGACGAATTGAGGCGATCTGTTAAGATAGCTTGCTGTTCAGCCAAGCGATGAACAGTCGCAATTTGCTGTTCAGCTAAGTGACCTACATCATCTTGTGGCTTGAGAGGAATGCGTTCCCTTATTGCCGCCAGCAAAATTGATTTGACAACGAAATATTTTGATTCAAACTCAATAAATTCTGGATCAGTATTTGTATAACCCTCCTGATCGGAAAACTCGTATATGGAATTTTGAGTGATTTTAAATTCTTCCCATAGTTCATTCACCTTTTTCATGAGACCTTCTAATGCTGTTACTGCTTTGGTGTCCATTAAATGTTCTGTAAAGGCAGCGTGTTTGGTTAGCGGACCTTTTAGTCGACAACGTATGCCACGTAAAACGGATAATTGCGCCTTTGACGCCATATTTTTCAAAGCTGCCAACTACTAACTATGTTTCAAAATTAAATACCTCACACAATTTGGGAACTGGACTAGTATCAATTAAATCGACGGCAATAATTAACAGTTAACACGTGGGTATAGTAACCAAATTGCAAAATGCAGCGATCGTACACCACAGCACATCAACCACAATTCAGCGAAATCAAATAATCCACAGAGCAAACACAAAGATAATTCGATAGGAATTCCAAGCCAAGCGCGCGAGATCAACGATGGGAAGAAAAGGAACAACGAATTCCCTTGAATATTCTTATAATTTATTACCATCTTCGATGCTGGTCCAAATCCAAGTGACCAAGAAATACTTCACTTTTGCATTAGACGAAGAAGAACAATTCAAAATCTTACGTTAGTTGATTGACTTAAGAGAGCAACTATTGAGTAATGTTATAAATAGGGTATGTTACGTGTATTTATTAATAATGAGCGCATAATATTTTCAAACAACCAAATTGTAGCCTATTTTAATCTCCCTTGTGTTTAAAGAATTTAGGTTTGACCAAAAATAAACTAATTGAAAATGGAATTTTTAGTATGAAATCTCTATGAGATGACGTCACTTGTTTGCCAATATTTTCACTTTAAGAACATGAAAGATTACATATCTTAAGGAATTCAATTACCAATATTTTTCACCATAAAAAATGAGGAATAATTTTAGGAGTATATCACAAAGTGAAATAACTACAAATAAAGTTGGGAAATAAGACTATTTTGAAGTTATTTTTCTCGCATATGCATATATGTCTAGGAGTCAGGCTAGACTTGAAATCTCTTTTTCAGGCGAAGCGTGTCACCCAGGTACTATTTACCTAATATGAAATCATCCAGATTTAGTTTGCACTCACTTTCTAACTTCTATTATTTCTAACTTTCTAACTTCTATTATTTTCTTCTATTACCGCAATGCACTACGAAAAGATATAGCTATAGTTATAGAAATTAGGAAACTAAATTATAATAGAATACACGTGAGAGATTCTTAATTCCTAATAGCATACCTTACTTTTAATGCTGGTAAATATTGTTGTTTGAACTCCTTAACACATGTAATGGTTTTTGTTTTTTAAGTGAAAATATTGGCAAAAAAGTGACGTTATCTCATAGAGATTTCATACTAAAAATTGGATTTTTAAACATCGATATCTCCTTAACTAGGCGAAAATGAGACTGTTGCTACATCTTAACTTATGATTATTTCATTTAGATCTAAAAAATTGCAATTTCAGATCTTGTCGCCACGGAAACTATAGTACTTTAGTAATACATAAGAAAAAAAACTAAAACATTTATTAATAATCAATTTTACAATGTTTCTGAAATATAATACCTAAAATTAAAATATTCCTCTTTGCTTCCTTCTCTAACGACGCCAACTGAAATTTTAAATTAAATTGGATTTTATTGAGTCTTTAAAATAATTTAACAATTAGAATAAATGAATCGATAGATCAATATCAAATAATACTGCAGCTGCAATGTATTGCCTGCTTATTCTATTGAAAAAAGTTTGCCACATGGGTGTCATTTATAAGTAGTTTAACTGCTTTTGCTCATGAGCGAAAGAAATGGTTGCAGTGATCTCGTGTCGTGTACTACATATTTACAAACTTAACCTTATCAGATATCGGGTCAAAAATATCGAATCAATCACGATTGACACAGCTCTATCTTAAAGCGATGTTTACGTATAGTAAAACTAGAGCGAGAGGCTCGTACATTAAATTAGATGTTAATAAATATTATCACAGAGTGAAGGAATAGGTGCTTATAATTCATGTTTCACACGATACGATTTTTGTCGTACGACACATCTTAATTCTCTTTTGGGCACGCACCGTGCTTTCATACGTTCAGATTTTTCACTTCCGTGCCTTTTCGTTTCAATTTTCTTTTTTTTTTTTCATTTATTCTCCAACATTTATTTATTCTTGATTGCTGATTGGTTCATTTCTGTCTAACGCGAAGCAAACACGACCGAGTAGAGCACATGAATAAAGCAAACCACAGAAATTAACGAAATAAAGAAATAAATACACATAATATGTGCCTGGATACACGTGGGAATGAAAGTGATTCCCATGAACGTCGTGGCTACACACACACAAAAAAGTCTCATAGGAATGAAAGCAATTTGAATGGAGAGGAACGCTGAAATTTGAAACAAAACAAAATTTCTTTTGGAAAATCGAATACTTTTGTGCTCTCTAGTACCTGTATTCGGTCTTCACTCTTCCAACACAAATCTCAAATGAGGATTTCTGTCAAAAGTGATATGGTTTGGAACCGAAACGTTCATGCCCATGCCGAGAATTCAAATTGAAAGAGGATTTTCGGTTGATTCTTGGTGCAATCTACCCTTTTCTTTCTGACTCACATAATATCTACCTGTCTCGTGCGACATGAACGTGTAGCCAGGCACTATGGTAAAGGCAAAACTAAGTGTGAGAAATTGAATGTATGTGAAAAAATATTGTAAATTAGATGTTAGTAAGTATAAATGAAAGAGAGGCAAATACTGTCCTCAAATTATAATTGACAATTATGATTAGAAAGATTTTGATAAAATTTATTTAGGTAGATACCTACCGTGGTAGCAAGTTCAAAGATTAAATTGAGATGTTATGCCAAAAAAAATTTAACCTACGGATGGATCAACGGCGGCGTCCACAGTTCCAGTTAGGTGGAACAAGTGATCTCCCTATATGAGCTACTTCGACTTATTTGAAGCCCAGGTCTATAGGCAAGGGCAAGGAAAACGTCTTCGGCGGATTAGTTGGTAAGCACAACCTCCACGAAACGACAACAGATAACGGCAAGGAAAACGTCTTCGGCAGATTAGTTGGTAAGCACAGCCTCCACGAAACGACAACAGATAACGGCCACCGACTAATTGACTTTGCAGCAGCTTGTAATACGGTTATAAGTAGCACTAGGTTTCCGCGACTAAGGATCCACACAGCAACCTGGCGCTCTCCAGACGGTCGAACCGCCAACCAAATCGACCATGTGCCTTAGCACATCTGGAGTCGCCAAAGCCTACAAAGAGCGCCTGAGTGAGAAACTCTCCACCGTGCATTCACCTACCACAGACGCCAACAACCAGTGGTCTCAGTATCGCGACATCATCGACGCGCAGGGAATAGAAGATGTATTTAAGCAGCATTTTCAGCAGCTGTTAAACGGACAGAATGTAGAGAGAGTGACGGGGCAAGAAGAGAACCCACGTCCAGTCCCTCCGCCCAGTATAGAAGAGGTTGGCTTAACTATTAAAAAGCTAAAGAACAACAAGACCAACGAGTTTCAAGTCGTGACACACCATCTTTTCATCGACTTTAAAGCCGCATATGACAGCATTCATCGTCAGGAGCTTTTTGTGGCAATGCCCGAATTCGGGATCCCGTCAAAACTGATCCAGATGTGTAGCATGACACTAGATAACACGCGATGCAATGTGCAGTTTGGCAGCAGCTCATCTGAACTCTTTCAAACATGCACCGGATTTCGGCAAGAAGATGCGCTGACGTGTGATTTCTTCAATCTTGTTCTTGAGCAGATAGTGCGCAGGGCAGGTTTCAACACGGAAGGCACTATCTTCAACAGATCAGTATGCGGACGATATAGATATCATCGGTCGATCACAGCGTGCCGTGATAGACGCTTACACGGCTATTGAAGAACAGGCGAAACTAGTTGGCCTTGAAGTGAATGAGGACAAGACTAAATATATACTATCAACAAACAAACAATCATCTGTCCACCGACTAGGACAAAATGTCACTGTTGATAGCAGCAACTTCGAGGTAGTTAAGGAGTTCATCTACCTCGGGGTAAACTACAACTCCACAAATGGCATCTTAGTGGAGATCCGTCGAAGAATTACCCTAGGAAACCGCTGCTACTTCGGTTTGGCACAACAAATGGGTTCATAACTCCTAACGCGAAGGACAAAGTGCATAAGTGCATGCTCTACAGAACCCTTATCCTGCCAGTTCTGCTATACGGCGTCGAGTGCTGGACGATAAGCAGGAAAGGAGAGTTAATACTGGAATCCTTTGAAAGATATTCTATATATCCTTCGACGGATATTTGGTCCTGTGTGCGAGGAGGGCGAATGGAGGAGAAGATACGCGAACTCTATGAGCTGTACCAAGATGTGGATGTAGTCCGAAAAGCTAAAACTCGTCGACTACGTTGGCTCGGCCACATCGAGCGAATGGACAGCAACGCTCCAGCCAAGAGGATCTTCGAATCCCAGCCCCCAGGTTCGAGACGACAAGGAAGACCGAACCTTCGTTTTAAAGACGAAGCCATCGCAGACGCCAGAGAAGCAGCGTGCTCGGGATCGCAGAGGGTGGAAGGCTGCCGTATCTCAGGCAGGGACTCTTCACGGGTCGGGAGCCCGTTAAGTAAAAAGTAAGTAAAGAGGTCATTATCTGAAAGATTTAGTTTGGAGATTGTGTTTTTCATAAGTGATAAAGCATATCTCGTGAACGGAATGGTGTTTGTTCCTCTATATATGAAGGCGTTAGAGTATTTTTTAGTTCGACATTCATAATTTTTTCCTGCACAAAGACGAAGGATTTTTCTTTCCAATATTTCAAGTTTAAGAGCTACAGTTGGGGATGTAGCCAAATTGGGAACGCATAAGTCAAGATAGGTCTGATTAGAGTTTTGTAGAAAAGTAATTTGGTCCGTTGTACTACCATTCAGACACCTTACATTAATGTACTTAGTTTTTCCGTCTTTCGAAGAAAAAGGAGAAGGAGCTTCAATGATGAAGAGCTTAGCTGTTCGGCACTCACCACGTCAGCCCTAAAAAACCGCCTCCTGATGCGAGCATAGGCCGGACAACTGCAGAGAAAGTGTTCTGCTATGTCACCCTCCTCACCGCATGCAGGACAGGTAGTGGTGTCGCTTAAGCCCAATACATTTAAGTGTTTCTCAAAAGCTTGGTGACCCGAAAGGACGCTTACAAGTAGCCTACGGTCGATTCTCCTCAGAGATAGAAGAAAAGATGCTGACCTTTTGCAAATGTCCGGGCGCAGTAGTTTGGTCTGTCTACATTCACCGCAATCGCGCCACCAAATCTTGTGTTCACGGGAAACCCAAGAATCAATGGAAGACATGACTAAGCATGTAGGTGGACCCATCACAGCTTCAGGTCCTGAGAAAACTTCTTCTGAACCTTTTAGCATCGCAGAACAAGACAAGACCCAACCTTTTGGATTCACAATACTCTATGAGCTCTACAACAGGCTTTGGTGGTGGGGTTAGAGGGTCATAGGGGAAATAAGCCGATGCAGCGACAAAATTTTCCCAATTATCATTTGCATGGTAAGTTATAGAAACAGCTACCACATTTTGGCTACAACATCTTTTGATCATAGTAGTTGTAAAAGATTTCGATACAATAAGACAAGTCCTAGGACTTTCGGATTGCTCATAATAAAGAACGTGGTATAAATCACTCAAGCAACCAAGACCACAGATGCGATTTTTCCACACCCATGGTTCCTGGATGGATATTATGTGTGATTTTATTCTACAAGCCACAAGCCTGCTACTTAAAAGGGTGGTAGCAGCCTTGCAGGGCTGTAGGTTAATTTGAGTAAACAAGATGGGTGAATACTCGGGTAACGTCTACTAATAGCACTGTTTGACATTGAAATGGAAATAAATCCTGCCAAGATGCAGATGTTATACCATGTTATACCTAGATTTGATGATCTCGGCAGCAGCCATGTCTATGCTCACAACAAGAGAACTACCACCTTCATTGTGGCGGTTTTTACTCTTCTTGTGTGAACGGACAACCCAGCCTTTTGTGTCGAGACCAGGATTCTGGGTTTGCAAACGCTTTAACATGTCCGCCGATTTCCCTATTTTCCCAGGGATCCATCAGACAGCCCGCGTAAGCTTGGGTGGATTGTAGACCTCAAAAGATGAAGTCCTAAGCGAAGGGATTTTCAGCACCTTACTGCTAATCCATTCATAGGTTTTCTCTGATGAGGTCTTCACCATGAGGGTTCCGTCCTTTAACACACAGCCCTCCACCTAAATGCAAGCATTTGTTGCAGCAGCCAGCTCTAAAAGATGAGTTTGGCAGTGTTCGGACTCTGCATCACTCATGCTATTATCATTGCCCGCTTTCCCAATGCGAACTGCTAAAGAGGAGACAGCAGCATCCTTGCAGGAATGCTTCTTAACTCGCACCTTAGCTGTTTTGCGTTCAACAATTGTTTTTTTTAAGCACACCTACCATCAGTGGGTGCAGTGGCTTAGTATATAAGTGCGTTGGACCACTAAGCGAGAGGTCGCCGGTTCAAATCCCGACCTGTACCACCTGAAGTTTTTATTCTCTGCCGCACCTCTTGCGAACGTCTGACAAACATCCAAGAGTAAGAAATGTCATGTAAAGCTTCTCAAAAATAAATTGCCGTTCGGAATCGGCATTAAACTGTAGGTCCCGCCATTCGTCTCAAAAATATAACTTCGCACACACAATGGTTGGAGAAGCTAGGGTTTAGGTCCAGTATGGGCCATTTACGCCTAATATTTATTTCATTTTTACCTACCATCAGAGCTGTCCACGTCGACAAAGTTCTGCCCAATAGTGCTGCACCCAGTATTGGTCACAGCACCAGCATCATCCATTACCAGTGCACGGGCAGCACCAACAATAGGTGCACTTCCTCTACTCATACTCAAGGGTGAGTCCACTACAACCGATTTCCGTCCATCAAAAGAAGCACTGACTTCATTTGGGGACAGGGCGTGGGCAGACACAGGAGCTTGAGGAGGGTTGTATCTCTTAACGAGCTTGGGTAGCTTCTTCTAGCTTTTCGGTTCAGCAGAAGAGGTGGTATTGCCTGATGAAGGGGTCAGGTCAGCTTCCGTTTGTGAGACTTCCACCGACATATCCCGTTTCATAGACGCAACCGAAGAGCCGACCGGAGTGCTTGCGCCTTCAGCCTGTGAACTGTTTTATATGTTTTTCGAGATGGCGAGCGGCTGTTAATGGGTGGCAATTATTGCAATAAACCATAGTATCATCTGCATATAGCAGTGAGTTGGATATAATATTATTCTCAGTGAGAATGTGAGGAAAGTTATGAGGGAACATATTATAGAGTTGGGAGCCGAAAATAGAAACCTGCGGAACTCCGCTTGCAAGCGCAGGAGTTGGATATGGTACCTTGAATTTGGATAAAAAAAAAAGAATCTATTTCTAAGAAAACTATATAAAAGATTTACTATATGACGTGAAGAATTTAGTGAATCTTTTTGACTAAAAAACCATTCCTCCACACGCTATAAAAAGTTTTTAAACCTCTAAGGAGCACGCAATTGTGCAGTACTTGTCCCTTAGATTGAGGGTTATATCATTGTGCAATTTTAATAATGCATGGACAGTGGAGTGGCCTTTTCGAAATCCAAATTGGATATCCGGAACAGATTCAATCGGGTTATCGATCGCCGAATTCATGTTGATTAAAATAACTCTTTCAAGGATTTTGCCAGAATTGGAAAGAAGCGAGATGGGCCTAAAATTATTAATGTCAAAGTCATTAGGTCTTTTAATAATTGGTTGGATTCTAGCAACTTCCCAACTGTCGGGAAAGTATCCATTGATACAATTATTAATCAATATGGTACGCAAATGGATTGCCATGGCGGATAATTTTTTTAAGGGTAAAGTTGGTTATGATGATCAGGGCCTGCTGATTTTTTTTGGTCGGAACTGATTAATAAGACTAGCGATTTCTTCTATGTCGATGAAAAGATGTGTGGCAATAGGGTTTAAGAGTGTGTTTTCTAAATCAAAATTGAAAATATGTTCCGGCCGCGAGAGACTAATTTGGCGAGCAGTTCTTTGCGCATCCTCTGCAATTGAGGGATCGAAGATTGGTATTTTTACAACATATACATTTTTAAAATAATTTTCGAAAGCGGAGACTATTCTAAGTTCGTTTGTATAGGACTCTTCATTAATATTTACATTTTCAAACGAAATTTTTTTTTACCAGTAAGTCTAAATATATCCCTGAAAGCTGTTATAAGAGCTATGAAAAATATTCTAAAGATGTCTCTGCCAATTATGTTTTATTTTAAAGAGTAATTCTTTCTCTGTAGGTAGATTGTTATATTTTTTAAAAGAGGGTGGGCACCTGGCAGAGTGTGTATGCAAGGAACCAAGAAGGGCTTCGTTAAATTCGACAATGTAATTGTCAATGTCAGAGTTAGAAAGACAATTTGTATGCGTAGGATGACAATTAACAAGGCAAGAATCAAGATCTTCTATAAAGACATACCAGTTAGTGTTCTTGAAGGATCGTGCGTTTGGAGGTTCTTGGAGGCAGATGTTAGCATCCTCAAGGCTAATGTTTAATAAGAGTGGAAAGTGGGCAGTGAATGTAGGATGTGTTTCAATAAAAATGTTTTGGTCTTAGTAATTTATGAAGTGGTTGGAAATTAAAAAGTGATCAAGGTAGGAAGAGCTTCTAGGGAAAGTAGGGGTGGACCATGTAATGTTAGTCAATGAGGGATTTCTAAAGTTTCTAAAGTTTTGCCGCTAATATTGAGCACAGAATCTCCCCAAGAGGAACTTCTTGCATTTAAGTCACCTCCTAAAATTGCTCCATCAAAGGAGTTGGTTAAATTTTAAATTTACAGAAGTTCAAAAGATGGAAAGAGCTGCGAGCAATGATATGGATGGGAAATCTTCAATGTGCGATGAACTCAGTGGATGGGCGCAATTCATTGTCTGCCTTCAGTGTGTCAGCAACAAGCCTGGCTACACGTTCATGGGAATGGGAATGTCGTGGCTACCACACAAACTTTTTTGTCATCATAAGAATGAAAGCAATTTAAATGACGAGAAACACTGAAATATGAAATAAAACAAGTTTCTTTTGGGAAGTCGAATACTTTTGTGCTCTCTAGTACCTGTATTCGCTTTTCACTCTACTAATGCAAATCTCAAATGAGGATTTCTATCAAAAGTGATATGGTTTGGAACCGAAACGTTCATGCCCACATCAAGAACCCAACTCGAAAGTGGATTTTCGGATTCTTGGTGCAATCTACCCATGAATGTGTAGCCAGGCACTAAGACTCGATTCCAATTGTACTAAATTTTCATAATCCTTGAAAGTGAAAACCTCTATCATATGATTTTGATAATCATGCTGCAATGATTTATTCTTTCTGGGTTTGTTGAGTGTCATACAACAATGAATTATCTTTTTTGCATTATTAGTATGAGAGGAGTTCAAAGTCAAGTTATTATACATTTATTTTAATATGAAGTTATTATTATCACTTTTTTATTTTAGCTATCTGCTACCTACAATTTAATGCCGATTCCAAACGGCAGTTCATTTTTGAGAAGCTTACCTTGGTGGGGCAGCGAATAAAAACTTTCAGGTGGTACAGGTCGAGATTTAATCTAGCGACCTCTCGCTTAGTGGTCCAACGCACTTAACCACTGCCACTGCACCCACAAGTTAACTTTTTATTACTTTCGGGCTAGTAACTATACAAAAGTACTTTTTTTGTAAAAATGGTGGTGTTTTCGTTTGGTAATTTCAGATTTTTGTCTTAAATTTGATTTTTCCCGTATCCAATAAAACATTACCTATATAACTTTTTTTTGCACTTTGTAGAAATAAAATTTCGTGTCTGTGTAGCTATAGTCGATGTATCTGTCAAATTTCCAATTCGAAAATTAAAATTATTTTAATATGTTTTATTGTTGTTATATTTTGAATGATTTGAACAATAATTGAGGGAAGCATAAACGGAAGATATATCTTAATTGAAACAATAGTTGCCAAATGGGTACAATAATAAAGAAAAAAGATTCATTCCTTTTATTAGAAATATTAAATTTTTCAAGCGTTTTTTCGAGAATTTTTCGCATGATCGATTTTGAGCAAGTCATTTCTTGTATGTTTAGTTTCTGTCACAGATGAGTAATTATACAGATAGTCGACTCAGCATACGTCTGTTCCTTTGAACCCGCAAAAAATTTTTAAAAATGGAGAAAAAATCCTCTCTCAAATGTTCTCTCTGTGAATACGTGTGAGCCAGCCAAATAAAGTATGGAGGGGTTGATGTGTCAAAAATATGTCATTAGCGCGGGCTGTTTTGCAAGAATTCCAAATGGCAACAAAAAACAGCTGATTATAGCGGATGTGTTGGTGAAGTGCTGCGAAGTATTGAGTTAACGTAGTTCAAGCTTAATTGATATTTTAATGTTTATAAAAAAAAAAATAGTTAGGTATATAATAAATAATGAAGTTGTATAATAAATTCGAATAATTTTTGTGTTTATAAGAAATAGTTCTCAATTTTTTATCTGCCTTAAAATAAACATACTTGGGTTGTTATATTTTTTCCATTTAGGTTATTAGAGTGAGATAAAATGTATTTATTATTTTATTATTGCATGAAAATTACTAAATTAGGAATGTTTGGGTGTAAAATATTTATAGTTAATAGTAATGTTTTTTATTGAACATATGAAAGTTTAATATATTTATAAATATATTCGGAACGTTCGTATGAGACATATGCGACAAAATAACTTTAAATGCATTTTAAAACCCAAAATGTAGACTTGAGTATTCCAATTCCAAGATAACAACGTTATTAAATTTATTTCATCATGTTTAACAAATTTAATAACTTTCTTATCTTTGAATTGGAATAGTAAATAGCAGTGAATTTATGTAATACCATGTTAAATTATTGAAATGGTCAGTTAACTAATCAGGCGTTACTTATTAATTTCATTCATTGAGCTTTTATTTATTTTACCTACAATTTTATTAATTTTACAGAATATTTCATTAATTCACTGCTGAAATATTTATTAAACCTTTCGTTTAAATTATTTGATTTTAATTATTTCACTCGACATTCGATAAGTCAACCACTAAAATTATTTTATTATTAATGACATTTTAAAACTGCTAAATTAGTTTAACTACTGGCAAACAAATTATGATAACCCTTATTTTATGTTTAACTTGCACAACTGCCAAAATATTTACGAAACTGCTTAAAAATGTTTACCCAAAAATATGCTTGTTTGGTAAAACTATTATTTTAGTTTACATAATAATTAAAAACATTC
The DNA here is from genome assembly GCA_963576555.1 of Ferdinandea cuprea. NCBI lineage: Eukaryota > Metazoa > Arthropoda > Insecta > Diptera > Syrphidae > Ferdinandea > Ferdinandea cuprea. The sequence goes on along the minus strand of OY754958.1, from coordinate 82,521,777 downwards.
ACCAAAATGTTATTCTGTTGCAAATTTATTATAAATCGTCGCATGTAATTACGATGTTATCGGACACAGCCCAGTTTTGAATTTTAATATGTCAACATGAGATCTTTTCCAAAATGGATTCTTAGGCGCAGAACTGCTATTGTGTGCGTGAGCTGGCTCAATTTGATTTTCATGTAAAAACATATACGAACACAGTACTGTGCCTTTTTGAAGCAAATAAAAAACGATAGACGGGAGAGCCAAAAATCCTCTCAGTCGACTATCTGTACAATTACTCATCTGTGGTTTCTGTAGTGTAAGTTGCATCCGAATGAATGTTAGTTTGCATTTTTAGTTATTCACAGGCAATCAAACGAATTCATTTACTAGCTATTTTTGTAAAATACATTTTGTTATGACGATGAGTTATTTTATCTGATAAATTGGGTCATATAAACGGCTGACTTATTTTAGGTTTCTTGGTATTTCAGATTGCACTACATTCGACTTCGGCACGGATTCGACCGAAGGTGATAAAAAAGCCGAAGTTCAGGTTCAGGGGCTTATGGGCTGGAAAAAAAATCATAATCATAAAATTCATTGGGTTTTAAACCAAATGGTATTAAAAAATGATTAGGCTTGTAAAGCAATTAAGGATCAATTATACATATATTTAACTGAAAAGATTTTTGGATCTCTCGCCCTCTCGTTTTTATTGGCTTTAAAAAGGCTTGGAACTGTACCTGTTTAAGTTTTTGCATGCAATTCACATTAATGGGCTAGTTATATCTATCATTGAAATGCATCAGGGGAATAGTTGTTTCATTTTTTTGACAAGTCAGTTATAAGAATTATTGAAAAATGTGGAATGCCATTGGTATAGGTTTTAAGGTTAGAGTTGGTCATTGAAAGTAAAACTGACAGATGAGAATAGAAAGAGAATCAGATGAACGATTGTGTTCCAAATTGTAGAAATACATATCAGCTGTTCATTTAAATTGATTTCAATCTGTGAAATAATAAAAATGGATTTAAAGAAATGTTTAAATCATAGTTAAGTAATTTTGTTTGTAGAAAAATTATTTAAGTGTTTAACTTTATTTTGATACCGCTTAAAGCCAATATTATTTGGTTAGTCGTTTTAAAATACGAAAACAAAATTTTCGATGCTATAACTAGCTATCATTGAAATGCATCATTCGAACAAATCAGTGGAACAGATATTTAATTTTTTTGACAAGTCAGTTATAGCAATCATTGAAATATTCTGTTAGTGGAAGGCCACTAGTACAGGTTTTAAGGTTAGAGTCGATCATTAAAGGCAAAACTGACAGCTGAGAATAGAAAAAAACCGAACACATCAGTGGAACGATTGTGCTACAAATTGTACAAATTGTATCAGCTGTTCATTGAAATCGATTTCTGGGCTTCAACCAAAATATTTTTGCCAATCAACAGAACCCTCAGCGTTTCACATGTATTCAGCGATAGGAAATTTAAGAGAAGATTTTGCGAATTTTAGAATATCGTTTTCTAAAAGTGTTCTTAATTTAGGCCTAATGTTGGAGTCAACAAAGCGGAAAATCTCGCAGCTGTTAAGCAATATGGGTAATAAATGGACTAAACAAGTAACGTCTTAATTTTGACCGGTTAAGAATTTTGTATGGCCTATAGTTATATTCTTCTCCGTTTATAGTTGTAGCGTGATTTATCCTGGCTAAAGCATAATTGAGAAATATTCCCAAAATTCGAGACTTCGTAAGGTATTCTATGGATGACCGGCATTATGTTCCTGGCAGAAATGTAGGTGGAGGTGCTTCTAAATACAGAGTGTATTAGACTTCGCTGGACTCAATGATAGATTGCGTTTAATGGCCCACTGTTGTATGATCTCTAGATCTTCGTTAATCATATCAATGGAATTACTAATCATATTCAGCGGCCAGCACAGATATAATTGGACCTCGTTTAGCAAACATATGGGCAGTAAAATTCTTAACAAGTTATGGGAAATCGTTCACATAAAGTGAAAATAATATGGGCACAACGATCGAACCCTGCGGAACTCCAGTGGGAACCTTAAGAAACGAAGACATTTGGTTTCGTTGCGTATTGCCCGTTAAGTATGACCGCACATTAGTAATTATATAGAAAGTGGGCTTTCATACCATCGGCCCCCTTATATGAGCAAACAAATTTTAAAAATGGCGGCAGAATTCTCTCTTAGATTTCGTATCTGTAAATAAGTGTAAACCCCAGACGATGCTATTGACTGCCAAATATATGGTATTTGCAGTTGTGCCTTACATTAATGATACCTACATGACAGTTTTTCCAAAATAGTTGCGTGGCGTGCAAATGCTATTATGTACACTTATATACAGACGCAATTCTACGTATTTTTGTATGTGAGACCAAAAAATTCTATCATCGACAAGTATTGGGACCAGGTAACCTGCCACCTAGCTCACAGTGTATGAAACAATAAAGTGTCTACAGTCCTGTCAGTTGCTGTCAATTTGTAATGAATTTTGTAGATTTTTTAAACTTTCTGAATTAAAATTCAAATTGTTAAAAAACTATTGTGAGTTTTCAAAAATTAATTAGTAGACAACAAATAGCAAATACGTAAGTTCTTTTGACGAAAAGAAATTTATAATAAATCAACCAGTACCGACTATAATTTGTTCAATTTGTAATATGCGAAAAAATTATAGTTTAACATTTATTTGTTTACGTTAATAAATGTATTCCTTTGTACATTTATTGGTTTTTATAGTTGGAATCCAACGCCAGCCTTACATGAGCCCACACATTTCCATTCGCTCGGATCTAATGCCAGATGCTTCAGTTCATGAAGTTCAACTTCTTGAACAGAGTAGCCAATAATTTTGTCTTTGTGGGACTAAGTAGTGCCAATGGAGTATACCCGACCAGCATCCACCAAATTTTCGCCTTCTCGCAATGGTCGAACAGTGTCCTTAAAATATGTTACAATTTTGCCCATATAAATTTTTAAAATTGTTGCTCCATCATCAAGAATTCAAACGTAAAACATCGAAATATACAAAAATTATGCTACACAAACGTGGTTTTTTTACATATTTCAAATTTCGTTTAAGCCGAAGCCTATTTGAAATGTTCACTTCTTTTACTATTTTTATACACTTAAACATTTTCCAAAGACATTCCGTAAAAAAAATTACCACCCTTCATTTAGAATTGTATTTAAAATGGGAATTTCTTTTACTACCGATTATTTGTTTCCATATGCAAAATACATTTTTCATTTACGATGCACATTGCCATATCTAATTAGTAAAATCATTGATAAACCCAAAAGAAACGAACCATTTTTATATTCGAATGAAATAAAAATATAGCTTTTATTTACATTACTAAGTATAACTTATATTTAAATAATAGAAGAAGAATCGCAGTCAAAGTGAGTTTGTACATATAAGGTATAATAAAACAAAAATCAGTAAGTAATCAGTAGTAAGTTTGTACATATAAAGTAAAATAAAAATAAAAATAAAATCAGTCCACACAAATATAACAATAGCTCGAAGTATCTGTTAAAATTGTTATGCGACATTTACATCAAAAGCTAAACCGAGATTATAGGCAAAAGATTAACAATGAATCCACAAAAAAAAAAGTGGATTAACATCGGGGTTTTCTCACAACCCGCTCTCAAATTTGCGATCAAATCCTGCTAAATCCAGAGATTTACCATAATCAATTTTTTTTCGGTGAAAACGTGTAAATATTTATTTTTAATATTTTGCCTATATTCTCGGTCAATCTTTTGCTGAAAATGGGGCATTAGCTTAGATTATAAGTTATGGAAATTTCATTCGTTTTTATTACGGATCTGCTGGGGCAACCCAATTTTTGTTTAACTGCTAAATATTAACATTTAAGTTTTGGGCCACTTTATTTTCTATATTTTCTATTTGAAATTGCACTGAGTTTAAATCTGTCGATTATATTATCTTACCAGTTCGGTTAACATAAATTCTGACCTTAGGTTAAGCACCAGCATTGTATAGCCGGCTTAATGTAAAGCTTTCTGAACATGTCCAAAATACAGACGTACATATCGTAACATTAGCCATCTAGTTGTTAACAATTGAACTACAGGCTGACAGTTTTAGCTTAAAAATGTTCATTTTTCCTCCTGCCTTATCCCCCCAAAAACCAACAAGAAAGTGAGTGTATTTTGATTCCAGTAGTCCTCTCTTCCATCCGAGTGAGATAGAAATGACCAAGTACTAGTAAAATAAATAATTACTGTGGATCGATCGTGACCGAGAAACATATTGGTCACTCACGTAAAAGATTAAACAAAAAAAAACGAAAATAAAATCCTATAAAAAAATGTATTCTGCACTCTCTTCTATTGACGGTGCGTCTTCTGCATGCGATTGCAATGTGTGTTAATTTATTTGTACAAAAGATACCTTTCCAAGAATAGTGGATTGTTTTTTTCTTCACGTCGTGCAGTACTATGATATCAGTATCGCAAGAAAAAATCGTCTTTGCTTCTGACTACCGTGAGTGAATTACCAACCGTGTGAGTGGTGATGATGAATGGGTGATGAATATCGCACAGAAAGCAAAGAGGAACGAAATTCTTTTCTGTGTTTAATATTTTAGTTGTTCCCCCGTAACCAATAATCAAATAATTGTTAAAGCACGACCCTGTATGAGCAACTTTTTTTCTTCGCTTTGGGTCGATAGCTAAAGAGTGTAATTTTCCAAAAGTATAAATTCGTTTTTTATTGGCTCTGTAAAAATGACAGACTGTATCGAGACTTTGCTCTCCAGCATGTCCACGAAATTCAATTCAAATGCGACATCGAGAAGCAGCGCTTCCGACGGTGGTGGGGAGGCAGAGGCGCCCATGACTGGAATTTTGGATCTTAACCGAGACAAGACAGCGAAATGGAGGTCCCTGAAAAATAACAGCAATGCGAAAAACTGGCCCGAGAAGTGTTACAAAAAGGTTGTCGCAGGAAAATCCAATATCGGAGGGAGGCAGAATGGCTCAGTCTCTTGCGAAGATGACAAAAGCAGTGCGACGTTGACAATAGGGACAGATTTGTTGATGAAAACAGAAAAAGACAATGATGAAAAAACTCAAGGCCATCAAGTCGCTGAACGGGGTGGTAATCGCGCTGTAGATAGTACTGACGACGGCGAACAACCGAAAGAGAAAGTTGATGGATACGTCGCCAAAGACACGCAACTGGACAGTGAAGACGCAAATTCCTTGGATAGATTTTTACATGTAAGAAACCCAAAATAAAAATATTTTTGCTTTATTTACATAATTTATTTTTTTTTTTATTTAAAAGCCACGTGACTCTAGCGAAGGGTCTGGCCGACGGTTACGTCGATCTCGACCTCCAGAGACAGAGGATTCCTTATCAGAAGCGCACTTGAGTGCGACAACTGATGAAAAGCCGCCAACTAAACGTCGTGGGCGATCGAAAAAAAGTGTTCCACTGGAAAGTGGCGACAAGCCAACTAGCGAATGTGGAGGAGTAGTTGCAGAGAAACGCTTGCAAAGAAAGAGAAAACAGACCAATGACTTGGATATGGATGCATTTAAAATGGAAGATGCGGACGATGCAACAATTGCTGATGATGCATCAGAAAAGGCTAAGAAAACTAGACGGAGTGTCAGGTTGGAGCATCGTAACGAAGTTAAAATTGTAAGTAATTGTTTTTAGAAATATCAAAACAATTTTTTTTTTTTAACAACAAATTATGTGAGCTAATGTGATAGTTAAGCGATATTTGATAGTCAGTACATTAATTTTTTGTCTGTGTTATGTGATTGTTACATTTTTAAAATGATCAATATGTTGGAAATCCACAACAAAAATTGGCCGTCAAGTTCTTTTTTTGTTTAGGTACTTTTACACGGCTACAGTTTTACCAATTTATTAGTAAAATTTGATACCTAAAATTTTATATAATTTTAAGAGTTGAATATATCCTTTTTTTGGTTCGCTGATTTTGTGATAACTTTCTAGGGAAAATATTATAATAAAATATGAATTTTGTTTCCTTTCGTTACCATAAACGATCAACACAGCTGCAGTGGGTGATCATGGTATTAAGGTCACCTTGAAAAAATTTATATTCAGGATGTTAATGGAACCATGCGTTACGACCAGTATATTTATTCAAATCTTAAACCCAAATAAATGAGATTAGACGCATAATAGCAGCGAAACATAAGCAGTAATCGTTTAAAATTCATTCAAAGATTGACAAAACGCTTTCAGGCGCAGTATTTTTTAGGTACAATGATAGGTGTAACATAATATTAATAAATTTTTATTTTTGTTGCAACCTTTTTTAGTTAATTGTTTATTGGGTTTTTCTTGTATTAAAACATATTAAAAAAAAGTCAAATATTTTCAATGGCCGTAATAATTTGATCACCCACTGTACATCGGCATAAACATAGCCAATGTACAGTGGGTGATCTGGTTTTGAAAAAACCATGTACATGTGTACATTTAATTTTATAAGGTAAAATGCAGTCAGTTTTGCGCATAGAACTTTTTGCTTCAGGTAAATTTAAAGCGAATATAAATTCTTTAAAAATATTGAAATACGGTTTTTACTTAAATCTCGGGAAAGAGCTCTGTTTCTGTTGTTTGCGACAATTCGTTGTAACTTGCCACTAGATGTCGTTGCATCAGATCAACTTCTATTATATTAGACCGATCACCATTAAAGTGACATATTTACACAAGTAATATTTCATGGAAAGGGTATTATGCAATATATATGGTCAAATCAAACAGATCAAAAATAAATATGTATTGTTTTGTTCACTTTTCGGACATTTAATTTTCCGTATCAAATATCTATGTAAGCCTTTCTATCTGAGCTATAGGTCCCATACAAATAATCCTTTTTTCATATGTATACATGCATATATATTTTTACATACAGGAGAACTTCAGCCGTGTTTTGCTATTTAATAATCTTCTTAATCTATAAAATCTATAAAAAAAGATCGATCAAATTCGGCCTTTATTTCGCTACGCTCAATGCAGCATCTCTAGTTAGATGGGATAAAATCAGTTAAACGAATCTGGACAAAGTAAAATGTACAAATTTTAACCGCTACATTGCTACAGTCCGGTTTAGCACGGTGTTTGGCTAACTGCCTCGAATTGTGCACTATATGGTAGTGATGTCCCTTTCACTTGTGCGCGCCACCTAAACGCTAGGCATTTGTCTACTACATTGTCCTGCCGGAGAGTCGATGATTCTGCGGGATGGAGCGTTGCTGTTCATTAAGTCTACATCTCTTACTTACTTTTATGTGTCACCTTATATTTAGAATGTTTTAAATGAAAAAGGTGGTTTGCAAAAAAATCGGAAATCAGTCCGAAAAAAAATATTTCGAAAAATGATGCATTGATGAAATTCAAAGAGATTTCTGTATGATGATTTTGAATGAGCCACTGTTGCAATTAGGAATTTTTATAGTTCGTGTTTTTCCATGGTCAATTGTATGTGGTCTGTTCACGAGTTGGCCAGCAATTTATAAACATACCAATACCAAGAGAAATCAAAAACATTGTCCATACCAGCATTAATAAACGAAATATTTAAATTTATAATACATTAAAATAACTGTGCTATATAGGACGCCGATAACAACGGATAAAACCATTTGAACAACTAAAGCAATAAGATGTAACCACGAGCAATTGGTATTAGCAGCTGTTTCTGCTTCCATATGCGTATAAAAACATATATTAAAACAAATAAATGAATGATATTAGACATAGTGGCGTGGTATTTTTAGCAATTTTCCTAAAAGTAATTATTACGAGCATAATGAAAATAATGGCTTACAATTTTTGGCTTGACCCAGGTCCTGTTACGTCGCGATTTTTGTTTGTATTTATTCCTTTTGCTCTATGAGCCTGCAACTGGCTGTAGCCGCTACCAATAAATAAATATATTAGTATCTAATCAGAAAACATCCATTTAAAAAAATTAAGCACAAAAAATGTATTCAAAAGAAAAAAAAAGGATCAAAACTATTTCACGGTGTAGTGTCAGTTTGATGTTTTCCAGTCGAATGTTGTCCTAGCGAATGTAATTTAAAATTTTCTGTTGGTGCATTCAGAGTAAACTATAGATGTGCGTTTGAAATCCTGGGTGGATGTGTTCAAAACAATTATTCAATAAAGGACTCGCCAAGGTATAAAGAAATTTATCGTTTTAAAATGAGGAGTAGAGTTGTTTTGCTGCGTAATAGATTTTCATTTTGGTCAAAACGCAGTAGACCTACTGCTATTTGTGTAAGGTGGTAGCCTTGGTCGGGGTAAGCCGGTAAACTCTGCTGCTTTAAGAAGAAAGAAAGGCTAAAGTCCGCTTGGGCAATCTCTGCTTCCGTAGCTCTTTATTGCAATTTCTTTTTTTTTTCTTTTTCTCTTGTTTTGACTTTTGATACTTTGATTTAATTTTTGATATAATTGCCCATTAATTACTGCCAAATCCGTGACCAAATATTAAGCCCGAGATAATTCCCCATGGCCAAGGAAACAAAACATCATCTGCTTGGGACGATTTTCCCACTCTCCCGAAAACAACAGTAAAGTACTCAAGATTCATATTAATTTCCCCCAAAAATCCAGAAAAATCATTGACTTCAGTGAATGTGTTCCTTTTTCGGAAAGCTGTCGATGCGATAAGCACTGAATTTGATAATGTTTCCCAACAAAGAGACGGTAATCTTCTCATACTTACCAAAAATCAACGTGTTGCTGATCGATTTTTAGCAATAAAAAATCTGTCGAATCTAGTGAAATCAGTGCCAGTGAGTCTACATTTCTACTGAAGGAATCTTTTATGCTCTTTGTTTAATCAACGTAGATGCTAATGAAATTATTTCTGAAATGGGTTCCAATGTGTAACAGAATTGCACAAGTTTACTAAACCTTTCGAAGGCAAACAAAGAACAACCGGTCTAATCTTATTTACATTCGATCGTTTCTAACCAACTGACACAGTTAAAATAGGCTGGTATAATACCAATGTAAGTGAATATATTCCAATCCCAATGAAATGCCGAAACTATCAACTTCATGGACACACGACCAAAATGTGCACAAAGTATCCAGTCTGCGAAACATGCAACATTCCCCCGCATTCCCCGACCCACACCCTTCTTCAGACAGAAATTGCATTAAGTTTATACGGGAGAAAGAAATGATTAAAACAAAGCAATAAAAGCACATTTATAGAGAAAAAATCCAACTTTTTCTAACTTCAAAGTAAACTCTTACTCCCAAACTATTCAGCAATCAAATTTAACTTAACCAGCACCAGCTCATATCAAACCGTATTATCCGAGTTGTTAACATCTAGGCCCTAGGGCAGAAACCGCGATAATACATATATGTATTTGTACAGCAGCCAATGTAGCAGTCCCTTAGAATCACAGCCCTACGAAGAGAACCGCTGTTTCTTGGTGGAATAATCACTAAAAGAATCTTCGGCAAATCAAACAAAAAGCCTGGCATAATTTCAAAAAACACCCAACTGAAACTACCGTAAATCAAACGCGAAATCTGCAAAAGTCGCTAAAAGAGAGGCATTAGTCCAAAGTCAACACCCAAAAGAATAACATTTAGTCTATTACAGGGAACCATGTTCACCGCTCAATTAATATTTTAACAACCCCTACTCAACTTTTGTGCAATCCAACTTTTCGTCAACGACACCAACTTTTCCCCAAATTTCCTTGATGATAGGTATATGGTCCCAGGAAAAGCAACTTTCAATAACAGAATTTCTCCAGCTGCACGCAAAAAAAAAAAATCAATCATGTTGAATTCAATCACTGCGTTAAAGCAGTCACCAGGTAAACTCATGGTTGTGACAGAATCTCACACCCAACGCTAAAAATGCGCTTGATCGCATTATACAACAAAATCTTAATAATGGCATAATCCCTCAAACATGGAAAACCGCAAGTGTTGTACTACTCATAACCAACTTAAATCAGCAACTGAAGTCAACGATAAGATAACAACAACAACTGCGGCAAGCTGTATAAATTTCTTAACGAAATCTTAAAGTCTACATTCAAAGTAACATCTTTGAACAATAATGTGTTGAAAGTCAATGTTAGCGACCCCGACAGCTAGTGCTAGAAAATCCAATGGTACACTTACGAAAGTAGTTTCCAGAGAACTTCATTCTTTGTGCTGCAAAGACGACGTTTTGCAAGACCTTACATCCAAAGGCTTCAAAATTATCGACGCAGTTAATCTACTATAAAACTATAAAAAGAAAAACTTTTGGACATCTGCCCAATTTGCATGAATCGTTGTTGCCTACGGCTTACAGCCTTTACTAACACAATATTCTGAACCTTAATGCTTTTCGGTTCCATATCCAAAAGCTTAGTTAATATTAAGCGGTGTTATTTCCTCCAGAGTGGGCGATTATTGTTATCATTGGCGCAAATCGGTCTTCTTAGATTAACGCTTCTATCCACTTAACACGTTTAACTTATGTTAAATTCAGTACTACTAAGATTCTGTCTAGTTTATATAGTTTTATAGAATCACAGTATTCTAATCGAATTGACGTGAGATTTCGCAGCAAGCTTATCTTTCAACATAGTCTTCAGTTTTGTCCAAAGATCTGTGGATTTATCAGCGTATAATGTATTTGGGTATGCGCCCATAACCTAATGAATAAGCACGTTGGGTTTTCTGCACAGACTTTTGGAAATTCTGTCTGAATTAAATATTAGTTATGTTACATTATATCAGGGTATTGTATTGTTTTTTTTATATAATTACAAAACTGTACTAGCCATTTGTTGATAAGCTCCAACTGGCTATCAATAGCGTAATTGAGTAGACATAGGCGTGGAGTATTTTTCTCAATTATACTAATTTTCGCACTTAAAAATACAAATACTCTACTAATTTATGTATATTCAGTACAAATGATAAATAAGGTGTATATAGGGTGTTACCGACTTAATGTTCAATGCGTTGGGATAGGATTCGTGGACATATTCTAATGAAAAAAATGTTCTTGAGTACCAGTACAATACGCAGTATCTACTTCTACTTCCTTCTTCTGGCAGTCTGGTGACCTAGGGTGGTTTCGGCTAACTCTTTGATAATATCGCGATATTGGTACCAGTTATTATTTGCGTCTTCGATAGGTGAATTTTCAGTGCAGAGTTTATCACTCAGTCGTTCTTTATAAGGTATATAAGTGGATTTTAGTTTCGTGCCACGCATCGATTTACTTGACGCTTTCACCATCTGAAAATCGCCAGGTTGCTATATGAATTCTTAATGGTGGAGACCTAGTGCTACTTATCAGTTAGTCGGCAGCCGTTATCTTTTGTCGTATCGTGAAAGCTGTGCTTACCAACTAAACCGACAAAGACGTTTTCCTTTCCGACTTTATCATTGAAGTCCGCGGGCAAAATTTTGAGATCGTACTCCGGACAGGCTCCATAGTTTGCCATGAGGAGTTCATACAATTTCTCCCCGCGATCACTTATCGGCTTGAAGTCAAACCCTTTTGACCTTAGCCAATTACCCACGATGAATCCGCATCATTCTGATCCTATCCATCCCATTCAGCTACACTCTCTTAAGAACGTTGACGTTACGGGTCTGAGAAAAATTAGTATCGGAGGCTATCCCTGTCTCCCTCATTACTTTAGACATGGCCACAATGTTGTACCTACCATGTAATTTTTTTTTTAAATGTTCGTATCTAGTTATATATCTTGCGTGCACAAGAGGACCACTTAGTTACTAAAGCCAATTTTATCCTAGACTGTAGCGCCATTAACCGTACACACTTCTAAAAATCAAGTCTTTAGTAGTCTTTGGCCGAATCTCAGTGTCTTCGTCGTTGTAAACTAAGTTTATTGAAACAGTCAAACGCGGCTGGCATATGTGCGCCTGGGGTGAACTGTGCTAGCTGTTTTTTTTCAGAAGGGAACATTTTTTATCCAAAATTAAGTTAAATAAGTTTTATTTATTCAGGATTCACATAACTCAGATGAAGAAGTTAAAACGATATTGCTAGAATCGCCCAAATCACCACAGCCTTCAACATTCAACACTGCCCCAGATTTTGTTATAACATCACCAAGTGTCCAACTGCGCAAGTTAGAAGATGAAAAAACCCCTCCAAAAAAACGTGGCCGACGTGCTAAGGCTCATATAAATGCGAAAAAAACAGTTGACCCTGTCAGCGGCGCCAGTCAGTCGGATTCGCCACTTAATTACACCAGCCTGTCATTAAAGAAACAACCACCAACTAAGGAAAGTCCTGAAGTGGCAGTAGTAATCCCTAAACGATCCCAACGTCGTATCAAACCCACGACAAAGATTCTAGAAAATGATGAGCTTCGCTATGAATTTGAGACAAAGAACATTGAACGCATCACGTCTTGTATTGGACACGACAATGATATCGTCTCACATGCATCCGCAAAACCCAACACATCACGTAGTAGTAGCAGGCATCGTGAAAATAAATCGGAAAATAGCAATGAAAGTCAGCCGCATCTTTCAAACGTTGTTAAAAAGAAACTGTTTTCAAAGCCCGATAACGTTATAGAAGGGCCGAAGTTCGAAAAGAAACCTTGTCCTGATGTCCAGGTATTTCTGAATGAAATAAAAGCAGCTAAATGGCATCACAACAAATCCCCAGAGGATAAGAAACTTAGCAAAAAGCAGCAGCATAAATTGATGAAACAGAAGCAAAAGCACATGGAGCGACTTGGTCTTCGAAGGGCGAACAGCGGCGACGCTTCCGATGAATCGGAGAATTCGTCCGAAGATAATGAGGAGTTTGTTCCATCGAAAAGGATACATGTAGGTAAAACGCATGTGACGTTGCGAGTCAGAGGATCGAAGGAGAGCACTCCACCTGTAAGACGTGCAATACCACATAGAACACTGGCAGCCGGGGCAAAGAAACAGCAACATCAAATTCAATCTGCACCAAAAGACTTTGAAAATGTAACAGGAAAAGTGTCATCAGCAACCGCAATTAAAGTTTCGAGTTGTACGGCCCTCGTTCCAAATCCTTTTAGCAAGGATGTCACAAGGGATTTGATCTGCTTCTGCCACAGACCCTCGCAATACTATACACGAAAAACGCCCGAAACAGCGTTTTGTTGTGCTATTGATCACATCGAGGAACAAAAAGTCGGTTGTTGTAATCAGCTTAGTGGAGATCTACTAAATCTACTAAGGCCAAGTTCAAGAGTTGGTTACATGATCCTCTGTGACGATCATAAAAAGCGGTTTAGAGCTCACAATTGTTGTGCTGGTTGTGGAATCTTTTGTACTCAGGTAAGTTACTTTACAAAATTTGTCATTGTCGAAATTTAAAAAAAAAATTCTTAATTTAGGGCAAATTTAGTTTCTGTAAACAGCAACACTTTTTTCATCAGGAGTGCGCACAAAAGTTTATTTTAAACAGTCCGTATGATCCCACAACGCCTGGCGATTATACTAGTCCGACATTGGTATTGAAGTGTCCACATTGTGGTAATGATACTCCAGAGAGAACATCAACAGTGACCATGAAATGCCAGTCCTTGCCAGTATTTCTCCCTAGTCAAAAGGCAATTCTGTAAGTAAATAGAGTAGATATAAATAGATATTAATTATATGTTTTAGGAAACCCGCGAAAATGGGCTTACCAGTTTTACAAATCCCAATTACAACAAATAACAACAATAACAATAGTAAACGAAACAAGAACGATGGCAATGGCAAAAAGTCATTGTCACTGGAAACACTAATACCAGAATCTGTTATGAATGTGGTTGGTCGAACAAACGGCGGTAGGCGAACCAACTCTGAATTCTCTCCAAAAGACATGTACTATGCTGTGAAGAATGATGATCTCGAAAGGGTGGCGGAAATACTTGGTGAGTATGACGTCTATGAGATTTTTTTTCCCGAGGGTATGTGGAGATCTTCCATGAGACACTATGAAGGACGGCCACGCGTGCTCATAAAAGTGTGAGATTCTTACTCACTCACTAAAAAATATTCATACTACAACTAAGCTCATGTCTATCAAGCAGATTCGTTGTTAATTTCGGTTTGGTGATCCGGTATTAATCGGCGTTCATCAAAAATCGGATGCAATCGCTTCAAAATAAGATTTTTGAATCGACGATATTGGTCTTATTGGGCGATAAGATTTTTTGTCATTTGGAGGTCTCCTGGCTTTTTTTTTTGTCGGAGGTTGCTACTATCCGATGAAGCGCTCAGACACAACTACACATTCATTGTACTACCATTTAGACACCTTACATGAATGTACTTAGTTTTCCCGTCTTTCGAAGCAAAATGAGAAGGAGGTTTAGTGAAGAAGAGCTTAGATATTCGGCACTCACCACGTCAGCCCCGAAAATCCGCCGGGGGCCGAAGTTTGGTCTGTCTACATCTACCGCAATCGCGCCACCGAATCTTGTGTTCACGAGAAACCCAAGAATCAATGGAAGACATGAATAAAGATGTAGACAGACCCAAAACACGTTCGGTTCCTTCTGAACCTTGCCTAGCAAGCTCATCCGAGATCTCATTTCCCTGGATGCCAGTGTGACCTGGGACCCGGACAAGATTCACTGTGTTCAGTCTTCCGATCAAATTGAGAGAAAGCTTGAGTTCTTACACTAACTAGGACGAGGTAAGAGGGTTTAGCAGCGCTTTTAATGTAGCTTGGCTACCACTGCAAATGCAAATGCCTCTAGCCCTCCACCTGTTGTTCACAATATAGCGCATATCCATTAGGATGGAAAAAATCTCCGCATGGAAAACAGACGCATGTTTACCCAAGGAGTAGTAAAGTCTTATGTCATCGCGTTCCACAAAGACTCCAGCCCCAGACCCCTGTCCGGTTTTGGAGCCATCCGTGAAAATACGATGGCATTCAGGTTCATGGTTTAGAGTCTGACCGAAGCCATATCGTTACCTGTGGAAAGTTGACGTGGTAGTTTTTTCGCTGAAGGATTTCTGGTGTCATTGGATCGGACAGCATATCCATAAGACAGGGGTTAAAGGATAATACTCGAGCAAGTTCTTCAAAATTCCTGTGCGAATGGTACCAAAATCGTATAAATAAAATGGTATAAAAACGGTCATTTTGACACAAACAAACAAAACAACATACATTATAAGTTTATTTACTTACTATCATCATAGAGTGTTGCAGTTATTGATGTATTTTTTTTTGATTAGTTGCACTTATAAAGGTTATAATTCTATGTTTTATACTCTTGCAAAAATCACTAATGTAAAAAGTCATTAGCCCCAAAACATTCAACATCAGAACTTAACCAGCTAATGCAAGTGTATTTTCATATTAATTCGATTTTATGTGTTAATAATAGTTCAATGACGTCTTTTTTTGCTGTTTTCCATTTTAGGTTCCGGCTATGATGTCACCAGTTGCATGCGAGAATTCCTTGATGGAACTTGCCTTCATTTGGTCGCCCATTCTGGGTCTCTACAAATGGCTTATTTACTATTGTGTAAAGAATTTCCTCAGGATTTTGTAAATATGATCGATCGAGAACTGAGGACGGCTTCAATGTGTGCCGTAATGAGCGAAAAATGTGACATTTTAAATCTATTTATTCAGTGCGGCGCCGATTTAGCTCTTATAGTAAGTACTTTTTTTAACTAAGGTAACAAAATATAACTTTGCATCTATAGGGTCCAGAGGGTAAAACTTGCCTTCATATCGCTGCAAAATTAGGAAACCTGGAAGCCGTACAAATTCTTGTAGAGAGTTTCAAGTGCAGTAGAAGCGTTTCAAGTTTTTGTAAATTCATAAACGCACAAGATGACGGCGGTTGGACTGCAATTGTATGGGCGGCCGAACTGGGACATACTGAAATTGTTAGGTTGTTAACTGGTTTTGGAAAATTGTTGGAAAAGCTGTAAATCCTATTTCTTCCTTTAGTCTCCTTTTAAAGCATGGTGCTGACCCAGATATTTGTGACAATGACAACAACACTGTTTTACACTGGGCTACATTATATAATGGCAGTTTAGACACGATCAATGTTCTACTGCAAGCCGGCAGTGATTGCAATGTTCAAAATGTGGATGGTGATACTCCATTGTAAGACGAGAATGTGAAGTATTTCTTTAATTTCATATGCAGTAGGTATGATGCTTCATTTTTTTTCTTAGACACATTGCATGCCGAAAGTCTACAACCCGTTTGTGCCTTGCTTTAATAGCGAACGGAGCTGATCTCATGATAAAGAACAAGGCCAATGAACTTCCTTACGATTGCATTCCACGTGAGGATAGTGAATGCGCTCGTACAGTTGGTTTCAATATGCAAATGCGATCGTTTGCACCCACTGGACTTCGCAATCGTATTGTTTCAAGTGACATAACTAATGGTCGGGAACAGAAACCTATTCAAGCTGTGAGAAATGAGTACAATATGATCGCTACTGCAGCAAATACAGCTGCCGCATTATTGACATCATCTTCATCTTCAGACGATTCGGATGCAATACTGCTGCCCGACTTCAAATACATAACAAAAACAGTTATTCAACAGAATCCCATACAAATAGACCAGAGGGTCTCACAGATGAGAATTTGCTCATGTAGAGACGGGTAAAATACCACATTAATCATCACAGTTTTTTTTATTAAAATCGCATTACTTTATATTTAGTTGCATATCGGATCAATGTCAATGTACCGTGGCCTCCGTTCAAAATTGGTACACTGCCGAGGGTCGACTGAACTCTGAATTTAATTATGAGGATCCAGCGGTTATTTTTGAGTGCAACGATGTATGTGGGTGTAATAAGGTAAAACTTTAAGACTTATGAAATAATATTCTTTACGAGAAACAAAATTGTTTATTTCGCAGTTGGCTTGCAAGAATCGCATTGTTCAAAATGGAATCAAAGTTTCGCTTCAAATCAGCGAATGTGATGAACAATCAAAAGGATGGGGAGTTCGCCCGCTAGTTAACATACCGAAAGGAACATTTGTAGCTGAATATACCGGCGAGATTCTCACCGACTTCGAAGCAGATCGGCGTACAGACGATAGTTACTTCTTTGATATCGGTCATGATCATTGCATTGATGCTAATTACTATGGTAATGTTAGCCGATTCTTTAATCATTCGTGTGAGCCAAATTTAGTGCCAGTTCGAGTATTTTTTGAACATCAGGATTTCCGTTTTCCAAAAATCGCACTGTTCGCCTGTAAAAATATCCGTATTGGCGAGGAAATGTGGTAAGTACAAGTTTTCTTTCCTAGTTCCGACGAGGTTATAATCAATAAATTAGGTCTCATAACTTTCCCAGTTTTACTGCATCTCTTTTTTCTGCTTGTTGAGTTCGGTAAAGTCTAAAATTTTTTGAAAAGCGGTACAAATGTTCTGCTTAATTTGGTTTTGTTTTCTTTTTTATTTTCAACAATCGTGCACAGTTCCAAATGAATATTAGTTTGACTGTTGTACATTTTTCATTTTGAGTGATTGCTCGCAATGCAATTTATAGTTTTTATATATTACAAAAAGAAAAATCGCCCAAAAAGCAAGAAATACTATAGATAATACAACACCAATACCGGAAGGGTAGTGGTTTGTGGGGTGGCAGAGGAAGGCCCGCCATAGAAAATCTAGCACAAATTTGTTCGTTAGTAACGCGCCTATAGCAATTTGATTAATCAAATAAGAGTTCCATAGGAAAGCATTTATTTTGTTTGTTTATCATATAAATGCTTCGATTAGCTTAATGAACATTCATCGACAACGACAATGTCACAATGGAAGCAAAGCCGAGAAATGCACCTCATGACAAAGTATCGCTTTTACCAATAATGTCAAAAAATAAAAAAAAATCGGTTGAAGCGAGATAACATCCAATTACCGAAGAGAATTCACTCCCCTATCGAACGTTTATTAAATAACAAAAAGAAAAAGCCGTAAGAAAATGATCAATCGCGTGTCTGTCTTGCAAAATAAACAATTATATCAGATTTTTAGTTCTTATTTAACGGACAAACTTTTTGCTTGTTAAGTACGGAAAAGATATTCTGAATTCACCGGTCCTATCTGAGTATGAGAGATGATATTACGACTATAGAGAAGTCCAAAAAACTGTGTCCGCCAATGCTGTCTGTCTGGCACCGCATGGCAAAACGTTTCGACGGATTTGCTTCAAAATTCGTATATAAGGTTTAAGGGGTAACATCTCGCAGAATTTTTTCATTTTTTGCTTTATCGTTTTAGATAACGATACTTCCCATACAATTTTTTGTGCAAATCACTTATCACTTATCAAGGATTTTGGTCTTTTTTTTAATTTGAATACTTGTGATGGGGCCAAAAATATTACATACTTGGTTTTTGCAAAAAAAATATCTCAAAAACTAATAGAGAGAATTCCGAAAATGTTTACTATTTTTTAACGTTGAACGATTCTGCGTACTTCTATTTTTGAAATTATTTTATTTTAATTTTATATTTTATATTTAGATTTTCTTAAATTTAAATTAAATTCGTTTTCTCAAAAACGGCTGTAACGATTTTGATAAATTTGTTTTTTGAACAATTATGTTAAAAGTGTTCAATGTGCGAAATTACATTAAAATCGTAGGTGCCATTTTTGAGAAAATCTAATTTTTCAAAACTTAAATTAAAACTTAAAAACTTAAACTTATTGAAATAAATCATGGGCGATCCACAAACGCATCTCATTTACCGAGAAAGTTTCGTGTGAAGCAGTCGTGCAATTTATTTAATCTAGACTTCAGATATTTTGAAAGTCGAAGGCATACCAGAAGATACATTGCGGATTATATAGCGTATTAGGCGTATTGCGGTCAGCAGCAGCAAATTAGCTCCAAATCAGCGACGGTTTTAAGTAGAGTAAAACTTGGTGTAATGTCTTCAAAGAGACCAAATAATATACGCCCGTTAATTTTACTTACGGAAATGTAAATACGCTACACATTTTTTTTGACTACGTATGAATTCTCTAGCAAAAAGCCCAATATTTCGAAAGCTAAAAATGAAAATTTGTGGGTTGCGATGGCGTAGAGGTTAGTAACCCGGGAGGTTAAATTAAATTCCCAAAATGGAGCAACATTACACGTCACCCTTTAATAAGGAGAAACAAACAATATCCAGTAACCACTACACCACTAAGAGAACGTTTGCCCGGAAGGACACATAATTAATCCTCTAATAGATCCTCTATAAGATGTAACCGCGCGTTTTTGGTGATATAAGCAGGCGTCTCGGCTCGGAAGCAACCTTCCAAATGCGTATACATACCATCACAATACGTATACACGAAATTACTAGATTTGGGATAGTCACAATAGTTTTAGTATATTTTATTTTGTAGTAGAAATAAAGTGCACGACTGCGTCATACGAAATTTTCTCGCTACATGATGTGCATGATCACATACCAAATTAATATATTTAAACCACTTTTGAGGTTTTGAAAAATTGGATTTTATCAAAAACGGCACGTACGATTTTGATGCAATTTCGCACATTGTACACATGCCACATAATTGTTCCAAATACAAAAAAAATCAAAATCGTTAGAGCCGTTTTCGAGAAAACGATTTTAAATTAAATTTAAGAAAATCGTTATATGAACAAAAAATTTAAAAAAAATTATTTCAATAATCAAAGTACAAAGTATAAGTTAAACTTTATAGTATAAAAAAACAAGATTTTTTTTCCAAAAACTGAGTATGCAGTATTTTTGGCCCTATCCCAAGTATCTTTAGTACAAAAAAAGACCGAAACCCTTGAAACCACTTTCGAGAACATTAGTGATAGGTGATTTTCACAAAAAATAAAATTATAATTTTAAAAAATTGGCAGCCTTTATTTACAGTTTAATTATTTAGCTTCAGTGATGTTCTTTGTTATTTAAAAGATTTTATTCTTCTATTTTCAGCTTTGATTATGGTGAAAAATTCTGGACAGTAAAACAACGTTATTTTACATGCAAATGTCTATCACAGACTTGTAAATATAATAACAATATGAAATATTCTTCTCATTCCCAAAAACGACAGCAGTTTGAAAACTATAAACAGTTTGAAGAACTTTCAATACCCAATGGTTCTGATCACTAGGATTACATTTTCTTAATTAATAGTTGAGATTCCGACACACACACTGCCGTGATCGCGATAGCGATAGCGATTACGATTGCCATAGAGATCACTATTGCCATAGCGATTAACAGCGATTTATTTCACAAAAAAAGTAACTTATTATATTAAAAACTAACAAATTAAAATGTCAGCGATAGGGATGTCAGGGATTTTTGAAAAAAATTCCGTTGAGACATCGGAGTATCGTAGAATGATTGATTTTTTTTGACAAAAAGTCCTTGTTATCCAAAAAAAACAACACATTATACATACATTTTAAATGAAACTCTTAATATATATATTCCAACACTACTCCCAATTTAATTAACCAAATTAATCTATTCTTACATTTTTATATCCCACATTATCTAAATCATATCATATAATATTGTTAAAATTTTCACACACATGTAGAAAATCGCAACAATCGCTGAAATATATATCGCACTCGGTGTGTGTGAACAGATATGAATAGACGTGTTTCTTCAGATGTGGAAACCTTTACAGTCTGCTTAGAAAATTTCAATCAATTACAATAACATACATGGAATTGAAATATAGTAGAAAAAAAAGTATCGTATATTTTGATATTTTGTAAACTCTGAAGGGGATATTCTGTACTCGCGTCGATGATCTGCATGGAATACAATCAGGTGGTTTGGGCTATTTTTAGGTAAGGTGCACTTCAACAGAATTAAGGGTATACAAAACTTTTTCGAAAATTATTTCAAATTTGAAATTTTGTTGAACATATTTTATTTTAAGATGATAAGGTACAATTCGTGTATTCAAATATTTATTGTAAAGTTTAAATTTTTATTCATTTACTTAGGATTTGACTTCTTATTAGTAATTATTAATGCTTATTTTTTTAGGAGCGTATGTGATTAATTTTCTATTTATTTTGATAATTTACTGAGTAAATTGTTTTTTTTTTAGCAACAATTTTTAAAGTTTCTGTTTCAAATAAAAGCAGAATTAAAGTAATATATTTTCACGATAGAAAGATTTATGTTCATCGGAATATAATATAACTGATAAGTATATACATGAACTTTAACTTGATCTGGGCTAAGCTCCTAAGGGAGGTTCAGAATTAATACATTATTTCAAAAAGAAACTTATTCCATTGTCGGTTTAATTTGTCTTCACACGGCCAATTCACAATCATAAATAATATCATGTCAACATATTTGTTTCTATGTAGATTTGATTTCATAGAGAAGGAGACCTAAGTCCCACTGTTCCCTGTCTTATCGAGATTTTTAATCTTTTTTGCCTTTAATCAACCCGTGGGAAATCATTTAAATGTTATATAAGTTTCTAGGCTCACCTGGATTTTAAAATTATTTTTCGTTCTTTGTTTCACGATTAGTTGTTTGAAATCAGAAACTGGTCAATGGACCTGGGTACACGAGATGAATTCCTCTGGATGAAAACCGTTTTTTTAGAAGAGAAGTGTTCGGTGTGAAAAGCAGTAAAATATTTTCCCAAGTTTAGGAAGAACGAAGTGGAAAACTAATACATATACAACTTTCTACATGTTGAGATCTGAAAAATGACAAGCACAATGAAAAGAGGTTTGTGTACGCTTGAAGTAAAAGTGTTTTCCCCCGGAGGAATTCATTTCGTGTACGAGATGCAAACCCAATGTCATTTTCATTAAGAGATGCTTTTAAATAACACAATCTTTATAAACAAGAACATACACATAAATTGTCCCTTGCTACTTTCTGATTGATCATGTCACGTATCTTCACAGAAAACAATCCCTGGCAAAGTATTGATATTTAATTTTAATTGTTTGTATGTTAATACACATGGCTAGGTTACAAAGCTACATCAAATAAATCAAAAAGTTAGCTGGTCTTATATTTAAGAAATCAACGTCCTGAAAGAGGAATTGGTCTCATTTTATTGGCCGCGACTGTATCTACTTCAAATACTATAACTATCATAGCTACAAGAACCATTTTTTATATTTTAAAAAAGAGTCTGGCTTAGCACTTCCTTAATTTTGTGTAGTAGTAAACGCCGGTCCCTTATTATGTTTTTCATATATATATTCGTTTATATTATTTCGATCTGTAGGTTAGTAACAAAAAACAAAGACCACATTTCGTAGTGTAACAGTTCTGCCTGATAAATGACAAAATCTAATATATTTTCAGTGCACCTTGCACCTAACCCATAATAAGTAAACTTTACCCAAGTTAGTATATTCAATTTTAGAAATTTATGTAGTAAGATACTGAATTAGGTTTTTTTGTACACTTTGGTTTGGTATACAAACGGAAGCAGACTGTTTTTAAAATCGAATTACAATATTTAAAGACCAAATATAATTTGTTGTTGTCTATGTTTTTTTTTATATAGAAAAACTAGATACAATTAAATCTTAAAATAATTTTTTTCTTTAATATAAATATCACACATCACATACATTTTGTAGGTAGTTCAGCATAATGTTGCGCATTTGCTCTGCCTATACGTAATACAAATCACTGATTGACTGAATTAGACTCCGCCTTTAAATTTTAAGAGGAAAAGGTCTTCAATAACAGCAAAAATTAATGCTATTTGTAAACCGAAGTGCCTATTGTCGTAAGAGAATGCTTCTATTAATGTAGTGTAATAGGTAACATTCAATTATCATAGTTTAGGGTTAATATTATATACATACATAGCTGTGCTTTATTTTTATGTTATGGTATCTCGTATGCTTTCAGTCATCACAATGTTGTTTTTTTTGCCTTTAAATGTAACACCATGTTTGTTTGTTTGTTTGTTTTCATACAAGATGTAAAATAAAAATCTGGTAAAAATAGTCTCCAAAAAGTAGAGATAAATTGTATTCTATAATCGTGTAAATATATATTATATGTTTATCTTAACCTTTAAAACATGTATAAGTACTTTTATTATATATATATATAAATATATAACTTATAGCGGAGTATTTAACAAAATACTATAACCGAATATTTTGTTGTGTATGCATTAAGTAAACAGACAAAGATATCCTTTTTTAAATAATAACTAAGTGTAGAATATAAAAATTAAAATTTGACACAAGTACCTAACAGCAGTTAAAATATAAAACCATATATGTTTTTCTTCCTATATTACTTCTTCTTACTATTGATTAAGAAAAACTAAAGAATAGACTTTAGATAGATTTACGTGAATATATCATATTTCGGCAATATTTTGTTAATTTTTAATTTTTGTTTGTTTAAATTTTTTCTTTTGTTGTATTACAAATTTAGTATACATTTATGTAATTAAAAAAAATAAAGAAAGAGTATGGATATTAAGTTCTATTTACTGATAATTTACTGAAAATTCGGTTCTCAATGACTCCGAAATACCCGATTCCTAAAACGGACGCAGCTAAAAATTTGGAACATTAGACATGAGATACAGATGGTGGTTTAATCGAAACATTCCCCTCTGCCTGCAAATAGGATTTTGCCAAAGTAAGTCAAATGAAAATTATTCTCTGTTGACAAAGAGAGGTTTCCGCGATTTTGTGTATTAAGTTCTTCGCAGGCTGATTTGTTTTGTTTAATTTAAATTAAGGAAAATAAATATCGAAAGAAAATAAAAACTTAATGCTTTAAATTGCGACAAAAAAAATAAACGCAGTGTGTTAGGTAGGTAGGTAGGTTGGTGGATGCCCCTGTGACTTCACAAAAGATGCCTGCGCCTGTGCCGATATCCGTTTTGGAACAGTCGGTGTAGATGACAATCTCTTTATTTTCCATAACTATATTCTCAAACCTTTCACTTCTTTCCAATATTCTGGTATTGA
The DNA here is from genome assembly GCA_963576555.1 of Ferdinandea cuprea. Lineage (NCBI taxonomy): Eukaryota > Metazoa > Arthropoda > Insecta > Diptera > Syrphidae > Ferdinandea > Ferdinandea cuprea. The sequence goes on along the minus strand of OY754958.1, from coordinate 82,497,757 downwards.
ATCCCCTGTCGAGGGTGAATAGTCTGTTGTTGATGTGCTTGCGGAAGCGCACCTCAGAGGCGTGTCCGCAAGATCTTCGGGACCAAAGTCTCCCTTTGGACTTTGGTGAGGTTGGAGAGAAGATATTTCTTTTCCAAGGCCTTCCACCAAACAACTGGGCCGTATGTCAGGATGGGTCTTACAACCGTTGTTATACAGCCAATGTACCATGTGTGGTTTAAGGCCCCACTTGCTGCCGAATGTTCTGCGACAGGGATAAAAAGCCACGTATACCCGTTTAACGCGGTTCTCTACATTCTTTCTCCAGTTAAGTTTGAAGTCTAAAATAAAGCCCATGTAAGTTAGCACACACGCCTCGCAACAGGGGTTGTAGTTGCATTACACGCGCTACACCAAGGTCAGCTGCACGGAAATATCATATAAGTTAGCACACACGCCTCGCAACAGGAATCGTAGTTGCATTGAACTCGCTTCACCAAGGTCAGCTGCACTCAAATATCATATAAGTTAGCACACACGCCCCGCAACAGGAGTCGTAGTTGCATTGCACTCGCTTCATCAAGGTCAGCTGCACTCAAATACCATAATATGAGATGCACAGTTGAGCTAATAATTGCAATATGCGCAATCATATTTTTGTAATATTAAGCGACGCGCATGTCAGCAAATAATCACAACATGCGCAATTATAATTTTGTATTAAGTTAGATTTTAGACTTGGGGAAAAATAAAGTCAGTTTGAAAACAGAACTCGGACAATCGTCTCTTATTATCTTGTATCTTGCTAAACTGGACATTTTTAGATTATTCCCTCCCATTTTTGGTGACTTGAATGTTGGAATGATCCTTTTCCTAGGAAACAGCAGGACTTCTGTCTTGAATGGGTTGCCTCCCAGCCCTCGGTCTGCGACGCAATCGACAATGTAGCTTAATCGCACACTCAGGATTGAGGGGAATATGCCTGGGACCAGGATTGCTACGTCGTTCGCATATGAATTCACGATGAAGTAGTTTTAGAAGCTCATCCATTACCAGCGGGGAAAGAAGAGCTCCTTGTGGTGTTCCCCTACTGATTTTCCGTCAAATTCATATTTCTCTTAGGTAACTCTTAATCTTACGTGCGGTTAGCACGATCCCGATCCAGTCGCAAAGATTGCTATCCAGATGAGCATTTCTAAGGCTGTGCATGATTGCATCTGCTTTGATGTTATTAAATGCTCTTTCTATGTCTAGCAAGGCACACAAAGTATACTCCTTCTGTTCTAAGGATTTTTCTACCACTGATACTACATTATGCAGTGCAGTGTCAACGGATCTACTTTTCATGTACGCGTGCTGTGATTTTGAGGTAATTATCTCCAATCACATCTCTGACATGTCTGTCAATTAGCCTCTCCAACGTCTTTAACAAGAACGAGAATAAGCTTATCGGTCTGTTAGTACTTTGCTGTAGTGTGGCTTGCTTTCCCTGCCTTCGGAATGAAGATCACACGAACTTCTATCCACGCTTTGGGAACATAGCATAGCCTTAGACAAACGTTGTAAATGATCCTCAGCCATGGGATGACAATTTCCTCTGCTTTTTGGATCATTATTGGTCGTATATTGTCCATCCCTGGTACTTTAAGGGGAGCGAAGTAGTTGATCGCCCAAGCAAATCTCTGCGTTACTGTATCTTAATCCGCGTGGACCTCCGAGCATCCTGGGAAGTGAGTCTCCGTTAGTGTCTCTAGCGTTTCTTCGTGAGTCGGTCTACTGACGCCGAATTTCTAAGCAAGGATACCGGCATTGGTACCTTGGATAGGACTTTACTGAGCTCGACGCTTCTGTTGTTGTCTCGATCGATTCGCAGAAACTTCTTCACGAGTTCTTTTTAGCGTATCTGATATCTTTTTATACCCTATCCTAAGAGTATATTAATTTTGACACATAGTTTGTAACACCCCTTAATATTCGCCGTAGACCCATAAAAGTATATATATTTATGATCAGGACCATCTTGCCGAATTGGCAGCAATAAATAGAGGAAACGCCCATCCTGGAGAAACTCCAAGATCGCGGAGCTCATCAAAATCTCAAGATCTAGATGGAATATTGGAAAAGTGGGGCTCATCGACCTACAAGGAGAGCGTAAGAATCAATAATAGAATAAAACATAAGGAAAGGCTACAGTCCGCTTGGTGCGCACAGTACGATACCCTATCCATAGCCCTATATGCCCCAAAGGAAAAAGCATTAAGAAGGTGATAAATAAAGGGTGATCCATTTCGAGGTTCCCTACTTTTTTAAAGAAAAAACACAGAAAATTAAAATTGAATGGAGAATGTTTATTATCATTTGAAAGAACATTCTTTGGCATTTATTTTTTGAAGATTATGTCTATCAAATGTTGGCCTTTGCTACGTCGCAGATGGTCCATCCGTTGAGTCCAATTTTCGATCACTCGTTCGAGCATTTCGACTGGTAACTGGCGAATGACACGCGTGATGTTTTCCTCCAAGGCCTGAATCGAAGCGGGTTTGTCGGCATAAGCTTTTGACTTTATATATCCCCACAGGAAAAAGTCTAACGGTGTGATATCACACGATCTTGGTGGGCAATCGACCGGCCCAAAACGTGAAATTATGTGCTCACCGAAATGTTCTCCCAATAAGTCCATTGATGAAGTGGCGCCGTCTTGCTGAAACCAAATGTCGCCGAGATCAAGAGCTTCAATTTCAGGCATCAAATAGTCGGTTATTATGGCACGATAACGGTCGCCATTGACTGTTACGTTCGCACCGGCATAATTTTTAAAGAAATATGGACCGATGATTCCACCGGCCCACAAACCACACCAAACCGTTGTTTTTTCTGGATGAAGTGGCAGTTCTTCAATCTCTTCAGGTTGCTCTTCGTCCCAAATGCGGCAATTTTAATTGTTTACATACCCATTGAGCCAGAAATGGGCCTCATCGCTAAACAAAATTTGCGTCGAAAACGTCGGATCTTCTTGGAACTTTTCAAGAGCCCATAGAGCCAAGCGATGTCGCTTGGGAAGGTCGAGCGGCTTCAGTTGTTGCACAAGCTGTATTTTGTACGCTTTCAATTTAAGATCTTGACGTAAAATGCGCCTAGTCGTTCCATATGTCAATCCGAGTTGCTGCGAACGGCGCCGAATCGACTCTCTACGGTCTTCGTGTACACTCTCAGCTACGGCCGCTATATTTTCTTCACAGCGTGCTGGACGTGGTCTATTCGATCGAATATTATCCAATAATGAATGCTGGGTCTCAAAATGGGTGATGGTGTTGCGAATAGTACGCTCAGTAGGCCGATTATGTTGACCATAAGTTGAGCGAAGTGTACATTCCTCATAGAACGTGAATTTTCATAATAAAGTTGAACAATTTGTAAACGTTGTTCACGCGTAAGTCTTTCTGTTATGAAATGCCAAACAATACTAAACAAAAATAACATGACAGCATGACACGACTCACATGTGATCTGTCAAAAAAGGCTATTGAAAAAAGTATCTCTACTTGGATCACCCGTTATTATTTTATTTCATTCTATGAAATTTATAAAAAAAAATATTTTTTGAAAAAACGCCCGCAAAAAGTGGGCGTGGCCATAAACTTTGTATGGGCGATATATTGGAAAAAATATTTGCTAAACATCTTGTTAAACATTTTTTTCCAGTTTCTATGAAAATGTTCGCTGAAAACAGCATTTTAGTGAAAAAAAGCCCACAAAAATGGGCGTGGCAAAAAAATGTATATGACAGACTTATAAAGGAGGGCAGAGCCTACATATCTTGTGAAGGTTCTAACACTCTATCTCTCTTAACTTTAGCCTAAAAACGGTTTTTTCTAACTTGTGGGCGTGGCAGTGGGTGGATTTAAAAACTTTTAACCATTTCAGGACCCTAGGGAGTATAGGCTCTAAATTTCAGCTTCCTAGTATAAATTTAAAGGCCTCAAAAGTTGATACGGACGGACGGACGAACACTGCTAAATAGTCTTAGGATTTTGTCCTGATCATAAATATATATACATTTATGGGTCTACGACGAATATTAAGGGGTGTTACAAATTATGTGTCAAAATTAATATATCCTTAGGATAGGGTATAAAAAAATCAAGATTAAAACACTGTGATGTTGTGAAAATTTTATTATGAGCATCGAAAATGAAATATTTTCAAGTAAGTGTTAGTAATTCTTTAAAAAAATTCTTCATTTTGTTTTTTGCCATTATAATACTTTTTATGAAAGTCTATAAATTCTGCACAGGTGTATTGTCTTAGCTTTGAAATGCCCGCAATTCTCAAAAAATAAAAAGGTATCTTTCATAATAATCTAAATCAGTCTGGCTTGGTATGTTACTACTAACAATGGAAAGAGAAATTTCAATATTATTTTCGTGCTACACCTTGTACACATGCGACCTTTTCGAAATTATTTCTGTAAATGATATGGCGTTGACAGTTAAGTTAATTCCAAAGTTGTGCTCTTTCGAGCATAATAAATGCAGAAAAGAATGTAGATTAAATTTATATAAAAAAATGAATTTGACAAAAACTGTGAGATGTGTCCTTTTCGAAATTGTAATTTAATTGTACACTCATGCATCTTTGATTAAGGATAGTTTAGCTTCATATTTACAGTCAGTCATCTTTCTTTTAATTCATTCCATTTTCAAAATATTTATAATAAATTAAGCTGGCCGGGCAAGCGTCCGTTCAATTTTTAATTACAACCAATTTCATTGAAAGAATTAAAAAAAATATATGAACTTGATTTAAAGATTATTGAAGCAAGAGAAAACACTCACATGATATAAATTATGTTGTGAATGAGTAAAGACGACTGTAGGGATCCTATCGGATCCAGATTTCCTTTGTTGGGACTCAACCAACATATGTTGTGAATATAAGTCTTAACAAAATACATCGAACAGCATATAAATGCTGTTAGTCGGTTCCTATACAGTTCGTTCAAAATACTACTCAAATTTAAGAATGAGAGCAAAAAAAAATTATTAGTGGATAATTTTGCGATATTTTTATTAATTTATATGCAAACTTTTGAAAATATAATAAATATTGGGGCCTCTTTGAGGTCCATTTGTTCAAAGTTAGGGCCACTTTTCGGTGAAAGTGTTATTCCATCACGTCTTTGTCCGAAATTGAAAAATTATGTAAAAAAAGACAATAATACATTTTGCCACCATTTTCTTATTAAAACTTATCCGAAAAACGAAATCTAATTTGTCTCCGTCATTGCTGTGCTTGTTGATATGTATATCGTAATCGGAATTACTCAGTCATCAAAATCGGAAAATAGGTCGATGTACAGCTCGTAGAGTTCATCGTTAAATCGTCTCCCCAGTACCCGTCAACGCATAAGGGACAACATTTTTCTCTTAAAACTACCAAAAATATCTTCATCCACTTTAGAAAGCGTCCATACTTCGGATTCATAGAGCCGGAGAAAGATTGTTGGGGTTTTATAAATAGCTTCCTTAGTTGTTCGGTAGAGGGCCATAGAACATAGTTGCCTTCTCGGCCCAAAGACAACAGCTATTGACCAGAGTTATTATAAGTTCGATTTCGAGATGTCGTTTTGTGTTGTGAAATCTATAAAAAGGTCGTACCTATCGATCTGTACTCCTTGAGTTTTTTTCAGTACCTGCCGTGGCCCAGAACCGCACTGATATGGTTAAATCAGATCCTTGACAAAGGGTTTCATGCGCTGGTAATACCAGATCTTATATGCGAAGTGTAGGGGAGTTATACCTCTATAGTTGGTGCACTTTAGAGGGCCTTTTTTATCAGACACCCTTTTTCCGACCAGATCTTGGTAATGATTTGGTGTATGCTCTTTATCGAGTCATCTCCTGTTAGGCCAGTAGCATACATGAGTTCAGTTTGATATTGCTCAGATTTTTTTTGTTTGGTTGGACGAAATTCAACTAATCAGAAATGCCAATTATTTAACCCCTTGGCATGAAATGTCATCTTTCCGTTATGAATTCCAAAACTTAAGACTTGAGGGCCATCAACCAGTTGGCCCGAGCCAAGCGCCAAAATGGTTTAAGAAGCAAAGAGGGAAATAAAACTCTGTATGTATCTATACATGTATGTTTAAACATTCAGCGTATTGTGCAACCAAGGTAATTTTGTCATAGGCGCCTGCCTGACGAAAAGTTTAGGCGGAGCAACGAAGTTGCGTCAGCGGAACCTGCCGCCTGCAGAAAGAGAGTTGAAATCCTGTAAATATAAATGTAAAATGTTGCCAAGGGCGCCTGCCTTTCTTTACATTCTGTATGAAGTATGCTAATCAAGTATGATAATGAAGATGTTAATAAATTTCTATGTCTGTTCGTATGGAGGGGATTTACTGAAGTTGCTTTTCAAAATACGCACCCGGGACACAAACATTCGGCAAAACGTTCTGTCTCTTTAAGTTTTCAAACTTAATTACTTATTGAATTAATAATAGTCAATTTTATTGCATTTATTGTAAAACTCTTTCTTTTCACATTCAACCCTACTTCTCTCTGAGACATTACGTTATCCATTCGCTTCAATTTATATTTTTTAATAAAATCTCTCACATTAACTTAACTGTATTAAATTTTGAGGTAACTACTTCATTTCGTCCAATCTTTTTGCAACCAACGGTTAATTCGAGTAGTTTTATATGAACACCATTTGAAGAATCAGGACCAAGGATCGTGGGATTTCTATGCAAAAAAAAAAAACCTTTTTTGAAAAAGAAAAAAAGTTTATTATTACAGTGTGTTATTCAAAAAATTTTTAATTATACAGTAAGTATCCAGTTTCATAAAATAATTTAACCTTCCTCATATCCATTTTTTGACAGAATTAAAAATGATTGGTATTGAAACATTAACAGCCTTATTAATAATGCCAATTTAACTGATTGTTATCTCTAACACACTCTTAACTCATTAGTTAAACTCAATTTCTTATTAATAATCATTTTTTAGGATTTATCAACTGCGTAAAAACTGTCAAAAACTAATTCACTGATGTAGGTTGTTTAACAAGTTGATACCTTTGAAATAATTTTGCTCGACTGAAAAAAAGGTTTCTCTGCAAATTATTTTTAATTTATGTGTTGCAACAGAAAAAAAATTACGTATAATTGGTCATTTATCCATTAAAATAATATACTATTTTTTCCTCAAGTAATCAAAAAAGCTTGGCTTATGCCTTTATAAACTTTCTTAATAATATAAACGTGTTTGAAGGTTATATTATACCTACATCACGCAAAAAAAAATTGTATAAAGCAAGAATAAATCCATCAACAAATTTGGAAAAAGATGCATTAAAAAAAATACAGGTTTATACATTCAGCGGAATAGAAAAGGCGGACGCATTCCTGTGGATGTACGAATTCGATTTCCTCAATGTTATAGGAGTAATTAATAGAAAAAGTTCGCTTAAATTGCTCAAGCAAAAGTTTTCAAAATAAGAAACATTTTTTTCTTTACTCCATTTGATTTCAACGACATTTTTCCACAATTTTATTTCATAGTTTGTAGACATTTGTAAATTTTTTATTTGGATATGCCAGATGTCAGCCGGAATGTAATAGATTTTAGTACAATTTATGTCAGTGATGGCATTTTCAAGCTAATTTTTCAGGAAAACAGTCAGTTAGTTATTTTATGGAGAACCATTCATTATTAATAAGAATGCTTAATTGCTAAGCAGCTAAATAGAATTGAGAGGTCAGCATGTAAATATTGTGCTACATATTTAGCTGCCATATTTTAATTATATTTATGTATTTACAAACATATAAATGGGTAGGTACAGTAGCTTAGTGGTTAAGTGCGTTGATTCACCAAGCGATGGGTAGCTGGTTGAAATCCCACCCCCTACCACATTTAAGTTTTTTATTCGCTGCCCCAACTACTGTGAACGTCTGACAAACGTCCAAGAGTAATAAATATCATGAGAGCTTTTGAAAAATAAAATTGCCGTTCGGAATCGGCATTAAATTGTAGGTCCATTGATTCGTGTAAAAAATTATTTAATTTTTTTACGTTTTCAAACTAATTATTTAATACGTTAGTATACTAAATAGAAAGTCTTTTATTAAATTAGATCCTTAAACAATCGAAATTTCGAAGATTTTTTATTTGTCTTATTCTGACGAAGGGTTACTCAGAAAATCATAATATTTGGGTTAAACATGTACTTTGCCAATAATTGTAGTCGTTATTAATCATACAATCTTGTCGTTTACTCCTCAAGACCTTTAATAAAGTCTCAGGTTAGAAATGGCAACCTAATTTTGGGAAAATTTGTTTTTCTTTTTTTTATCGCCTGTTAAAAAATAACTTAAAAAAAAATATTTTAAAGAAAACTCAAAATTTAGCTTCAAACAGTATTGAGAATTTGATATAAAGAAAACGCAAAGTTTTTGTCTTTGGGTAATTTAAACAAAAATTCATCCGAAGTCATCCGAACTGGGAGGAAGGCCGAGCAACATATTCCACCTGTTCCGCCTATGTCGTATATTTACAGTTAATTTTCACGTTCCGTTAAGAAATAAAACTATGTATAAACTATGTATAAAGTTCCAAATTTATTTATAAATAAAAAACATCTTGCAGATATTTACAATTTAAAAATTGAATGAAGTCAACTTATAAATCAATTATTCTATTTTACCCTTTTTTAAAAAAAAATAAGTAATACAAAAATTAATAATATTGTTCTCATTAATTAATACCATTTTAGTAATTAATAAAATAAACCCAATTAATAAATAATTTTGCAATTTAATAATTTTTTTATTGACCCTAGCAATATTTTGTATTTGCTATGTCTTGTTTGGAATAAACATAGCAACAAGTCTTCAGTATGCTTACTTTCAATTTAAACGTTCAATATTAACATTGACTGCTTTAAATTAAATTATACATGTATAGATTGTTTTAGCAGGAATTTGTTTTTCGGTATAAAAAAATCATAAATATATATAAAAAATACTTTATGCCATAAAATATTACTATAAATTAAACAGTCTCTATGTAAGTTCGAATTGATTGAGTGACCATCAATTAATAATTTGTATCAATTTGAAATGGTTTCGTCTTCTGATATGTACTAGTGTTTGTGTACTATTGTATATTTTAATAAATAGTGTGTCCGTGTAAGAATGTTTAATGTATGATAAATAAATAATTTTCAATCAATGTAGAGAAACCAATTTTTCACCCAATCATCTGGAACTTAATAGAAAGTGCGTTCTTGCCACTTTTCAGATTGGCTCGATCATATTAAAAAACCGCTCTCGTAGTATTTTAATTTAAATAAATATGTTGTTTGTCTATGTCTACTATTAGTTACTATGCTATAATTATATGTCTTTTGTAAAAATGCATTAGTGGAACAAAACATATGTTTCACTTATTTTACGATGGTCTTAGTTCGCATGTTCCTAATTAATTTAAAAAGTCTATTTAAGAACTATACGGGAAGCAGTGTCTTTCGTTGTTAGAATTTATGCAACAATTTTGTGCGGTTGCATCCATTTCTTCATGTAATAACAAAAGATAGTTGAGATGTAAAGCAAGATCATCAGGGCACATGTGACGGCCAAAGCCAGAACCGATGTTTTTGTTGGACAGGGCTCGATTATAGTGACGGTCTTATCTAGTGACAGAGATTGAAGAATAAAGAGAGAGATCGAAAGGTGGAATAAAAAAAGGACGAATTCATATTTCAACAAGGAAATACTAACCTTTAGCAAAATCTGTGCTCGGATCTGCCTTAAAGAACTCTCTCTTTTCATCTCCGAAATCTAAAACGAGGATTTCTTGGGAAATATTCATGTCATCATCGGCCTCTTTGGTTTCGTTGCTAGAATAGGGAAAATACTTCTTGTATCATTTATAATACTTAATCAGAGGCAATCTTGCACTCTTTCGGAAATGAAAGGTTATATTTAGAGTTCCAAAGATAAACAGATATCCAATAAATAAGCTACTTATACTCACGATTCAATTGCTCGACGCCTTCTTCTGCCTAGTGATTCAAATGATTCCATATTCCACTCGCACACGGCCGGCTCACATGGTCCGAGACAATACTTTACATTACATTGGAAGATAACTCCGTAGCTCTCGGTAAAACGGAATGCTTCATATGTGGAAAGAAGCGCATTACCATCAGCAGTGAATCCAGGGAATATTGTCGGGTCAGTTGGACAGCCTTCATCATCAATAATCTTAAAGCTGGTGCGAGCATCCTTGGCCATAGCAATACACGATCGAGCGTAGATTCCATAAGGAGCTGAGATAGAAGAATTTTTTTGTACCTACATATTTGCTTAAAAAGATATATTAATACTCACTGTCTTCCGGAATTTCAATGCGGAACATAAGGCGGTCTCCGATACGTACAGTTTCGACTTCGCGCTGTCTAGTGTCCAGGATACGAATCCTTGGTGGGGGAGCTTCAGGGGATGAGTTAATATGAATCATTTCTGGATCACGAATTGGCATCATTCCAAAGGTAATGTTCTTAGAGCTCATGTCATATGTACATTTAACTTTATATATTTTGTCCGCTTTAGTCATCACTACGCTGTGGTGCTGCAGGACTACAGTATTCGAATAGACACCAGTCTGATAAGAAATTGAGATTGAAAATTAAATTTTTATTCAATGTAATAAGTAAAGCCAAGTTATCAGAATCATAATTTCTAGAATTTTGTAGTAAAATATGTTTAGTGCCTAGTTTTGATTACTATTTTTGAGACCAGCGCAAAATGCGTGCCGAATATCTAATTACCTCTATGGCGCGCAGTTGTGCCAATCATATAACTATACTACACAAATCAGTCTATGTGTTTATTTAAAATAACATACTTTAAATTTAGTCCTGCATTCTTACCACACTTTGTGTATTACAATCTTGCCCAGCCATAGTTAAGTCCAACCTAAATGCATCTGAATTTATAACATCAATATTACAAGTCTCAGATCGGCCTAAAGCGTAAATTCGTCCATTGAATGGCTTATTTGTTCGAACCTGCACAGCAATTCGGGTGTCCTTGCAATGAACAGACACTAAAAGTTCGACAAGGTTAATATATAATCGTACTCTATTAAAACGAGCTTACCATCGTAACAAGTTCCAGTCTTATCACAGTTTACATCAGTCCTAGTGAGATTATTCAAACTGGGGTCCTCCGTAGCATCAATGGTAACGGGCAAGGTATGGTCCTGTGGTTGTGTTCCCGGAGCAACTGATGGAGCCTTTTCACATTGATTCTCAAAGTATTGTCCAATTGGTTCGCCATGATCGATTAGGGGACGCTCACCATTTAAATATGTTGAGGGACCATCAGGAAGTGTTTTGTGATCCAAATGGTATAGCCTACAGTTGTACTGCGAACCCTGTGGTTGGCCAAGATACAAGAAAGACCGACATAAAAACTCGGTTTCTATTTCACAAGCAAGCCGACACGCCGACTCTGATGTAACTTGCAACTCCTTATCAGTGTAATAATGCAGACCAACGTACTGGGCGACTTTCTCATCGGAAACACCCATGCGTGCATTGGCAAACTGTCTACTGTTCTTACAAGCTTGTTGTGGTTTAAGACATAGGTTCTCAAAATAATCAGTACCCTGTGCATCAACCAATTGAATATACTGCCCACTACTGCGTCTGTCTGAGTCACTGAGCACGCACTTCATATTGTTGTAGTCATATTCTACTGATCGGCACACGAAACGCTTTTCATTCAAACAAGCCGATAGACATGCCTCTTTAGTGCTAGTGTAGATCAAAGCGTTGTCAAGACCGCGAATAATTTTATTTGGTACACGTTCAAATGACCATGGCCTTAGACAGACATTCTCACTGCGCAGCTGCAACTTCACCATATAATACATATTTGCTGACCGTTGAGGAACCGCCGACGGATTGTGTGCACTTGAGTCATTTTGCAGTTGGCACTGCGTTTCTTGTGAGGGCGAGAGGGGATTTACAACGAAACTAAATGCAGCCGCCTGACAATCTGGCTCCTCACGGCACCATCCCTGACACTCGTAGAGTGACAAATTTTTAACGCTGTAGTACGATGTTCCTGCGAAATCAAAGTCCGTCAGTTTTTCGAATGCCATGCGGCCGTACGCGGCGGGAAGCAGAAAAGCTAAAAATGCGATTGTTACAACTGCTATCGCAGTTGGGTATGTAAAGTTTGACGTACGCATCTGAAAGAAAAATAAAAGCAGGTTTAAAGCCAATGCTAGTTATGTTTATATATTAAAAGGAATAACAAAAATATAGAAAGGCTACAGTCCGCTTGGGGCGAACGGTATAATACCCTATTCTTATCCCTTACGATGAAAAGGCGTAGAAAACACTTTGCATGACATTTGGTTTTTTATAATACCAATACTGGCGATGACTTGGTTAGGAGCATGCACCAACTAATCTGTAAAATATGGTCGAAGGAAAGTATGCCCGAATGGAATGGAACCTCAGCATTGTTTGGCCGATCCTCAAGAAAGGAGACCCTCTGAACTGAAGGATGACAATGTGCAGGATGACAATGGAGAATGCACACTGCTACAACAAGGTCGGTAAAGAACTCACCGAGACCTTCGATGACAAAAAAGGATTTAGACAAGGCGATGCGCAGTTATGTTACTTCTTCAATATCGTTCTTGAAAGAATAGTGCAAAGCTCAAATGATAACACCAGAGGCACTATCTTTCAAGAATCCGTTTAAAAGCTGCAGAACGCAGCGGGATGTCACTGGCGCGTTCGTGAGTATTGAGACGGAGGCGGCAAAGATGGGTTTGGAAAGACAAATTATATGCTGTCATCAAGAAAGGACACCCAACACTGACGTCCTGGCACTAAACACAACTCATGGGAACTATGAATGAAAGGATGTGGGTGGGGAGGAAGATGATGATATAGTGGAAACGGATATCGGAAAGGTCATGGAAGAATGGTTTCCCAAGCTCTCTATGTATGCCCTTTGCCAGAGCCGGGCACCAGCATAGAAGGAGCAATACACTTTCTCATTAATTACGTCATCACTGCGGCAGCGGGTTTTATCGGATATGCCGAGCATTGCAGCTTATGTGCCTACTGCTCAGTGGCCCTAGCGAAGTCCGCACGCTTTCTGTGTATAAGTCTAAGGGTTATGGATTGGTTATATTTGGGCCAAGTTTTCTTCAGAGGAAACTCTTTAATTATGCCGCGCATTCCGCTCCGGTCGGAAATTTTGCAAAGAATATTAAAGGAATTTCTTATTGGAATTTAAATTTGGGTGAATTGTTGTCATTGGATAGTGATCCTACTATCCCGGTAGCGTATATGGAAAATCTACTTTAGGACATCTCCTCCATACAATCAGGCAACGAACTGAATAAACATCTTCATTATGATACTAGATTAGCATCCTTCCCACAGAATTTCGATAGAACATTTATCTTTTATTGGTTTGATTTTAGGTTTAGGCCGACAGCACACCTCATAATAGTGTGAGATTCTTACTCACTAAAAATACCCCCCCTTGAAATTACTTTTTACTACAACTATGTTATTTCCTATATAACAGTTTAGATTTAATAATTCATATTCGCGTTTACCAGGCAGCTTGCCATCGGAGGCACCTGCTTGTACCGCCAAAAACACGCGGTTAAATTGTATTGTGTTAATTCAAATGGTTTTATCCGTTTGAGTCGGCTCATTAAATTTTTATCTTTCAAAATATATATCATTTCGGTATTGCAATGACCGCTTAGGTCATCTTCGACGGTTGCCACATCAAAATATACATCATTTCATCATATCAACCGTACGGAAAAAACCGTCGTGTGTGAAAAAGGCCTTAAGGTGCGATAAGACGGTCATCCAAACTTGTCTACGTCATAGTGACGTCAGGATGTCATCGGCAAACATAGCTACAGTTGCGCCTTCTTAAGCTTATGATTCAATCCCGTATTCCGTACTTTATCAAAAACTTAGGAGACGTCATGAAAAACTCTGGAACATATTTTTTTCTCCTCAAGGGATTATTCAATAACATTGCTTCATTCGATAAATCTGGTCGATTGTAGAGTGTTTAATTCTGAACTTGAATTGGTGATCAAGTATTAATGGGCACTCTTCGATAATCGGATGTAATCGTTTTAGTAAATAATTTGCAAATACTTTTGAAAAAATTGGTAAAAGAGATATTTGTAGGATTTCTTGTCATATGATGATTTTCAAGGCTTTGGGATAATTATGTCCTCACCTACTTTTTATTGTCTTGGAACGTATAACAACCTAAAAGAAGCATTTATAAGATAAACGAACAATATAAGTGCTTTCCTAGGCAACTCTTTTAGGACCTGTTCCGTAATTAAATCGTATCCAGGTTTTTAGTTTAATATTCATATTAATATGCTATGAAGTGCGTCCCGAAGTTTATGGTCGAGCTCGTTAAACTTTTCACATATGCTCCTATTAATACGAATTTGTTTTTTCGGCCGTTATATTAATTTGCTGATTAGCTTGAAACGCACGCTTCAGCGTATGTCTGTCGCCGAGGTTTTGATAAATCTCTATTACCAAGTTTGTTTTCTAGCAGAGGTTTGCACATCTCCTTAGCCTTCGGTCCGGGAGTCGACGACTTTTCTTGTAAATGTATTTCCCTCTACAGCTAAAACATTTCCTTTACATATTTTCGTCGTTCAATTGAATTATTGTGTTTGTCATTCTTTTTAATTCTAACGGGTTTTTAATTACTTCCTTAATATGTCACGCCTGCTTTGAAGCTCTGGCTACTTCACAAGCGCGATAGTTTGCCGGATGATTTCATTACAGTTTATGCAGGTTGGTAAATCCTGTCTTTTAAGACCAAAATCTGTAAACAAATGTTTCCCGGCGCATTTAACGCAACGCGGTTCTTTTTGACAATATGCGCTTGTGTGGTTATACCCTTGACAACGCTTGCATTGAGCGATGAGTCTACTCGTATTACGCATCGGTTCGATTTTTACTACAATGTTTAAGATAATTTTTATATTTTTAATTTTTTTAATGTCTTCTGAATTTTCGAAGCCTAGCATAAATAGCGGAAGTCCGCGCTTAACTAAAATTTCCAAACTTTTATCAGTTTTTCGCTTCTTTTTAACGTTCTCTTATACATTAGTATACTTAAGAGAAAGTTATTGCGATCGTGCGGAAATTTCGAACTCAAACTGAGTATGAGGGATGATATTACGACTATCTAGAAGTCCAAAAAAGTGGGTCCGCCAATGTCTGTCTGTCCATACTTAGATTTTTTAAATAATTTTTTTTTCATATAACGATTTTGTTAAATTTAAATTAAATTCGTTTTCTCAAAAATGGCTCTACCGATTATGATAATTTTTTTTTATTTCGTTTATTATGTTAAAAGTGTTCAATTACATCAAAATCGTAGGTACCGTTTTTGAGAAAATCTAATTTTCCAAAACCTAAAAAGTGATTTAAATACATTTTCGATTCATTTTGCGGTTCAAAAACGCATTTCATATATCGAGAAAGTTTCGTATGACGCAGTCGTGCACTTTATTTAAGTAGATTAACTGCGTCGATAGTTTTGAAGCCTTTGAATTTAAATTCTTGCAAAACGTCGTCTTCGCAGCACAAAGAATGAAGTCCTCTGGGCAGAGTAGTGGCCTTTTTGACTTATTTTCGTAAGTGTACCATTGCATTTCAGCAGTATTTATTTTTATAGAAACCGAGCTGTAGCTGCCAGGGTCGCTAACATTGATTTTCCACACATTATTGTTCACAGATGTTACTTTGAATGTGGACTTTAAGATTTCCGTAAGAAATTTATAAAGCTTGCCGCAGTCTGTTATTCCGATAACATTAATTTGGCGTCGGAAGGTAAATTGTATCTTTAAGATTTTTTTCTTCGTTGCATTTTCATTGCTTGAACCTTTTTAAGACTTTATTTAACCACTGGTTACAGTTTCTGGTGAGGAACCGGCCTTACGTTTTTTGTTTGGTCCTCGCTTAGGCGTATCAGTTTTGCGCTCTAACTCTTCTTCATCCGTGAAGTATTCGCCGCGATCTGAACGTAGCCTTTTACCTTCAGAGTGCTTTTGCGTCAAAGATTCTCTAAATGCCTTATTTTTGACTGTTAGCTGGTGTAATTCGGTTTATAGCTCATTGTATAGCAGTTCGATATTATTAAGCTTTATAAGGAGATCATTATTTTCCTCCTTGAAGGTTTTACTTTTCGTTGAGTCCCGAGGTACACGCGGAGAGTCTTTCGGTGTTATAGGACTTCTTTTTGAATTTAATTGTGGCATAGATCACGATGGTAGTTATCTAGATACCCTTTTACTACCTTTGAAAGGGTGAAATGATTGCAATAAATAGCTCTCCCCACAATCCGTAGAGCCTGCCTCTGAAGAGTATGGATTTTCCGGTAGACTGTGCAGTATCTTACTGTTTTGTCCATTGTATACGTTTTTTAATAAATCCAATTTAAAATTTAAAATCAAGAGACGTTTACAATATATATTTGTATTTTAAAGAAAATACGTTAAATAAGTATACTCTTTGTTTGAAACTTCTTTCATTTGTTTTGCTTTATATGCATCCATATAACTCAATTCAATAATGAAATAACATGTGATTAAAAACAGCAAATAATTTGCTTCCTTATTGAACTCTCCAAAGATACTTCTTAAAGGCTTGTTACCACATAATCTAATTTTTAAAAGGCAAACGAATGATAGAGTATTTATTTGCGTTTGCGTTTTGAAGTTTGAAATTATGCAAACATTTAAGTATGGACATCAATGGCAACATTTTCTTGCTTCTGTATAATCTAAACGATCGTTACAACGGAGTTGTAATTTATAATAAGTATTCTGGTCTCGTAATTCGTAATAAGGCCCATGTTATTATTCACTTCCATTTAAGTCACAACTCGCATACCCAAAAGGTTAGAGGAACTGGGCCCTTGACTTTGATATTGTGTAATTATTCTTCCATTTATTAACGTTATTTGCATTGCTTATTTCCTGCCTCTGCATTGAATATAGTTTGCAGATTCAAAATGGATTTGATGTATGTATAAAGTTATCAACAAATACATACTTTTATATGAAATGTCTTTCATTTGGTTAGCCATTTACAGAAGATACCTTAGAGAAAGAAAATGTGTGTCGATAAAAATGGGAGAACAAAATAATTGCAATAATAGAAATTGCAGAGGAAATAAGAAAATTGAAAATTATATTTATGCTCTCCTAGATATTTGTATAGGTCATATAATGTACTTGTATTGTTGCATTGTTCTAAAATCAATTACTTTTGTCTGAGAAGCCGATATACACGAAGTGTATCGAAACTGCAGAGTTAAGATTACCACACTGGCAAACATATGTGGAGAATTCGTTTGATCTCACTTACACTGAAAACAAACATTTTGAGAGCGGTAAAGTTTGAGTGCATTGGCTTAGTGGTTACGTAGTTAGAATTCTAAGCGAGGTATCCAGGTTCGAATCGAATCCGAACCACCTATCTGCCTCACCTCTTGCGAAAATTTGACAAACATCCAAGAGTAAAACTGACATGAGGAGTTTCTCAAAAATGAAATTGCCGTTCGAAATCGGCTTTGAACTAAACTCTATGTCTCTTCCATTTATTTAAAAAATTTAATAGACAGAATGCTTTTAAAATACAGGCAAAGAGCGTGTGTTTGGCCGCTTACGCCTATTTTTTTTAAATGCAATTCCTGGACAAAAAGTCGTTATGGAAAACTGCAACACATAAACCCAATTTCAAAATTATTGTGTTTATGTAAACTATAAGCCAAAAATATAACATGAAGTTATATATAGCGAGATAAACCTACTCGTGAGCTCAATGAAACAAATTGAATCTATATTATTGCAGGTATTTGTAGCTAAATTCAACAACATACATACATTAACAAGTGTTCGCTTCAATTACATGTGTATTGATCATAAAAGCAAAACTAAATTTATCGTACATAAACTAACCAACCGACGAATAGTCACAAAACAAATTGAGTCGGGATAATTCCCTGTCTTTAGTTTGGTCTTGGTGATGGTCTGTCTTCGGCAGCGCTCAAAGTTTGAATTGCTCCCAAACTCATTTTCTTTTTCATGAGAGGGGATGTGGAACCTGTGACGCTGAAACTATTATTATGATTGCAATTCTTCTTTATGGGATTCAATTTTTCCCACAAAGTTCCATTAAATTTATTCCCCATCCAGTCCCAGAATACAAGTGTATATTTGTAATGTGATAGGAAAAGGCGATGCAGGTATGTATATGTATCTACTATAGAGGTATGCTGAGCTCCGACCAACAATCAAGAAATGATCTCAGCACGTGATGAATGAAAGCAAGCTCTCCTCATCATTTTTTTTTTGATTAGGTATCGCAAAGAATATCTATGTACAGATACATTCTACCTCATAATCAGCGTCAGATTAGGTTCGAGAACCTGAGAAGAAGCCGTTGAAACTTGCAAATGTATTTAATACTAAAGTTTATGTTGTCATGTTCATGTAAAATTTGTGTACTTAGTTTATCTACATATTATTTACTTTTAAGGCATGTGATTTAAAGGTCCCAACATAAAAAATTTAATCTCAATATAATATCAAATTGGGATCATTAAATCCCCAACTACTTTCGTGTTACGACTGATGTGTTCTAATTCAAAATTCTAATTCTAATTCAGTATATAAAGTACCTAATTACTTTTCAGTATACATATTATTTAAAGTTGCTGTGTCTTTCTCAGATCTCATCAGAATGTTTCTATAGCTGTACGTAATATTTGATGAACTTAAATAACCTTCACGTTATCCGTGCTGCTTTTAAAGTTGGTATGTAATAACGGAACATGCCATTAGATTATGTTAGAGACAGAAGAAACCGCAAGAAAATATTATGTAGCAGTTGTGGACTTTATTTTTAACGGTTAATTAACCATGAAGTTGTGTCAACTAAAGACAGTTTATGATGTTTTATGTTTTCATCTTTGAATAGCGGTTTAAACAAAATAATTAAAGCATGTACTTGGTGAATTTAATGCAATGGAGAATTATTTTAGCTTATAAAAATAACTTTTCAAATCAAAGCCCAATGTTGCAAGCTTAATTCGGGCAAAAACCAAATCAAAAAATTGGGGTGTAACAGCATTATAATATATATGTAATTTATATTATTAAAGATTGAAACATTTTAAAGGCTTCTAATGACGAAGTTTTTCGGGTTATAGGTATACCTTAAATTCTATGACTTCCATTTAAGGTTAGCATAGGTTTTTAAGTATTTAGTAAGTTAATTAAGTATATACATACTTTGTTTACTTATTTTCATGTTTTTATATACTTAATAAACTTACTAAATACTTAAAAACATATAGTTATATTTTATTTGTCTACTTTGAATAAAAAAAACTTCTATTTATTTATTTATTTATTTATTCTTCTTTTAACTTAAACATATTGAAACCAACTTAGAGACTAACTTATTCTAATAGTAAAAAGTATGTTAACACCTCGGGAAGCTATGCATTCCATGGTAAAGGAATGCATTTGTTTACGAAATATTCATATTTTATATTGCACCGTATGAAATATGAATATTAGGAAAAAAACAAGATTTCTTGCAACGTGCGCAAAAATGGCTGCGCGTGCAGTTTAAATTTACTGTATTGAAGTGGGACGGGGAAAGGGGGCATATCCGTTTAGGACTGGTATGGGAAAAAATGGTATGGGAAACCGTTAGACGAAGGGGAATGTGGAGAATAATGGTGGCGTGGGTTTAGGTGGAGTCTCGGACGTAACAATATGCTAACCTTAAATGCAAGACATAGACATTACATTGAATTGCCTAAAGTTAAGGGTATACGAAAAATAAGAAAATAAGTAAACAAATCATGAAACATTTGAACAAGTTTAAGAAACAATTGGCTTTTAAAAGTATTCCTGGGATAATTGAACTAAATTAATGCAAGAAACAAACTGGCTTTTAATTGTCAAAAGTTATATATACAGCTCAGTGAAAGAACTAGAAAATTAGTTTACGAAATGGTAAATCTCTATCTGGAATTCAAATACATATTAATAACAATTGAAGGAAACAATTGAGATGAAGATAATTACAAAATTTACATATGAAGATAATTGAAAAATGAATACGGCATATTTATAAACTCTGTAGGACGCCATTATCGCACATATGAGACCGCTTTTCGCCGTAGTGTTGAACATTTATTTTTGGCTCAATGGGTATGTCAACAAGAATAATTGTCGCATTTGGAGCGAAAACAATCAGCATAAGAATATGATGCACATGCGGCCACAAATTATTGAAAAAATTGTCAATCGGAGGGCGTCAAAGTTAGTACTGGCTTAAAATAACATCAGCGATATATAAAAGCCCTCGTAATACGGTTTCAGTATGAGTCATTTGACACTGTGATGTCAGGAAAAAATTGGCGCTCTAGAGCGACATTGATGTTACGATTTGTCATTGGTCATTGGCGAAAAAATTGCGATCACATTTCTAATAATGTATCAAATTGCTTTTGCTATTCATTTTCACTCGGAGTTCCTTGGAATATCGAAAAAGGTTCTTGAATCCTTTAAAAAGGACATTTCTCAAGAATGTCAATATTTGCCTATGCTACTCTTCAAAACCTTTTATTTAAGCCCATATTAAGTGTGTGGGGAGGAAAAAACATTCCCCTATTTGCAATTGATGTTGACGTCACATATTAACACAACCACAACAATAAGAAAACAGTTTATTAATTATTATTTCCATTTCAATTTCCTAATCCAAATCCAAATGGAAGCACAGATATCATTTAAATGACACAACAGCCAACAAGTTTAGTTATTTGTCCTAGGCGTAATTAAAGAACGATCAAACGGCCATTCGTTTCCGTCATTTAAATGGCTCATGGTCGCCCATTTTCCTAAGCATTTAAATGATGCCAAAAATGTAATCTAAAAAATGTTGATCACACGAGCGACATTTAAATGACTGCTTTGTGACGTGATTTAAATGACTCGCAAAAATGGCGGTGTAAGATATTAACACCCGTATTAATAAACACGAGTTAACGGTGCGTTACCCTTAAGTCATGAGTTATGTGTAAGATGTTATTAATAAAACAAATTTCAGACTAACTGACGTTTTTCAACTGTAAGTTGAGTTAACTTAACTCATGAACTTTCGTTTATTTTTGTACGATTCTCAATTTGTATTGTCCACATTGAACTTTCAAATGTAATAAACATTTATTTGTTTGCATTTTATTTGAAAAATGCTCTATAGATAAAAAAAATTGATTGATTGTAATAGAAAAGTAATAGATTTGCGTAAATGTTATTACTGAACGTCAGAATTTGTATTAATAAGAAATTTAAACTCGTGAGTTAAGTCTTGTTCCATCGCTTAGTTAACTCGTGAGTTAGAGGTGTATTAAGGGATTTATATTAATACGGCTGTAAATCTTTTCCAATAGACATAAAGCCTTTAATAGCAAAAGTTACAATTACATATAAAATTCGAAGTTAAACAATAGAGATTTAAAATATTATATATAAAACATGTAGTAGGAAAACCAAAACCAACAGTTATGTTTATTTACGTTAATTATAAAAAAGAAAATAATATGTATATAAAAACATTTAAGACGTTTCAACAAAAGACTTTTAAGGTCTACAGATAGAAAATTTTAATTTCTGATAACAGAAACAAAAAAACTTATGGTCATTTGAGTTCGAATATGGGTTGGACTAATACTTAAGAAATAAGATTTGCTGCCAAGAAGTACCTATTATAAGTATTTTTTTAATTTTTTCAAGAAATAAAAAGTAAAAAATAAAAGGCGTAAACGGCTCATACAGGACCTAATGTCTAGTTCCTCCAACCATTGTGTATGCGATGATTATATTTTGACACGTATGGAACGTTCCTATAGTTTAATGCTGATTTCGAACAATTTTATTTCGGTAGTTTCCAAGTTTATCTAGGAGTAAAATGTTTGTTAGACTTTGCCAAGATGTGGGGCAGCGAAGAAAAACTTGTAACTTTTCAAGATTGACTAGTACATACTTTTTGATATTTAATGACAAGGTTCTCAGCTGTCGTTCGACTGTAATTCTAGATTGTTTACAGTCTTATTTTGTTCGTGCTGCTTATTTTTCTCAGTTGCAATATCATTAAAAAAAATATTTTTTTATTATTTTATTCAAAAGAATGTAAGAGCTCGTTATAAAATTTAATTAAATGAAACAAATCTACCGGCAGAGTTACAAAAAAACAAATGCTAGATCCTAGAATTTTTAAGCCAGACATGTCGATTTCAAATACTTCATTCGACAACATATTTAAAGAACGTAAAAGAATTTGAATGCCTGTTATAATTCATAATGCTATTGAAACATTTAAAAACTATTAATAAAAGACTTTTAAGAAAATTATTAGGTTTTATCTTCCGCAGGAAATGACACTTTTGGGTTTATGTTATGGTTTTAAAATTTTAAAATTGTTTTCTTTAACAGATTATGAAAAGTTCAACCAATAACAATTTTTGGGAAAAGAGGCATATGAATAGATTTATACACATACTAGCTGGCCCGTGCTCGCCTTGCTTCGCCTGCCTGCACACATTTTAAAGATCCACGCTCGTCATAGCAAAACAAATTTTATCAGGAAACTGTGAGTGTTTAAAGTTAAACAACTATGTCGCTTCTCCAATCGCTTACTCAAGTTCGCTAAAAATGGACTATACTTTGATTAAATACATACAATTGCCAACCGAATGACACAAATCAGATCATAGATCACAGATGAGGAATTAACCATATAGTTAACTCTGCATTCCCCTATCACTTTCTACCTACAAAAAATACTTAAAAATGGCCGCAAAATCCTCTCTCAATTTTCCTATCTGTGAATACGTGTAATAGATCTAATTAGAACATTAGATCTAATTTGCTTAATTACCCAGCCAAAAAAAAGTGTGGGGAGTTTTGCAACATTTCCAAATGGCAACAAAAAAGGGTCACGGAAAATTGGGTTGTGCTGCAAAGTGTTGAGTTTACGTAATTCAACTTTTATATATATTTTAATATAAATGTTAATGATGAAACAAAAAGTTAATTACACAATAAATACGTAGTTGTTACAATTTAATTCAATTATTTTTTGCGGTAATAAGAAATAGTTCTCAATTTTTTACTTGCGTTGTTTTATTTTTTCCATTTTGGTTAATAAAATTAGATAAAAGGTATATTTAAATGTATTATTGCATAAATATTACTAAATTAGGAATGTTTGGGTGTAAAATATTTATAGTTAATAGTTTTGGAATGGTTTTTTATTTGTTGTTTTATTTATTTTTTATTTGATTATTTTTATTCAACATATATATACAATGAAGTTTTAATTGTATATATATGTACATATTTGGGTTCTGAGCATCGATAAAAAAAAGTACCATAAATAATATTTGGTAGAATTAAAAACTAACAGCCGTATCTCTAACTCACGAGCTAACTAAGTGATGGAATAAGACTTAACTCACGAGTTAAAATTTCTTATAAATACAAATTTTGACGTTCAGTAATAACATATCCGCAAATCTATTACTTTTCTATTACAATCAATTAAAGTTTCTATAAAGCATTTTTCAAATTAAATGGAAACAAATAAATGTTGTGTAAAGTGCAATGTGGACAATAAAAATGGAGAATCGTACAAAAAAAAACGAAAGATAAGTGAGAAATGTCTGTAGGAATAACAAAAAAAAATTTGTTCGTTCGCCTGCTAAACCATCGTTAAACCACCTTCGACGGTGTGTTAAGTTAACCCACAGTTAAAAAACGTCAGTTAGTCTGAAAATTGTTTTATTGATAACATTTTACACATAACTCATGACTAAAGGGTAACTCATCGTTAACTCGTGTTTATTAATGCGGGTGTAAATATATAAAAAATGGCATTTCATATCGTTTCAATGGCCGCCCCAATTAAAATCAATATAATTCGATACATGTGTGCAAGTTCTCTTTTGATTTGCACGTAAAACCCCCATATGAGTGCAAATTATGTGGGTATTTTCTGCTCGACTTAGGTTGTAGGCGAGCTGAAATACTATCTCTCGAGTTGAATATCTGGTTAATTCCCCATCTGGGTCAAAGATGTAAGATGAGGTACAATGAGATATAGACTTAACATCCAATACCATTCTAAGTCCCCTGGCACTGAATTAACCCCTCAAACGTGCAAATTACGCTTGATGTGATACGCTTGAGCAGGCGCACAACCTCATTTGAGATCGAGATTCGGCTCAATCAAATAAACACATGCATAAAACAGAAAAGAGACGAAATATATTTACCACGTAGCGCCCTTTGCCCACGCCACTGTATTTGTATTGTATATGCTCTTAAAAATAACGAATAGACGTCGAAAGAAAATTATAAAATGTAAACATGACAGTTATCGATTTGAAAATCTTGGTCAATTAACGTTTTAATAAAAAAAGGAGTTCAGCAAAGATTTTAATAAAATTTCTAAGCTTTTAGAGCACGTAGAAATATAAAATTTGACTTGAAATAAGCGTACTTCAAAGCTCTAACGAATGAAATTAATTGCATTAAATTAGGTGCAGAACAAGTTAAAATTTTTTTGATCCAACGATTAATTATTGGGTTTCATTAGTTAACACAAGCTAATTTTTTTAAATTTAGTGAATACCCAGTATCAAAAAATCCGTTTAGACGTTCGCTGTGTAGGTCCAGTCAAAAGAATTTCAGCTTTGTTTTATATTATTGGTGATAACAGCGCCTTATTCATAAATATAGTTTTCTCCATTCTTTGGTCATATGGGTCTAAATAAACACATCCCAATTCAGACTGCAAAATAATTATTGTTCGCAAAGAACTATTAGCCGTTTGCTATAAAAATGATATTCCCATAATTGTCTTATAAAAAAATTGTTATACCATCCGTTTTATTGCGAACTTCTTCTCAAAGACTTTTCGAACTATACGTTCGAATCAAATTACACTTTTGGAGGGTAAAAGGCTCCAAACCTACCTTATATAAAATTAGCCAGAACGTTTGAGAGAAATTGAGTAGACTTTTGAAATAAGGTTTAGTCTATTATTTTTGAACGTGAACATTTAGTTTTTGGATACGCTTTTAATGTACAGAACCTTTTTTACAATAATTAAATTTTATTTTATTTTAACGAATTGATTCAGCTTTGTGTTGTTTGCTTATCAACATAAAACAACAAGATAAATACAAAAACACAAGGAAAGGCTACAGTCCGCTTGGGGCGAACAGTACGATACCCTATCCATATCCCTATATGCCCCAAAGAAAAACGCATTAAGAAGGTGATGGATATCATTTCATTCTATGAAATTTATAAAAAAAAATATTTTTTGAAAAAACGCCCCCAAAAAGTGGGCGTGGCCAAAAAATTTGTATGAGCGATATATTGGAAAAAATATTTGCTAAATATCTTGTTAAAAATATTTGCTAAATATCTTGTTAAAATTTTTTTTCAGATTCTATGAAAATTTTCGCTGAAAATAGTGAAAAAATCCCACAAAAAGTAGGCGTGGCAAAAAATCTTATATGACAGACTTATAACGGAGGGCAGTGCCTACATATCTCGTAAATGTTCCAATACTTTATCTCTCTAACCTAAGCCTTAAAACGTTTTTTTCTAAATTGTGGGATTTAAAAACTTTTAACACTTTACCATTTCGGGACCGTAAGGAGTATATGCTCTAAATTTCAGCTTCCTAGCATAAATTAACAGGCGTCAAAAGTTGATACGGATGGACGGACGGACATTGATAAATAGTCTTAGGATTTGGTCCTGATCATAAATATATATACTTTTAGGGGTCCACGATGAATATTAAGGGGTGTTACAAACTATGTGTCAAAATTAATATACCCTAAGGACAGGGTATAAAAAGTCTAAATATCGCTGCCATTTTTTTTAGCAATGTGAATCGGCTGGTGCACTCATATTTTTTTCTGAATATTAATAAGTAAACGGCCAGACAAAACGCATACAGATGGTACTGCAAAGAAGCTCTTATTTATGAAGCATATAAGAAAATAAATAAAAACACAGATCGGGACAAAGAAGAATCGTTAGATACGTGTAATCATGTTGATATATGCATATATGTATACGGCACATTATATTTCAATCTTGAACTGAATGAATGGGTTATATTCAAAGATAAAGATATCTACATATCTAATTTTACATGCATTTTCCTCTTTTAATTAACTAATCTGGTCAGTTATTCATAAATTATCTATCGGTCTTTTTTCTCAGAGGAAAAGATATGCTCACACTCAAGCTCAAACACACCTGTTTTCCCAAAAGGACGTAGTGAATGGCGCACCAGTGGATACAGTGGTTAATATGAACTAACTTGTTATTGATTAGAATACAGAGTGAGCATAGCAAACGGATGAAATAAAGGAATGAGACGGTAGAACGCATCTTTCATCATATTATAGCGAAGTTCTTTCACCTCGACACAAAAAGAAATAGTAGGTACTCACTATCGGGCAGTGTAGTTGAATTTATATTATTATGTTCGCTTTGTGCGTCCAGCGCCCCTTTATAGACTCTTATTACCCACTTAATTCAGTGGCTTATAATTAGCCCTTCTGATCGAATAATAGGCTGCCTGATTAATATAATGAATGAATGTTCTGAGATCATTCTACATGAATTTGTCCTTACTTTTCTTATTCTTCAATTCTTTACTTTGCGTACACTAACTCATGTATCTATAGTATACAGTTAAATTGGAAGAAATTGATTATGAAACAGAGGTTGTATATACAACAAGAAGATATCTACTTATGTTTTTAGTAATGATACATGCGGTGTACCTACCGCTGTGAGACCTATCCGTACATTTTTGTTTTTCGCCTGGGAAAGGTAAAGGATAAATCGCACTTACACAAATCACCAACAAGCGGTCATTATGTCATTGACCGATGCAACAAATTTGTATATTTAAACTAAGAGACGAGAAAGAAGTTTTTGTAAATATAAAGTTGAGAATTTGTACAAATAGGTGTGCTCACTCGAGATAATTAATTTTAATTTTTTAAAAAATAAAAGTCTAAGGAGAGTCGAAGTCAAAAAGCATGATTTGTAACCACTTTTACACTTCATTCATTCATTTATTCAATGTTTTTGCAGAGAGAAGTTTGTGCTGCTAAAATATTGTGCACGGATGCTAATATTGCGTATGTACCTATTAACATACATAGCAACCATTGGTCTATTTAAATTCCTTTGGTTTTGTTTTTCAATAAATGTTCAAAAAACCAAATTTATTGAACGACCTTAGGCGAGGTCTTCCTCTACTGCGTTGTCCCTCCGGGTTGGATTCGAAGACTCTTCGGGCCGGAGCGTTGGTGTCCATTCGCTCTACATGACCCAGCCATCTTAGACGACTAATCCGTATTTTTCTGACCAGGTCGATGTCGCTGTACAGCTCGTAGAGTTCGCTGTTAAATCTCCTCCTCCAAAGCCCGTCAACGCAAACGGGACCGAAAATCACTCGAAGAATTTTGCGTTCGAAACGACCAAGGAGATCTTCATCCGCCTTTGATAACGTCCATGCTTCTGCGCCATACAGCAGGACTGGGATGATGAGGGTCTTATATAGAGTCTCCTTGGTGTTTCTCGACAAGGCCTTACTAATCAATTGCCTCCTTAGGCCAAAGTAACAGCGGTTGGCAAGTGTAATTCTTCGCTTGATTTCTGACGATATGTCATTGTCAGAGTTAATAGCGGAGCCGAGGTAGATAAAGTCCCGAACTACTTCGAAGTTATAGCTCTCTATCGTGACGTTTTGTCCGATTCGTCGATGTTGTGCGTCCCTTCTTGTTGACA
Source organism: Ferdinandea cuprea (assembly GCA_963576555.1). Taxonomy (NCBI): domain Eukaryota; kingdom Metazoa; phylum Arthropoda; class Insecta; order Diptera; family Syrphidae; genus Ferdinandea; species Ferdinandea cuprea. The sequence continues at coordinate 82,469,756 of OY754958.1, read as the reverse complement.
GCATATATTTCGTTTTGCCCTCATTCACTTCTAAACCCATTTTTGCCGCCTCTGTACTGATACTTGCAAACGCACCAGTGACAGCTCGCTGTGTTCTGCCAATGATGTCGATGTCGTCGGCGTAAGCAAGTAGTTGCACAGACTTTTGGAAAATTGTGCCCCTGGTGTTGGCTTGCGAGTTTCGCACAATTCTCTCAAGTATGATGTTGAAGAAGTTACATGACAGCGCATCGCCTTGTCTAAATCCTTTTTTGACATCAAAGGTCTCGGTGAGATTGTTTCCGACCTTAATGGAGCAGCGAGAGTTCTCCATCGTCATCCTGCACAATCTGACGAGTTTGGCAGGTATGCCAAAACTAGACATGGCTCTGTATAGCTCGTCTCTATAAATGCTGTCATATGCGGCCTTAAAATCGATAAAAAGATGGTGAGTATCGATCTGGACTTCTTGGGTTTTTTCCAGGATCTGCCGAAGTGTGAAAATCTGGTCAGTTGTGGACTTACTGGGCCTAAAACCGCACTGATAGGGTCCAATCAGTTCGTTGACGAATGGTTTCAGGCGTTCACACAGCACGGCAGACAGGATCTTGTATGCGATGTTGAGGAGACTTATACCTCTATAGTTGGCGCAGTTAAGAGGGTCTCCTTTCTTGTGGATCGGGCAAACAATGCTGAGGTTCCATTCATCAGGCAAACTTTCCTCTGACCAAATCTTGGAGACGAGCTGGTGCATGCTCTCTACCAAATCATCTCCCGCTGCCTTGAAAAGTTCGGCAGTTAAGCCGTCCGGCCCGGCAGCCTTGTTGGATTTCAGTTTGGATATTGCTATCCTCACTTTATTTTGGTCAGGTGGGCGGGAGTCTTGGCTTTCATCACCCATGTTGAATGGTTCATTCTGCCTGACAGCGGAATTTGTGTCATCATCGCCGTTTAACAGTCTGCAGAAATGGTTTTTCCATATCCTCAGCACCGACTGTGTTTCCACTACTAGGCTTCCTTGTTCGTCTCTACAGGTATCTGCTCGGGTAAAGTTGCGTTGACACGTTCTTTTTACCTTTTGGTAAAACTTCCGAACATTGTTCCTGGAGTACCACCTCTCTATTTCCTCGATCGCGCGCTTCTCATGCTCTTTCTTTTTCTTCCGGAGAAGCCGGTGTTCTTCCCTCCTCATTTGCTCGTAGAGCTCACGAGCCGCTCTCGTCCTTCTGTGCAGCGCCGCTTCGTAGGCACGTTGTTTTGCTGCATGCGCTTGCCGGCACTCTTCATCGAACCAGGGGTTTCGTGGGGGTGGTTTGGTGAAACCAAGCACATCAGTTGCGGCGCTTCTGATGGCTTCTTGGCATCGATGCCACTGGTCTTCAGCACTTGATGCTGGCAGCACAGGACTTCTCGAGAGGTTGAGGGATACGCGATCGGCAAAAATTCTGGCGGTTTGTTGCGCTTGTAGCCGTTCAACGTTGAATCTCCTCACAGTATTTCCTCGCTGTTGTGGTGTCTGGGATATCCGCATACGTACCTTGGCTACAACAAGGTAGTGATCCGAGTCTATGTTGGCCGCTCGGAAAGTTCGGACATCTAGAATACTGGAGGAGTGCCTTGCGTCGATCGCAACATGGTCAATTTGATTGACGGTTTGGTGATCTGGTGACCGCCATGTTCCTTTGTGGATATTGAGGTGAGGAAACCGTGTGCTAGCTATAGTAACATTACGTCCCGCAGCAAAGTCAATTAGCCTAAGTCCGTTTCCAGACGTGGTGTCGTGTAGGCTATGCTTTCCGATTGTGCTACCAAAGATGTCCTCCTTTCCTATTTTGGCGTTAAAATCACCTAGGACGATTTTAACGTCATATTTAGGACATTGCTCATATGTTTTCTCGAGGAGCTCGTAGAAACATTCTTTGGTAGCATCATCTTTCTCTTCTGTGGGGGCGTGAGCGCATAAAAGGCTGATGTTGGCGAATTTAGCCTTGATGCGGATGGTTGTAAGGCGTTCACTAACGTGTCGAAAGCTCAAGACTTCTTGCCTAAGTCTGCCGCTTACAACGAATCCACATCCAAATAGACGCTGCTTCTGTTCCCTATAGCAATCACCGTAGTAGATGTCACAGTTTTTCATTCTTCTTTTGCCCGGTCCATCCCATCGCACTTGAACGAAAATACCGCACGAAAATACCGCAACGGAACAATTCGCTGTGTTGCTAAATTGTTGCTTAATAAATCACTTAACAACTTTGGAAATATCGCCAGTAAATTTTGATTAATCATTTATTAGTATCTATAATTTTATGCACATTGCAATGAAGAAAAATGGACGCAAATGGTAGAGTAAAGCCTAGAATAGAGTAAAGATGGCCTAGAATCTAAAAAGGTCAACAAATCCTATGCCCACGCAAGATAAATACGACTGGATATTGCAATTTGCAACTAGTTGATTTTTTTTAAGTGTCCAACTGTTCTTAATTTACTAACATATGTCTTACATTTAATGAACTCTGAATACACATAAAGATCAATTCACAATTTCATTGCCAATTTAATGAATAATTCATTGTTAACGCATATAATTGCTTTGACATTGAAGTGAATACATTTGATATTTGTCAATAAATCAATGAATCGATTCGGAATTAAAAAATATCCATAAAATAGACGACATTTAAAAGCAGACAAACAATAAGTTCGCCAGAGGAACTTTTTAAACATGGTGGTGATGTTTTGGTAGGATGCATGTACAAAATCATCAATGAAGTTTGGGCGAAAAAAACCATGCCCCATGCGGCTCGATACACCTCTTCTTATTTCCTTTTTATCGACGAGAGATCAAAATTATAGGCATTATAACCCACCCACTTCACTGCCGGTCCGCCTCTGGAGTTCGCTGTTTTGATATCAAAAAATATCCGCAGGCCTCAAGGTTTGTATCACTTCGTCAATTAAAGGTTGGTGCTGTTGCATTTGAGTGATACTGGAGTACAGATGAGGAATTAACCAGATAGTCAACTCTGCAATCCCTTATTACGTAAAATCCTCTCTCAATTTCCCTATCTGTGAATACGTGTGAGCCAGACACATGATGTTAGATTTAATTACCTGCCAAAAAAAAGTGTGGGGAGTTTTGCAAAATTTCCAAATGACAACAAAAAACAGCTGGTCTCGGCGGATGTGTTGGGAAATAGAAAGTTCATCGAAGTGTTAAGTTTATGTGATTCAACTTTTATAGCTATTTTAATGTAAATGTTTATGAAGAAACAAAAAATTAGTTACACAATAAATACGAAGTTGTTAAAATTTAATTCTAAAAATGTTTGCGGTTATAAGAAATAGTTCTCTATTTAATATATGCCTTAAAATAAACATGCTTGGGTTGTTTTCTTTTTTTCCATTTTGTTGAGAAGAAAGGTATATTTTATTGTATTATTGCATAAATATTACTAAATTAGTCATGATTGGATGTAAAAAATGTATAGTAAATAGTTTTAGAATGGTTTTCTATATATATATTAAATTCTACTATTATTGTTTTAATTTATTATTTGACTGTTTTTATTCAACACATGAAAGTTTAATGAATATACATATTCGAGTTCCGTGCATCGATAAAAAAGTGGAAAAGAAGTATTTTTAATCCTTTTTAAAAGATTTGTGTTACAAACTTTGTATGTTTAGTCAATCAATTTTCTTAGCTGTTTCTTTTCTTAGGTGCATTTGGAAATTTTGTATATGAGTTAATATACTTTATTTTAAAATTTATAGTAAGTGATAAACAGAAGAAGGAGAACAGATGGTAGCTGAAATGCTATTTCAGTTATAATGTTATGTAATTTTTTTTTATGAAAATAAACAAAACAATTTACTATTAAAACTAGTGCTTATTTCGCGAATGGTAACACTTAGCTCATGTCTGATTTGACAAATAATTAGTTGTATCATTCCGCTGAACGAATATGGCTGTGTATACGCTTGAACAACGCTGGGAAATATTGCGACATTACTTTGAAAATCATGGTAATGTTGCAGAATGTGTGCGAAAATTGCGTACGGATTTTGGAAGAAGAGAAGCACCGTCAGCTCCGCATGTTCGTTATCTTGTGAAAAAAGTGAAATAAACCGGCATTCTTATCGATAAACCAAAGCGTGAAAAGCCAAAAACAGTGCATACACCCGAGAAAATTGCTGCTGTGGCAGAAAGTGTGCGTGAAGCGCCATCAACATCAATTCACCGTCGTTCTCAACAATTGAACATTTCGGAGACATCATTGAGACGAATTTTGCATAAAGACCTTGGTATGACGCCATACAAAGTTCAATTGGTTCAGGAGTTGAAGCCAACTGACCATCCAATGCGTTTTCGCTTCGCTAAGTTGACCTGCGATCGACTTAGAGAAGATGCTCTCTGATCGTCTTTTCAGATGAAGCTCATTTTGATCTTGGCGGGTATGTCAAAAAGCAAAATTGTCGCATTTGGGGCACCCGCACGCATACATTGAAAAGCCGATATACCCAAAACGAGTAAGTTTTTGGTTCGGATTTTGGTCCAGAGGCATAATTGGGCCATTTTTCTTCGAAAATGAGCAAGGAGTGGCCGTTACAGTCAATGGCGATCGTTATCGGGCCATGTTGAACGAATTTTTGTTCACAAAAATTTAAGAGGAGGATATTGGCAACAATTGGTTTCAACAGGACGGCGATACGTGCCACACAGCCGAAGCTACACTCGATGTTTTGCACCCTGCTTTTCAAGATCGCATTATCAGCCGCAGAGCCGATGCAAACCCCCCTGGCCAAACGACATCGGCTCTGACTCGTTTTGGGTATATCGGCTTTTCAATGTATGCGTGCTGCGATTTGACACCGTTGGACTATTATTTGTGGGGTGCCGTTACGCCGACATGCCAGAGACAATTGACGCTTTAAAGGACAATATTCGTGAAGTACAGCTGCACACAATCGATAATGTGCTTACAAATTGTGCTTAGAAATTTGAGAAAATATTCAGTATTTTTTTTTTATAGCATTTTCAAAAAAAAAGTTATTTGGCGGACCCTTTACTACTAAAAACTAGCAAGTGATTGTAAATGTTGTTTAAAAATACCAAAAATAAAATTTGTAAGAATTTGGATTACGTTATATAAAAAAACTTCAATTGCGTTGAGGTACTTGACTGCTTCAATATAACCATCTAAAACCTACGAAATCCGTGTTTGTATAGTTATACTTAATTTTATTGTCAACCGAAAATGTATGATCAACTTACTTATTATATATTAGTCACATCAATATTTTTTTGATTATTTCTCATTAAAAATTAGAATAGCTTTATTCTCTATATTATAATATTTTATTATGTTATTAGTTGTGTGGTAAGTATTTTTTTATTAATGCATATTCACCGCATTTTTTGCATGTTTATTTTGCACACCCGAATTGTGAGGTGTCATCTGCTGAAATTAATCAACTGTTCCCAACTTTTTGCTATAAAAATTGACATTTCATATCATTTCAATGGCCGCCCCCATGAAAACCCATTAAAACCCATTAAAACCCATATAATTCGATACATGTGTGCACAGTTCCCACTGCACAAGGTTACAGTCCGCTTGGGCCACAGATGAGGAATGACCACATAGTCGACTCCGAGGTTCTCTCCAATTTGCCCCCAACTTAGCTGTTTTTATCCATATGATTTATAATTATATAGGGGCTTATGTGCAAGTAGCAAGCTTGCATACTATTAAGGAATATACATTTATAACAAATGTAATTTGTTTCATCCAAATGCATAAATACAGTTAAACAAATGTCCAGGCTTACACATATTCAAGGATACGAAATATAAGGAGATTGCGCAGCTGTTTTGAAATTTTTGTTTGTGGGTTCAAGGTTAGGGGGGAATTCTATCTGGTTAGGCATACTGTTTGATACGTTTTTCATATCCTTATACGACCTCAGGTAAAAGATTTATTTAAAACAACTTTGTACGATTTCGTTTTATCAAATTTCGTTTATTAATAAATTTACCAGAAACCGTATTAAACGGGTTAAAAATTTCATTAAAAGTTGTACTTGCCCATTTCGGGCTTCAAGAACAGATATGTATGTATCAATATTTTAATTTCTCGCTCAGAATAAATGGCTTCTAGGCCAGTTACAGCCATTTGTAAATTGAAAAAAATGTCGATACCAAAATAAATAAACTAAAGGGTGATTTTTTAAGTGTATTTTTTTGAAAAATCGAATTAAAAACTCGAATTTGCATTAAATATTCAAAATTTTGGTTGTAATCGATAAAAAGGCCTTTGCCATTTTCGTTTTAAAGACAACTTCATGTAAATGTTGTCCGCGCCTCCGCTTCAAATGGTCCATTCGGAAGATCCAATTTTGCGTCACTTTTTCGAGCATTTCGCCCTGTATTTCACGAATTCCACGTGTAAGGCTTCAATCGTGTTTGGCTTATCCACATAGACTAACCACTTTACATAACCCCACAAGAAATAATCAAGAGGTGTTAAATCGCATGATCTTGGCGGGCAACTCACAGGGCCACTTCTAGAGATAAGCTGCTCCCCAAATTCATCCTTCAACATTTCCATTGTTTCACGAGCTGTGTGGCATGTGGCACCGTCTTATTGAAACCACATTTGATGAACAACTCAGCCAACTGGGGCAAAAAAAAAGTCGCGTATCATGGCTCGATATCGTTCGCCGTTGACGGTAACGTTTCTTCCCCGGTCGTCTTTGAAGCAAAATGGACCGATGATGCTACCAGCCCATAAACCACACCAAACTCATCAACTCAAACTCATCTCTTTGGAAACACAAACATATGAGGCGTAATTAAAACCTGTCAGAAACAGGAAAACACTTAAGATCAATATTTGCATATTGCCTTATTTTACTGACTTGAAGCAAAACCCAATTTCATGAATTTAAAGCTAACCTTCGCTTTTCAAATGTAAATTTCACCACGCCGTGTAATATATATTAAAATATCTGTTTTGAAAAATATAAAAACTACATTTATTGGCACCAAAAAACTAGTACTATTAGCAATTTTAACCAGGAAAAACCCTTTATTTTTAAATCTCTGAACATTTATGGTCAACGACTATAACTTGAGATAGGGAGAAAATATTACCATTATAATACCTTCCTTATAAGTATTGCCCGATACTGTATATGTTATAAAATGTTTTTTTGAGCACAGTACTATATATTAACGTGTATTAAGACTATTGTGAAGCTGTTTTACGATAAATTTTCTGCCGTACTCTAAAATGGGACAACTGTTTGCTTCAGAGTTTTGTATCTAGAGTTTTTGGGGTAAAATTAAGTGGCGCTGTTTTTTGCGTTTTAATTTTAAATAACTTATCCTACCAAGCAAACCCAGCTATAAAAGAATGCCTTATATACCCCTTATATGAATATAGCTTATTCCTAAGACTTGTTATTAAGAGGGAATGCTGAATTTAAGATTCCTTATCTTATTTTCTGCCTCATTTTCACGCGGCCATGTCCTACGGAATCAGGTATACATTTCTATAACTTATATTTCGCTTAAATTAGTATTATATAAAACCTTATGTAAGACTTATTACCAGTTTAACATATGTAATACATATAAATATAAGATCTCATTTAAGACTTATTATAAGTTTTTTTTCCGGATTGTTTTCTGTAGACCAAAAAGAATACCTACAGACATAATTTCTTTTCTAAAAATTAAAAAAAAAATATTCTTACCTGCTTGATGATCCTTTAATATAATATAATAAGTAATAATGACCCGAAATAAAAACGATCTTTTAATTTTTTGCAAAATTGGCAGTTAAATATACTTTGAATAATTTTTCTTTACGACTGACCAATTTAGTTGTTAACACAATAATGACGCGTCAGAATAAATATTCCTTGTGAATGTACCATTTACATGTGTTCTCTCTGAGTTACAATATATTGCGGCGTCAGCACATGTTGTAAACTGATATCGTGTTCTTTTTGAGGCTCAACTCAGAATTTCTACTTCGCCTATGCCTTATATATACCTTAACCTGATATACGTTATAAAATTTTCAGCTGGGAATGGTTTATAACATTATTTTTTTCTAAAACGGATTTACAAATTTTGGTCATCTTTTGTACATAAGAAACTTTAGAAGAAAGTCAAAATGTCGAAACGTGTAAAAAATGTCTATTTTCTCAAAAAGGCTTTTTAAAAAAATTATTTTTTTCAATATTTTAAGACATTTAAATATATTTCGTAAGAACTATTTCTAAAGTCATTTTTAACGAAAGAGAGTCGAATATAGCGAGAATGTTTCGTATGATCCAGTAGTGCTATAACTGGTTGAAAGCTATCATAATGTATTGGATGCTAATAGCACACAGCTTATGTAAATCCAGATTTTTGATATTATTGATATTGTTTAATTCAATTACATAACTTCTGATATTTCATATATAGCAAATTTCTAAAAATTGTTTAACCCAAATCTTAGAAAGGTAACCTTTATTTTTAAATAATAACTAGATTGGAATCTGCAGCAAAACGTCAAAATAAAAATAAAATCTTACATCTTATATTAATTTGCACTATCCAAGTTCGTTACCGCAACCGCACCAGTCAACTGCAGTGGCACTACTTAGCATTAAATTGACCCAAATCCGTAGATGTAGATACACGATTATTTCTCTGGAAGAGAAATTAACTCTATTATGCTACACATTAGAAGCATGAAATTATTTTATACGCACAAAAATTTCCAATTGCAATAATATAATGTAGGAACCTACGTTATTTATTATCGTATGGCGATCCTTAGGTAAACTCAACGTAGAGTGAAAAAAAGTCAGTTAACAGTTGGCGTACGAATATTGATACACCAAAGCATGAAAAGAAGATTAAATTTGATTTGTTTTCTCCTATATGGGAGGCCAAGTGGAATTGAGGCTAATTTTCGTATTCTCAATGAATGACATAGCCATGACGTATGTCGATAACCTAGTTATAGTTTTCCATACATTTTTCTTGGTAGACATGAAATGAATACACAATCAACATTTATTAAGAGAAAACAGACAATTTTTAAGCTGAATAGAAGCAACCTGAGGCCGCATTACCGCATTCGTGAAATATCGTGAAATACGTCACGAATTCTAACTCCCATTTGTAGAATTCGACAGCAGAATGATTCACGTTATTATTTTTTTAAGTTGAAAATTTCCCATTCGCATTTAAATCGATGAGGGTGGTATTTTGCGTGTTTTAAATTCTTGTGTGTACAAATAAATTAAAGTGGCTATAAAGTAAGCATACAGTTACAGAACAAAAAACAAATACCTACTTAACGCCGAAGGTGGGATATTAATTAGCCATAATTCCACATTAATTCAATCTAACGAAAAAGAAACCTTAAACCACCGTACTTCTGCCATTTGCTAAGTGTCGCAAAATTTGGGATAACAAATTAAGAAAATGCAACTTTTAAAAAAACCAATCTTATTTAATGGTATGAGAAAACTACAATTTAAATTTATAGTTTTAATTTAATTTTTTCTGGGGATCCTTCTTCCGTGATCTTCTTTATTTTGCATTTTAGTTCTATTGCCAAATCTGCCTCTTACAGGTACTACAAATGTTCACGACAGTGAAAGTATTATAGATTATTCATAAAAGGAACAAACAGAAAGGTTTAAAGTAGGTACCTACATAATAATATTTGTTAAAGTAGCTTAATTAAACAAAATGTATTCTTTTTTTCAAATATTCTTTTTTAGGTTAGAAGACAGTAAATTATAACAGTTTAAAAACTGAACTGAACCTAAATACGTATACGTCTTTACTTACTTTCCTACTTAACGTGCTCTTAACCCGTGAAGAGTTTCTGTCTAATATACGGCAGCCTTCCATCCTTTGCGATCGGGATGCTATACGTCGAATCTCCAGTAAGTTGTCATCTTGCTACTATGAATAGTGACATTTTGATACTGGACAGATACTTTTTTGTTTTTATTTATATACTTCATCATAAAATGATAACATTCACTGTTCTCGCTAGAGTACCAAATTACAAAATTAAAAATAGTAGTAACTATTCTAAGTACTCTTGAGGTTTTTTTGATAATAACAATACAAACTTGTAAGGCAAAAGCGATTTTTGTATAAGAGAACTTGGCTATTCTTTAACATTTCTGTTTTTGGTGTGATAAACATAAGAAAACAAATATTGTCTACGTTTGAAAAGAGGTAAGATGCCAAATAATTTGCATCTTGTCTCATACGAAGACATTTGAAAATTCCAGCGCAATTTTCGTACGTAAAACGCTAAACTAGTTGAACGTTTTTGGATCTTTCCAACTCTTATATCAAGGATTCCATGCTATACTACAGTATTCAAGATTAGACCTGACAAATGAAAATAACAGATATACAAATGTATGAGGATCCTAAGTCCTTAGAATTCCGCCATATAAAACCAAACATTGAACCTTTAGCAACCAAGAAGACAATATGCCGCCAAAAATCAAGTTTTTTGTTTGTCAAACCAGACTCCCAGGACTTTTTTTTTGCGAAGATAATGGGGAATTATTGATAATGAAACTGCGGAGGACAAAAGGATAGGCTTTAACAGTTAGAGACATTAAATCGAAGGTCAATATTCTGACACCACATAGAAAGTCTTCCAAGTTCTTCTTGTAGAAGAATGCAATCATAGTCAGACTGAATAGGTCGATACACTTTCAAATCATCGGGAAACATTAAACACTGGGAGTTAAGAAATAAATCCGGAATTTCATTAATAAATAGAAGGAAAAGCGAAGGGCCCAGATGATTTCAGGATTTATAAATAGGTGTTTCTATGTGGTACCGCTTAAATATACAGTCTGAAAGTGGTTTGCAAACATGTTACAAATGGTTAAAAGGTCGAAAGACGATACGATTATGACGCTACAGCTGGGATTTTTACTATTGACAGAGCTCTAAAAACGATAACTATAGGTTTTTAAATTTGATTGAACACAAAGAACATACTGCTTATAGAGAAATCTATTCAAAACATCAAAGCGATAAACTAACAAAAGTTCAGGATCATTATTCCTTTTTCGGAATAGTTTATAGTTTATATCTATTATTTAAATGAACGATTTTTTTATTAACCAAATAGGTTTAGCTATAGATAAAACCTTTACTTCAGGCGTAAAAACATCGATTGATACTTTAACTGTTTTAATAAATAAATTAGAAGAATTACTTTCATATATTTAGTCCTGTTCCGATTCTCTTTAAGACCTACTAACTTCGCCTGCTATTTAGAAGTGTCCGAAGATTCATAACAGCCATATACATCTTTAAAATACCCCTGACCCAATTTACTTTAAGAAAAAACGCAATTGACTTAGCCCCATGCCATCTAATACAAAGCTCACAATTCAGTTGACAAGTAACGTACAATGGGGAAAGTTCTCCATTAACTTTACAAAGCTATTAGATATTTTAAAGAACACTTGCACTTTCTCGCACTTAAAAAGTTTAAGATACCTTTCGTACGAGTCAAAATAAAATGGAAAGTAACAAATAAAATTCTAATTATTTCTAAAAAATAAATTATTTTTTTACCTACATGCTACCAGATGAAAGTGTTTTTTTTTGCAAATGGAAAAGTTACTTGAACAGAAGGTTAAGTACTTGGAATCAGTGCCTCTTCATGATCTTATTATATTGAAATAACTTGTATACTAGCGCTTACGTCTGAGTCTATTATTTCTCAAATGGATACATAAAGCAGAATGGGGTAATATTGGGTCTTTCAGCCTAGAGGCTAAAGAAACATTAATGGAAACATTTTTTTCCATAAAATGGCATAAGAGCATAACTACTTTATTTAATTATTATAAGAAAAGAAGATGCTTTGTAAATAACGTTAATGGCATGATTTGATATATAAATGTCTTTCGACTATAAAGAAATCTCAGTTGTGCACTCATTAAGGTGAAGTCCTGTTGGATTTTATCGATCGTTCTACAAATTAAAACGCATATTTTAAATGCTTTTTTAACGGCAATGTACATATCCAGCGCAGTGGAAACTTACAAAGATATTACAATTCAGTCCTTTACTGTCTTACTTATCTGTCTTCCAAATCTGCAAAACCAAATGACAAAATTTTTAAAAAATGTTCAATCTTTTTTGCGTCATAGAAATCTGGTTTTCGAAAAGGTCATAGTTGTAAGTTTATCTTATTCTTATATATGTTTCGAACATAAATATATGTAATATAGTCACAAATACTTTTTTATGTGGAAAACTGTGTTCTTCTTTTCTTTGGTCCCTTATTTTCATTAGTGATATTTAATACAATTGTCAACTTATTTTTCCCCTGCCAAAAACCAAACCTATACCTATACAAAAAAAATACCAAAAAAAAAAACTGGTATTTCAGTATTCCAAGGTTCGTCTTAGATGAGTCTTAGAAGTCTAGCATGAGCACCTCAGAAGTAGGACTTTCTTTTTACTCATACGCCCACTGGCACGCCATTTTTAAAACTAAAAAATTAAGAGATAAAGAAAGAGATCTTCGAAAGACGGGAAAACTGAGTACATTAATGTAAGGTGTATGAATGGTAGTACAACGGACCTGTATACATCGGATAGTAGCAACCTCGGACAAAAAAAAAAGCAGACTGTAGCCTTTCCTTTTTTTCCCGATTAAGCTTTGACCTTTATATGGGTTTTATGAGCTCGAAGACGGGAGCTTTTTGTACTCGTTGACTTTAGTGCTTACATTTGATTTGGCAGATTATTTGCTAGGACAGCATAGCAACTCCCGAAAGCCAAATACAAGTTGTGACCTTGGCTTTAAACTCAGGACTTAACTGTCTAACGGAAAGAAGAGAAGATGCGCATCACCCAGATAAATAGATTAAGCGATAATAGTGTAGCCACAGTCTCTAGAGAGCTCCTAAGTAAAAAGCTCTCCAATTTAATTCAGGTTACTACCGACAAATACGAAAAGCATGTTGAACCAGTATCGCAACATCATCAAGGAGGTAGCCGAACACTCTAAGTTACCAATTATCCCAGAAAGAGAGTCCAAGGTATGATGGATTTTGTTTCCATTTACAAGTGTAAAATAAGAGTATGGATTGAAAAGGATCGGTCCAGGGAAAAAGAGAAAAGAAAATTACGGAGAAAATTTAAGAGTCCCGTGATTGAAACAACTTTCGGATGTTTTACAAAATAGCCAGGCATCTGGAAGCCAGCTTTAAGTTTGGAACGCGTGCTCTTCGAAATAGCAATAGAAACTCAGTCAGCCAATCCCAGGACATTGTGGAAATCATGGCTGAATTCCAAAACGCAGTAGGTACTTCTACATTACTGCTTAATCAAGCGTTCCAAAATGCTAACTGCTTACTATGATGCAATGCATATTTTTCTAAAACGCATTGTGAACGCATCAACTGCGCAAACAAAAGCAAACAGAGCATCGTGAATGATTATGATGCATAACAAATGCAAAGCAGCGCAAAAGAATTAATAACCAAGCATCAGAAAAGCAGTGTTATTCATAATACGCATTTTTTTACGTTTTGGAATTCAGCCCTTCATGCAGCATTTCCAGCATCTGCTGGAGGGCATTATGTCCAGAAAGTGGTGGCGAGCTTTTTTTTGTTTTGCATGTTTTTTTAAAAAAGCAATAAATACCAAGGTACTTATAAAGTTTATACATATTGACGAATGATATCCTTAATGAAATTGTTTTCATTTATGTTATCCATGACATATCCAATAACAATCTGAATAAATAAGTTTGGTAAATATAGAACGTTTTGTATGCAGGCCTATTGCATAGCACTGTAGGTATAGTTATCCAGATGCATATAGCTATACACATGCACATTTTCTAAGCCTTAATAGACTTAAGCTACTACTTTAGTTCTTAACGGTCTTATGCGGGCTAAGTTACAGTTTATTATTTTTTGCCCCGGTAAAAGAAAAACTTCCAAGGTCACTCCTGCGATGCAGTCATTTGACAATCTCATCGGTAATGTAATTATTTTTATATTACTTGTCACTGATTGTGCTAATTGCCACAAAATCGTAAAAAAAATCGCAGTAGAATAAAACATAATCCGAAATGACAGAATAAGATCATGAACATGCAGCATTACTACAAATTCAATATCACTTTTAATCAAATTAGTATTCTCTTCTATAGGTAGGTACATAAAAGAAAATCAATGATTTATTTATTCTTCTTTAATACCGTCTTAGCCTAACTTCGGCCTATCACACTTTACTCATACATATATAGACAAGAATCCAACACCAAGGAGCTCGTAACAACAACTTAATCGCACGCATTATATTTTATCCGAATACATCACATCAGTGCTTTTTTTATCTTCCATTTAAAAAAAAAAGAGGAAGTGAGAGAACAAAACAAAAAAAAACTTTAAAGTTCTACTAACACAATTTTCGAAACGAAAACAACTTACTGTCACTATAATTCCTCACCGCCAGCAGACATGGTAGGTACATATAACATACACGTACCCATCTATATTTTATGTTTTATCTTCATTTCGTTCATTTCGAAAAGAAGTAGGTACAAAACAACGAAAAGAAAACACGAAGAAACGTTACCCATGGAGTCGGTAATTTTTGTAGACGAATAGAATTATTGAATTGTGTCAACCTGTTTCAATGAAACTTTCATTCCGCATTCACAATAGAAGTGTTTTCTATTATGGCATGTTGCTTAAGTTGTTCTTACCTTTTGTTAGTTTGGAGATGATCTCTCTTCTGAAAGTAAAGATAAATAAAAACTGTCAAATTATTTAAATTATGTAATTAATAACGAAAGTAGAACAATTAAGTTAATTTTAATAAAAGAGACACTAAAAACTAGCTTTAAGAGCACTCGCAAACATTTTATGTTCTTCTAAGTTTTTACTGTTTTTTTTCTTTCAGACACATCTATTTGGATGGATTGAAACATATGTATGAACATGTATTTTGTCAGGTGTGACGTGTGGCGTACGTAGTCTTAACTTGACAATGAAAGAAGTTGAACTTGTGTATTTGAGGTGCGACCTTAAATTCGAAACAATTTGAAGAATGTTGGACATCGTTCCCATTTTTTTTTAGAAGATCGTTCTTAAAACGTAAGCTAAAAATATCAAATTAGTTTTGAAAATTTTATATCTGACAGAGTTCTATTACTGGAATTCTAATAGAAAAAACAAAAGGATCGAAGATATGGCCTTCTTAAGATGTCCTTTCTTTTTATGGTTTATTTGTTAGGCAACAACAACATTTGTTTTGCATATATGTTTTTGCTAAGATTGGTATACTTTTAAATATCTTGTAAAAAATAACTTATATATATGTAAAATTTCAGAGCTGTAGGTCTTTCACGCCACCTCATTCGGTGGATGTGCTACCTTCTAAAATTCCTACTCCGCTTGCATAGTTCAATGTTATAGTTTTTATATTCACGAAAGCTTGCAGAATTCTTCTAAGTTTTTATATATTTCTTTGTTAATATAAAAACAAAATACAGACATAGATGTTTTTCCATATTTAAATAGAAGGTGAAGTTTTCTTACTTGATGAAATGAGATATTGCAAATAAAACGAAACACCCCAAAAAATAAATAGCAGAATACGGTAAGCCTGTTTACCACATTGTAAATATATCCCTTCTTCACACGCCTCAAAAACAGCAGCAACTGTTTTATGTAGCGAAATGGAAAAGCAAAAGGCAATATGCAGCATTATAAACTTAAGTTCAAAGGGCTAATGAACCCCATGGCGCACCTGCCAAACTATTTTGATATTTCCTTGGGGCAAGGAAAGTGAAGAATGGAGGTATGAACAAATGCTCAGACTTCAGATCTAAAATCGCATGGCTTACGTTTGCACTCGGTAAACTCAAGTTTTCGATCTGTCTTTTATGAGAAATTGGTAAAGGATAGGATGTTTACAACCATAACAGACTTACAATAAGATGTTTAGATGGCCGGCATTTGTTGCTTACTTCAAGGAAACTGAAATGACCTGGCTTATTTTTTGCCTTATTTTTTGCCTGTATACCACCAAACCATTGACCCTTGTTTTTTTGCCCTTTTACTGTCAAACTTTCGTTTTTCTAAAGGCACCATAATATTGTAACACTTTTCTGACTAACAATTTTAATATTTAAAAAAAGTTGGATTTTCAAACAACTTTCTTTCAGTGAATTGTTAAGAGGGACATTATCTACATAATGATCAAAACCCACATTTCCGTCAAATTGAGATATAATTAAAGGCCTAAGATCATGGGGGCGGATGTAGTTACGGATAGGTCTAGATTACCATAACTATCAATGCTGTTCAGAGATACATAATATGTATATATTAGGGTATGACATTTTTGTATTATTATTGGTAAAATAAATTATTTATGTCTTACCCTTCTAAAATGTTTATAAGAAAACATGACAACATAAGTCAATATTAGGTTAATTAGCGGTTAATTGACTAAAAACCCATAAAAAGTTAAGTTTTGTATTTTATTTCAATTTATTATTTAGGTTAAATATAAAATCCTTTTAAATTTTTTGTTTTTAAAACTGTCGTTAGATTTACTGTATGATTGTTTATTGCTTAGGTGTATGTATGTGCTCAAAACGAAATACCAATTTTTCATTCAAAGTCGGGTATCTCAGCAACAAATTGATAAAGAAAGGATAAACAACGTAACCAAACAACGTATTGGTTCAACTGAAAAGAAATTTACCATTGCCTGAGACCCTTAAAAGAGCGAGAAAATAAAATAAAATTTTGTTTGTTTGAATTTTTTGAATGGCCGTCGAAAATAAAAAAAACATGACATATAGTACACATATAGTTATTACAGTAAAAGAGGTAAGACAATTTTAAGGGGGTGTAACAAATAAAGTATTAGAATTGACGTACATTTTTAAATTTTGTCAAACACTAACTCTATACTATATAAAAAATAAATATAAGTCGTAAACGGCCAATACAGCACCTAAAGCCTAGCTTCTCCAACCATAGTGTGTACGAAGATATATTTTTGACACGATTGGGGGGGACCTACAGTTTAATGCCGATTCCGAGCGACAATTTAGTTTTGTACTATCGACTACTCAAACGCACCCACTATATTGTATGAGTCCCTTTATAATGCTTCACTGAAAACTACTCTACCTTCGATGAATTTACAACAATATGCTTTTTGGCTAATTCTTAGTATTTTGTCAGATTTGTTTAATAGGTATGCTCTTAATAAAAAAATTGTCAAAACGCCCTAAAATATTGTTAGATTGTTAGGGAGCTTTGTCACACACTGTAAATAAAAAATGGCACAAAATACATTTTTAGGGCCTTCTTCTTTTTTCCATTTGCCGATGAGGAATGAGGGAACATAACTTTCCCACATTTACTGCATACCGCCTGTAGGGTTATCCGCTTCTACATCACAAAAAAAAACTAAAAAAAAACACCCGTTCGATGCTAATGTTTTTTCTTTGTTGGTATTTTGACAAGATGTCAAATCGCCCACGATAATGGGTATACAAATCTTTTCAATCTTTGAAGTAAGATTACAAGTCATTTTTAAGGAAATAAAACTATTATAGCCTCTAGTAATTCAAAATGCAGATACCTTACTAACAAATCAAGGCTCACACTAGGAGACTGAACAGAACACTAAATTTAATCAACGCAGTTCTGAAGTCCCTTTTGAGCAAAGGTCGACGGTCGCCAAAATCTTAATTTATTTATATAAATAAAATTTTCAAAAGTTCATATTGCAGAAGTAGTAGTGCAGAGTTGTAACGTCATTTTTGAGAGTTTGAATTTTTACATAAATTATTTTAACAAATAACTCTTATAATGAATTGTTTATTATTTAAATGCAAGCGAGTTGTAACGTCATTTTTGAGAGTTTGAATTTTTACATAAATTATTTTAACAAATAACTCTTATAATGAACTGTTTATTATTTAAATGCAAGCCACTAATACATTGTTTATATCTTCCTGCAGTTTAGAGCATCAGTTATCCAATTAATAGTTTTAAATGTTTAATGAAAATCCGAATAAAGTAAAATAGTAAAGTAAATTGCTTATATTGTTGTACGCCAGAAAGAGAAATGTGTGACCTTTGACAGACCAGAATAGTTCGGACTTTGCTTTAGTTCAGAGTAGAAACTTAAAAACTTTCTATTCGAATGTAGTGATTAATTATCGATACGGCAAATCCCACTGAATGTCATAAAACCGAGGTCACAATCCACCATATTCAAATCGGAATATCTTGACATCAGATGTACTCCTCGAAACTTATACATTGATGATCTCTTAGACTTATCCAATTCTGCATTACTAACACACTTGCAAATTTTAAGTTCTTCTTTGGCAATAAATCTCATAGGGAAGGGAAGCCGCACACTCTTATGTTGACCATAAATACATTCATGCTGTGCACTTTCTGTTAGCCCATCTACGGGCAAGTTCGATGAACCACTTTAATATAGCATATTACACTTTATCGTGTAAGTAAAGCATTTCTAACTTTTTACCCAAGAGCTCCTCTAGGAGAACCCAAAAGTAACATAAAAGAACATGAACAACGACCTGAAGAAGCAACTACAGCTACTACGGAGAAGCTAAACGGTGTTGCGTGTTCACTGCAGTTACAAAGATTGTAACTTCTGCGATGTTTTTTTGTTCCGCAAATAGCTATGTTCTTCTCTGTGTGGCATTCCTTGGATATTTATTGTATACCATTTCCCATCTCCTATACATACTTATTCTTGTGCTTCTTCTTCCTTTTACTATTTGTATTTTCTTCCTTGTTCACTGTGCTTGACTAAGTTGTTACTGTCTCTCAGTATGTAGTTTTGATAGTTATTTCACTTTTTCTGCTTCATCAAGATAAAGGCATCGGATAGAAAAAGAAACGATAGCTTTGTCCACAGAACAGAAAAATTCTACAATTACATCTATATGTGTGTGTATGGCTAAGTTAAAAGGCTTAGAGAAGCAAACAACGATAGGTAACGTAGAAAAACAAAATGGAAACTCAAAGTTCATAGAAGCTGTACACATTATAGTTATGCTCTCATGAAAGATTTTATACATATATTAACTTAGTGAAATATTGAGACTGTTAATTTTGTGTGTTTATTATGGGTTTCTAACATTATACATAAATATTTGCTCATGGTAAATAAAAAATGATTCCAAATATTTTAAAACGTTTCCTAAAGTGACAAAAAATTTAAACAAATACAAAATCAAATTATAATTTTTGTATTTGTGACTAATTGAAACAGTCCAATAACCTTAATGCATATATATATTCATTTTCAGTTCTCGAAAACTGTTGAATTATATGACCTAGAAATTCAGAAAACTACTAACACCAAACTACAAACACAGTCCTAAGTCACCGGAAAAACCAGGTCAACCATAGAAGGAATTAAAAGAGGAAACTAATAACAATTTGCCAGCTTCCAACAGAGTAAAATTTCGCTAAATTTTTGATTGTGATGTAGCGCAGCAATCAAGTTCGTGACGAAGTTGTCACCTCCGAGCAAGTACATTTTGCATTACATACATTCGTAATTTAAACAATATATGTGCTAATATTAAAAGTTGAATTTAATTAGCTTAAAATACATGAGAAATAAAAAAACAGAAGTACATAGTTGAATGTTTAGTTTTCAAGAATTTATAATAATGATAATTTGACTCATGTATGCTTCAGAACTACTGCTCGACCGTATATAATAAGGAAAATAGAAAATTCGAAGATCCAACCACTGTGGCGTTGGTTTACTATCCGTTTAATGAACTAAATACGTTGATCTAATAAACGCAATGCGTTGATTAACAACGAAACAGATTAGTTGTCAGATGTTCGCAAGAGTTGGGACAGCGAATAAAAACTTCCAGGTGGTACGGGTCGGACGTTAACGCCAAACATAATAAGGTAATTATTAATTCGAAATAACAATAATTTTCCATTGTATGTTTGTTTCGAAAAAGTTTTTGTAGTAACTCGGCATGAGTGTGAAAAATAAAATATCACAATGTCGTATTATTATTTTACCAAGTTAACTCAATTAGTGCAATAAGTTTACTAACTTGCATACTTTCATACTAACTTTGTATTTTCATTAAATTTCTAATATAACTATGTTACCGCTTGTTTTACCACGTTGTATCTTTACAAGTTTTTTTCTTACATATATTTCTTATATATATCTTTTATTTATTTTTCCAGTCGGTGTGATTACTTTTATTAAACACATTTTTAAGTAGAAGCTACACATATCTATTATTTCGTTAACTGAATTGTACTTATATCAACAATTCATATTTCTTCAATATTTACCGCACGCAACTTTATTTTAAATTTATTTTAAGCCACAGTCACAATTTTATTAAGTTTTACATTTTTTCGTTTTGGAACGAATATTTTTATGATTAAAATAGCAATCAGTTTTCTTTAACTAAGAATAATAGTTGTGGGGATTTTTTAACCCTCACTTATTGTTACAACAAAGTAATTTCTGATTTAACATGAGTGTATATGAATATGTATCCCGCAACAGATTATAGTAAAATACACAAATAAAAATATTTTGGGAAAGTGCACAAGTGTCAACTTATCCCTTCATTGTAACTGTCAACTCTAAATAAGGGGCAAATGTCTTAAATGACTCATACCACTCGACAACAAATAAATATTGAGTATAAAATGAAAATATATCAAGTTGCCGTAATTTTCTTAAATAAGTTAAATAGATTTATGTAAAATGATAAATATGTATGTACCTATATTAAAAAAAAGTAAATAGCACGAACATTGGTAAATGATGTGTAGAAGAAGAACGTGACCATGGCGTGACGTGATGATTACAAACGATCATGACTGGTTATCTTTAGAGAATGATGTTGATGGCATGTATGTAGGTACCAGATATGTAATAATTGCATTGAGTAAGGTCAATGCTATGGTAATGAATGCCTCCGCAGGCTGAATTTTTCAAATATGTATGTTAAGAGACCCCAAGCAAAGTACACGATTTGTAGTAGGTATTGGTTTTAATTGTAGGTAATTAAGAGATGAATTAATAGCTTTATTCTGAATTTCTCGAAACAAATTTATTTTAAGATGTCTACATTATGACGCTTTCGTTCAAGCGGAATCTTTGATTATTTCCAATGAACTCAGTTCGCGCGTACATCGCAAACTAAATTCTTAATCATACTCATTCATATACTGATTAAAACAAACAGTGTAACAAAACCGGTAAAACTAACCTACATCGAGTGTAATTGTTCCCCGACAGCATAAAGACATAAACTTTCTTTCCTTGGCCTTTACACTGCAAACCTCAGCCATTCTTACAATATATTCTTCGTGTGCTGCATGGAAAAATAACAGAGGTAAAAGTTGCAATAACCTAAATATTTTGTTTCTCTTTTCTCCCGAGATGCAAATTTTTGTGTTTTTTTTATTTTTGTATCGTTTGTACGGATGGACACCAATATAAGAGATAAACTGAAATCCTTAATACACTTAAGCTAGCCAAGTTTGGGTGGTATTTGCACACCCCTCCTACTATATATATCTGCTAAAAATTCATAAAAATAAATGCATTAGCATATACATATATTCGATTTATCACCAACATACTTCCAGTACTAGTATTAACTTAAAGCTCATACACGAGATAAATATATGCAAGTCACATGTTAAAGTGGAGTAGCAAATTGATAGTGTTGATACTAAGAAAGTCTACAGCTATGTAGGTACGTTGTGAACGTATTTTCTAGATGAAGATGGAGGAATTTATCATTTTAGTTTTACTATACGGAGTCCATTTAATAAATAAGTCGTAGGAGAAAATGCGTGGACTTCAAGTAAGGAAAATACAATTTTGTAGCGACGATTACCGTGAGTACGAATATTCAAACTTTTCCAACCCAATAAACGAAAGACATTTACGTGAAATGGCGCATTTGGAAAAAAGCGGATATATAGATTCATTTAAAAAAAACATATAAATTGACATGGAACATCGTGCGGTTAGATTTTATGTTATGATTTGAAGAGATTGCCATCTTTTTTAGCCCCACTCATCTGTTTACTTACTTCGAACTTAAGTTCAATTTCTTAGTTTAAAATTTATGAAGCTTAAGGTACATGACTGTAAAATGATAAGTTACAAATAAATAATTAAAAAATCCTCGTAAATAGGTAAGTATTTTAAAATGAATTATAATTAAGTTATGAAAATTTAAATTAAGTTTTACTTGGCTATATCATGTCTTCGAAATTTCTTATTAATTAATTTTACATTTTAAATTTATTTTCAAAAAGTTCCATAATGGAATTTCACCCCAGGACAAAAGACGATATTGGGCATTTTTTATTTCGAAATTTTTACCATATTTCAAGCATGCGCCTATTCCAAAAGTTTTCATTTCATCATATTATAGTTATTAATTTCGAAAATAAAAAGTTTTTAGGTGGCAAAAATTTGGCCAAATATTTTGCCAATTTTTTATTTCAACTTTTGGGTAAATGCTTACATCTTTTTCGGTTCTGAGCAATTGTTTGCACAGCCAAATTAATTACCACCTTAAATTTTGTATGTTTGTCCCAATTTTCCCATCCCAATTTTCTTAAGCGAATTTTGTTTAGCGATGAAGCTCACTTTTGGTTGAATGCATGTGGGGATATGTGAAGCTGCTAGTCTACGCCGACAAGCCCGAAACGATTGACCACTTGAAGGCCGCGTTATTACCGATATACGGCCACAAATGTTGGAAAAAGTCATCGAAAAATTGGAACTCTAACTACGTCCGAGCGAGCCGTGGCGGTCATATGTCAGACATCATATTAAAGTATAATGGGAGAAGATTATCTTTCGAATAAAGCAAATTTCATGTCAATTTAAAAAAACCCTTTTTGTTTTATTCCATTTTCAAGTTCTATACTCTAAAAAAAACATTTACATTTTTGTGTTTAAAAAATTCAATTAAGCAGAAGATAACGTACCGTTAAAAAAATAATAGTGGTCAGTAAAATACTTTTTTAAACGGAAGTGCAATAAGTATTAGAGCAGTGAAATAATTAAATACATTGGACATTTCATAAATCAACCAACAACATTATCTTACTATTACTGACAATTTAAAACTCCTAAATTAGTGTAATTACCGGCAAACAAAATATGATATTCCTTATTTTATTTTTGAATTGCACAACTGCCAAAATGTTTGCTTTAAAAGGGTTTCCTAATTTGTTTTTTAGGTAATACAATTTGAAATTATTAAATGTAATTTTATTCTTTTGCATATAAATCGTCACCATAATTCTTCGCATATTATTACCACGTTTTTATAGGAATTACATACTATTACTACTATTGGTTCTAAAATGGCACTGCTCGTCCTGTCCGCCACAGTAATTTGTGTAGTTTAAGGCCCAAAAAGGTCAAAACCAAAATATTTCGACAGTCTTACCGTCACCTCCTCTAGAGTTTGACTCACTGCAAACAATTTTCCATAATTAAATTTCGAATATAGATGAATGCATATTATATTAGTAAAGGCCAAAGTAAGATTTATCACACAAGAACTTGTTTAAAATTAACTGCATTATCGATAAATTGAAAACAGTATTATTTTTATTCTCATTTCCCATTTCTGGTCTTTGAAAGTCCACAATATTCCTAAATTAAACACCACAATCCGGTCAGTGGCTGCTGTTTCTGTAACTACCTCTTATTGCGTTCCTATATCTATTATTTTTCTATCGTGGAAGACAAACTACGATTAGGAGCCACAGTGAGCGAACCAATCATGGAACGGCCAAACGAAATTGGTCATAGCGGTGTGGTTGACTGAACCGGAGAGCGCATCCCAGCAGAACCAAACCAGAACTTGATTTGGTTTTAATCGACTAACTGTTCAACATTTAGAATTAACTTCGAGATACACACAGTGGAGTGAATTGACCAGAACGTCAGTTAGCCTATACTGGATATTGAGAGAAGAATGCAGTCATTCGTCTGTACTGTATACATATTTGTGCATAGAAAGTCACTGTGCAATACGGAAAAACACAGTTTTCAGGATCATAACAGATTTTGAATTTCTCATCGGATAGCTTTGTCTTAATTTTGTTGATAATGTTTTGCAATGAGGAAAGTGTATTTTTATATCACACGTGTTTTATACGAAATACATGTAGTTTTAGGAAAATTATTTATATATAAAGATGGCTTGCAATATTCATGCAGTGTGCCTATAAATAGAATACCAAATATTTAAATATAGGTACATAGTTAATTTTGTTTTAGGTCTGATATGTGAAATGCCCACTTAAAGCTTGCAACCAACTAGACTGAAAGTGCCTAGTGTAGTCAGTGTATTCTTTCAGAATGAAGCAAATATAAGTATGTGTGTATGTCATTTATTATTTATGTCTAACTACTCGACAAGTTCTGTGGTGCACGCCACGCGTATTCAAATATTAGAAATTCGATAAAAAAATCAGCCGCCATTTTTTTTAAATTGCGTTTTAAGGGGCCGGCAGTTATTGCGGGTTGTGAAACATGACTACCTGTATAACAACTGTTGTACAGATACATAAGCTGATCTGAGGAATTGAACAACATAATTCTTTTGAATGTGCCAGTTGCATTGGGCATGCATGCAGCTATGCTCATCATGCCAAAGGTTTCAATAATTTTCTGCAACTAATTTTTATAGGAATGAAATAAGTAAGACGCATGTTTTTTCATAGATTTGCTAACTACGAAATGTATTTCCAAATAGAAACTTGAAACCTAGAGTTTTCAAAACAGCTTTTTAAGTCCCTTCCATTCGTATCAAAAAATATGTCTGCGCACTCGCAATTGTTGGAGAAGGTAGACTTAAACTTTCGTTATGGGCCGTTTAGGCCTAATACATTTTTAACTTTCTCGTATACATTAGTATACTAAAGAGAAAGTTATTGCGATCGTGCGGAAATTTCGTACTCAAACTGAGTATGGGGGATGATTATTACGACTATCAACATTTTTCTAAAAAACGACTCCAAGGATTTTAATCTGTTTTTGTACTGAGGATACTTGGAATGGGGCCAAAAATACAGCATACTCAGTTTTTGGAAAAAAAAAAATTGACAAACGGTTATTTATAAAACTGCCAATGTTTCGAAAACTAACAAGGGGAACTCCAAAAGCTTTTACTGTTTTTTTTTATACTATTAAGACGAACAAATTTTCATACTACGAATTTTGAAATCATTTTTTTTCATATAGCGATTTTCTTAAATTTACATTCGTTTTGATAATTTTTTGTATTTTAACAATTATGTTAAAAGTGCCCAATGTGCGAAATTACATCAAAATCGTAGGTGCCCTTTTTAGAAAATCTAGTTTTTCAAAACTTAAAAAGTTATTTAAATAATTTTGTAACCAATCATTTTTAATTCATTTTGCGATTCAAAAACGCATCTCATATACAGAGAAAGTTTCGTATAACGCAGTCGTGCACTTTATTTTTGGAAGCAATACAATTTAGAAGAACCTAATTTATTTCCAATTAACTTAACTTCCTTAGTTCCAAGCTAATATACTTGAATTATAGAGTCCTGCCATTCAGTCATTTTGAAAATAAAACATAAATATGGCTATAGTCCGCTTGGGCAAACAGTATAGGGTATCATATGCCCTATATGTCCCAAGGAAATATGCATTACGAACATGATGGATGGCATTTTATTTCATTCTATAAAATTTAACGAAAAACAAATTTTCGAAAAAACACCCCCAAAAAGTGGGTGTGGCCAAATACTTTGTGTGGATGATATACTAGAAAAATGTTTGCTAAATATTTTTCTATACATTTTTTTTCGTTTTCTATAGAAATTTTGGACGGACATTGCTAAATAGTTTTAGGTTTTTGTCCTGATCATAAGAATATATACTTTTAGAGGTCTACAATGAATATTAAGGGGTGTTACAAACTATGTGTCAAAATTAATATACCCTTAGAATAGGGTATAAAAATACAGGCGCATATGATACACATACCTAGGGACGGGAGGTTAAGGCTTTTGCTTAAACTTGGATTGGAATATCCTGCGGATATTCTTAGAACTTTGCGATTGAGTGGTATCATTATGTGATACCTAGAGACTTAAAAAGGGGTCTACGAAGAATATTAAGTGGTCTTACAAACTTATAAATAGTTCATTTACTTTGATCAGATCATCGTTAAAGGCTCATAAATATAATGGGCATATACTAGGAAAGGCAAAAAATACACACGTACGTGGGTCCTCTATGTTATCACATTGACCTGAGTGTTATAAGGAAGCATCAACATCAACATACTGCTCGAAACGGGAAGATTAGGTTGAAGTATAACAATTATTATTCAATAATTTCCTATTGTCGGTGTTAGAAGTAAGACTGCCGATCCGCTTGATCTCTCGTGGAGACAGGATAGTTTGAATAGGCTCATAACGGGTTGTGATCAGTGCTGTCGCTTTTCAAATTCAAAAAGGTGCCCAATTGAAGATTTTGGAAGCCATTTTAGTGAAAGAGGCCCACAGAAATATTATCTCTTGAATGGGTTAAACCATGAAGATGTTGTTTTCGGATCTTTTTCGGTTGGTGGTGATTTTCCTGTCTGCGCTGCTTCCCTCGGTTTCCTTATTAAACATTTTGAATAAAAAAATCAAAAAAAAATCAAATAACTAACGCTCTACGAATAAATAAAAATCGTTAAGTAACTTACTTATTCATTTTAGTCAAACACAAACAAATTGTTCTTTGAAAAACTTCATTACCTATGCCCATTGGAAATTTAAACGGCCACGCATGCAATTTTTGCATTAAATTAGAGACAGTTCGTGTTGTCTGCCATTTTTAAAGACGTTAGAGTGATTTTGGAACACAGCTTTTTTGGTCGTACTTAGGTAGTTTCCATTTTAAATAAAATCAAATTACTACAGTGAATAAAGATAGTAGCTTATTATCGTGTTTCATTTGAGCAAGCAATTTAGAACAAGTGAGACAGTTCAAATCACAGAATTTAGCTGTTACCAAGAAAATTAGCATTACCAACCATAATACATTTGTCGCATTTTTGCATGTTACTTATTTTGTTAGTACTGTGTCGCATCCTACTTATCCTGCGTGGTAGATTTGTGTCCATGTAAACCAATCAATGTGTAAATTAGGTATACAACGAATATTTGTTATCAAGTTTAAATAGAAAGCAAATATTTATTGGAATTATTCATTAAAATGAACTTTACTTATTACTCTTCTTTTTTATAAATCTACATTTTTTAAGAAAGGGCTCCCCACCCTTTTTATTTTTAGGGAGTCCAGTGCCCAGCAAAGGAGCCATTCCGGAACAAGACATGAAGGTACGGAGGGTCGACTGAAATTAATAATATGTTATGTGCAATTATGTTTCTCAAGAATTTATCATATGTAGTTTTTTTATCTATAAAATTTCTAATCGGTAAAGGCCAAAATTCAGAGGCAAATCAAATTAAGTCGACTAGAAAAACAAATCATAAGACATATAAAGAAAATCTTGGCAATGTTAACTTAAAATTACGTATCTAGGTTTTTATCATTTTGGTAGAACGTTTTTTTCTGTTTTCACCTGTAACATTTTTGTTTTTAATAGTGTCTTTCAAATATTTAACATATTAAACTACAAATAGTAATAATTTTTTGAATACAAATTAATATTTTCGTGTTTAATATTCAAAGAATTTATATTTAATACGTTCAGTAGATAAAAACTCACATTTCTTGAAGGGAGTAAATAAGTTATACATATTGCTGAAAACTTTGCTGCTATAAGCAACCGAATGAGGACGTCTTTAAAGAGAAAACACATGTTAAACGAATTAACGACTACAAAGATAGAGGAAGGCAATCAAATGATTAATTATAAAAACTGGCTGGAAAAACCACAAGAAAATTAGCTTAAATGAAACTATTAGTGATTCATTTTCTATCCCCGTTATATGGATGTAAGAAAATGTTATGCAATAAATATGATTGCAAGATCAATGTGATCAAATTGGATGAACGCATTCTCCAGATCACGGTATCTTAACACTGACGACGCCTTTCATTTATGATGTAGTTGTGGTTTTATGTATAACGTAGCATAAAAGATAGTATCTACTAAGTATTATTGCATAGCAAACTGTATTTTTTTGTTCGTCTTTTTTCGGTTTTCTGATGTCATTCGATATCCGGAGAAGCTATGTGAGAAGATGCAACGATGATAATAGTTTTTATCCTCTTACTATGGGAAAAGTCATCCATAATTGGAACGAATTCATCATAATATAATATTTACAGGTGAATGGACATGACAGTTTAAAAAGGGGAAAAAGAGATGAATAGACGGAATGTTGGTTTGTGGTTTCACCACTAAAGGCAGTTTTCTAAACATAGATTCTTATTAAGTATAATTATTTGTAGCTGTTACTTGGTGGAAGTGGTTATAAGAAGGTAAGCAGTTTATTCTATTTGATCTCTTTAATAGACAGATGGTAATACAAGATTATGTATATAGGTAAGTGACATCGATAAAGCGGAATAATAATGATTTTCTAGCGGTGTAAATGATTGAGGTTTACCAAACCTAGGAAAGCATACCTATGCAAATTGTACATTAAGGTTTATTATTATTAAATTTTTCTTTATATTCTTTTTATTATAATACTTGTCACATAGTATTTAAAAATGTCATAAACGATTTCAATTCAAATTTTCATATTTTTCGTAAGTCTGAAAACTTAAGTGCAACTGTGGCGTTTTTGTATTGAGTGTTTAATTAGCTAGGTTTGTTTTTTTTTCCTCTTGTGTGGAATGCACAATCAGGACTTGTATCCTAATTAAAAACCAAATAAAGGCATTTCTTTTGAATAATAACAGTACAGGTGACCTGACGATGGCAACATGCGAGAGGGAATGTGGTAAACCACTATGTTTGACCTCTGCCTATCTCCCATACGACTCTGTGGTGGTTATCTCGAAGAAGCTAATGGACTTGGCAGGTCATCATACCCATCATATACAATGGGAAGTAGTGACATCAACACAAGAGGTGAGTGTTTATATGATTTCATTATTTCTTCCAATCTAAATATTTATAACAGAGGAAATTCACTCACTTTTGTGGTTAAAAATAGCCATATCCACCCCTACCACAAATATAAAAGGGCTAGAAATAATAGATTGGTGAGTAGTTGACGAAGCGTCTATGTCGGATCCAGTGACTACCCAAAAAATAGAGAAACAAAAACACAAAGCTTATAATAACATTAAGAGAAATATTTGTTGAAAACGCATTTCCGTCTTGTCTTCTAAACTGCTCTTTCCACTGTCTCTCTTCGCTTCACGTCACATAAAATAACTCTTATTTTCAGATTATTCAAATCATAAACATGTTTCAAGGAAATATATTGAAATTGAATCAAGTGTAGGTAGACACAATCAAATCTGTATACTTCGCCTATGCAATAAGTATAGAGCCACTTTTGCAACTTTTTACTATGGGTAAACATTTTATGTGGAAGGAAATGACGCGTCTTTTATTTCCATTCATCACATTTCATAATGCGTAATTGTAACTGGAGGTGTTTTTGAGCCCTACACATGTTTTCAAAGAGAGAATAGTGGAATCTCAACATTCGGCTCTTGCTTTTAACATTTAAAAGAGCGAGAAATTAATCTATTGATAATAATCAGACCCACATACATATTCTGTATATAGTTATATCCATTGGCTTTGGTTTGGTAGTGTTGGTTTAGCTTACACCCGGTTGCATGACGATTGTATCCACGAATGCAAATTAATTTAGCAATATTCATGCTGCTAGCCAATTTGATGTAGCTTTTAAATTGATTTAGATTTAATTATCTCTTACTGGAATTTGGTATACAGATTTTTCAGTCAATTTTAATTGTTTCTACTTCTTCTATAATATCCTTTCCACTTTTAACTTTTTTAATGCATCGCTCCAGATCCCCCTGTGAGGAAGGTACTCTTGTTCTACTTAAACAAATTTCGTCAGTTATTTTTATGTGATCTAGGGGTTTTTAAAGCCACTTTGATGTATCCGAAACTTGATGAAAAAGCTCGTGTGAGTTTCTTCTTTCTTTCATTCATGTCGGGATCAATATACGACATTGAGGATGTTAAGTAGGTTGTATGTCATTCAACAGCTTTCCAAAAAAAATGTTCAAGGTCGTGTAAACCATTCGGACGAAAAATATAGCCAATGTCTGTCTGTATATTTTGACGTCGTATTTAATAACTGCACGGAATTATTGCGAGATTAGGATTTAGAAGGCACGGGTGATCAAGCAACCTAAGAATGAGGAAAATCATTATGTCTACCCTAGAAATTTTGGTGCTGCACGTCACTGGTCGGATCACCCATGGATACGCTTCAAGGTGAACTTTCAGAATAAAGCATGTAGTTTTTAAAGAAATCCTAGGAAGGCCGATTATGACAAATATACAGAAGTTGTAAATATACACCTGAATACCCATTCGATCACATATGGTTTTATTGTAAACATAGATAGGGCGATAGAAAATGTCAGTAAAGCACTAACGTTGGCGTTCGAAAAAACCTGTCCGGCTAACAGAAAGCCCAAAAGGGGTCACCGAAGTGGTGGAACGGGGAAATTTGTGCAAAGGAAAGAGGTTAGAAAACTCTACAATAGGGCGAAACTTCTTAGAAGTGATAGCACATGGAGTGAGTACTATGAAAGTAAGAAACACTTCAAGTATTTAGTAGGGAAGGCAAAAAGGGCTTCTTGACAGAAGTTCTGCGAGTCAAAAAAGGTAACAGATGAGGCTTCGAGATTACGCAAAATGCTCTCCAAAGAGGTTAGTGTTACTAGGTACCTCAGGAAAAATTACGGAACCTGGACTGAAAGTAGCCAAGAGGTTCTGATGACATTGGTGGAAACCCACTTTTCGGATCCACATTATCAGAGAACATGAATCTCTCTCTGAAGAGGAAACATGTGCTCTCATTAATTGGAAAAAATAACGTTGGGCAATTCAGTCCTTTAAGCCGTACAAATCTCCAGGTCCGGATGGCATTCTACCGATTATGCTACAAAAAGCACCAGAGGTAGCCATCCAAAAAATTATGGAAATTTTAAGACACAGTAAAAAAATAGGGTATATACCAGTAGCTTGGAGAGACCGCCCTTCACGAAGTGGGTGGGTGGCGGCTTTCCCCGACATAGAAATAGCTTTCAGCAACGTGGAGTGTAGCGCCATTAAAAGCATCTTAGCAGACGCCAAAATCGAACAGGGCATTACGAATTGGGTTTGCAACATGCTTGTAAGTAGAAAAACTAACTGTTCCATTGGACAGAGCTCAGTTAGAATGTCTGTAATAAGAGGAACCCCCGGAGGAAGTCATATCACCACTCCTGTGGGTCCTGGTTATTAATCACATCCTCAAAAAGCATAAGACAATGGGTATAAGTGCCACGGCACATGCAGATGAAGTGGTCATAATAGTGCACGGAAAATATTTAGATACCTTAAGTGAAATTATGGAGGTCGCTTTGAAGGTACTAGGCCGACATTACCGCGATCCAGGAGATACGATGGATAGGATCAGGCACTATGAAAAGACAAAATTGCGACATTTATTACAGTTGTTACAAAAGATTCCACATGTTAGGATGCGGATTTGTCGTGGGCAATCGGCTTAGATCCAAAGTAATGGACTTTAACCCGATAAGCGATCGCCTGGCTGTGATCCGTATCAGAGCTACATTCCAAAAAATTAGCCTAATATGTGCACACGCCCCTACCGACAAGGCTGAGGACCCTATCAAGGAGGAATTCTATGACCTCTTGGACGGAGCCTGTCCGGAGTACCATGTCAAAATTGTACTCGGGGACTTCAATGCTGAAGTCGGCAAGGAAAACATCTTCGGCGGATTAGTTGGTAAGCACAGCCTCCACGAAATGACAACAGATAACGGCTAACGACTAATTGACTTTGCAGCAGCTTGTAATACTAGGTTTCCGCGACTAAGGATCCACACAGCCACCTGGCGCTCTCCAGACGGTCGAACCGCCAACCAAATCGACCATGTGCTAATCGATGCGAGGCACGCATCCAACATCTTGCACGTTCACACTTACCGAGGGGCAAAAGTCGACTCTGACCATTTTCTTGTTGCAGCTAGATTCAGAGCTCGACTGTCCAACGAGAAGAAGCTGCGAACTGCCCAAAAGAAGAAATTCGACGTTGGACGCTTTAGCTCATCTGTAGCCTTAGCACAAAGAGCGTCTGAGTGAGAAACTCCCCACCGTGCATTCGCCTACCACAGACGCCAACAATCAGTGGTCTCAGTATCGCGACATCGCGATATCGCGAGTCCCGCGACCGAAACAACATCCGGATATAAGAAAGTCAAGCAACTGGCTGCTGGCTTTAAGACTGGAATGCAGGCTCTTCGTAACAGCGATGGAAACCTAGTCACCGACGCGCAGGGAAAAGTAGATGTATTGAAGCAGCATTTCCAGCAGCTGCTAAACGGATAAAGTGTAGAGAGAGTGAAGGGGCGAGAAGAGAACCCACGTCCAGTCAATGAAGAAACAGTCCCTCCGCCCAGTATAGAAGAGGTAGGCTTAGCTATAAAAAAGCTAAAGAAAAACAAGGCCGCCGGCTCTGATGGTCTATCTGCAGAGCTTTTCAAATACGGATGTGATATTATGGTAGGGCGCATGCACCAAATCACCAACCAAGTTTGGGTGGAGGAAAGCATGCCCGATGACTGAACCATCAGCTCCATATGTCCCATCTACAAGAAAGGCGATCCTATGTCTTGCAAGAACTATTGAGGCATATCCCTGAGGTCGAATGGGGGAGAAGATACAACCGCGAACTCTATCAGCTGTACTAAGATGTGGATGTATTTCGAAAAGCCAAAACTCGTCGACTAAATTTGCTCGGCCACCTCGAGCAAATGGACAACAACGCTCCAGACAAGAGAATCTTCGAATCCCAGTCCCCAGGTTCGAGACAACAAGGAAGACCAAACCTCCGTTTTAAAGAACAAGCCATCGCGGATGCCAGAGCGCTTGGTCTGGACAACTGGAAGAAGCGTGCTCGGGATCGCAGAAAGTCGAAGGCTGCCGTATCTCAGGCAGGGACTCTTCACGGGTCGGGAGCTCGGTAAGTAAGTTAGTAAGTATGATCCTATCGGAGCTACTCCCAGGCAATCCAATTATAACGGATGAAATCCCTTCCTTTGTCGACTTTGACATTAAGAAACGCAATAATCAGATAGAACGAAATAGCGATTTTTACTGATGGTTCGAAAACAGCGGAAGGAAAAGGTTCAGGTATTTTCTCAGAAGATCCAGAGCTGAGAGTGTCTATACGACTACCGGACACCAGCAGTGTCTTTCAATCAGAGGTTCTGACTGTCCTCAGGGCGGCTAAGCTAATGGAGATGAGATCGGTATCCGGAAGGGATATCGCCATCTACATCGATAGCCAGGCCACACTCAAGGCAATGGATTCAACCATATATTCAGATACAGTTCGGAGCTATCGCACAATGTTTAAGGCATTATGCCGTCAGAACCGAGTGAGAATGTGCTGGGTGCCTGGACACTGCGGTATTGGGGAGAATGAGCAAGTGGATAAACTTGCAAGAATAGGAGGGCTAATTGTTGATAGTGAGGTTGCTGACATCAAACCTCCCCTCTGCATAATAAAGGGAATGATAAAGGAAAAAACCAATAGGTCTGCCAACCTAAGGTGGAAAAGTCTTGAGGGACGCAGGGTATCTAAGGCTCTATGGCCAATTTTTGATAGTAAAATATCTATAGAGTTAATAAAACTCAGCAGGGTTAAGCTTAGAACATTAAGAGGAATTCTGACAGGGTATTGTCTCCTGCGGAAACATGCAAAGAGGCTCGGATTAGCGGATACAGATACCTGCAGGTACTGCGAAGATCTGCATGCTGCCGAGGACATAACACATACTATCTGAATCTGAGGCAATAACGCGCAGTCGAGGAAAATTTTTGGGGAAATACATCTTTAAAAACTTAGAACAAATAGATGGCAAGGACTTGAAGGGCCTTTTAGGTCTCTGCAGGGAAATTGTTTACTTTACATCGGAAATTGCTTAAGTTTTTTCTGCCTTTTGAATTTTGAATTCAGATGGTCCCCCAGGGACCGCGATGGGCCTGTTTTGGTGCCTAGTGTTGTGTGGCGCATTTCGTTTTCACATCACCCCTGATTAACCTAACCTAGCATGATATTAAATAAGTCACATAATAGATCCTTTTTTGACAACAAAGGTTTCGGTTGGGTCTTTACCAAAGTTGATGCATCATCATCCTGCACAGATGCATCTCGTATCTATAGATGCTATCATACATGGCCTTAAAATCATTTAGCAGTCTGCAAAAATGGTTTTGGCATATCTTCAGCACCGATTGCGTAACCACTACCACGTTTCCTTGTTCACTTGATTGCCACTTAATATTTTCACATACCAGTTTGCAATGTTAATAGACGACATATATGAACATAAATTAAATTAAAGGGTGACAACGTTGGCTACCGTTGTCGTAAGTATCTCGGTGATACATATGTATATATATGCATATATATACGTATGTACATATAAGAAATAATGTAATAATAATATAATAATATAATTGCTTTTATTTTTTCTTGAAGAAGAATAATTAAATATATTCACAGTATCAAGAATGTTATAATGTACGTAATATTGGCCTATTGAATAATTGTACAGAAAATCCTTAACTTACTGACTATAATCTATATAACTTACTGACTATGTACGATTTTGATGTAATTTTGTACATTGGATACTTTAAGCCAAATTGTTCAAAATATAAATTGATCAAAATGGTTGAAGCCTTTTTTGAGAAAACTAATTTAATTTAAATTCAGGAAAATCATTGTAAGAGGTGAAACTTACAAAACCCAACAGTATTTAAAAAATTGTAAATTTTTTTCGAATTTGGTTATTTAGTTTTTGAACTAAACTAAATTTCCGTTGTTTAAAAAACATTTTTTTTAACTTTTTAAGCAGTGTTTTCGGCTTTATATTATTAATATATCGAAGCTATATTAAATATATTTGTTTGAGCTAAACCGCATAATTAGCTTTCTAAAATGGTGTCTAATGTAAAGATCAACAAGAGGATTAAAAGGACGTGTCGAAGGAGAATTTGAAAAAGAAACACCAGGCATTAGAACGCCTAAATCCTCCCTAGAAATGAAAAAGACCAGAATTTCGGTAGTACCCATTAGTGACAAAGGCTACAGAACTTTTTCATATGTCATCTAAAATTAAAACCTATATATTTATTTACTCAAATAATAATGTGTAATTACAAACTATGTGTCAAAATGAATATACCGTTAGGATAGGGTATACAAGATATGTATAGTTATATTTAGTTAGATAAAAAATTCATTTAAATTTTTCTTTAAAAATTAAAAACTTTTACACTGTACTTTTCTTAGGCAGTAATCTTAGTGCCACAAGTAAAAATATGTTAATTATTTAAAATTGTTAATATGCTTGCAGTCGCCTTAGCAAGTAGATATGTACATTCTTTTCAGTCTATCTACAAAAAATCACATGCAAATAATGTATCCATCAATACCAATACACCAAGTCTTTTTCTATTTGTATAACCTATTAACAGTTAACACATAGATGTATCAAAGGGAAATAGTAAACAAACATATGTCCCAAAGTATGCATATTTTGTATGTACCTACGCATTTAAGATCAGTAGCAAATGTTTCTTATGTATATAAATATGTATGTAGGTATCGATTTGCCATGCCTTCCTATCTGCATTTATTTAAACTGCGTCAACAGACACACCCACATTGAAAGCCAAAAAAAAAAACCTTGGTCAATGACATTACACATTATTAAAGAAATTGTTTGAAATGTCAACAACACTAATTACACATACGTTTACTCACTTTTTCTTTTAACGATTCTACCTCAACTGCCTTCAGAAATGATCTTATATCAATTTCAACTTACATTTTCAAAGTGTCATTAACGTTTCCATTAATCTTCATCATCAAGCATTTGGGTAAGTACTTGACCAAAGTATATATACTCATAAGTGTGAAAAAAAATCGAAATCAACCTTAAAATAGAACATATCGTGAGCCAGAGCAAAAGCGAGAGCCAAGTCAGATATCATTTCAAGTGTAAAATACAACAACTTCACTGTAACATACCCAATTAGTTATCTTCTTTTACTAATCTTCTAATGATGATCTTCAGTCGAAATAATCTATACATGCATACAAACTACATAGGCAGAGATTTATATTGCACTTAAAAGATTATTATGTACGTATATATCTTAGTTATTTGCATTTCTAGCATAGATTTTCTATCGTATTTTTCCCCTTTAAATTTGATAGTTCGATGACACGATTTTTATTTCCTTTTAAAGTGTGAAACAACAGTGATGTCGAGTCAAGGCTGATTTATTTATTCTCTTGTTCTAGGTCAGCGCTTCATATCAGATTCGGATTCAAAATAAGAGATAATAACACTTTTATGCAATTTCGCTTGTCGCTTTCCAATTCAGTGCAGTCGGTAAAACAGATCTCATCTGATCGCTTTTACATTGCCAGACCAGAGGCCCAAGTGATGCCCTTTCCGTCTCTATTCTCACAAAGACAATGTGTGGTGTTGACCCTTTTCAGTTCGCAGTGTATTCGTACCATATTTGGAAAACCAGTATACGAGAACGCCGGAGAACATCATGGGATTACGAAGTGTGATGATGATAATAATTAACTGAATTTAGGTCAACCAAACGGGAGAAATACTATGAATGGTGGAATAATTTTCACCGCACGATTTTCCCTTTGTTTGGTATATCTATGTATGAAATATAACAGATCTGAATGTTCCTTGTAATTAACTATGTGTAGTTCGTACATAAGTAAGGTACTGACTGACCATTGTAAGGTGCAGTTAATATTAGATCAGTATATTGAGACGTTTTGATTAATTGTTATCAGCCCATTACCACTACTTCCTTGATTTTAGTCGTCGTACAATAAATATATTCTGCGTATACATAATGTGTAAAGTAGACAAAGTAAGTAACGTTAAAAAATGTTGGTTTTCTTGTTCTTCTTCAACAGAATGTGAAAGTTGAGTTGTTATATGTACGTCGATTAATATCATCATGCCTTAATGGGATCGACCGAAATTCGCCGTAAAAAAACTGTGGGTAAGGTGGGTATACATATGTAATTTGACATGGATTTGTATCATAAAACCGTTAAATTAATGACCAAATGTGGGCTTAGATAGTATGCATAATTATTTTTAAGTATTTGAAATGACATGCAGTGCGAACAATTTCCAAAAGGTTCCTCTTATTTTATTTATAATATTTTTATATTTTTAAAAATGAAACTGGAAACTGTTACTGTATAGGTAGTAAGCTCTTAGCATATATCCAATTTTAAATTGCACTAAATCTTCGACGCTAGGTGAAAGGGGCTTAATTCGATAATTTCCAAAAACAGAACATAGTTTCTACTATAAGCATTATAAGCATTATAAGCATTAGTTTTGACACTTACAATTGAAGATATGTAGAGTTCATTATATTTATATATGAGTTTCAACTGTCACCTGTTGACAGATATGGAATACAAGTAAAATAAAAACAAACTAGAGTAGGTACCAGTGAAAGGTAAATTAAAGTTTTGTGGAGTGATTGGCTTCGTAAATTTCTCTAAAAGGTGATTGTTTACGGGAGTATCGCATTTTATATGTATATATAGGTTATATACTCAAAAATGTCTTCATCGGGCATACTGTTTGTTACTTTATATTTTTAAATTTTTATGTACTTCGTTCCATCAGATAGAGATCGATTTTTTGTAAAAAAAAAAAAAAGACTTAACTGTGATACACGTAAAACTTACATAGGTATATTTATTATTTATTTATTTATTTATGTGCATTATTTGCTTCATACACATATTATATTTGTATTTACTATCATAGTTTTGTATATGAACAGGACAAACAGTACGTCAAATTAATATTTTATTTATCGATGAACTGTGAACTTGGCATATGAATATGAATATTCATTTACGCTGTTTTGAGTGATTGTTCATAATGGGAGAAGCAGGGTTCCCACATTCACTACAATTGTAGTATTTCACTTCATATTTATATTAGACCTTTTCACTAAATCAGTACGAAACTTCAACAAAATCAAAACTATTGCTATATTATTGCCTGCACGAAGAATTGTTAAAGAAACAATGGTACAAAATCAAATAATGAAAATCATTTCCGATTCGCGATTTGTAACTACTTAAAATTTAAGTTGTATTAATTCCGCAATGTTATAGTTACGAAATACCGAAACTTGGGATTTAATTTACTAAACATTAAAAGTAAGTTTTTAACTAAAAACTAGAAAAATAAGTTATTAAACTATATTGACATTTAAATGATTTTCTTCGCCACACGTTTCTCTTTAATGAAATACAAATTATGTTATTGTGAATCGTTCATTGAGACTTTACCAACAGTTTTAAAGACGTTAAGTTTTGGGACAAATTTAACAAACTCTTTAAACGAAGAGTTATATTATATTAATTTGTAGTTACTGTGTAGTGCACAGTATCAAATTTAAAAAAATCAAAGTAAACAATTTATATTTATATATGAGTTTAAGTTTAATAAGTTATACGTATAGTTCGCTATCGTTAACAATCTTGCTGACTTGAAGATGTCTGGTTTTTATTCGTTGCGCGTAATGTATTTCTGTTGTAGCTATATAACTACTTAATCTTTTATGACCTCTTTTAGTTGCAACTTACAAGTTTTCTGGGGTAAATTTCTTTACTTGAAATCATACTGTCAAGTAATGAATTAACTTATTTTAAACTTATTTATTAAATGTACTTGAGTGTACTTGAGTGTACTTGCTTTATATGCATGTAGACCGCATAATGCTAGGGTTAGTAATACATTATCATCAAAATTAGTAAACATTAATTTTACAAAATGCATATTTTACGGGTTATCCTAAAGCACAAATCAAATGATTTAAATCGAAATCACTTTTGCTCAAAAATATCGCCAGAGAACAATATTTTGATTTTAAGTTAACTTAATTTTACGCTTATACATACTCAAATAATTCATGATTTTATTTAAGATTCATAATAATTTATCAAAATATATTTTTTCAAGTACTCATTTATATAAAGAAAAATCTTACAATTAGCATTTAAAAAACCTTAATTCATTATTAAGGTAGCTCTCCAGTTTAGAAAATATTTAATTAAATTTCAAGATGTTTAAAAAATAATGTAATCTGTCTTAAACCATTCCTTATAAAAGAAAACGGATGCAGTGGCTTAGAAATTAAATGTTTTGGACTACTAAGTGAGGAATCGCACACGTTTTTAGCTAAACTTTAGGTTCCGTATTGGCCGATTACGCCTAATATTATTTGTTTTTATATGAAAACCATAAGATTGAAGGCTTAATTTGCGTAGAGATTTTGTTGAATAAGTTATTACATATTTTTTATGTTTCCTTTGGATCTTTTTTTTCATTTTGTTTTTAAAAAATAATTTTAAAAAAACTATACAGAAATAAAATAAAAATGAATTATTTAATTTTGAATAAATTATACAGAATAAAGTTGAATAGAAAAAGGTTGATGTGATTTGAAGCAGAAATAAATTAATTTAAATAAGAATAAATAATATATCTAATTCGACAGTTGAAGTTCGAATGTGTTTTTTATTTGAAGCTGCGAAACGTTTTAAATTTCCATGTAACCTGCTTAAGCTACAACTGTTCTTATACATTATGTACCTATGTAACTTTATATATATATATGTATATTTATTTATTTTAACTTTTTAGGTAGATCTCAAAATCTGCGTATATTGGTAAAGTTAAACTTTGAAACAAATAGTTAAGCATACCAGCACATATAGCCACACATACAATGCACGTTTAAAATTGTCGTATAATTGACTACAAATTCGAGGATTAATAGGTACCCACTTTGAAAAGTTATCTTTTTTATGTAAGTATTTAGATACCGATGTATTTCTTTTATTTATAAATCCAATTCAAAAGTATGCCTACAATCATTTGATTTCTTTAGAGCTCTTAAGAAAATAAACTCAACTTACCAAGAGTCAATAATTCGTGGTGTAGGAAATTATCCAAAATAATCCACGGATTTGCTTCGTTCTATATTTGTTGTTGTTTATTGTATCCGTATCTGAGTCATTTAATTTCCAATTTAGAAGACAAGAAACACGATTATAAAATTCAATGTAGGTAGGTAGGTAGGTATTCGCAACACTGGTGTCTTAAAAAAAAACAAAATAATTTTCTTATTCACTTTGAACCCTTTCACTGATTTTTATTTGTTTTCTTTTCCAATAGCTCATTTACATTATACACAAATATAACTAATTTGACAGAATTTAGTTGCAGGTTGAGTTACTCTTTAAAATTCATGGACGCTACACTGCAATGCAAATGGGAACTGATAGCTAACTCACTCTTTGTAGAAGTGTTAAGGAAGATGTGTAATCCAATTGTATTCACAAACAGCACAAAATATGTATGAACAAAAAAAAAAATAATTAAAATTAAGCAGAAAAGGAAGAAGGTTTATGTATCTGTAACTTTTAAATGTTTGGCAAAGATGTTACTACATCAGTTGCATCATGGACAATGACTTTGAACCTGTAAACGTTCCCCTTTTATGCTTTTACCAAAGCCTCTCTAAACTACACATGTGTGTAAGGAAAAACAGAACCTAAAAGGGGGAGATACACACAATTATCGTGCCAGCAAAGAAGCAAAGAACTATAGATGATGATGGTGATCGTGACCGTCTTCTTTGGTATTTTCTTTCTTTCTTTACTGTGTGCTGTGGAGAAATTCAACAATCTACCATTCCAGTGAGTGCCATGTTCCATGTGCTGTTGTGTGCCGTGTGAGGCTATAGCTGCAACGCTCAGGCAGGGGCACTATGATCGGTTAGATTTAGTGCTTCCAGTAATTATTTCAGAGAAGAAAATTCCAAAAAGAAAATTCTTCAACTAGCTATTCTATTTGAGTTGGTTTGTTGTGTAGTATGTAGGTATATGTGTATTTTCTTTTCCTCGATTTGAAAAGATTTTCCGATAGTAGTTGCAAGAGTGGGAAAGTTAGCTTGCGATAGAGGAGTAAGAGTGGGGAGAGTGCAGCAATACAATAACTATAGGAGTGAAAAAGAGAAGGTAGCTAATTTTGTTAAACACCTAATGGCGTCAAAGACCTTAGCATTGTGTAAGATCAAGGTTACCTACCATTGCGGTATTAGACGAGCTTTTTCTTTGATGTTTCTTTTGGTAAGCTTTCCTCTTTTGCAATCTAGAACAAATTTGTATGTAGGTTCTCTTTCCGTCATATCATTGTAGAACCAAAGAAAAAAGGAAGGTCTTCTAATAATCTCATTTACATGCCAAATGAGTGTTCCAGTTTTTCTAATTCGATTGATTGCATTTAAGGCAATATTAAAAAATTCGATGGGGTAAATGTTAATCAACGAGTAATTTATGAAGATACGTAGAAGATAGGGAACCATTCGCTAAGGAAAACACGCCGTAGCTTGGGTTTCTTTAATTTTAGTTAATTAAATTTTTATTTCGAACAAATATAAAAGTACCTAGGTACTACGTTTGCCATGTTTTTATGCCCTATCCTTAGAGAATATTTGATAGATAGTTTGTAACACCCCTTAATATTCGTCGTAGATGCCTTTAAGTAGGTATGTATATTTATTATTTAGATCAAAACCTAAGATGATTTAACAATGTTTATCCGTCCATTCGTCCGTCCGTATCAACTGAGGCATTTAAATTTAAGCTACTACTTTTACTTACTTAACGGGCTCCCGATCCGTGAACGAACCTTAGGGGCTGGGAGATTCGAAGATCGTCTTAGCTGTGCATTATTGTCCATTCGCTCGATGTGGCCGAGCCAATGTAGTCGACGTATTTTAGCTTTTTGGACAACATCCACATCTTCGTACAGCTCATAGAGTTTGCGGTTGTATCTTCTCCTCCATTCGCCCTCCTCGCACACAGAACCAAATTCCCAAGAATTTTTCTTTCCAAGGAGCCTAATATTAAGTCTCCTTTCCTGCTTTCGTCCAGCACTCGGCACTGTATATCAGAACTGTAGATTAAGGGTTCTATAGAGGGTTCGAGTTAGGAATTTTAAACCCATTTGTTTCGCCAAGGGTAATTCTTCGTCGGGTCTCCACCAAGTTGTCATTCGTGGAGTTCACACCAGGTAGATACACTCCTCAACTTCCTCGAAATTGCTGCCATCAGCAGTGACATTTTGCCCTAGTTGGTGGACAGATGTTTGTTTGTTCATAGCATGTATTTAGTCTAGTCTTACCTTAAGGCAAACTAACTTCGCCTGTTCTTCAATATCCGTGAAAGCTTCTACCACGGCATGTTAATGATGTCAATACCGTCCGCATATCCATGTACCCCTAGGCACTATTTGTTCAAGAACAAGATTGAAGAAGTCACGTAATAGCGCATCAA
The DNA here is from genome assembly GCA_963576555.1 of Ferdinandea cuprea. NCBI lineage: Eukaryota > Metazoa > Arthropoda > Insecta > Diptera > Syrphidae > Ferdinandea > Ferdinandea cuprea. The sequence continues at coordinate 82,426,985 of OY754958.1, read as the reverse complement.
CTTGGCGAAATCCAGTGCATGTTTGGAAGAGTTCAGATGAGCTATTGCCAAACTGCACGTTGTACCGCGTTTTCTCGAGCGTCACGCGAGACAATTGGATAAGTTTTTCCGGGATCCCGTATTCGGCCATCGCCACATATCGACTTGAAATTCGTTGGTCTATTCCAGAATTTGCTGCACTGGTACATTCCGATTACTGTGTTGCAGAAGGGTTTGAGACGTTCACATAGTACGTTGGATACGATCTTATATGCAACATTCAGCAAGGATATACCTCGATAGTTTTTGCAAGACGAAGGATCGCCTCTCTTGTAGATGGGACATATGGAGCTGATGGTCCAGTCATCGGGAATGCTTTCTTCCACCCAAACTTGTTATTAAGCTTTTTTATAGCTAAGAAAACTTTTTCTAGACCAGTTGGCAGTACTGGTTCTTCATTGACTGGACATGGGTTCTCCTCTTGCCCCATCACTCTCTCTACATGATGCCCGTTTAGCAGCAGCTGGAAATGCTGCTTAAATACATCCAATATTCGGTGACTAGGTTTTCATCGCTGTTTCGAAGAGCCTCTGTTCCGGTCTGGAAGACAGCAGCCAGTTGCTTGTATTTCTTATAAAACTTGCGGAAGTTGTTTCGATCGCAAGACTCTTCGATCTCCTTGAGCTGGGAGAGTTCGTAATCTCTTTTCTTCGTACGACGAATCTTCCTCTCCTCTCTTCTCTTCTCCTGGCTCGATACTCTTCCCTTGTTGCCCTTGTTTTCCGCTGCTTTGTTCTTAAGTGCGCATCTTCTGTCTCCATTTTTTGGTATAAGGATACATCATCATACAACGGGCTTTTTCTCTGGAGTGGTTGGTAACCTAGGGCGGTTTCGGCTACCTAAACTGCAATTTAAGATAGGGAGCTCGTTAGGGTTCTGAAATGGTAAAGTATTAAATTTTTTTTAATAAGCCCACTCTATGTCCAGAAAAGATAAAGTGTCAGAACCTTAACAAAATATGTAAACACTGAACTTCTTCTCAAATTTGTCAAATATTTACCTAATTATACCTAGTACTATTTACTCATACAAAGTTTTTGGGCACGCCCACTATTTGGAGACGTTTTTCCAAAGACGTATTTTTTTTTATTTCATGGAATGAACTAAAATGCCATCCATCATGTTCTTAACTTTGTTTTCTTTGTGGCATTGAGGGATATGAATAGGGTATTATACTGTTCGCCTTTAAGTTCTTTGCAGCCTGAGTCACAACATGCGTTGGCTTTTGGTTTGATACAATTTATCCAGCAGCCGCATCCACCCCTTGCCATGAAGCACAGCGACCAGTTGAGACTCCTAAAGAAGCCATTTAAAGCTTGTCAATTTGCTTTCTCGTATTGCCAAGTTCTGTTATGAGCTTGTTCTGTAACTTTGCCGTTGGAGTATCATAAAATCACCGCTATGATACAATGGTCTGATGAACATATTTTCGATAAAACATTTAATGTGTACAAACAGCAGGATCTCACCCATACAATCTCAATCTCAGAACTGTAGATTAAGGGTTCTATAGAGGGTTCGAGTTAGGAATTTTAAACCCATTTGTTTCGCCAAGGGTAATTCTTCGTCGGGTCTCCACCAAGTTGTCATTCGTGGAGTTCACACCAGGTAGATACACTCCTCAACTTCCTCGAAATTGCTGCCATCAGCAGTGACATTTTGCCCTAGTTGGTGGACAGATGTTTGTTTGTTCATAGCATGTATTTAGTCTAGTCTTACCTTAAGGCAAACTAACTTCGCCTGTTCTTCAATATCCGCGAAAGCTTCTACCACGGCATGTTAATGATGTCAATACCGTCCGCATATCCATGTACCCCTAGGCACTATTTGTTCAGCGAGCGTCACGCGAGACAATTGGATAAGTTTTTCCGGGATCCCGTATTCGGCCATCGCCACATATCGACTTGAAATTCGTTGGTCTATTCCAGAATTTGCTGCACTGGTACATTCCGATTACTGTGTTGCAGAAGGGTTTGAGACGTTCACATAGTACGTTGGATACGATCTTATATGCAACATTCAGCAAGGATATACCTCGATAGTTTTTGCAAGACGAAGGATCGCCTCTCTTGTAGATGGGACATATGGAGCTGATGGTCCAGTCATCGGGAATGCTTTCTTCCACCCAAACTTGTTATTAAGCTTTTTTATAGCTAAGAAAACTTTTTCTAGACCAGTTGGCAGTACTGGTTCTTCATTGACTGGACATGGGTTCTCTCTCTCTACCGCTATGATACAATGGTCTGATGAACATATTTTCGATAAAACATTTAATGTGTACAAACAGCAGGATCTCACCCATACAAAGTTTTTGGCCATGCCACTTTTTGGGGGCGTTTTTTTTAAAAAAAAGAAATGTTTCATATATTTTATAGAATGAAATAAAATGCTATCTATCAAATTATTAACGCTTTTTTCTTAGCGGCATATAGGGATATGGATAGGGTATCATACTGTCCGCCCCAACCGGAGTGTAGCCTTTCATTATGTTTATACCCTATCCTAAGGGTATATTCATTTCGACACATAGTATGTAACACCCCTTAATATTCGTCGTAGACCTATAAAAGTATATATATATAGGATCAGTACCAAATCCGACGACTATTTAGCAATGTCCGTCCGTCCGTATCAACTTTTGAGGCGTTTAAATTTATGGTGGGAATCTGAAATTTAGAGCATATACTCTCTAGGGCCCCGAAATGGTAAAGTGTTAAAAGTTTTTAAATACGTCCACTGCCACGCCCACAATTTAGAAAAAAAAACATTTTAAGGCTAAAGTAAGAGAGATAGAGTGTTAGAACCTTCTCAAGATATGTAGGCACTGTCCTCCTTTATAAGTATGTCATATCAAATTGCTTACCACGCCTACTTTTTGTGGGCTGTTTTCACTAAAATGCTGTTTTCAGCGAAAATTTTTATAGAAACTGAAAAAAATGTTTAACAAGATATTTATCACAACAAGCCAGTTGTTTTGGCCCTTCATGAAACGCAGGTAAGCATTGATTCCGATACAATGCAGTTTAGTCTGCCTAGGTAACCTAAGCCCCATTATTCTTTTCACATCGCGGTCTCGCCGTCTATATACGCAGTGATGTAGCCTACCAACTTCTACCACATTACGGCCAATGTTCTAACCCTGAATTTAATTTTATTTGGCTAAAATTCCATGTCCGTAGACAATTAATTCATTACTGCTTCATTTACAGAAGCCTTAACCAGGACTGGAATTTGACTTGTAACGAGTTTGATGCCCTGTCTGATTCCATCACCAGAATTGTTACCCATTATCTTCGTACTGAGATCGTCATTGCGAACGATTTCAATATACACAATTCAAGTTGGCTTCGACATTCTGGACAGACAGCACCCCAAGGAAGGTATGTTGAGATCTTTGCTGAGGTTTATAATTTAACCCAGCTTGTAAATGAGCCGACTCGGATTCCGGACATTAGCTGTCAAAACGCAAACGCTCTGGATTTGTTTCTTACCTCTCACACTGATAAATACACCTTGAATGTAATATCGCCTCTTGGTTCGTCAGCCCATGGTATCATATCGGCGAATTTCTCGTACTCCAACCACACAGTTGAAGAACAAACTCCTAAAAGAACCGTATGGCTATACGAGAAAGCCATTTGGGAAAATTTAAACGGTTTCTTTAGGAGTTTTAGCTGGTCGTTGTGATGAAATGACTGCAATGCCCACTTTTAACATGTCAAATTCTCCTACGATCAAAAGTTGAGGCAAAAATACTACAAAGTCCCACTGGTAGTAAAAACAATTGGTCGTTTGTGAAAAACATAAAAAACTCGGCTTCTTCATCTGTTCCGACACTCATTTACAATGACATTCCAGCTGTAAGCTCTACAGACAAAGCCAATCTGCTTGTTGCTCATTTTGCGGCTAGCTCTCAGATTGCGCTTTGACACCCCCTGTACTCCAGCGCGTGGAAAATTCAATGGGACAAATCCATTTCCGCACTCGTACAGTAGCAAGAGTACTTCAAGATCTTAATATACATAAATCCACTGGTCAAGATGGTATTTTCCCTATCGTTATGAGGGAGGTGTAAATACAAATACAAATTTGTCCCGCTTGTCCCAAAGAAGGCGAATCCTCCTCCCACTCCTTCTACTGAAAAATTGCACTTACGTCCCTTCTTTCCAAGGTCATGGAATCGCTGATAAACCGTCAGCTTATGAAATATCTTGAATCCCGAAAACTTCTTAATAACCGGCAGTACGGTTTTCGCAGCAACAGATCCACTGGTGATTTGATGACATATCTAACCGAAATGTGGAACCAATCTATTCACCGTGGTGGTGAAAGTAAGGTCGTTGCACTTCATATTTCAAAGGCATTTGAAAGAGTTTCGCATCAAGCTCTATGCGTGCATTTGGGATCAATGACAACCTTCTGCAATGTATTAGATAGAACCTTTCAAGTCTGCAACCAAATAAATGCTGGTGTCCCCCAAGGCTCCGTTCTGTCCCCGACTCCCTTTCTCATTTTTATCAATGATCTCCTGTCTGTTACTTCTAATCCAATCCATTCCTTTACGATTCACGTCTCATAGTTCGGGCGTGGAGCGGCAACGTGTGTTAAGCTTATTAAATTCTGACCTTGACAGCATTCTTAAGTGGGGTAAAACCAATAGAGTAGAATTCAATACTTCTTCAAGCGATGCAAGAAATATTTCACCCCTTCTGATCTGGCTAGAATTTATAAGGCGTTTATTCGCCCAAAACTGGAGTACAACGCTCATAATTGGTCAGGTGCACCAATAACATATTCGGAGCTACTTGATAGAATTCAAAAACGTTCGATAAAACTAATTGGCAATCGAGATATCGCCAGTCGCTTGACGCTCTTAGTCACCTTCGCGATGTCTCCTGCCTTGTCTCATTGCTTTATCGTTCTTCCATCATAAGTGCTCTAATGAAATAGCCACTTGCATTCCATCCCTTCAACAATTCAACCGCAATACTCGTCATGCTAGGACTGTACATCAGTTTACCCTGTGAGATAAAGATTCCTTTCATAACCATACTATACGAATGTGGAATGCTTTACCTTTTAAAATTTTAGAATGGGCTATTAAATAAAAGTCATTTGGTTCATTTGTCATATACCTAACTTGACCCGGATAATATCCGGATCCTACAACCGCCAACGAAACTATAGTTTTGAAAGTGATGATTGTTACGGTGCTTATTTTAAATCAAACGAAATTACATTTTTTACAGATGGCTCGAAAACAACGGAGGAGCTGGGATCTTCTCAAAAGATACAGAACTAAGAGTGTCTATAAGACACTAGAGAGGTTCCTCGAGGCGGGTGAGCAAATGCAGATGAGATCGATATCCGAAAGAGATTGCTATCTACATCGACAGCCAGGCTGCACTTAAGGCAATGAAATCAACAAACATCAATTCTGATATAGTCAGGAAATGCAATCATAACCGAGTGAGACTGTGCTGGGTGGCAGGACACTGCGGTATTGAAGGCAATGAGCAGGCGAATGAGCTTCCAACAATAGAAGGGCTACTCATTAGTATTGAGGTTGTTGACATAAAACCTCCCACGGGTCAGGGGTTTTATTGACGAAATAACCCTAGGGACTGCCAATCTAAAGTGGTCAAGTTTTGGGGGACACACGGTGTTAAAAGCTCTATGGCTATTTCTCGACTCTAAGAATTCCAGGAAGTTTATTAAGCTTAGCAGGTGTAAGCTTAAAATATTAGTAGGCATCCTGATAGGTAGGGTTACCAACAACAGTATTTTTGTCCGGAGACTCCGGAAATTCGATTCAATCTCCGGACTCCGGGTCTTGCTAAAATTTATCCGGGATAGAAAATCAAGATTTCCAAATATAGTCAACAAAAATTTATATCCGGGGTTAAATGAAAGCACAGTAAATGCCGAAGAATAAGGACTAGTTCCGGCCATGGGTTAGAAATGCGGTAAAGGTAAGACTAGACTTCACGCAAAGTGGATATCTGAAACTGAATGGTCAATATTAGACCTCTTCTTACCTTTAGGAATACTTTTATTTCTTTATGACATGCGACACAATAATATTTTATGAAACAAGGAGAGGATAAATTTCTTCAAGGCAATTCTCCGGCGCTATTTAGAGGACCTTGGTGCCAATAAATATAGAAACATTATGGTTTGCACACCAAAAGGCACGTATGTATTAGCAAAAGTATCAACTGAGTCATTAAACTATTATCAAAGCTTTGGATTACTTCCAACCATTACAAAATCTTACAGTTTCGCAGCACAAACTCTACTACAAATTTTACGACAAATAAAATGTTCAACATTTCTTTGTAAACTAATAACTTGACGTGTTTTTTTTAAATTTTAGTCTATTTTATGGCAAAAAGAAACGAATGCATATGAACGTTTAAAAGTTTTCATTCTCGTGCCCACACGAAATAAGCAAAATTAACGAAGGTAGGTACATGTTATTTTCTTTATATTTTTGAGTAGTTTTTTTTTAAATCTCCGGGCCTAGCCTTTGCCAGAGTTGGTAACCCTGCTGATAGGGCATTGCCTCTTGCGAAAACATGCAGACTCGGACTGTCAGATACTGACATCTGCAGATTATGTGGTGATCTGCAGGCTGTTAAGGATATACCGCGCATATTATGTGAGTGCGAGGCAATTTCACGTATTCGTAGAAAATTCTTAGGGAGACACGAGGAAATAGACGGTAAAAACTTCAAAGGCCTTAAAAGAGAAAGTGTTTAGGTTTTTTGTCTACCGATTTTCCCCAGGAATCGCAATAGGTCCGTTTCGGCGCCTCTCTTACATCACAACCCTGCGAAGCGTTAGTGCGTTATTATATTTCAAAACAAATAATTGGATTAAAATGGTGGTTCCAAGAACCCTTTTGTATTCACTGCAAGAAACTCTAGTAAACCTTATTTTCCATCTTAAGCGCCACGAGACCTCAGCTTTCATAAAAAAAAAGACAAACTTAAAAAAATTAACTAAAAAATTGATTTATCTGTTTTGATACAGTTGATAAATTTAATAATCTAAAATAAAGATACATTTTGCAAAAGATACATTTTTCTAAAAGTCAGCGGCAACGCTGGTACTGTGGTATTTTTTAATTACTTCGGTGGTCATTGACGGAGGAATGATGGGATGTCGGAGCCGGTTGTTCCTTACGGTTGCTCCAGTAATTGCGTTCCGATTTGTTTAATGCTCTGCTAAAATAGGCGAGGACCGTCTCCACAATAATCACATGCGTCAGTATTAAAAATAAATTCACCCTCTGATTGTGCATGGCCCAAAGTGGGAAACGACGTCAAACGTCCTTTTAAATCGGAAAAAGCTCTGACACAATGAAGGAGGCCTCGTAAAACGTTATCCGGGGCAAAGGAAACAAGTCTTTTGTGGTGACGGAGTTCAACCGGCGGTAGTCGACGCAAAATCTAGTTGAGCCATTTTTTCTTTTAACCATCACGATTGGCGATTCACAGGGGCCCGAACAAGGCTCAATTAGGTCTTGGCGCAGGATATCGTCAATGATCTGTCGGGACTGCTCCTGTTTCCAATGGCAACGACGTGGGCAGGGGAATACCAACCACCATCACTTTCACACGACGTTTAAATCTACCGAATTAAATTACTGAAGGCCAAATATTTGTTGTCTGGAATGTGTGTCCGCCTAACGTTTGAACCCTTTTATTTACTGATTTAAGTTGCGAATTGGATGGAACTATAGCTCGACTAACCAGTGTCACTGACGAACTGGTATCCACTAATAATTTACATGAAATGTAGCCGAACAGGACGGGAATAATTAACCCACTGTGGCGGCTGGTGTGTACGTTGTAAATTTGGGGTCGAGTATGTAACATCAGCGTTGACCCTTGGTCGCTGACTGCCGATCGTTTCCCGAATAGAATGTATGGCCATCAAACGTTGGGGGTAGAAGTGTACATGCTGTAGGAGGTGAATTACCTGGAACAGGTTGACCAGATTGTCGAGACGTTCGATTATCAATTTTATTTTTATTGACAACGGATATGGCCGTATCGCCGTGGGCTCTTTCTGTAGGAGAGTTCTGGTTGGGGGTAGAACAGTGCATAATTTTTTCGACGAACGTTGTTCCGCTCAACGTACACAACTCACCTACTTGTCGCTGCTTCTCTTGTTTAAGCTGATTGATCGCCCTGCTGTTCCAAGAAGAGAAGAAGGGTGAGAAGATTCAACTTGGAGAAGATTTTCTCTAGATGCTGGTTGTCATGTCGAATCGAGGATCCCACTTCTGACACCAATGTTGCGCTCTCGCTAAATTTGTGGTGCTTCTCGATGAAATATAATGCCAAAAGAATTAGGAAAATCCCAAGAATTGAAAAGCCACTTAACCTCTTGGTAGACCACGTTTCTCTCTATTCACCAATCCAAACTCTAACATTAAAAAGAAAATAAACAGAAGTAAACCCAAATTTCACCCCTTATATCGTAACAGTACATTTTCCGGGCAACAAAATCCAACATTTTACGAAAAAGAAAGTGAAATTCAATTTTTCTGTTCATACTGAACCTTCAACACTTCAAATGACAATAATAATTCTTTCTACTTGTTTAAACTGGTCTACTCGTTGCGTGGCGCCACACCGGGTGAAATTTTTGAATTAGAAATGTTGTCAGTACTTTAAAGTTACGTCCATTTCGAAATTTTGAACATTTGACCAGATATGATAATTTTAGCTCTATCCTAACTTACTATTAAATGTATTCATACATCACAATATAATTTATATAGTTCTTTCTCATTGTATTTGATCTTTTTCCACGTTGAACAAATTTTCGATTAATGGAATTACTCATACCAACAATTTTATAATGAATTCTCCACATTGTTATAGAGAGTCCGCTAATCGTCTATAAAAAAAGGAATATATTGGTGCCGTTTATTTGAAATGATAAAAAGTTAATGTCTTAACCCTTTCGGTACCTATCCTAAGGGTATAGTAATTTTGACACATAGTTTGTTACACCCTTTGATATTCGTCGTAGACCCATAAAAGTATTTCTGTTGATGATCAGGACCAAAACCTGAGACTATTTAGCAGTGTCCGCCCGTACGCAATATTACCTTGAGTTGCAAAATAGTTAATGTTTGATACGCCCGCTGCCAAGCCCACTATTTAGAAAAAATAGTTTTAAAGCTAAAGTTAGAAAGATAGAGTGTTACAACCCTTACAAGATATGTAGGCACTGTCCTCCTTCAAAAGTTTGTCATATGAAGATTTCCGAAAAAAATGTTTAACAAGATATTTATCCAATATTTTTTCCAATATATACCCATACAAAGTTTTTCGCTACGCCTACTTTTTCGGGCATTTTTCCAAAAAAAATATGTTTGTTTTTTATGTTTCATACACCGTTGTATGGAGTTTATTTTGACCCAAAACTCACATTAATAGCACATATCAATTTCATTGTAAATAAGTCTTATCCTGTGTAATGAGGTGGTCCAAAGAATTTAATGACCACTGCATTACTCAGGCATGGTGCATCGTACATCCGTATGTTGAGTATGCTTCAAAAGTTTGGTTTCCGTACAAGGGCAAAATTCACTCAAATCGAATATAAGTCGTTCAAGGTAACTTTATTCGATTAGCCCTTAGATCAGACTTCTATGGGAAGATCCTTATAAACCTTCAAACTCCTCAAAATGATACCCCTCTCAACGCAGTCAATAGTTATATGGTTTTCTTACAGGAGATTATATTTGGCCACTTTAACTTTCGTAGAGGTTCTCACAACTTACGAATGTGCGAATTTATTAAGGCCTTAATGGAATTATGGCGGGAATGGTCCTTATAGTCGCATGAGTAGAATTTAACACCTAACACCTAACTAATACTAGGGTAAATGTACCAGTATCCGGCCACCTAACACATTTTCTTACTTTGATTCGCAATAACTCATTCATACTGCTACTTAAAAAAATCTTGGGGTATAATTAATTGCAAGCATTCGAAATTAAAATTAATTTTTTAAAATAAGTGAAATTGTACCAGTACCACAAATTCAGTACTCGGCCACTTTTGTACTAGTACAGTACATAAACAGAACATTTTTACTTCAGAAAAAAGGCAAAACCGTTAAATAAACTAAACATTTTATGTAGTTTTTGATCGATTTAGAAATCATTTAACAGAAGAAATTATTTTATTAAATATGTATATACATACATATCTTTAAAGTTGTTTGCATTGCGCAAATTTTGTTGTGAGGTTCCGGTTTTAGAAAATAGTTTAACAAAATATTAATTATATAGAATAAAGAACAAATAAATAAACAAAACATATTTCTTCCAGAAGATTTAAAAAATAATATACCTAGATACCTACTCTAAATTTTTTCAAAGATAATTAAAACAATACGTAGGTACTTAGTAATATAATAAGAATTCAGGAATAAATGTTTTATAATTAATAAACAGTAAATATTTTTTTGAAAAAAAATAAAAAAGATAGTTATTTTTAAGTTATGTAGATAATAAATTATTCGATTATTAAATATTAATAAAAAGTTTCAATACGATGTCAACACTGATTCCATTTCTTTCTAGTTTTTGTCTATTTTCAACTATTACTAAAACATTTATTGAATACTGATCTTGTTCAGCAGGCGAAAGTTCCTTTGATTGCATTTTCAAGCATGTCATGAACACACTTTTCACAGTCAATATCATTTGGATCGAATGGGAAATGGTTCTTCCTAAGAACCAGTCGTTTGGAACACTTCTCATGATATCGGCCGGTGATCGAACATAGGGAAATATTACCAATGACGGAAGAAGTTCCCCGCTAGCAGTCATCATAACTAACACTGTGATAGTGTATTTTTCTTTGGCCAATCATAATCCTCCTAGGGTCAAGCAGAACATCTTCCTATCCACTTTCTTTTAAAAAAATCTGGAGATTGTTAAACCATGACCTTATGTTGTTTTCTGTAACAACTGCCCTGCCCTTGGAAGTGGTCTCAGCTTCTCTAAGGCTAAGGTAGGGATTTCTTAAAAAAAAAAGTCTTAGCCATGTTTTAGCAGTACTGACTGACTGAGTCTCAGAAGTCTTACATGAGTCCCTCAGACAGAGGGCGTACGACAGATGAATTCAATTAACAAATTGAATCAACGGTGGCGTCAACAGCCAATTTGACAAATGCCTCACCTGAGCTACTTTGACATATTTGGAGCTGGGTGGGTTTCTAACTCCGGAATATCCGGCCCTTGTGTCCAAGCGGTCCTGCAAAGGGCCTGGCGCTCCAGGTTAGGGGTTGTGCATAGGGTTAACTATCCAACCACGGAAAAAATACTATGAATACCCTGCAAAAGGGTAAAAGGACAACGACTTTCGAATCTGCACGTGGAATGTCCGGACCCTGAACACGCCGCGTGTAGCAGAACAATTTGCGGATACCCTCGAATGCTATAAAGCAGATATAACTGCCAACCAAGAAGTGCGATGTGATGGACCGGACAAAAAGCAGATGGAAATCTGTGACATTTATTACGGTGACTGCTACAAAGAGCAAGGACAGCGCTTGTTTGGATATGGTTTTGTTATACGCGGCAGACTTAGGCAAGAAGTCTTGAGCTATCAACACGTCAGCGAATATATTATGACAATCCGCATCAAGGCTAAATTCGCCAACATCAGCTTGATATGCGCTCATGCCCCCACAAAGCATATGAGCAATGTCCTAAGTATGACGTTAAAATCGTCCTTGGTGATTTTTACGCCAAAATAAGAGATGAGGACATCTTTGGTAGTACAATCAGCAGGCATAGCCTACATGACATCACGTCTGGAAACGGACTTAGACTAATTGACTTTGCTTTGAGCGCATATTAAGCACATGGTTCCCTCACCTCAAAATTCATAAATGAACATGGCTGTCACCAGATCAAAAAACCGTCCGCCAAATTGATTATGATGCGATACACCTTATCCGAGCGGTATCGATTCCAAGAGACCATCAAGGACGCTGCAACTGATGTACTAGATTTCACCCGACCACCACAACATGCAGCAAAGCAACTCGCCTACAAAGCGACGCTGCAGAGAAGGACGAGAGCGGCTAGTAAGCCTTACTAGGAAAAATGGAGGGAAGAACACCGGATTCTCAGTAAGAAAAAGTAAGATCACGAGAAGCATGCGATGGAGGAAATAGAGAGGTGGTACTCCAGGAATAATGTTCGAAAGTTTTACCAACAGGTAAGAAGAACGTGTCACGCCAACAAGACCCGAACAAAGACCTGTAGAGATGAGCAAGCGAATCTTGTAGTAGAATCACAATCGGTGTTAAAGATATGGAAAAACCACTTCTGCAAACTGTTAAACGGCGAAGACGACCAAAATTCCGCTGTCAGGAAGTTCAGATCGATACCCATCATCTGTTTATCGATTTTAAGCCCGCATATGAAAGCATCTATATAGAGGAGCTTTAAAGAGCCATGTCTAGTTCTGTCAAACTCATCAGATTGTGGACACTAGAACACCTCACAAAAATAAGGTTCTAGTAACCGGCCACCATCCAATACTAGTAAAAAAATGCAAATTTTCCCAATTTTTTCACTTTTTACGATGAAAAAGAATATTAAATTGTTATTAAAACATTAAATAAGTTAGTCAACATATATAAAAAAACTAACTTACGATTTTAGTTCGTTGCTTTCACTAGCACTCACGAACTCTAAAACACACTTTTTACTTTCTCGACCAAGTACACAAACTGCGAATTTCTTTTTGGCAGTTCGGTGATGCTTAGAGCGGTCAAATTTAACCAGAACGTTAGATAGGCCAAATATTAAAGCCACAATTTTTTTTCCGTGAAAATAATAATAAGTTTACTTATTATTAACCATTTAACCCAAAGTGGCCGGATACTAGTACCCTAACACCTGCAATAAGAGATGTAGATGTATGTATGTAAGAGCACTTTTTGTGCCAGTAATTTTACAGATGCAACAAACAGAAAGTCGGTCACGATATCTTCATTTTGTACTTAAATATAGTAAAATGTATTTGGTTTATTGCCACTTCCAAACAAAAAGAAAAATGTTACTTATTGTATTAACAATCACCGATTCAATTGTATTTTATACGTCTCGAGATAAAAAAAACATGGTATCGATATATTTATAATTGATATACCTACATATGCTAGTAGTAGTTCTTTGTCACAGTCATGAGTGTTAAACGGATTTGTAATATGACGTAAATATAAGAATAGCACACAGAACGTTTTAAAATTTGTATTTAAAAATTCCTAATAATGCACGCATGGAACTTAGAAACTGTTAATCCTCACCTTGCAGTCACCATAACCAGTATAAAACAAAGTTGAAGTTCCAACTGAGTAAAAATAAGTTCCCTAAAGCAGAACATTTACATACATACATACAAGACTCACAATGTGTAAAATTGTCGCCGTCGTCATCAGGGAATCGTTCTTGGATGGAAACAGTTAAACCCTCAAACCTCATCAAGGCACCTGCCATCTTTATGCTTCTTGAGGTTCTATAATGATGAATCCACCTCCTCAACCAAGAAAAAAAGACACTGTTTTCTCCTCTGTCTTCTCACACGTAATGTTGTGGAGCGCACAAGATGAAGATGAAAGAATTATTTTTACCCTCCACTTTAATTACAGCATGGCCAGCGAAGAAGAGCTGTGTAGCATTTTTTCCATCTCTATCACAATAGTATTTCAATGTACGAGTACGTATGCATATGAATAGAATGCTGGAAACCTAATGACGATTGAGTAGAAATGAACTTTTCAGGTGCTAATGTTGGTTCAACGGTATTTGTGCAAAACATGATCCACCATCACCATCACTACTGAACAGCGGCCATGCCTACCAATAAAAACAAGAAGACGAACGGTTTGCATAATTACCGAATGAGTAATTCATGATTATGCGGTTCTTTGCCTAGTAATTATGGAACGGAGTTGCTTTTCTTTTCGTGCATGGAGGATTTTTGTTCGTGACCTTATCTTGAAAAAAAACAATTCCAAGAAAGTAGTGACGACAAATTAATTGAACAATATAAACATGATCAAGATTTGAAAGTTTACAAGGCTTGTCAATTCGAACTCGTTTTGTAATGCTGTTCTTCTACAAAGAAATCGTCAAGCTTCAATTATTTTAAAGAACTTGCTAAAAATGTTTGAAGGTGCAAGCTTCAAAAGACCATGAGAAGCAGCATGCTTTAGTGACGACAAGCCATCGAGTTCGATGTTTAGGTTTTGAAAAATCAAACCGAAGCAATACCGGCAAATGATAATGATATGCATATATGAGGTTGGATTGTTGTTCAAAAATTTCAACAGAGCAAAAATCTACCTGTCAACTTTAAGTTATTTTTAACGAACTTAACTAAATATAAAACGTTTTGTCATTAGCAGCACTTTGAGTTGGTATGAGAGGGCAGTGGCGTCTCAGTGGAGTTTCTAAAAAAAAGATGAGACTGCTTGCCAAGTGTTCATATTATCGCCAATATTGTCATTATTTGACCAATTGGCATGCAATCTAATCTTGCTAAACGTCCGATAGTGCCCTAGCAGCTACTAGCTAGTGCTGTTGAGTCGTGCGATTTCTGATTTTTTTATGAGAATTTCTTGACAGTTTCTGTGGAAATTTCAATAAGCTATTACAAATGTATGCTTCTAGGAATGAATCGAATATTCTATCGAGATTGTAAACGCGTATGTGTTTTGTTTATGTACAATAACATTATAAATTACCTCCGTGACCCCTGTTGCACATTCAATCTCTTTTTCGCACATTTGAGACTTACAAGTTGTGGTTGTTGTTTCATTCAATATAATTTATATATTGTTTGGCAGACCTAGATACGAAGCAGTGACACAAAAACAATTTAAAAGTGAAGTGGTTGTCACTCAGATTTTTCCCACTACATAATTATTTGGCAATATTTTATTTTAACGGAACACTCTCCAAAATCAAATTATGCAATTCTTTTAGTTTTCATTTGCATGAACTGAATTCAAATATTTTTTGGCGCTCTCTTATCGTTTGGGCGCGGCCCGCTCCCAAAGTTTAAAAAATCATCCATAAACTACACTTTTAAAGAGTAAAACTGACTTAATTTTTTTGAATTTGGACTTAACAACACTTGGGGGGCGGGCCACGCTCAAAAGATAATAGAGCGACCAAAATGTTTTCCGGATTCGAAGTCAGTGCATGAGAGTGAACAGGATTGCAAAAAATTGTTGATTTTGGAGAATGTTCCGGTGAAGCAAAATTTAGCCAATTATTTAAATATTTTCAAAATAAATCTTAGTAAATATGGAGCATTCTTGGCCATAAACCAAATATCCACAATACCTAAATATCGTTAAAGATCTTTTAAAAATTATTATATGATAATTATGATACACAAATTATTTTTATAAAAAACATTTATTTGCATAAAACCAATATAAACGGCCTCGCTCAGTTCTCTATTAACTTTGGCACTACTACACCCTTACTTTCCAACTGATGCTATTTTTCAGGACTTGTTGAAACTCAAAGCAGCAGTCTCCATAGCAAGCTCATCCGAGATCTCATTTCCCTGGATGCCAGTGTGACCTGGTACCCAGACAAGATTCACTGTGTTTAGTCTTCCGACCAAATTCAGAGAAAGCTTGAGTTCTAGCACCAACTTGGACGAGGTAAGGGGGCTTAGCAGCGCTTTTAATGCAGCTTGGCTATCACTGCAAATGCAAATGCCTCTAGCCCTCCACCTGTTCTTCACAATATAGCCAATAGCCATTAGGATGGCAAAAATCTCCGCTTGGAAAACAGATGCATGTTTACCCAAGGGGTAGTAAATCGTATGTCATCGCGTTCCACAAAGACTCCAGCACCAGACCCCTGTCCGGTTTTGCAGCCATCCCTGAAAATACGATGGCATTAAATCATGGTTCAGAGTCTGGCCGAAGCCATTCCGTTACCTGTGGAAAATTGACGTGGTAGTTTTTTCGCAGAAGGATTTCTGGTGTCATTGCATCAGACGGCATATCCATAAGACAGGGGTCAAAAGATATTTCTCGAGCAAATTCTTCAAAATTCCAGTGCGCATGGTACCAAAATCCACCTCTCTTTAAGCGAAAGATGGTTTTTAGCGTACACCCCATGATATATAAGTCAAGGGGAGGAAGATTCATCAAAGTATCTAGAGCAGAGCCCGGGGTGCTAGGGAAGACCCCTGTGCAGCCGAGACAAGCCGTTCTTTGGAGTTTGGTAAAAGAAGCAGTAACACGTTTCCGCGAAAGCCTGTTCCACCAAACAACTGATGCGTATGAGAGTAGCGGTCCAATCATGGCCGTATAGATCCAAAGGACCTATTTTGAGACAAGCCCCATGTCTTACCAAAAGCGCCTTTGCACTACCAGAAAGTCGACAGTGCTTTATCGGTTTTCGATTCGACATGTTTGGACCATAGACGTTTTTTTCGAGGATTACACTCAGATATTTGACTTCATCGGATATAGGGATGGTGACACCTTTAATCACGAGATGGGACAGACCAGTGACGATTCTCCTTCTCGTAAAGAAAACAACCGTGGTTTAAAGAGGATTCACTGAAAGCCCATTACTAGTGCACCAGACATCGATCAAATCCAGGGATATCTGCGCTTGAGAGCAGACAGCCCCTAGATTTGAACCGACAGAAAGAACGGCGACATCATCCGCATAAGCTTGAGTGTAGTTTCCATTAAAATTGAGAGCCGTAAGCAAAGAGTCTACCACCATACACCATAAGAGGGGAGACAGAACACCACCTTGAGGGCAGTCCCTATTTACCCCTGTTATGACGCACTTGCCACAATCTGCATCGGCTACCAACGTCTGTACATTAGCATTGATTTAATCCACAACACCAACGTTTCATCTACACCATGCTGTCTGGTAGAGTTACACAAACTGTCAAAGGTTGCATTATTAAAAGCACCCTCAATAGCGACGAAAATGCCGAACGCGTACTCCTTCCGGTCAAGAGCACTATCAATCCTAGCAACAAGGTTTTGAAGCGCAGTCTCGCAGGATTTTCCGCGCTGATAGGCATGTTGCATCTCAGAGAGAGGATGTGATCGAAGAGCAACTTTGCGCACATGCAGCTCAACCAGTCTCTCCAATCTTTTCAGTAAGACAGACTTATGGGTCTAAAGCTTTTGGCTAGTGTGTAGTCAGACTTACAAATTTTTGGTATACTTTAACCATACGCCAACGGGAAGGTATATGGGCCAAGGCCAGGCTCGCGGTGAAAATTCTTTTCAATGTTGGCAAAACCTGACTAAAACCTTGTTTCAGCAAAACTGGATAAATTCCATCCGGACCAGGTGACTTGAAACTCTCAAAAGATGCAATGGCATATTTGATAGCATCATCAGTCACCACTCCCGATGCAATATACCAGCTGTGCCGCGTGGTATTAGTCGGTTCAAATGAAGACACCCTCGTTTGAAAGGCTGAAGAACACGTAGTATTTAGCAATGTCCGTCCATCCGTCCGTACGCAGTTTTCTGGCCTTTAAAATTAAGCTAAGAAGTAATTTGAAAATTACTGGACCACATATTCCGTAGGGCTCCGAAAGGTTACGTGTAAGAATTTTTTGAATACGCCCACTGCCACGCCCACAATTTAGAAAAAAACAGTTTTTGAGCTAAAGCAAGAAAGATTGAATGTTACAACCTTTACAAGATATTTAGGCACTACCCTCCTTTATAAGTTTGCCACATAAAGTTTGTTTGCCACACCTACTTTTTGTGGGAGTTTTTCATTAAAATGCTGCTTACTTCGAAAATGTTCATAGAAACCGAAAATAAATATTTAACAAGATATTTAGCCAATATTGTTTCCAATATATCGGCCATAGAAAGTTTTTGGCTTACATTTTGGGGGGGTTTTTTTTTTTAAAAAAATATTTTTTTAATAATTTTCATAGAATGAAATAAAATGCTATCCAAGCCTAATGTTTTTTTCCATGGGGCATATAGGTTTATTGATAGGGTATGATACTGTTCGCTGCAAGCGGACTGTAGCCTTTCCTTTTGTTTTTGTTTAGTTTTATGCGGCAAGGTTTCAAAAACTTGAAAGTATTTAATATAAGTAAGACTTACAAACTAAATATTTAGTTTGACTCAGAGAAATCGGGATACCTACTAACATATATTTATTGAGGGCAAATCCGACAGCCAAATCAGTCCGGGATGCTGTAGGAAGGTTATGATCCGTTTATTTTGACTGTAAAAAAGAAAGGTTTTACAATATAGGCAAAGGCACAATCCAAAAGTAACACCCACTTTGGGCGATTATAAAATGCAATATGGTTAGATTGGTCATCTTTAGTGAGTTCCATAGCCTTTTTATTTGTTTTCCAGTAAAATTAGCTATGTATTTGGATTAATTTTTCACCAACGCCATCGTAATATCTTTTTCATTTATAAGTTAAAAAAGTCATCATGAAATGATAAAACAAAAAAAAACGAAATTCTTTCCCGGCAAAACGCTAAGCATCAAATTGTTGCATTAATCATTGAAATGTTTACAATCATTTTTCCGCAAGTTAAGGTATAAATAATGGCTTGCTTAAATTTGGTACGAAGCAGACATAGCAGCAGATAGCATGTATAAATAACAAAATTATTTAACAAAACATAGGTAGTTTTGACTAATATTATTTATTGCCGACTTTGCTTAAGATGGAGTTTGTTAAAACTATACGGCTATTTATATAGTAAAGTTATGTATGTATTTATATATGAAGTGTAGTGTGTATTATTTTCAAATGCCTCCTCTTCGTTCGCTGTGACCTAAATTCGAGAATAATTTTGATATGATGAAGAGAATTTACGCTGCTGCTCTCAGCAATCCGGGAATAAGTAATCTATTTTTACGTTCTTAAATGAACTGTATGTGCACTGAACCCAAGCTGCTTCTGCCGCTAAATACCAGAATAGGAACTAAATCAAGATACCTGCTGTAATTAAGCGGATGAAAGAAGTAGGTTTCAGATGCAAATCAGAATAGAAACGCATATATACAAACATATATACACAAAATATATGTAGGTGAATGATAAATGAACGAAGAAATGTTGCCGAACATTGCTTGAACGCTGAATGATAGTTCCCGTGTTTCAAATTAATACAAATCAAATCTGAAAATACAAACACTGTAATACGTAGCCCCTTTGGATTTAACATAAACTGTATGGGACTATAATATGAAGATAGTGCGATTTTTTGAAATAAACTTTTCTCAAAAACCTTAAAATCATAAAATACTTAAGGTGGCTATGAATGACTACCGATATATCATTACCTTAAGTAATGTGTTCTATTCTAGCAGGTTGTATCGCTTTCCGACGGAAGTAAAAATCTATACAGTAACTAACCTAGAAAACCTTTGTATATTCTGGTGGGAAACATTAAAGGGCTATATTTCCCAGTAGATCTGCTGGACAGCTGGAGGAAGCTCTGTGAAACTTGATTGATAAGAATTGCGGGTTTCTTAGATCTAACATGAATATTTGGGCGCCATTAGTCACGGTGCTTACTTCAATGGATTTGTGGATGACCCACTTGGGTGGGAAAGAACTTCACCTTTTATGGCGAGTATAATCTGTTTACTTTTATTTTTATTTACCTACCATTTTAGTTTTTTGCTGTTCATTAAATCTAGATCTAATAATGTAATTTGCAACCAGAGCGACAAAAACTGTATTTCTGAATATTGAAGCGACGGTAGAAAAGGTTCAGAATTATTTAAATGGGCTTATCGTTGAACTTGTGTCAACCAATGCCCATGGAGAAGGTCTAGCAGCATTTTAAGGCGTAGTGAATTTCTGTTTTAATGGAAATTCTAATAGTCGAAAACGTTTTATTGGGAAATAAAGTACACGACAATGTCATACGAAACTTTCTCTATTTATTTTTGAATCGCATCCTTCTAATAATCTAATCCGTACAAAAATCTCAGCACAAAAAAGAGTCTGAAGTCAAAACAATTAGCCCAGTTCGTCGCGACTACTTCACTGATGAATAGAGCTAGCGCGCGAAACAGATCCACATACAAAGAGGTGATCAACCAAGAAACTAAATGTCCTTTCCTCACCAGTAATCGAGATCACTGAAGATGTAAAGGTTAAAAAAACTGTAAACAAACAAAATTAAATGCACGAGAAAACGTCTCGTGGTAGGGCCTTCCGCGAACTTGCATAAATCGCAAAGAGCAATCCGGCGAACTAATGCGGCTGCGAATTAGCGTGATTTAATTAAGAAAAGACCTCTACATGTCGAAAAAAAGGACAAACCTATAAGCGATATAAGAAAAGTTTTGAATGGCGGAAAAAAAGGCACTGTCTAAGGAAAGACTTTTAAAAAGAAAAGTGGCCGAATTCTGGACCGAAGGCTAAGAACTTATCGAAACGGCTACGAGAAAGAAAAATTATTAAATGTCGTTAAACACTCGACCTCAGCTTATACCGAAGCTTATATCAGTCGCTGACAGTGCTCACAACCGTATGATAATTATGCTATATGTATGATAACTTTAGGTCTAAATTTTAGCTTCCTAGCTTAATTTATATCTCAAATAATAAAAAAGGGAATTCCAATATTTACTATGTTTTTCATAATGTTAAATTAAACAAATTTGCGTTCTTTGATTTTTGAGATTATTTAAACGAACGATAACTTCCACGACTATCGCTTTTAACGCAATATACATAAAAGAAAATTATATTATTATGAAGGGTTCCTTATAAAAAAATTTTGTTTAATAATTTTGCCTCTTGTATGATCAAAATGAGCGACTTGTATGATAACTCCTTCACAAGATTATGGTAGCACTGGTCGCTGAAGTTTACTCTGCAATTCTTGCCAGACTGAAAGAACAAAGTCGCTTAGATGAGATCGAACATAAATTTCTATGTACACATTATACAACATAAATATGAAAAATGCAACCAAATAAAAAATCGTAACATGGAACTCGAATGGCCTACTGCAAAAGATGGACGAGATAGAGGTATTCATTCGCACAAAAGATATAGACATATGTTTTATTTCTAAAACGCATCTAACGAGGGATTCAAGTACTAAAATAAGCGCCTATCATGCATATCACCCTTAGGAAAGGGTTAGAGACGGAGCGTTTTTGTGCTTATACATTGAACATTTACTAAGCTCAAAACTCGAGCTGGAAAATGTGCAAATAATAGTTAGGGTTCGCGTAAATAACAAGCGAACAAGTTTTGATATTGCGTCTATATATATCTCTGCAAGGGAAAAGCTAAAGAAAAATTATTTTATTCATTATTTATTAATACATCTAGAACCTCAAACCACACCTTTTGGGGTTCTAGATGTACTTCTTCAAAAATCAGATTCCTATACGAAGCCGGCAGTAGACTTTCTCTAGACAAGTATTGGCCCTTGGATTCGTCGAAGACTCCAGACCTTATACATTTTTATATCGCAAAGGGTGTGACTGATAGCTCCGTGAAAGTTGAGGAAAGCTTCTTTGTCTTCTATGACCACTCGCCAGTCATTATGACTAATACCAGCTGCTTATCGAAAATTAAAGGCTCGCATTGACTATATAGGCGCAGGGACATAAGTCCGAATTGGTTTCATTATTAGATTTAGAGAAGGCGCTAGGTTGGCTAGGTTCCAAGACCATGGAAAATCCTTTTTACCAAATATGTCAAAAGTATTTGAAAACATAAGGAAAGGCTACAGTCCTCTTGGGGCCAACAGTATGATACCATATCCATATCCCTAAATGCTCCAAAGAGAAAAGTATTCAACCATTTCGGAGCCCTAGGGAATAAGTGTTACAAATTTCAGCTTCCTAGCTTAATTTTAAGGCCTAAAAATTGCGTACGGATGGACGGACATTGCCAAATAGTCTTAGGATTTGGTCCCGATCATAAATATATATACTATTATGGGTCTATGACGAATATTAAGGGGTGTTACAATCTATGTGTCAAAATTAATATACCCTTAGAATAGGGTATAAAAATGTTATTGAAGCGATTAGATGCGATTATCGAAGAGCGACGATTAATACCTGATCACCACAGGTATGATCCCCAATTCGGTTTCAGAATCAGGCACTCCACATCCACAATCAACCAGGTTTATAGAATAACTAATAAAATAAAAAACTAATAGGAGAAAAATATTTACTCTGTCGTTTTTCTTGCAGTCTCTCAGGCCTTTAATAAAGTAAGACATACGGGATTAACATAAGCTAAAATAAGCCTTTCAGAAGCAAATATATCAGATACTAAATTCTTATTTAGCGGCGGACTTTTTGGTGTAAACTATAAAATGAATATTCCAAATTTAAAGAAATCGCGGCAGGAGTTCCACAAGGAAAAGTTTTGTGTCCGATTTTGTTATTAACCTACACTCGAGATATTCCACGAGAAGAAGGTACGACTGTAGCTACGTTTGCGGATGACACAGCAATTTTAGCCGTGAGTAGCACGGTTGAATCAGCAAAGACCGGCTATCGACAGCGTTTTTGAGTGGACAAAAATTTGGTAAAACCAAATCTACGTAAGTTAATTTTATTAACAGAACTTTAAATACTCTACCCATTAGACTCCGTACAAATTCAAATGTAAAGAAGAAATCAAATGCAATGGCTGCTTGGTCGATTTGCCAGACTCAGCATGCAAAATAAGCTGTTTTTATACAAGCCAGCACTAAAACCGGTTTGGGCTTATGGTATATAACTTTGGTGTTTTATGTAGGTATGGCTACCGTTTAAGACAAGATAAAAGCATTTGCCCGTAAGGAACGGACTCGCGTTTATGGCCATTGCAATAACGAAATGCTACAAATTTTGAACGAGACAAATTTAGTGCGGCAACTTCAACGGTTAAAACCATTTTAACTAGTTCAATAAGATGTCACAGCAAGAATACTAAAAATGTATGATGTCATTGGTTGCATGATAAATATGTTTTCATATATGCATGAATCGAGAAATATTTTAGTTATTTATTTAACCCATTACCGACCAAGCTACTTAAACTTAAAATAAATCAAACACGTCTTTAAATGTCAATAAAAGGTTGTACTCAAATGAGTACACTGGTACCCATATACTAAATATATATTGAACAGATGTACAAATTTTAAAATATTCTTTTTGGATGCAAAGGGTGGCTTGATACTTCTCACAAATCCGCCGAACTTGGCCGTGACAAATCTTGCATCTTAGCTAACTTTTTATTTTTTTGGGGAAATGTAATCCATCACTGCCGACTACACTTCTTGAAACATCTGGCTTATTTGGCGCTTTTATTGCTCGACAATGGTGCTTACAAATGACAGGAGATCTCGATTTTCTGTTGCCTTAATTTTCCAGCAGTGGAGTCTTATAACTTCACAACGCCGTTTCATGGAGTCAACAAGACGATGATACCTTTCGGGTGGTATTGATCTCCAAGACTGCTCAAAAGTCATCCATAACTCGTCGTTGTTCCTCCGGTTTTTATTGGAGACACCTTTTTTTATATCCGCCCATAGACTCTCATTAGAATTGAGGTCGAGGGATTGAGCAGTTCTCTCAATTACCTCAATCCTATTGTCCCGAAACCACTGCTTAACTTTTCGACTGGTATGTTTCGGGTCGCCAAATGCTCTCTGGAAAACCTCACCCTTTTTGCTATGTAGATTTTTTTGAGAAGTGGGACTTTACGTGGACTGTTCCCTTAGGCCTTTCTGACAGGCCCTTCTGACAGTGTGAACACCACATGCCAAGGTAGCTGCCGAAGAAGGGTGCACCTTTGAGTACCTCACAACTCGATTCACCATTTTTGGATACAACATTCGCTTCCGGCCGCGTGTTTCTACCTTTTCCTTATATTTTATCGCATTCCTTATTACTTTGGAGGAACATCAACATTTTTCCGTTTCTTCTAAGCGATTTAATTAAATCGCGGTTCTCTGGGGTGCAGTGTGTTTTTCGACCCACTTTTATAATAACAAATTAATCAGTTTTACTACAAATTGACTGAAAACAGAAAATAGATGCTTTTAATTTACTTTTGCATAATTAAAATAAAAAATTAAAGGAAAAACAAAATATTTTTCTAAAAAACTAATATGCACTGCTATTATTTTGCTCTTATCAAAAAGTGACAGATGCACTACCGAAGAGCATTTCATAACAAAATTGAGGGTTTACCGTTACAATTAGACATCACATAACCGAGTTTGTTGTTGATGTGCAAAATATTACAGTAGAAGCCAAAAAAAAATACAGATTAGTGAAGTGCTTTTAGCTTTTATTTTGCTCGCCTCGTACGTCTTAGCTGTTTGTTTTCTTAGGTGTGCTTTAGACATTTTTTATCTAAGTTAATTGAAGCATATTCCAATTTATAGTAAGTGACAGAAGAAGGAGAACAGAAGGTAGCTGGAATGCACTGCATAAATATATTAGCGATGAATTTTTCTTTCGAAAATGATTAGTAGTGGAGTACAACACATAAATAAGTATGCCCTTTTGGTTACATTGTACTTATTTATTGAATTAATTAGCCAGTCTTTTCAACCGACGACTTTATTTGTCAAGTTGTAATTTATTGTTATGTTTTTTTTATGAAAATAAATAAAACAATTTACCTACTACTACTTGTAAGTGATTGCAAATGTTATTAAAAAAAGGGTTTTTATATACCAAAACTAATATTTCATAATAAATATTCATAATTTGATTATTTTTCATTAAAAATTAGAAAAAAATTGTATACAACATAGCTTTATTATATAATATCTTATTATGTTATTAGTTATGTGGTAAGTATGTTTTAATAAACCTTTATTCACTGCATATTTTGCATGTTTATTTTACACACCCAAATTGTGAGCTGTAATTTGCTCAAAAATAGCATTTCATGGCCTTTCATATATTTCGATTTATGTGCGCTCGGTGCCCATTTGATTTGCACATAAAAGCACATATAAGTGCAAATTATGTTGGTTTTTTCAGCTGGGCTTACGCTTGGGGGTGAGCTGAGAGACTCTCTCGAGTTGACTATCTGGTTAATACGTCATATGTGGTAGAGATTATAGAGTAGATGATTTTTTTCTTGGGAGATAATCTCAAAGAGTTGACTATGTAGTTCATTAATTATCTGTGTCTTATATTTTCAATTCGAGTATATGAAATATGTTGAAAGCACCGCAACCTAGCCAATTGGAGTTTATTCTAACACTAAGCTTAATACTTTTAACACAATATGGAAGACCAGCCAAAATCAAGGTTCTCAATATCAAAAGTTCGCGAATAGAACAATGTAATGAGTTTATCAAAAAAACCTAACGCAAGAATAGAATTCAAACGATTTTAACATCGATCCATTCGAAACTGTTCACGATGGCATACTACGTTTGTGCCATTACACATACTTTCGTATTTCTCATAACATTGCCTAATATGTTCTTAAAACGTTATATGTTTGCACAAAATGTTTGTTCTAATATCCGTGTGCTAATTCATTTACTTATTCTAGTCTTTATGTTTCATATTTACATTACTTCTAAAAAGCTACGCGATGTTCACATCATCACCGAGAATAGAAAAAAAAAACAAAAAAAATGTAAACAAAAGCATCAACTACAGGAACCATTATTTTTCTTATTCACCTTCATCATTAGACTGACCTACAAAATTACTATTCTTCGATTTATTATTTATCGTTGGTTTGGTTTTGGGGCTGAAACCGTTAGTTTTTTTTTTGGTGCTACTTCTGCTCCCCAGCACCCATGGATCGTTTACTAAACTATTCTTTTACGGTTAGATAAAGGTATGGCAAAAAAAATTCAAAATTTCAGAAAGCTACAGCAAATAACAGTTGACGTTCTATGGTATTTGGTTAAAATATTTGTGAGACCATTATTCAACTATTTTTTTAATGTGTTTTGGTTTCACTACATTGTGCCCATTTATTTTGTTCAGGTCTCTTTCATGATCATTATTTATTAATTTAGTTAAGATCTTGTCTTCACATATTTATATTATGTATTTAAATGGTGTGTAGCATGTGTATAAGAAGATTTAGGGTTTAAACACGTTTTCAGACAACAAATAAAATTATCTAATTCAAAATTTATTACAAATATTTACATTTTCAACGTCCGAGATTATTGTTAAGGAACATGAACAAAAATATCAGAGAAATCATACGAACTTAAGAATTTTTTGGCATGTAAGAAGGCAATTGAGTGGTTTAGTACTACAAGAATCCCTATGACGGCTCTTTATAAGACTATTTTATTTTCTACAAATCTTAATGGGTGTTCAAAAAGTCGGATAAATAAATCGTCTGTCGTTTTTAACTCAAAGTACCTATGTACCTTTGAGTAAAAGACTACCGGTGAATTGTTTGTTGAATTTCTAGAATTGAACATATTGCCCTAACTATCTCTCAGTGCTGACGAAATTATTATTCTTTATGCCAGATCATGCGTAGCAAATGAGTACGTAAAAGTGGTGGCGTTGTTGGATATGATCAGAATTCATTGTAATAGGAATATGCACTCGGCGAAGCTCTTAATACTACAGTTGTTATCTTTAGGAGAAGAAGAAAGTCGACCGGCTTTTCTTAGCTAGTACAGCTCACACACAAATATTTTGAGAAGCTTGTCACTGTTATTGAATAAATTGCATAATTAAAGTGAACAATTAAAAAATTAAATAAATATTAGGTGTAAATGTCCCATTCAGGACCTTAAGCCTATCTTATCCTGTATCTACAAGTAAAGTTAAGTGTGTTGGTTTACTAATCGAGAGGTAGGTACGTAAAAGTTTTTATTCATTACCCCACATCTTTCGAAAGAGTAAGAACTGTCTGGTGAAGCTTCTCAAAAATAAACTTAAGGTCCCTTCCATTAGTGTCAACAAATATATCTAAGCACACACAATGTTTGGAGGTCTTGTATGAGTCGTTAACGCATAATTAAATAATTATTAAATACTTTTGCATACCATCAATAGTTTGTATAGTGCCTCCAAAACTAGTTACATACAATTTTAATAGAATGAACACATTTTTAATACCAATCTAAGCAATTCATTTCATGACTGTCAACATGAATAAAATTATTTAAATAAACTAACTCCCAGGCAATTCTCCTTCTTTCTGTTATTCAATGGTGATTTAATTAAAATGAAGTTTGCAGTAGCTGCAGATCTACTTTTTTCCACGCTACATAGATGAAATTTCCGGAGAAGGTGTGGCGAACCTGGACTAGGTTTAAGGTTCTGAAAAGGTGTTACTCCTATGTTTTATAAAAGCGGCAGAAGGTACATAAAGTGGTTCCCATTATTGTTGGCGTTATTTGCTTCAAAGAGGTATGTGTGCTATAAGACTATAATTACTTTTTATTGCTGCTTAGAAACGCTCCTACCATAGTCTAACTGAGATGATATGAAGCGAAAGAGGAATGACTCTAACGGCTCCGGCTGTGGGTTCTGACTTTTATCTATTCAGGTGAGGGAAACTTGATTTTAAGCGTGAAGTACACAGTTGGTTGTACAATTATCAAACAAATTTTTTATGTTATGTTACTTACAATAGGTACTAACATTTTTTCATAGTACCTGTTCTATCTAAAAATGTGGCTTTCATTATTTTCTGAGAAAGAAATGTTCTCGTCTAACATGGAATTTGTATTGCTTGGCAAACTGTCGTTGGGCTATTGAGAGTTCATTCGAAAGCAACCTTTCATCCCTTTTGCATTAGCCTTTAAAATTACTTACTTCTTCCGAAGGAATCTCTTCGATGAAAGTCATCTCTTTTATAGGTTTTATAAAAAGTTGCACCTTTACTCCTTGTGAATGGTATAACATGTACGTAAATAATAAGAAGCTAATACTATTATCATCTTCGGATTGCGAATGGTTAAATCGTTGCCACGCGCGCATATGGTCACAAATACAATTGCATTCTTCAATATAATTGAAGTGCGTTTCACTTGAAATGAAAACAAAATTTATTTTCGTTTCACTTTTCTCCATAGTGGGTTTCGGGTGTTAGCATAATGTACATGCAATTATTAGATACAACTAATTATAACACAACTTAAAGAGTTTCTCCTAAATTTTACTTACATCTTTAAAAGCAAATATTTTTATAAACAGTTTATTTCAGATCACACTTTCCATTAAAAGCCAATGACTCACGCAATTGGTCCATTGGTAGTTCGTTCAACAAAAGAATTTACTTTCAGTTTAATAGTTTTATAAAAAAAATTTCCCCTCACAAAATATATTCTTGTAACAATGGGTAGCGATTTGTTGGGCGATTTGTGGTAGCTGATTGAATTACTCGTAAAAGTTCAATGACTGGCTGTAGCCATAGGTAATTACGTATAGTAATTAACAGCCAGTAGCATATTATGTACCTGCACGTAGGCTGATTTCTTTACCTTTGGTATGGATTATATTTGATTTGAATTTCACAGAATTATTGTAGATGGTACAAGTATTTTGATTGTTTTATAATTTGAATTTAACACATTTATTTACATCCAAGAAAAATTTTCAACATTACCAGCCCATTCAAGATCTCGGGCCAAGCTTTTCTAAACATTAGATAGTTTTTTTTAGCACATGTTCAATATTAGTATTTAATGTTGTTATTACTATTTTAAAATATTTTTAAGTTAATTTCTTACTAAAACGCTATTTCCGATAAAAAAATCAATAAGTTTACAGACTAAATGTTTTAAAAATAGTTCTGATAATACAGCTGAATTCGTGCTATAGTTTTGTCCAAAACAAAACCATCTGAATTTTTGTTATTACAATTTTTATGAGGTGCATACCCTTATATTTATTTTTTGTCTCAAAAATGCCCAATCGTGTTTCTTTTATCTCTAGTAGTTCCAAAGTTATTGTATTAGGAGTAGTTATACCTCATATCCACATTGAAGGTCTATAACTTGAGTTGGGATGAATATATACCCCCTACAATAGCATCATGTTTTCGTCATAACTTCAGGAGAAACGATATACTGAAGTTTAATACTATGCTGAAACTACATTAAGTGCATATGCTCATATAATTAGAAATATTGAATACTAAAACTTAATTCGTGCTTAATTTTAAGAGAAAACTTAAGCACTAAGTAATTATTTGGCAGTACAACGACAGCTGTTTGGAATGCGTATTTCTGCAATTAAAGTTACTTTCGTTTACCCCATTTTTTGACCCATTAAAGTGGATTTTCACCAGGCTGTACCACAT
The DNA here is from genome assembly GCA_963576555.1 of Ferdinandea cuprea. NCBI lineage: Eukaryota > Metazoa > Arthropoda > Insecta > Diptera > Syrphidae > Ferdinandea > Ferdinandea cuprea. The sequence goes on along the minus strand of OY754958.1, from coordinate 82,397,610 downwards.
TTTATTTTGACCACTAAGCAAGTATGTACTAAACTTGTATTGTTTTAAGAACTCCAAGTTCACAGGATAAAATATGGCAGCAATATAATAATTATATGCTTAGATATATTTACATTTGTTGCTTTATGCTACAAAACACTTGTCTTCAATTGGCACAGCGAATAATTGCAATTATTACCTTGCTTACTACAAGTTCTGTGGCACAAAACTACTAATTTGTAGGTATATTAACCAGTTAATTTTAGAAAATAATCCTTCTTTATGCTTCGCTTTTAATGAAAAAGAAAGAAATACAGATTCTGGTCCGAAATAATTCTTCGTCTGCTGAGAATGTGAATGGGTTTGATGAAAGTCCATCTTTGGGTTTGAATAGACAACCAGTTCGTCACCAGCAGTGTCATTTGAATAAGCATGTCTCAGCGGAAATTTGTTTGCGTTCGACAGGAAATGTCGTTTTCGATTGGTAATTCAGAAGACTTCCGAACTCTTCTGAAAGTGTTCGTTTGGTACTTAAATGGCAGTTCCTCTCTTGGAAAGAAGAGAAATTTCATTCTGAATTTAAAGCCACAAGCACTAACGCATTTAAACACCACAAATGTCATAATCGATACATATCATTTTTGTTGTTGAAGCATTTAATAATTATTAAATTTTCATGAGATTACCTGAAAATTATTACCAAATTCAATTCAACAAATAATAAAATAATATGAGGTGTAATATAAACATCATTATAATGTCAATTTTCCATCCCCCTTTTCATCACCAGTTTGGCAGTGAGGCTGTTAGAAATACATATGTATATGTACATGAATGCAACGACATGTACATGTACACTTTAAATTAAATATGTTTGCTTGTTCGATTGGCATCCGGGTCGGACAGCTCTTCCGGATTACCAAACGACAGGTAAGTATAGCGACCATATTCTCTTTTCGTCGAAATTAACTAGCAGAATGAACTTTAAAAGTCAAACCAAATAATTTATGTAAAGATTATCGATTATTCTTACCGAAGTTAACATAAACTTCAGCGGTTGGAATTAAACTTTCAAAATCCAAACGATGATACATATAATTTCAAAGTTCTTTCTTAATTTCGCTTTCCATTTATATAGGCGGCCATTTAAGCCACTGACCAACATTTAATTTGTATGTCGAAATATTCGCATTCACAAAGTAAATAATTGGAGCGTTTCAACTTTTTCTCGTTTTTGTTTTGTATGTAATTCCTTCGCCCATACATTTTCCTAATTGCGACCGGTAATTTTGTTTAAATGAAAGTTCTCCTACTCGATTACATTTAAAAAGATATCTAAAACGAATTAAAAACTCGTTGCTTTAGGCCCTTGTTCTAGTATAAAACATGCTCGGCTACATGTGCCGTGTCCCAGGTCTAATCTGCACGATCTTTGTCATCGGATGTATGAATACAAAAAATAACAACAATGTAACCGATACCTCTGCCAGATTATCATATGACGTTTGTCTAGATACGACGTATAGTCGTGGCTGTCATGTTGAATGAAAAAAGCAATGAAATGGTCAACCTGTATGTTGCGATTTCACCTAACAATTTCAAATATGTAGGTTAGCAGATCCCAATAATCCAGCTTCGGCATTACGCTTCTAATTTCGTTATTATTTATACCAGTTTTTTATTTGTGTGCTACTAACGAAGTAAAAAGTTGTTTATATGGATCTCTAAAATTGGGAATAAATCAGTTTAAAGACCTTTTATTGTTAGCGAGTCAAATTATTAGCGAAAATCGAAGTAGTTGGCGAAAACATCACCTTGAAGTAGAAGAATAGACGAATTTAGCGAATCATTCGCTAAAAAAACAGTGGAATACAAAAATAATAAAAATGAAAACGACAAATTGAGTAAAAATTACTCAAAAATGATACTGATACTACTAGCTGATATTGACAGATAAAGGCAGAGCATAAGGGACAGTAAAAATCCCATAGAACCATATGTAGGTACCCAAATTTTTAAAATTATTCAGTACAAATCTTTAAGTATAATTTTCAACTCTTTCTATAGTAATGGCAGCTCTTAAAAACATTATTTCTGATCAAAACAAGGCTCTTCATGAAATCTCAGATGTAACTATTAACAGAGATATTAGTATTAATGTTGTTTCAGGGAACACTGCTTAAACTCTACATAACTGGAGTAAAAATTAGTAATTTTTTTTCGATTTCGTGTCACTTTGGTATTTATATTCTATAGAATATAATTCTTTACAAGCAAATGAAAATAGTAATTAGTAAACACTGGTTAGTAATGGCGTCCAAACGTCATCTGACAAAGTAAAAAGTTTTCAGTATACTCTGCCGTTTAATCATAGAAAAGACTTACAAACGAGCAACGATTGCAAATTATTAAAATTTATTATAAAAATTCGTCCTCTGTGAAAATTGGCTGTTTTATCGAAAAATTGTGTTCAGCGATGAGGCTTATTTCTGGCTCAACGGATACGTAAATAAGCAAAACTGTCGCATCTGGAGTGAAGAACAGCCACATGCCATACAAAAATTACTGATGCATCCCGAAAAAAAGAAAGTTTGGTGTGCTTTATGGGCTGGTGGCATCATCGACACATTTTTCATCAAAGAGGTCCGTGAAAGAAACGTTACCGTCAACGACGAACGATATCGAGCCATGACACGCGATATTTTGCCCCAGTTGGCTGAGTTGAACTTGGTTGACATGTGATTTCATGAAAACAGTGCCACATGCCACACAGCTCGTGAAACAATGGAAATGTTGAAGGATAAATTTGGTGAGCGATGGAACACCTCTTGATTATTTATTGTAGGGTTATGTAAAGTCGTTAGTTTATGTGGACCACACGATTGAGACCTTACAGGATAACATAACACGCGTAATTCGTGGAATACAAGCTGAAATGCTCGAAAAAGTGACGTAAAATTGGACCTTCTGAATGGACCATTTGAAGCGGAGCCGCGGAAAATATTTACATGAAGTTGTTCTGGAAACGTAAATGGCAAAGGCCTATTTATCGATTACAATAAAAATTTCGAATATTTGATGCAAATTTGGGAGTTTTATTCGATTTAAAAAAAAAAACTATGCTTACAAAATCTCTCGTTACAAGAGAATTAATTCACTAATAAATATTTATATTGTCACGAAGAATAGGGCTGTTTGAGTCAACGTCAGTGTCAACTAAAAAAAATAACAAAGTGACATATACTAATTCATAGAAAAAGAAAACTGAAAATAATTTCATCAGAAAATATCGGCATATTTCAAAATTTTCCACTCCAAATTAAAAAACCACAAAAATCAAATGAAATAAAAACCAAACCCAATTTATGGAACTTTAACGATATCGTTATTATAATATAAAATAAAGTAAATAGTACAAAAGTGGAATGGTAGGGTTTGAGTGAAAATTGAGGATTTCAGTTTAACAAATTAAAATCGCCAAAATCCAAAAATATTAGGGCGCGACGCCAAACCGATTTTCCTATCCACAAATTAAATTTCTCGCCACATCTGATTAGCCCAATGGTAGTGTGAATCTATTTTAAATATTTCCTATCCATTTGAATTTTCAGACCAGATTCTCCAAAGTCCAATGGAAAATGATATAAGTCGATAACACACAAATTGCACTTCGATTTGTCGCTGAGTGCCTAAGGAGCGTAGGCTCCTTAAGACGAATATCGTCGGGGCGATAGAAGTCGGGTATATCGTCATCAATATGCTTCACGTAAATATATCGCTATCGTGTCTCTAAGCCCATCGTCAGTAAAGTAGCCTACCCTATCAAATCAAGGATGGCGCTGCTAGAACTCTTTGGCAAAGCAGCTTGAACACGTTTGTTCTGGTTGACTTCTGGTTCAAGAAGAACTTATTACTTTATTTCAAGGAAAAGGAAATGTTAACAAATATGGTTAATTTGACACTTCACGAAAGTTTGAGCGCCCTCTATGTTCTAAAACTAATAATTTTGCGTAAGGCATAGGGTAAATATTTTAATTATTTACTTTTTTTACTTTTCATCTAAACATTACCGGCCGCCTTGCAGCGTCGGCTGCGAAATTTATGTCAAAAAAAAACTTAAAATTATTATTTGTACAAATTCTGATACTAAAATGTCAAACATGTTGGGATACTTATATGTACAAAAATATATGGGTAATATACTGCAATGTAATTTTTGTGCGAAATAATGGTATGTTATTTGGAGATAATTATTGTAATAATTGTTCCTTTTTTCTTTTTTTTTTTTATTCTTTCTTAATTGAAAATCATGGTATAAATGCTGATAAATAAATGCTGATACGTACTCACAAGTGCTGTTCAAAAAAATACTTTACCATTGGTCTACTCAGGCAAAAGAATACAAAGCTTAACAATGGGTCTTGAAATAATACCCTTTTGGGTCTTGACGTCCGCCACCCGAACTCTTCCATCGGAGCCAGTGTAAACCTTAAGAACTCGGCCCAATCTCCATTCGTTAGAAGGCAGCTGCTCGTTGCGTACAACTACAAGGTCATTGACTTGGATATCACGTTGAGGGTGCTTCCATTTATAGCGCTTGTAAAGCTCCTTTAAGTACTCCTCCTTCCATCGAGCACTGAACTGGTGATGCAGAATTTTCAAGTTCTTCCAACGATTCATGAGAGTGAGTGATTGGTCCGTCTGCGAAGGCTCAAGCACAATAAGCAGCGGGCCACCACGGAGGAAATGACCAGGGGTCAAGGGAACAATGTCTGACACATTTGCCGAAATCGGTGATAATGGACGGGAATTAAGACAAGCTTCTATACGTGCTAATAGCGTCGAAAACTCTTCGAACGTAAACTTGGCATTGCCTGCTACCTTACGAAAATGGATTTTCAGACTTTTGACCCCCGCCTCCCACAGTCCGCCCATATGGGGTGAGCCTGGAGGAATAAAATTCCAGTGGATTTGGGAGAGGTTCTGAACCTTATTGTCAGAACTGTTGAGCAATGCCCGTTGAAAATCTCGTAAAAGTAGTTTAGAAGCTCCAACGAAGTTGGTCCCGTGGTCCGAAAATACTTGGGCTGGAATTCCACGACGAGCCGTGAACCGAGTAAATGCAGCACAACTTCTACCATGATAGGTTTTTATCGGAAACGGGCCCGCAAAATCAATACCAGTGTTGGCAAATGGAAGACTAAGTGATGTTCTTTCCACAGGCAAGGCACCCATTAATTGAGTTTGCAACTTCTTTTTATAAGGAATACATGGCTTGCAGCTTCGTATACATTTTTTGATCAGGTTTTTTACTTTTAGCACCCAAAATTCGGAGCGTATTAAGCGCAACATGAGCTGTATTTCTCCATGAAGGGATATCAAATGAATAAAGGAAACGTACAAGCGAGAGAAGGAACAATGGTATGGCATCAGGATCGGAAAGCGTTCGTTATACGATAGTGTAGAGGAAGCTTTAGAATCAATCAATACCTTTAGAATCAATGAATGGATTAAGTGTCAACAGACAGCTTTTTAATTTCAGAGGAATTCCGCGGGATAAAGTTTCATACTCAAGGGAAAAGTATTGCTTTTGAGTAAGACGTATAATGGTGTGTTTCGTAACCACAATCTCGGAGTGCGTGAGGACCTTAGAAGAATACGTGGCTCGTATATTACTATCTCGGCATCCGTTCACAAAACGAAACAGGTAACTTAGCACACGGATTGCTTTATTCCACGAGGAGAAGTTTTTCAAAATATATTCGAGATCAGTGGAAATCTGGTTGGTGAAAGTTTTTAAAGGTTTCTGCTCCAATAGCACGTCCGGAATTATGTCATGGGGGGATCGTAAAGTTGGCCACTTAGCTTTGGGTTCCTGCAGCCAACACGGTCCTCTTCACCATAAGATCTTGCCTTGCAGTTCAAGAGGGGTTACTCCCCGGGTTGCGAGATCTGCCGGGTTATCCGATGAAGAGACATGTGACCATTGAACGGCGGGAACATTGGATTGGCAACAAAGGGTTTTTATGTACTTGGATGTTTGTTCAGCTACGCCAAGACAATGGTAGAATCTGTCCACAGTCTTATTTGCTCGATTTGAAACAGCGATAATGTGTCAATCGTCAGTCGCGTCATACGAGAGAGTAAAACTGCTCTTTGCAATTCTAACCTGGGTAGAGAGACCGAATGCACGGGTGCTACCTTGGACTTTGCCCATAGCAAATACGAAGAAATCGTTGTTGAATTGTGCTCAACCCTTAAATACATGGCTGCCGCATACGCCTTCTCGGAGGCATCATAAAACCCATGTAATTGTACGGACAACCAAGGGGAATACTCGACCCACCTTGGGATTTGAATAGTTTGAATATCTTGAAAAGTGCTCCAGAACCGATTCCACCTTTGCTCCGTGGTTGGCAACAGACCTTCATCCCAATTAGTTCCATCTTTCCAAATCTCTTGCATAAGCATTTTTGCAGCAATGACTACTGGGGCTAGCCACCCTGCTGGATCATACAGACGAGCGATTGTTGAGAGTACATATCGCTTAGTGACGGACGGGGAAAACTGAATAGGTTTGACAGAGAAAGAGAAGAAGTCATTAGACGCATTCCAACAAATACCGAGAGTCTTAACAGAACTATTTTCATCAAATAGTAAAAAATCTTTCTTAAAAAGATAGTCGTCAGGAAGATGTTCTAATAGATCATGGCAGTTAGATGTCCATTTTCTAAGGTTAAACCCTGCGGATCCCAAGGCTTTTATCAGCTCTAATTGAGCGGTTTGGGCCGTAGATAATTCGTGGGCTCCGGAAAGCACATCATCGACGTAAAAATCTCGTTCGATTATGGATGAAGCCAAGGGGAACGACGGCTTTATTTCTGCAGCCAACTGCCGTAGTGAACGAATGGCAAGGTATGGTGCACAGTTTATTCCGAATGTGACTGTTTGGAGCTCGAAATCTTTAACCTCTTCGCACGATTTTTCGCGGAATAAGACTCGTTGAAAAGGAGTATGATCGGGGTGTACCAAAATCTGTCGGTACATTTTCTCTATATCCGCGCTAAAAACGTATTTGTAAAAACGCCACCGCATAAGAAGCAGTGTGATGTCGGCTTGAAGAGTTGGCCCCGGATACAACATGTCATTTAAGCTTTTTTTGTTAGTGGACGCCTGCGATGCGTTAAATACAACCTTAGCTTTGTGGTGAGACTATCAGGTTTAACGACGGCATGATGTGGTAGGTAATATGAACTCACGCTGTGATCATTAATTGTTTCCCTAGAGTCGGTGAGTTTCATATGTCCTAACGTTGCATATTCCGACAAAACGGAGTCGTACTCCTGTTTGAATTCGGGTTTGTCTAAAAGCCTCTTTTCATTTCGTAAGAACAATTTCATAGCTATGTCGCGTGAACGTCCAAGACCGAGAGAAATTCTCTTTAAAAGGCAGTTTAACCACATAACGACCCTTCGGATCCCTAAGGGTTGATTGTTCGTATAAGGTCTCACAGAACTGTTCAGCTGCAGTGAGCATAGATACTTTAGGAAGCTCTTCCATTTCCCAAAATTTCTGAAGATCTGTGTTTAGGGACACTTCGTTGAAATATGAGACCCTGGTTGTGAAGGCTTTTATATCGTGGTTTATAGGCTTAGGAATAGGTCCGAGTAGCACCCATCCAAATACGGTATTTTGTGCCATAAGGGAGTTGAGAACCTTATATTTTATACCCTCCCGAATAATGAAAGGGTATAAATCCGCTCCAATAAGTATGTCGATCTTTGCACTCTTATGGAAAAACGGATCGGCAAGAGGAAAATCTAAAGTTTGTTGAAGTTTATTTTCTAAGTTAATGGAGTAGGAAGGTAAATCTGCGGTCAGCTTTTTCAAAACTAGTGCTTGGGCGTGGTGGTAAAAATCGTTTTGATGCGTAGAAGCTAGTGTAAATGAACACAACTTGGAAGAAAAGGCAGTTGTGGTGGAGTTCATACCGGATATATGTGCTTGTATGTGCTGGGTAGACAAGTTAAGCCGTTTTTGAATGTCTTCTGAAATAAATGAAACCTCAGAGCCAGGATCCAACAACGCACGTACATTGAAGTTGCTATTGTGGTGCCGAATCTGAACAATTGCAGTAGCCAAGAGGGCTTGATACTGGGTTGTGGAAAAGTAAGAATTATGGTTGGTTTCTGAAGTGGACTGTATATTTATATTTGCAGGGGTAGGCTGAGAATCGTTATGCAAAAGTGTATGATGTTTCCCCTGGCACCGCAGGCATGTATTTGCACTAGGGCATGTGTTTAGATTGTGCGTCACTGAAAGGCAATTGAAACAGTATTTGTGTTTTCGAACGGCATCTTTCCGATCCGCCGATTTCATGCTCAAAAAGGTAGGACAGAGTCGTAGGGGATGTTGTCCCTTACATATTTTACACACCGGAGATATCTTGGCCAAGTGTGCTTTCGGCCTTCCTGCTCCAAATGTAAGAGATTTTCCACCATGGACACGAGTGTTGCTGGTATTTTGCAACTCAGAGACGCTTTCGAGAACTCGGTAACGATTTGACAAAAATGCATTCATGTTTTTCCACTTCGGAATCTCGGTGGATCTGTTAAGGATTCCTCCCACAGTGCTAGAGTTCTTTCAGGCAGCCGAGTTGAACATATATAAGTAATTATCGCATCCCAAGCGTCGACATTGATCCCGTGGGATTTAAGAGCAATTAGAGCATCATTGATATTGCTTTGGAGAGATTTTAACGCTTTTGGAGATTCGCACTGAATGAGAGTCTGGTTTAACAGTATTTTGAGCAAAATTCTCTTGTTTTCGAAATGGTCTCTAAGAGCCCCCCAAGCTAAGGCAAAATTTTCATCGGTCAACGAAAATTTGCTGACAATGTTGAACGCATCACCCTTGGTTTTTGTCCGTAGATGAAATAATTTCTGCACTGGGCTGAGCTTTTCATGATTAATGTACACGGCAGTGTACATATCCCTAAAAGCAGGCCACTCTAAGTAGTCACCATAAAAAACCTCGGTATCGCATGGGGGAAGCTTTATGCTGTGCGTCGATGCTGGATATGATGACGAACTCCCGTTGGCAGGAAGTTTTGGGAGCGTTTGATTTTCTTGTTTGTCATTTTCATACCGAATTGCTTTTATAAGATCTAGAATCTCACTGTAACACGTTATGTAGGTATCAGAGGAACATTGATATTTGGCTTTCACGGCACTAAGAGATTCAAGAAGCTTTGCATCATCCGATTGAACAAATTCAGCATAAGCTGTCTTCACTGTCATCCATAAAGCGCTCAGTTCAGTCTGATATGCTTCGAGGGTGGAAATTGTAAAAGAACCGCTCGGTTTCTCTTTGAAGGAGGCATGAAATTCGACCATTTGGTCGGCTGCAAAGATCACTTCTTCGAGACTCATTCTAACTTGACTGTGTAAAACCGTAAGATATGTCAATACGATGTATTCGGAATATGAAGCAAATTTGACAGCACTTTCAGGATTTGTAAAGGCGCACGAATTTTGTATATATTAAATAGTTATATATATATATAAAGATATGTAGTTATAATAATGACCAGTATAATATATAAAAAATCTATATGTTTTTACTTAATAAAAAAATACGATTTTCGCACAAAAATTATTTGCAGTACTAACCTTATCTGAGTTGAATACTACTTATTGTTAGATATATGTGATGCTGAGCTGCTGTGTTGTTAAGATGATGTGATGGCGAGATGAAACTTATGCTGAGATGAGTGTTGTGTTGAGATGAGTATAATACTTCCTTAGATGATGTTGCGTTAAGAGTGATGAATATGGCTGAGATGATGTGATATGCTGGATGGGTGTGATGATGAGATGCCGAAATGATGGTATATTGCAATGAGTATGATATGGATCAGTGTGATATGGATGAGCGTGATATGCTGGATGGGGTGCTGAGATGGGTGTGATGCTGGTGTGCCGAAGTGATGAGTGTGATATGCTGGATGAGGTGCTGAGATGGGTGTGATGCTGATGTGCCGAAGCGATGAGTGTGATATGCTGGATGAGGTGCTGAGGTGGGAATAATGTTGAAATGTCAAAATGATGTTATACGGGTGAATGTATGGCTGAGATGATGGTATATTGCGATGAGTGTGATATGTTTGATGAGCTGCTGAGATAGGTGTAATGCTGAGATGCCGAGATGATGTTGTACAGGTAAATGTATGGCTGAGATGATGTGATATTGCGATGAGTGCGATATGCTGGGTGAGGTGCTGAGATACGATGAGAACAATGCCGAAATTATGCTATATTGCGATGAGTGTGATATGCTTGGACGGCGGGAAGATATGATGTTCGGACAATGCTGAGGCCAGATGAAGCCAGCGTGCCTTAGCTTTGTTTAAATTTGTATAACAAAGCTCTGTGTAAGCTGCATGTGTTGTTGGAAACAGCTTTGAGACAGATGACCAGAAGACAGATGAATTAATCATGTGTTAAACTTATCTTATCTGAGAGTAAGAAAAGAAACACTTTATATCTATTTTTTGACAATATATTACGTATTGCGATATAATTTTACTAAAAATCAGCACAGATTGATCTGGTTCGAATGGACCAAAAATGAACACGTTTTTTCTGGTTGACTGCTGGTTCAAGAAGAACTTATTACTTTATTTCAAGGAAAAGGAAATGTTAACAAATATGGTTAATTTGACACTTCACGAAAGTTTGAGCGCCCTCTATGTTCTAAAACTAATAATTTTGCGTAAGGCATAGGGTAAATATTTTAATTGTTTACTTTTTTACTTTTCATCTAAACACAGCTGATATGCATATTTTGGGATTGATGAAATTAAAATACGTTTGATGAAATTAAATATATTATTCTGAAACAATTTTTCTGATCTGTACTTCTTAAATAAATTTCCCTTATTACAATTCGCCCACTTCATGACTGAAAATTGTTGAGGGATAGTTGAATTTTAAATAACTACATAAAACAACAAAGAAATTCATCAAGTTGCGAAAAGCCATATCCATTGTGGCCTTTGTTTTGGTTCACCAACACATAATGTTAAATACATGGGAAACAGAGGTTCCCGCTTTGTTTGGGCAATTAATTATATGCCAACAATTCAAACTTAGGAGCTGCCGAGTATCATATTGTTCGCATAACCAAGTAGAGGGGCGTTTGTTTAGTAATAAGTTGTTTGTGGTTATATTAGTATGACCCATCCGTAGTCTGATATATACCTTTATCTTTTTGTGTTATATGTCCTTAGGGAAGTTAGTTTTTCAGCATAAGGGTTCAATTTTGTGTATATGTGGTGATAACTTGACCATTCAATTTTTCTCTGGTAAATATTTCCACGACTTAAGTAGATGATTTTGTATGTATTCTTTGTCGTAAACATAAAATGTGATAAGAGGTATTTTAATAGCTGTTTTGGCAACAGCATCTGCAAATTCATTGCCTTTAATTCCGATGAAAATTGTTTGTCTCGAATGGATTCGATAATTTCATTTCCATTGTTAATTTTTTTATTAGCTGTCACAGAGAAAAGGCTGTCTGTAAATACGATAGTCTTTTTATTTTAAGCTTTTGCTGTGAATATCGATGTGAAAGCTGGGAGAAGGCCTTTAGAAATGATTGTTGATGAGCCTTGTGGTTTTCTGCTATTTCAAAAAACATGGTTATAAAAATGTTGACGTGATTGAATATTTGCTGAGGTCGGTGTGTATGGAATATTTGGTAAATCCCAAGGTGAGCAGAAAATTGACTTCAAATTCTGTATGACAATTAGTATGTCAAAATCATTTGCACTTTTTAGAGCGGAGGTTAATGTTGACTAAGGTCTCTGGCTTTTCTTTCGCTTAAGAATTCTTGTGACATCCTTATGAATGGAGAAATTAATTTTTTGTATCGTGCTCGTAGTAAGAAACTCGATTCTCTTCTTAAATTGTGGTAGGCCAGCATCTGTCAGCAGGTTCCTAATTGGAGTTGTGCGAAAGGCCCTCATTCTGCTCCTGATGGCTCAACTTTCCAGTTGATTTGTTGTTTTATAACAACATGGATTCCAATTCGGTCAAAGGCTCAATTAAAAGAATTGGAGCAATGTTAGCCACTTTTCATGCATGTGGGATTATAACATTGCTAAATATTTGGTTGAATAAAACAATAACCTTTTCTTAAAGGTTGCGCTACCGTTTTATAGCATGGCATATGTGATCATCAAAACCAGGGTTTGTTCTTTTACAGAACATTCAATTAGAACAGCGGAGGGATTGATGGTATAAGATGGGGTAGGTTAGGTTAGGAGGACAGTTTTGCAGCAGACGCAAATTTCACCCATAGGCCGTGAAGGCCCATTGTGAGTACCCTATTTAAATATGTAAGGATATGTGGCTAACAAAAACACTTCGATCTGTTGAGGAATAGTTTATTATCTGATAGAAGAAGAACAGTTCTCCCATGCATGATGAGCGGCGTTCTTGTAAAGCTGGGCAGTGGCATAGAAGATGTTCCACGGACGCTATTTCCTTCTCGTCATTGCAGCTTTTGCAGAAGTCATTTGCAAAGAGCCCTAGCCTTTTAGCCATGCTTCCTATGATGCAGTGTCCGGTTAATACCCCGACGAACATCTTCTATTGAGAGACAAGGGACTTTGATCCTTTGGTGTCAACAACAGGCCAACCGCAACCGTTGGTGTTGCTCTCAAAGATGTTCCAATTGGCCAATTACCAATAAGATTTTTTTTGTAATTTTATATGTTTACAGCCTTATTTATAAACATATTTTAAGGTCAGCGTAACTTTACGCAATACTTAAACTGCCCTTACGCAGCACAACATTAATTATAAAACTTAAGCAACGTTGCGTAAGGTAATGTGTAAAATTTGTTTTTGGTTGCAAATATCATTTTTATATTTTCACTTATATATATTCATATATTTGCACTTATATGGGCTTTTACGCACAAATCAAGTGGGAACCCTGCACACATGAATCGAATTATATGGGTTATAATTATAAGATTTAAACATCATTACACCTCTCAATTTTGGTGTCTAAAATAAACACACTTACCACGCAACTAATAACAATAAATTATTATAATATTGAGAATAAAGCTATGTTTAAATCAATTTATTCCAATTTAAAACAAAAAATAATCAAAATTATATTGATTAACTAAGTTGTTAATACATTTTCGGTTGAGAATATATTTAAGTTTACCTGTGCAAATACGGATTTCGTAGGTAATGGGTGATTTTATTAAACGTTTAATTGGGCACTGGTAAATTGACAAATAGAGTCATCTGTTGGAAAGATTCGCTAATTAAATCGATATATAACTACAATGTAACTTACTTAATGTGCATGCTTATTAATGAGTTGTACTCAACTACCAAGAATTTTTGATAGAAAAATGCACACACAAAATATTTATGCAGTGCAATCCAGCTGCCTTCTGATCTCCTTCTTCTGTCTATCGCTATAAATTGGAATATAAAACATATTAACTTAAATATAAAATTTCCAAAGCCGCTTAAGAAAACAAACAGCTAAGAAAATAAAATGGATAATTTGTGACGTAAAATAATTTAAGAACGATTAAAATATATATATATATATAAAACCATTTCAAAACCATTTACTATAAATATTTTAGACCCAAACATTACTAATTTAGTATTATACAATAAAATATACATTTGATCTCATTTTATTAACCCAAATGGAAAAAATAAAGCAACCCAAGTATGTGTATTTTAAGGCCGATACAAAATAGAGAACTATATTGTAACCGAAATTGTAACAACTTCGTATTTATTGTGTAACTAATTGTTAACATTGACACTAAAATATAGGGTCCGCCAAATAACTTTTTTTTTAAACAGGGCGCAAAACATCGAGTGTAGCTTCGGCTGTGTGGCACGTAGCGCCGTCCTGTTGAAACCAAATGTTGCCAATATCCTCCTCTTCAATTTTTATGAACAAAAATCCGTTCAACATGGCCCAATAACGATCGCCATTGACTGTAACGGCCATTCCTTGCTCATTTAAAAAAACAAAATGAAAAATAAGCACTAGTTGAAAAAAAACGTTAGATGGCGGACTTTATAGCTATAAAATTTAAGTAAAATATTGAATTACGTAAACTCAACACTTCGCAGCATATCCCATTTTCCAACACATCCGCCGTTGCGAACTGTTTTTTGGTGCCATTTGGAAATGTTGAAAAACTCCCCGCGCTAATGTCATATTATTGACACAATCGTCTGTGATTCGAATGCTATGTTATTGCTTGAACGGTCTTCTGTATTCATTGTCACCTTCTCTTATTCAATAAATGATAAAAAAGCTCTACTACAAAAAAAGAAACACAGTGACTATAGTCTAAAATAAAGATATGCAACCAAATAAAAAGTGGAAAAACAAGGAAAGAAATATCCAATCAATATCCAATCGGCAAGATTATCAAAAACGCGAAAGAAATTCAGCAAAAAAGAAATACTTGAAACAATTTTGAAAAATCGGTTCAAGGAGAACATGCTTCCTACTATCATACAAAAATACACGCTGGACAATGTTTACAACGCTGACGAGGCCGGGTTGATATACAAAGCAATTCCTGCGGGAACTTTCGCTTCAGAATATAAAAATGTAACAAGAGGTATAGATCGAATTACACTGCTCTTAATATGCAAAACAACAGGTTCTGATAAAAACGTATTTTCGATCGGCAAATATACAAGCAACTCTTTATTCCTTAAAATAAACTTGTTATCCAGATGACATGCTTGCAAACTTGTTAATTTCAGGCGGAGTGACCACAATATAGAAATTGCTTTTTGCCGCCATGCACTACAATCCATATACAGCCATTGGAACAAGGTATGAAAGAAAGTTCAAATGGCTCTAGTGTAAGAAAGGAGTTAAAAACAATCTCAGATATTTTAGTCAGCAATTTCCTGTATACTAGTTTCTTCTTTCTCGTACCCTCGTACATACCTCATCGAGGTAAGACACTCTTTTTGTAATAAATAAAGCATATCAAAAAACATTACGTGTTTTTTTCTTTTTCTTTACTCACATAACTATTTTTCGAGCATCAAACACCGACACCACAACATTTGGTCATTCAAGCCGGATTATTTCTTAAACACAACAAGTTTAATGACAAAGTCCATGGAAACCTTTATATTCTGTGCTGACCATTTAGTTGAATATTTCGCGGATATTATGAAAATTCCAGCTAATTCGCTTACTCTTATTTCGCTTCAAGCAAGGAAAATTGAGCTAGATAATTTGTGGTCATAAGTGAGGGCTGCATATGCCGAATGTATAAGCCAACATTCAGAAAGGTTGTCTGCAGAAAATGTAATTGCTGTGAAATCTAAATACAAATTCTTGACGGAAGCTGAAATATCCTGTTTAGAATTTATAATGAGAGATTTTGAAATTAGCGAATGTTCAAGATAATGTTCCTCATTATCAATATAATTAAAGTTTTTCACTTCCTCCATGTCATTCCGAAGTTTTCCATGGAGATCATTTGTTGTGGGCCTCATTTCGCGATATGTTGATATACTCCATCAAGTCCAGTGCAGAAATTATTCCATCTTCGTGCAAAGACGAGAGGGGACGCCTACAATATTCGAAGTTTTCCTTAACGCACAATAACTTTGCACTTGCGTGGAAGGCTTTAAGTGAACAATATGAGAACAAACGAATTTTAGTCAATTGTCAATTGAAAATTTTGTTAAATCTTCTAAACATTACTGTTGAAACAGAAAAAGCTCTTAAGCAGCTAAACCGCAATGTGATTGCCTTTGTGCGCTTTAGTCTCATTGTTTATACCCTATCCTAAGGGTACATTAATTTTGACACATAGTTTGTAACACCCCTTAATATTCGTCGCAGACCCCTAAAAGTATATATATTTATGATCAGGACCAAATTCTAAGACTATATAGCAATGTCCGTCCGTCCGTATCAACTTTTGAGGCCTTTAAAATTATGCTAGGAAGCTGAAATTTGGAACATATACTCCCTAGGGTTCCGAAATAGTAAAGTGTTAAAATTTTTAAAATACGCCCACTGCCACGCCCACAATTTAGAAAAAACCATTTTAAGGCTTAAGTTAGAGAGATAAAGTTGTACAACCTTCACAAGATATGTAGGTACTGCCCACCTTTATTAATTTGTCATATAAAGTTTTTTGCCACGCCTACTTTTTGTGGGCGTTTTTCACTAAAAAGCTGTTTTCTTCGAAAATTTTCATAGAAATCGAAAAAAAATGTTTAACAATATATTATACCAATATTTTTCTCAATATATCGCCCATACAAAGTTTTTGGCCAAGCCCACTTTTTGGGGGCGTTTTTTGAAAAAAAAAAATATTTTTTCTATAAATTTCATTGAATGAAATAAAATGCTATCCATCATCTTCCTAATGCTTTTTTTCTTTGGGGTACATAGGGATAAGGATAGGGTATCATACTGTTCGCCCCAAGCGGACTGTAGCCTTTCCTTATGTTTTTTTTTCTTTTTTTTTACAGGAAATAATAAGCAAAGCCATTCGGTTCCTTGCTGCTTTCTTTAGATGTGTCTCTAGAAGATGTACACTTCAGGGCATATATTCCGACAATGGAACTTAATTTGTAGGAGCTGATAGGGTCTCAAAAAAAATTCAAAACGTACTTAAATGAAGGAGCCTCCGAAATGTGTAAGAAAATTATTGACTCTGGACACTCGTGGTATTTTATTCCTCCGGGAGCTCCTCACATGGGTGGCTTATGGGAAGCTAGTGTCAAAAGCTTTAAGACCCATTTCAAGAAAGTAGCTTTTGGGCTTAAGTAGGTACACATTTAGAGAATTCTCAACTCTTTTGTGTCGAATTGAAGCCTATCTCAACTCTCGTCCAATCTCTGCAGCATCTGAAAATCTTAACGATATTCTTGCTCTTACTCCAGGAGGCGCAATTATTTCTTCACTAGAATCGATCCCACGAGACTCCTACTTCTTATCTCCATTTAACGACGAGATTATGATCAGGATTACAGGGATCATAACCCTCCCACTTCACTGCATTCCTACTGGTCCGCCTGTGGTTTTCGCCAGTTCGACGTCAAGAGATATCTGCAGACATCCCGATTTTGAATCACTTCATCATTAAGGTCAATCAAATGCTGGTGTTTCTGCATTTGTGTGATCCAGGAGTTTTTAGGCCTGCCTCTCTTACGCGAGTGTAAGGGAACGTTGATAGCAATTGCCTTTTTGTCGAAGGGAAGTCTGATAATTACTTATAATGGCTCCGTCCTTAGCAAAGAATAACTGATGCACTTTAGGGTCCATTACTTTTCCCTCAAGCAGATAATCTAGGACTGTAATAAAGAGCAAAGGACTTAAGACACTTCCCTGGTGAACACCCACTTTAATTGTGAAATGACCCCTGCGGGACATCTGACTTTTGTCTTCGCTCCCGCGTACATTTCCATGATCATCTGTACGTAGGTTTCAGGAATTCCTCGTTGTCTTAGCGCTACCCATATCAGATCTCTTGGTTGTCTATCGAATGCTTTTTCAAAATCAACCAGAATCATATGCAGATCCTTTAAGGAATCAGGATGCTTTTCCAGTATGATCCTTATACTTTGGATTGCATCTGTGGTTGATTTACCCGCGACAAACTCGCACTGGTCGTCAGTCAGCCGTAGATGTAATTCCTCCGCCTTAGTCGCTTTTTACGACAAGCACTCGCGGGCGCTGTAGGGATATTCTTACTTTCCGTCTCTGCACGGGGCCTCACGAGACTCCTCCTTATCTCTCACAAATCGGTGGGAAAAGCTTAAAATTCTCCATATTAGCTTTTCATAAGATGAAAAGAGGACTATCTAAAGGAAAGGCATAAGCGATTTAAGTGGAAGTTTCCATGTGACGTTTTACCACCTGCAGAATGGCTACTAAGCCGTATCAGGAAGTGACAGGATTCGAGTTGCTAGGATTCAAACGCAACATGGACAAATCATTCGGCCAATCGTTAATCTTTGTGTCCTTCCCACTTAATATTACTCTTTATTATATATAATTGTGTTTTCGATTTTATTGTACATACGTACATATTATTCATTGAATATTCGTAAATTCTGACATTTCTTTCACATGACAACTTTTTTTGGTCCCAGGTACCGGTGAATCTGATTTGTAAATGTTAGCAGCGAGATGTGTCAATTTTAAGGTTATATTCGAACGAATTTGTGGATCGCGATTGTATTATATAGATTGTAAATAAAATGTGACAGTTCGCGGCAATAATTTTTCTGATTGCAATAAAATTGGTATAGTTTTAAATTTCGCCTTTAGTTTTCAATTTAAAATCCGTTTTTTAGATAAGATGTTAGATCAACTAAATTTAATGCTTTTGTGGTAGAACCAATAGAAATGTTCAATTCATAAATACAATTAAATTGATTTCTTCGCAATTTGCCTATTCGCAATTCGCTCTCACGTGAATAGTCCTTAATATCTAAAATTTGAATTTTAAAACAAATAAAATGAATTGCACTGAAATATACTTTACATGCAGCTCGAAACCTCTAAATGCTATGACATTAATAACGTAATTTGTGATCTTGATTTAATGTTTTGCATAAAAAAATTGTAAATGCATTTATATTTTTAGGCGGCTTAGGTATACCTTGTGTTTTCCTTTTTTTTAATCATCCAACCATTTTCCGAGCATCAAACATCAACACCACAACATACGAGTACATGAAGAACAATTTCAATATCAAATTCCGGGTAAGCATTTTTTTATAGTTTAAATGTCGGTTGATCTAGAAAAATAATCTTAGCTGCTGAGGGCGGAATTTCGGAAAAACTCTGTTGGTGGCTTGTTACACCGCAAACCATATCTAACTGCTTGAAACATTGCGGACATTTGAAAAGAGATTTAAATTTAGAGCGACAGGTACTGACAATGAAGAAATCATCGATTCATGCATCCATACATAGGCTTTTTCATGGATATAACGGCTGACGAAAACCAGGACCGTTATGGAAACATCGATGAAAATTAATAATTAATTTAAAAAGTTAAATAGCGAAAGTGTCGGGGAGTTCCAGTCTGAATTTATTGAAGTACCTGTGATAATGGCAGCTAGGGAAGAAGCTGATAAAGAGTTTTTTGTTTTGCAAAAATATTTGGCTGGTGATGATAATTGCGTGTCAAATACTTCTATTTTGTGTAGTAGTGTCGAGCAGTAAAATAATAAATTTTATTTACTGCTCGAAGCCATAATTTTCAGATTCTGATTGTTTAATGAAATATGTATTATTTCTTAAAAGAGAAATGTTTGATATTGGAGATAGGTATTGTTGTTTGAAGGTATTATTTGCGATATTTAATTTTGCTGGAGAGTAAAGGTACGATTACACGGCCATTTTTGCGAATCATTTAAATGGCGCTCTGACGTAAAAATCACGTCTAAAAGCACTCATTTTAATGTCGCTCGTGTGATCGCCATTTTTGGGATGACATTTTTGCCGTCATTTAAATAACTATAAAAATGCCATTTAAATGACGGAAACAAATGGCCGTGTAATTGCTCTTTAATGACGCCTAGGACAAATTACTAAACTTTTTGCCTGTTGTATCATTTAAATGGCAGCCTCTAAAAAATGACAAGGCACGAAATTCCAGCGAGTAATTTTTCTACGCAAAAAAACAAATGACGCAGCATTTAATACGATGTCTGTGCTTTTTTTCTCGTGGCGAAAGGTCAAAATAATTAATAAACTGTTTTCTTATTGTTGTGTTGATTTGTGATGTCATCAACAATTGGAAATGGTGGAATGCTTTTACTTCCCTACACAAATAATATGGGCATTAAATGCAAGGTTTTAAGGAGTAGAATAAGCAAATATTGACATTCTAGAGAAATATAATTTTAAAGTACTCAAACCCCTTTTTCGGTGTCCCAAGGACCTCCGAGTGAAAATGCATAGCAACAGCAATTTTATACGTGATTTTATAGACATTTACAACAAATGCCTTTTTTAAGAATTCAAGGACCTATTTCGAAGTTCCAAGGACCTCCGAATGAAAAGTCATAGCAACAACAATTTGATACGTGATTTTATTTATTTACAAAAATAGGTAATTTTTTTAAGGATTTAAGGACCTTTTTGCAACCTTTTTTCTTTCTAGCACACACGCTGCTTAATACGCCGTCTCCGCAATTTCCACTATCATCGCAAAAATTCTCTTCGACTTGTTTTGTATAATTTTTTTTTCTTCTTTTGATTAAAAAGTCGTACTTAATGACAGTAGCTATATTTTTGTCATTGGTCATTGTCATTACAATGTAATCGTCATTTTTGCGCTCGTCATTTCATTGCACCCCAACGGAAAATTCAAAATGACTCGTAGGGTCTAAAATTTGGTATTGGAAAAAAAATACGCAGTTTATATCGAAGAGAAATTGACAGTAGCCGTGACTGTTTTTATGGAAGGGATGAGGTGTGTGGAAGTTTTTATTTCATAAGTTTGCCTAGAACTTGCATGTTATTGTTGATTGTCTTGGGATTTAGAGAAGGTGTGACTTCAGAAGAAGAGTTTGTCAATAGTGTTATAGGAGTAGATATTTGATTTGGTTGATTTTGGTAGAGACTATTTACTTGGGACGATACTGTTGTTTTATTAAGATGAGCATTGTTTTTGTTGCAAATGTTAGTGGGAGAGAAGTGGGAGTGGGATATCCTTATAAATATATTTGGCTTCAGCCATGCTGCATCTGCATGTAGTTTTACTTTTGAGCGTTTCCTTAGCTTGTTGGTAGTGTTGACATAACCTGGAAGAGGCCGGGTGGTTTTCACCGCAGTTAGCGCATATTGTACGGGGTACATTCCTCAGGCGTTCATTAACACATGAAGAATTTCTTTTGCATCTTTTTGCTGTATCCTAAAAGTTGGCAATTCTGGCAACGCATCGGGCTAGGGAAATATTCTCTAACTTTAACATTATATCATCCTATGCTGAGAGTTGTAGGTGGTCGGAAGATTTGGATTGGTTGGATAAAAATAAATAAGCAGTTCTTTAACTTAGCCAGAATGAGAAGACTAGTATTTAGTATCATTGGCCGAAGAAACAACTATAAATTTGGGGTCGTCTGGAAGGGGTTGTGTTAAGAGATCAATTGGAAAGGTGAAAGATTGTTTTTTTTTCTTTTATTTCTTAAGTCAGGCAGCGGATCTGTATTCAGATCGCTAAAACAATTTGCCGAAGACACACGTGGCATAGAGGCCATGGCATAGTAGTTAAATTCACTCATTTAGGGGCACGGTAATTCCCATCCAAGTTTCTTAGCAACTTTGACACTACACCCTTATTTACACGAACCAACTCAGGCCATTTTGACTCATCCCCTAACTTCGCTTACAACAAAACTAGAGACATACAATTTATGGATTTTAGGGACACACAGCAGCAGGCGCCAGATTTCAGTTTAATATGAGCAATTCATGGGTTATAATGCAAAATAGAAACTCACAATAGAAACTCACTGAGAGATCATCAAACCTATGCAACACTTCCAATTTGAAATTTGACACAGTTATAAAAATCTAACATTTGTGGGCAGCCGCCCAATTCTCTGAACTCAGTCCCCAAAAGACCTACAAATATGATTTTTTATAGGAGCGTTTGCTTTTAAAAACAAGCACGCCAAAAATTAAAATATTTTTAATGTTCCATTTAGGGGGCTTCTCTTTAACTCAACCCCCAAAAGACTTGAAATTATGATTTTTTACATGCGGCTTAGATTTTAAGAACAAACACGCAAAAAAATAAGATATTTTTTATTTCGTGTTAACCGCCCCTTTTCTTTTACTCAGCCCCCAAAAAGACTTACAATTTATTACATGAGGGTTGGCTCTTAAAAACTAACACGAGAAAAAAAGGTTTATTTCATTTAGGGGCGTGCTAGCCGCCCCTTTTCTTTAACTTTGCACCCAAACGACTTAGAGTTATGAAATTATACGTGGAGTTAGGATTTGAAAAACAGACAACGAAATAATTAGTTGTTGTTAAATTTAGTTGTTGTTAAGGCTAAAAAGGATCTTAATATATAAAACAAATTTTATTTTCCTTGAAAAAGGGCGTTTACCCATTTAAATTTCCATATTTAAGAAAATCTTTGCAAAAAGTCACTTAAGGCTTTAAATCGTTTATGGCTGGATTTCGCCACCTCTTATGACTGGCATGCCTACCTCGGGTGTATGTATACCCCTGCCCGATGGGTAGTACACAGTAGCCCTCTCCATCCTCTACGGTCCTAGGCACGCTGCTTCCAGTTATCCAGTCCAAGCCCTCGGCGGATCGGTCTTCATCAGCGTTCGAGAACCTGGGGCTGGTTTAATTTTCTATCTGCTTGCCTTACCTACTTTTTATCCATCTCTCAGCATCATCATCAACAAAATTGGCAGGATCATTGTCTTAAAGAATAAACAACAACAAAGATTTCCCAGAGTAATTTTTCCTTGATTGCGGAGTTGAATTTAACCCGTAAGTAAACTGCTTAACTACCTCGAAGTGTCTACTTTAACCCTTATTAGTTTGTTTCTACACACAATTGGGAATAATATACTCAAAAATACATCTTTTATTTTCTACCTAAATTATGTTATAGGTAAAAATTGTGATGCAGAAACGTTTAAGATGTCTATGTTATGCTATGTTAGATGTTGCAAAAACTATCGAGTTGGGGCCTAGGTCTGTGTTGGTTGTTTATGGCTTATATTTATTTATTTTATTTTTATTTATAAAGTAAGAGAATTTGTACAATTATAAATCCTTTATTCCTAAATACACATTGATATTATGTACATATACACATTATAAACAATTATTTAAAAGAAAACGCTTTACAAAACTTCGAAGCAACAAGCCATTCACATTTACTTTTTAAACAGCATCTTTAACAATCTCATGACTGGGGCTTCGAATATTACCGAAATGAAGAATGCAGCTGCAAACGAAACAACTGCATTTCCTAAAAATATTGTTAAAATCAAGAGATTATTCAAATGCACCGTGCCTTCCATTTGAAATGATGTCAAGAGCATTATGACCGGATGGATGAGGTACGTGCAGTACGTAAGACGACTCAGGGGCAAAAGACCAGGGTAAGAAAGAACTTTATTCACCGGATTAGCTAAACCCCAGCAGCACGAAAGTACCACCCATATAAGTCCAACGCCAAAAGCTAATAAGAAATTAAATATTAGTTTTACATTCATATATGTTAAATATACTTAAACTTACCTGTGTGGCCCACACTCACATAAAACGCTGTTGCTATCACATTTAATTGGCCGGACCAAACGCCACAAATAACTGCAAATAAAAGTCCGAGACTAGCAGTCCACAGGAGTATGTTCACTCGGAGGGATATCTTTGGCGGGGTTTTGTTAACATAAACTATGTAGCCAGTAAACATACCTGTAAATATTTTATAACCAACAAAATTTTATTTAAGGAATCCCCAAATAATAAAACAGAAACTGAGCATTACATCAAGGCATAATTTTTCGATTAATAAATACTTTTTTTATAGATAAACAAAACACAAAGCTCTTGCAGGTATTAATTTACCCAATTATGTATTGTAATGTATCTTAAGATTTAAAAGTTATTACCATCTATAAAGATTATGTTAGGTTTTCAGCAGAAACAAACAAAACAACTGGATTGAGCTAAGTATGTATTTAAAACCGGATCAATCCTTCAGGTTTTTAATTAAAATCGAATTTCTGCAGACTTTGCATTTAAAACCCAATATGTAAATTTTTAAATATCCTCCCTGTAATAATAGCCAGGTCAATTTTCTGTCCTCTGCACTAAGTTTCAGTTAGACCCAAAATTACTCGGAATCTGGAAGGCCTACGAAGCTGAAATTTGGAATATATGTATAAATTTCGACCATGGCGTAAAAAGGTTCGGGAATATATTTTAATATTTTTTCTTAATTTCAAGGCCGAGACGACTTATAAGAACTTTTAGCTTACAGAACCTATCTCTATTGGAGAATGAATTATTCAAGAATCATAAGGGTTGTGACGTAAATCGAAGTTACACATAAAATCGAGGCTAAATGTAACGCCAGTGAAGGCGGCTGAAAAGCGGCACGTAATTATTGATTTTTAAACAGACATAAAGGAGTGTGACATTTTATAACATGTTGGAGATAAATAAAAGATTGATATTGGAGACTAGATCACTTTTAATAAATCAGAGCTACAAATTGCTTGTGTATTATTTGTATAATAAATGACGAAGAGATTTTTGGAGAGGAAAATTAAGCCAAATACGTAAATAAAGATTATTTACGTTTTCGGTTTAATACTAAAAAACAATTCTAAGTTGTAAATAGGAGTTAAAGTGATAAGAAAATAAAAAGAAGTAATTGTTTTCCTTTAAAATAAAAAAGAGAATCAACCGAAAGGGTTAAGAGAATAACTCTTTATCATTTCAAATAAACGGTATATTTCCTGTTTTTTATAGACAATTAGCGCTCTCTCTACAAAAATGCGGAGAATTCATTATAAAATTGTTGGTATGAGTAATTCTCCCATCAATCAAAATTTTGTTCAACGTGGGAAAATAACAAGTACAATGTGAAAAACTATATAAATTATATTGTGTTGTATGAATACATTTAATCGTAAGTTAGGATAGAGCTAAAATTGATCATATCAGGTCATTTGGTCATAAAAAATTTGGTGTAGCGCCAGCCAACGAAATTATTGTTGTCATTTGAAATATTGAAAACCACTGCCAAACATAACTGCAATGCCAGAAAAGAAACGAAAAACATTTTTTTTATTCAATTTGAAATTTAGGCAAAATGGCTTATTATGACATCGTCTATTTTGTTTGTCACGCAATATTTACAATTTCTATGATATACAAGAGATTAGTCATTTCAATCCGAGTATAATAAAGTAAGCCGTTAAGATAAAGTTGGATATTAAAACCAATTTCTATTAACACGCTAGACCGGGCATTCAGCTTGTATTTAGTAGGTAAGTATTTTGTTAAAAAATACAGCCTACATACAAAATATTTGAAATGTAGTGAGTCGCAACTATTTTAGGCCATGATCTACGTATGTTCCAATTTTTAATTGCATATGCCTTACAGTTTCGGAATAATATTGGGTCAGACAGAAATACCGTTTAGAGGAAAGAAAACTGGCGTGACTATTATTATATGGAGGATTTAATCAGAGAACATACTTTTCGAAAAATGTTTAATAGATACCAGTATGTAGTTTATATCGCTAGAGGCATTCATATTTATAACAGCCAAAAAAACACATCACGCGCTTATGAAAAATGCCCTTCAAAAATATGTTAAGTAAATTAATTTAAAGAAAACTCCTATATTTTTGTAAGTATATTTAACTATTTTTACTTGTAAAGTCCTCTGGTATTTAGGTTCAATTTAAAACAAAAAAATTAAATCCTTGAGAACTATTTCTTATTAAACTCACCCACTATGTACGTTCCCACTCTTTGCCATGGCTTGTCGTATAAAAAATTAAACGATTCAAAAGGATTTGCCACCTTATGGGTATAATTGTAGTGTATAGACACAACACCCGATATTCCCCATGAGCTCACAAGAATTAAAATAACTATTAAAATTGTTGATTTAAAGTATCTGCAAAAATATTAGTTGAAATTAATGATATTAAATTTAAATTGCTACTTAAAGGCAAACATTTGTACTTACCTTGTAGAAAATATTAAAAGTAATGTTGCCATAATATAGAACTGCATATCATTAGCCATATACCAGGACCATATCATGCAAAACTGGTTGAGCGGAAAAAAATTATTAATATACAGGATATTACGCCACCAGTAATCAGAGCATGTTTTAATGGCAACTGTCGGCTGGAAAACGGATTTATCAAATGTGTATCTGAAACGTTTATATACGTTAATATATATTAATGAGAAGAACATTTTTTTATAAAGGAAAGCCACATTACAATATTAGATTCGTTGCAACGTTTGCATTAGCATTTCTGATTGCAATGATAAGGTTAACAAAAAGTCGGATTTTCTGTATATATACAACCCAGGTTTTCAGATGATATGTGTATTCTCTTATAATACCCTTTTCACACCGTACTGAAATCGGAGGTTTTCAAAAAATGAACTCGAATCCGTTAATGCATTCACACCAAACACTACCTGGGTTTTGTTTGACGTGTTAGTCAGCCATCGAAAAACATTTAATATTACATTCGATATTCTACATGTTCAGGTAGAATTATGCTGGTTACGAGAAGCGGCACGGATTGCGCCAGAAAGCTGTAAAGGCATCCTATTTGAATGAGAACTTAGCCGCTTGTTCCAACTGATTTATTTAAAAAAAAAAATTTGAAATTAAAATTTCTTTATTAAATTTAAAAAAAACACATACATGAAGAAAATAATTTTTTTTTATTGAAAACTATCAGTAAAATACGCACAAAATGCTGACTTTTTTTTTTCAAATTTTACTTTAACGCACGAAAGAAATAAGTTAATTACCACTAACTACTAACATAAATGCACCGAAAAATAATAATCAACATGCTTGAAGGCAGGTTACCGGCGCCTTGTCAATAAGAATACAAAATTAATTCTAGTAAAGCTGGTTGAAGTTTGTTAAAGCTGAAAGCTAAAAGCTTGGGAAAACTCCTGATTTTAGTGGTGATTTCAGGAGGTTTCGTTTCACCTCAGATTTCAGTGCGATCTAAATAGAATATATGGCCTTCATTTTTAATTCCCGCCTGATACTTCTTAGCAATAATATACGAAGTATTAACATAAGCATCACACATGATACGTTAAAGAGACTTTACAGATGGTGCTTAGAAGCGACACATCTTATCAGAATAGAAGAAGTATCCAAATGGTTACTATTTATCAGTAATATCATCGTAAGCTCTGAAGATCTTATGTTTCTTAGTTGGAGTCATATAAATTCAACAGATCTTACGTTCCTGATCAATAAGTTTTAAGGCCTAAAGACAAATACTCACCGTCTCTTTATTACGTATGGCATATATGTAAGGGAAAGAAGAAATGAAGTAACGAAATAAAAACAAGGTACATTCAGTTAGAGACTTTTTTACAATATTCAACCAGTTTCTTTGACCTGAAGGCAAGGCTTGTCCAAAAAAATAATGAGACATTGAAAAGAACATCATCATGTTCTTTGGAACAGGAGCTAATATTGATATCCCTAGTTGTTATTCGTAAGCATTGGAAGAAGAACCAACTAAACAAGATGTTCAAGAACATCGATCTGCTCAACAAACGGTTGTCTTATGACAATGAAGTAGAAAAAACTTTCCTATGATAACAACGAGAACTCTAGCTGGCCAATCGTCAGTTACTAAAACGCTTGCTGGTTACACTTCTCATTTATAAACAATGTTCTCATTACCGCCCATATACATATGTGCACGCACTTGGGCTGAAGATAATTAAAATAAATGCTCGTGTGCATTGTGTCCAGCCGCGGACTGTAACACCACCTTAGTTAATAAGACCTAACCTTTTCTGCATATGCTACAACGAGAAAAAAAATTGCAGATATGAAATGATTATTTAAAATAGATGCCGGAATATCGATGGCTTACCTTAGCGACAGTTCATTAAAAACAATGACGAACATGTAAGCTGGTGTCAATCGTATATAGCGGTACAGAACGATAACACAACACTCTCTTAAGCTTTTTCTAACAAAACCACCACTGTCTGGATTGGGAATTTTCTTATCCATGTCATGTTTTACAAATAGGAGTGTGACAAGAAATCCACTGATAAAAAAAAATGTGTCTACTGAAAATGTAGCGTTGCCCACAAACTGGTATATGAAGGATCGTTCAGTGATCACCCGTAAAAACTAAAACGAGAATGATTATTTAAATTCTATTTGATTAAGTGTAAAAAATGCTTACTCTATTCTCTCCAATTGCAAACATTTGCAAGTACGTATGCACCATTATTGTCCACATCACCGCCAAAACTCTTAAGCCATGAACACATGAAGTTTTATTCTGTCATGAAGATATATATTTTAATTATATTATTAATACATTCTATATATATTAATATATAATAAGAGGTATTATTAAGCTAATACACTTGTATTTATTTGTAAACATATTTTGTCTGTGCAAACGCAGGCAAGAAGTAAACGGTAATTATTATAAATTTTTCAATACACTCTGGTTAAATGAGTTGTCTGTTCTTTTACTATTTATTTTTTTTGTATTATTAAGCTTACCTCTAATTTAGGATCCACTGAGAAAATAGTATGAGCATTCTTTTGAAATGCAAAGCACAATAAAATCTCTTGACGAAGCCCTGAATTGAGAAAAGTTAGGCGAGAACTTAGTCGACATTTTTCATACGCTGTAAGATTCCAATTTATAACTCACCCAACTCGTTCGGGATTTTGCTCGAAAACTCAACGTGATTGGCATTAACATCATTGCAAGATTGCTTTATCTGTAATCCGCTCCCGCCGGAACAGTCCTGCTTCAAATCCGACATAACAATATCTTTTGATTTATTTTTGGAATTATTTTTTAGATCCGGCTCAGAGTCAGCATTTTTGTTATCAATTCCTTCAGTACTCATTTGAGTCATTTGATAGACTTCAAAATCCTTTTCATTAAAGTCAGGATTTACACCAATCTTCAGATCCACATTTCCATTGTACATGGTTTGGCGAATTCGCTCCTTTTCATTAAGTGTCGATTCGTACCATGAAGCAGAGAGAACTACGAAAATTAGTATAACACAAAAGATGCTGGAAATATAAAGAAAATTATAATTAAGCTGTTTGTAAAACATATTGTCAATGTTTTTACACGAAGACGACAAATTTGACGTCTTTCCATATACAATATTGGCCTGGCACTGATCGCACACCATGAATGTTGATATGCGTATTGTTGCTGAACGTGGGTGTGGCAGCAAGCATATGTGCATGTGGATCTTGATGGAGAATTGCTTCTACGTCTTGAGGTGTACATGACTTTGGCAGACATTCACCAAGTTGGATTTCTACGGTCTATTAGTTGAGAAAAAATTACTATTAAAATATTACTTGAATATAACACAACCTTTGCAAAATATAATAAAGGTAAGAAGGTACCTACATTGTCGGACAAGACACCAAGCCAGTAGTAGTATTTCATATCTCTAATTATATGAATATATGCACTTAACGGTGTTTCGGCAAAGTAATATTTAGTAGATCGCGACTGCTGAACTTATAATGAAAGCATTGGTACTATAATGGGGTATATATTGACCCGAATTCAAGTTATAGTCTTTCAAAGTAACCATGATATATATATGTTTCTATATTTATGTCCGACACTGTATGCACTTACAAATATGACTTTCTACCAGCTTCAATACTTACTAAGTTTGTAGGTACCCACGCCGCAATATGTATGGTTGCAACAAAAAATTCGAATAGAAAACGCTTCCGTTCATCTTGATATCTATTTCGATTTACCTCTAAGCAAAATTGGCGTTCTCCCAACCACTTGTTGTTTCCAAAAAAAAGTTGGCCGCGATAGTGTCCTGAGGAGTCATATGCTATCGAGGAGAAAATTTAAGTTTACGTTTTATGGGAAGTCTATAATCCCTTCAGCAGAATATGTTTATTGAACTATGATTTCATTTATGGCTAAATCAAAGGACATGGTAGCTACATATACAGATCCAGGTCTGGCTTTGGTGTCCATGCCCAAGCACGTCCGTTTGTGTAAATTGTGCAGATGGAGAAAGCTCGCAGTTGCATTAAGGTCTGAGTACGACCTAAGAATCTAACGCAAACATCGGTAAGAAAAACATCTTTGGCGGATTGGCACAGCCAACAGACAACAGCTTCCAGCTAATAGATGTTGCAGCAGCTCGTAATACGGTGATAAGCAGGACAAAAAAAATTCCGCTGTCTTTGATTGCCTGCCAGAAGAACTATTTAACATTGTGGTATTGTTTTGGTATTGTACACGCACAGTTTGCATGCAATGTGCATGCACCGGAACTCTTAAGCAAACAGTGCACAGGACAGGTGTCAACACGGAAAGCACTCTCTTCCTGTGTGTGTGCTATACTGCACCGAGTGCTGCTTGATAAGCACAAAAGGATAAATAGTGTAGATATATGTTGAAATATAAACTCCAAGGTCTCTTAAACTTTTGACATGACAAAGCTATATTGAGATAAGGAATAATGAAAGCTGGAAGAAATACGTTTTCTTGACTCCATCCATTCATAAACAATACTTGAAATGTTTATTACTTATTTTACTACCTTCTCAGTACGCGAAAGGAGTTTTTTAGTTTCCCATTATTTAAACTTAATTTTGATTGACAAAATGTATAAAAGTGTTAGCCTTTTTGCACTGTAGCTTAATACGAACTATTCGAAGTAGGTATGTTTCTATTTTAATTTTTATTTTCATCACGACTACTAATGAAATGAGAGTGGTGCAAAATACATATAGTAAACTCACCTTTTTAAACCCATTTATAATTACTATTTAGTGCGGATAGAAATGAACGAAGGATAGAAATTTGAACAAATAAAGAGTTAGAACGTTAACTAAATATGTAGACACCACATTCAAACGTTTTACTTAAATTTATTTTCCTTGGAGGCAAACAGGGATATGAATGCGCCCCAAGCGGACTTTAGCATTTCTCCATTTCTCAAGAATACAATAAAAATGTGGGCATTGCAAAATATACACAGTAAACTCACCCTTTTGAGCCCACTCGTAGTTACTATTCAACGCGGATAGATATGAAAGAATTTCAACACCACACGCTGGAGAAACTTTTCTCCGAATTTCGGATGGCTGCCAATAAAAATGATCGTACAAGTTTACCATTAATTGGAAAATATTGGAGCTAGATTGGAGGGCGTCAATAGTTGAATTTTCCCCTGTATCGCCAAAAAACGTACTGATGCTGTTAAAGTGATTTCCGAATGTCTTATGATGCTCGTCCTTCTGCAGATATTCGTGGGCCCCTTTTCCTTTTGATTTATTTTTCGAAAGAATTTTAAATATATGCGGACTCACTGAAACCAGTGAAACTGGCGGAGCTGTACTCATTTCCGCAGTAGTCATATCCATTGGAGTTGTTGGTTCTGTAGTTAAGGATGTTCGTGTTTGCGAAGCTGTCGATGGAGTTTCATTCGCCTGTGTTACCATTGTTGTTGAACTAGGATTTGCCTCTGTTGCCATGGGCGTTACGTAAGTACTTACAGTACTAGGTTTAAGTAAAAAGTCCTCAGAATATGTTAGATCTTCGTCGTTAGTGTTCCTCAGCAAGTGTCGTTCTTCAGAACTCAGGTCACCATTATCTTGAAGAATAGTTTCGTGCACATCTTCCAAGTCTCCTGGATTAAAGTCAAATGCAAGCGTGTGAGTATTATATGCTTTTACTACGGGTATTTTTAAATATTCCGTAGGCTTTTCTAAGACCGCGTAGGACTTCTTTTTCACTGGTTTTGAGGGTAGTACCTCGTGAGTGTTTAGCTCAAGGGATTCGTTTGTAACCTCGTGAAGAATGGTTACGTCGCTTCGTTCGATATTGTCCGATAATGCATAACTGCATTGCATGTAAACCAAGATCAGGAGAAATAAATATTTTCTATATCGCGTGAACTGCATTGTTGTGAATCTCGTAATGGTGTTTTAGGTTTTTCTTTTATAATGTCTCAATCATTTCTAAATCTTATCCACACGTGCGATGTTTTCGGTTTATATCTAGAAAAAAAACAATAACTATTACAGAACAAACGTATTTCACTCATTATTAAGCGTCTTGAGTCTTACTATATAATAAAGTATAGGCTAGTTATAAAAAAACGTACGCCTTCAATTTGTAATAGATTAAAAAATAAGCTTACAATACATCTCAACATGGGTACATATATACATATATACATACATACATATATCAATATATATATATATATATACATACATACACCCGTGTGGGGTTAAGTCAGTTCTCCCATCGGGCGCGTCCCCAGGAAGCGGATAGGAAGGGCGGCGGAGAGTGCGGAAGCATGCTAAAAGTCGTCGAGATATAACGACACTTGGATACACTTGGATGCTGCAGCCAAAAATGTTACAAGAAAAGATTTTATTCAAGTAGATGCGGTTTTTGAACCGTTTAGGAAGAACAATTGGTTTGCGCGTTCTCCAACTAAAGCGATTTCACATTAAAATTGACGTAATGGGGAAAAAAACTGACGCGACAAAAGCGACTGTCATTGCTTAAGCAGCCCAGATTAATATAGTAAAACATGAGAGAACCAAAATGCTACAACTTGGCATGAAAATTTATGGTCTCATTGATTTCTACAGGGACAATATAAAGGTTAGATTAGATTGCATGCCAAAAGGTCAAATAATGATTAATTCTGACAGTAGCGCTATCAAAATAAGGTCATGCAGTATAATGAGCATTTCTTAAATGCTCAAATGACTTAATGACCACAAATGACCATGCTTATTTTGACTGATAAATTTGACAAAAAACAAATAGTGTAATCCAACACTAACCACGAATGCCAGCACAATGCCTTAATGACCGTATGCAGTTTATTGAAATTTGGTGATGGCATTTATGGCATTTTGTTTACACATTTGAAATCAAAAGTAACTACTTTTTGCTTAAATAGTTGAATTTGTCAGTGTAATTTAGTGGTTTTGTCATTTTGTGTGTTTACCAATAGTTTTTCTGTTCTTCTATTTGGTATTTAATTTACACTTTTGTTGATTTGTGTTTGCTTTTGTTTTTATTAGTTTTGTATGCACTTTGTTTTGTTCATTTTTATTGTTTTATTTGATGTATTTAATGTGTTTTCTGTTTGTCTTTAAACCATATTTTAAGTTTATAGTTGTTATTAGATGTGGAAAAAACGATATCTGAAGGGGCGAGAAACAGGCCGACGAAATAAGTGAAGGGTGAATGCTTGGATACTCGAATAAGACTGCTAATTTCAGCTAGATGATCATATCATAAAATTTACTGAATGTCAGTATTTAGGCACCCATCGCCAGTTTCGTCATAATCGTAGGTGATTCTAACGCATGGACCTCGGAATGAGACATATTACGCAATATCATCTCTAGCCAAACCACCTCTAAATAACTCAATGTCATAGCTACGACAGGATGTCCCCAGAGAGGAGTACCCCCTACTTCGGTCCATCGTAGTAAATGAACTACTGATTATTCTAAGCAACGACGGTTTTTATGTCTAAGGCTATGCGGATGCAGACATGACTATCCTAATCATGGGTAAATTCGAAGATACAATCTCAAATCGCCTTCAGAGGGCTGTGAACCTAATCCCAATGTGGTACACAAATGATTGCCTTAAATTCAATCCCAAGAAAATCACAATAGTTGTATTAACTCTTCGGTGAAACAATAGGGTTCTCAACGGAAGTCAAATATCTAGATATCGATAAAGCCAGGATCTCACCATGTACCAGTAAAAGTCTACTTGTTAAAAATGGGGACTTAACTCTGAAATCTCACTATGGGTGTACATTGCAATAACAATACCTATTATCACGTATGCCGCCGCCGGCCGTTTGGTGGTATAAAGCTACGCAGCGGTCTGCTCAAGCTAATCTCAGGAAAATACAGAGATAAGCTTGTATCTGTGCAACTGGTGCAATGAAAACCTTCCAACGCAACTTCCTAGGAAAAACTAGGAACAGAACAAACCAACATTTGCGAAGCATTCCTATGTATGGAGACAGATCTAAAACAAATGACGGAGTTAGAGCAGGAGTAAATGGCTATCGCACTAACACATACATACACGCTAGTATGGAAAAAAGAAGGTCGGTATTCCAGGCGGAAATTCATGCAATAGAACTTTCATCCGAAAGGGTAGGAGCAGCTTTAAAACAAACAAGAACATTTGCATTTGCAATTAACGCCAAAACTGGTTAGGGATTGTCTTCAACTCCTTAAATTTCTGGATACTTTCTACAAGCAAAGTCCATTTGATTTGGGTGCCAGGACACAGTGGATATGAAGGCAATGAAAAGGCAGACGAATTAGCCAGACCATGTTCCACATCCCAATACCTGATCAAAAGACTATAAAAAAAACTGCATTAAAACCTGGCCACTAGAAGGAAAAAATCTACATTTCTAATGGTAAACCGAAGGAAACAGGTAAGCCAAAAACATAATGCCAACTCGCTCCCTCCAAAAAACGAAACAACTTCTACAACTAAGTAGAAGTCAGCTTCGAAAAGTCACTAGTTATCTCACAGGATCCTGCCGTGTAAAAAAACACCTGATGCCCATGGATATAACACAAGACAGTATCCGCAGATTGTGCAACGAAGACGAAGAGACAGTTGAACACATACTTTGCGGTTGGAACTGCTTAATTGTAACTCGTCAACGTTATCTAGGTAGCTTTCTACCTTCAAGCAGCGAACATAGCTGCCAGATCACACAAAGATCTAGCCTCTTCCATAAGAAACTGCGGCATCATGAGTTCTAAATGGAGGACATATCAATAGGCCCACTTGCGGCCGCAGTGATCTAAGATGGCATCTGTCATTATACCACCTCTACTTCATAAACAACGATGTAGTACAGCCAGATCGGGATCCAATGCTAACTGGCGAGTGAGCGACCATTATACGCACAGCGACCACAACGCTATTTTATTAATCTCCAGATTAGGAACAGACAAGTACCGGCCTCCAGTATATTGGTGGACTCCTGTGATCGCGGAATTCAGATCTTTAACGTTCCCGCACTCAAATGGAACTTGCACGCACCTCACACTGAGAAAAGAGAACTCGTTTTAAAATCGTTTAAAAATGTCCAGCATCGTCTTTGTTTTTGGAATCTCTGCGAAGAACTCAACAGAGACGTAAAGGGTAAAGTTTACCAAATCGTATCGATAACGCTAAAAGGTGCCCGCATCCAATTACCGACGTGCCCAGTTTTGTAACGACAAATAGTTGAGACTCTATATCCTCGCCAAGCAGCCCAGTAACCAAAGTGTTCCCGAAATGACGCCTATACCTATCATAACACGCAAAGAATTATCAGAAGCCTGTAAGAAAGTACGCGACAGAAAGGCTTCGGTACTGGACGGTATCCCAAATAGAGCCCCTAAAATCGCAATTAAGACACGAACGGGTCTTCAGGAGAGTATTTTTCCTGAGCCTTGGAAGCGCCTATGGCTTGCCCTTTCGCTAAAAGAGAAGTTCAATCTAAACGAACTATCTCTCTATCGTGTCTACTAGACACGACTGGTAAAATCCCCGAGCGGATCAATTACAACAGGCTCCAGCCAGCTATTGAAACGGCAGGAGGCGTCTCGGATAACCAATACGGTTTTCGTATGTTTAAATCTAGGGTAGAGGCATTCAAAGCGGTAATAAAGAGAGCCCGAGTCGCCAAGAAGGAGGGCGCTAGAAAGGTGGAACCAAAAAATACTGCGCCGTTCTAACACTTAATGTAAAAAACGAGTTTATTACAGCGATTTTGGAACGTATCATGAGCTATCTCAACCGAATTGAAATATCGGACTATCTTAGTAAAATTATAGCGAGTTAGTTTTCGAATAGAAGAGTATGAAGTAACTGACGGTGTGCCACAAGGTTCGGCGAGACTTTATGTATGACGAAATTATGCGCTTAGCGATTCCAAGAAAAGCGTCAATTATCGGCTTTGCAGACGACATCGCCGTGGTGGTAGTGGAGAAAACTATAGAAGAGGTCGACTTATTACAAGTAGGAAAATTCGAGGAAAGATTATGCTTAGAGTAGGAGAGCACGAAGTAGTTTCCCAACCTTTTATAGAGTATCTTGGTGTAATTATTAACGCTCGTCTTAAGGTGCGATTAGGCGGTGATTAAAACCGACTTCAGAAAACTTGTTTATTTCAGACGGGATGACCACTTTACAAGTTTTGATGACCTTCTGATCGCAACTTATGTCTTAAAAATCATCTTGAGTATGTTTTCAAAAAGTCTTCAAATACTGTTAGCACGCTTTCAAATCCCATGAGTAACATCGGGGGCCCGAAACAAACCAAGAGACTTCTTCTTGCAGGAGTTGCCAGTTCTATTCTAATGTATGCAGTCGAAAAATGTTCGAGTGCAGCAATATGAAGTCTATGGAACCGATTTCCTAAGCGGGTGGATTTACCAGAGTTACTGGCCTACCACCTGGGGTAATTATATCATTTGTATTGTTCATTGCATATTTGCTATTAACTTTTGTGAAAAGTTTAATTTTTTTTTGAGCACAGCCGCTCCTGTGTTGGAGTACAGACGCAGACCACAGAGCCGCCCAATATGGATCAGACGCTTCTGGATTTTTGTGACTAGGGTCCGCGGGTTTGGTAAGAAAAACCGTTACAAAAAGTAGGCAAGTCAAAAAACTTTATAAAGGAAACTTTTGAAGGAAGTCAGTGTCAAACAATCGGCTAGTGCTAACAAATCAATATAGCGTTCGATAAAAACGTTGGTGGTAGGGAACAAAAAGCACAATAAAGGTGTCTTTTTTGATTTTCTGTAAGTAACAGACTGCAAGTTCTTGGCAAGCAAATTCAATGTATATTTTGCTAAGATTATAAGTCTATGAGTATAGACATAATGATTTTCCTGTGCCTCTCACTCTTAGGTTGCTTGATCACCCGTGCCTCCTAAATGATAACGGCACAATAATCCTGTGCAGTTATTAAAAAAGACGTCAAAATTATCGCTGTTAGCAATACAGACGGAAAATCTGGCTATGTTTTTAATCCTAATGGTTTACACGACATGGCTTACATATTTGAAAAGCTGTTTAAAAACATAAATAAATAAATATTAGGCGTAAACGGCCCATACAGGACCTAAATCCTAGGTTCTCCAACCATTGCGTGTGCGAAGTTATATTTTTGACACGAATGGAGGGACCTACAGTTTAATGCCGATAACGAACGAAAATTTATTGTTGAGAAGCTTCTCATGACCTTTCTTCCTCTTGGATGTTTGTCAGACGTTCGCAAGAGGTGGGGCAGCGAATAAAAACTTTCAGATGGTACAGATCGGGATTTGAACCAGCGACATCTCGCTTAGTGGACCAACGCACTTAACCACCAAGCGACTGCACCCATGTTTAAAGACACACAATTTTCTTAATATCCTTAATGTCTTATGTTGATCCCGGCAGAAATAAAAGTAATAACAATTCCGATTCGTCAAGGCAGCTTTAAAGACCCCTAGATCATGATTTGGATTGGACTGAGACAAAATGTGTGGTCTGATTTTAGTAGAGCAAGAGTACCTACCGCTAGGGGTCTCTCCAGATCCAGATCCCCCAACAGTCAACAAAGTGGAAAGTTATGACCTCTCACTCTTGATCATAACATCGTCGGATATTAAAGAAAAAGATCTCCTGAAAAATCCGTATACTTAAAATATAAACCACAGCGACAGCACAGCACAACTCTCTCAAACAACCAAGTAGGAGAATTAAATCTAACTCAATTTAAAAGAAACATAAAATTGGCTAGCATCATGAATATTGCTAAATTAATTTGCAGGGATACAAGCCTAATGCAACCAAGGGCGCAAGCCAAACCAAGGGCGATATACATAATATGTACGTGTGTCTATTAATTATCAATAGATTAATTTCTCGCTTTTTTTAAATGTAAAAAGCAAGAACTGAACTATTCTCTCAGTAAAAACATGTTGAGGACTCAAAAACCACTCCAGTAACAATAATATATTATCAAATGTGATGAATTAAAACAAAAGAAAAGTTCTTTCATATAAAAATGTGTGCAAAGGTGAAAAGTTGCAAGAGTGGGTCTATACTAATTGCATGGGCGAAGTAGTCAGATTGGATTATGACTACAGTTGATTTAATTTCATTATATTTCCCTGAAACAGGTTTATAATTTGAATAGTCTGAAAATAAGAGTTATTTTATGTGGAGTGAAGCGAAGGAAATTAGAGACATATGTAGGATTATAGGAAAGAGGAGTGTAGAAGACAAGACGGAAATACGTTTTTGCTCTTCAACGAATCTTTCTCTTAGTTTTATTATAAACTTAGTATCTTTTTTCCTTCTTCATTTTTGGGTAGACAGTGTCTTAAATGTCTCTATGAAGCACCGTCACATAATTTAAGTATTATCCAGTAGTTAACTGACTTTTAAATTAAAGTGTTAAAACCTTATGAACTCAACGGATGTTGAATTATGTTGATCGTTATTATGGCTACTGACGCATTTCACACTGTTGGTCCAAAGTTATACAAATTAATAAATCAGTCGTTGACTGTAAGAGTCTTTCCTGATAAATGGAAAGAGTCAGTGGCGATTCCAATATATTAAGTAAAATAACCCAAAGAACTTTTATTTGACTTTTCTCCAACTATCAACCAAAAATTTGTATAATTGACTAATCTTCGTTTGTGTTATTGTTATAAACGGAAAATCTTATTAATATAATAAATTAAACCGCCTTGACACAAATAACGAAAGCAAACCTTTTCGATTGTCTTTTGCAACAGAAAATTTTTATTTGTCTGGTTTAGCATACAAAAATAATAATTGTTAAATTTAGAAGACAGGGAGTAAAATCCGGTCAAAAAAAATAAAATTTGCAAACGGACCAATTTTCAAACCCCAAAAATATACCAAAAACACAAGCAGCAATACAAACAAAATCATCTAACAATGGCTTGACAGTATTCATAAATCAGCTGAATGAAATGTTAATAATCGGCAGCCGAAAATTACGCAAGAAAAACCCAGAATTGTTGGAAATTACCCCAGACAATAATGGAAAAAGAGGTAGAATTCTGACCTAATTTCCAAATTACTTTGGAAATAAGACCAGATAATATTTTTAACTTTCTCGTGTACATTAGTATAATAAAGAGAAAGTTATTGCGATCGTGCGGAAATTTCGAACACAAACTGTGTATGAGGGATTATATTACGACTATAGAGAAGTCCAAAAAAGTGTGTCCGCCAATGACGTTCATTTGTCTGTCTGTCTGTCCGGGCGCCGTATGGCGAAACGGTTCAACGGATTTGCGTATATAAGGTTCTTGGGGTTACATCTTGGGGCAACTCTTTATTTTCTACTCTATCGATTGAAATAAAGGTTCCTGCCATACAATTTTGTTTTGTGAAAATCACTTATCATTATTTTTCTAGCAAACTTTTCCAAGGATTTTGGTCTTCTTTGTACTAATGATTGTTGGGATGGGGCCAAAAATACTGCATACTCAGTTTAAAAAAAATCGATTAACGGTAATCTATTAAAGCGCAAATATCTCGAAAACTAATAAAGGGAACTCCAAACTGTTTGTTACTGTTTTTTTTTATATTATAAAGTCGAACTAATTTGCATACTTCGATTTTTGAATAATTTTTTTTTAAATTTTGTTTGCATGTAACGATTTTCTTTAATTTTAATTAGTTCGATTTCTCAAAAACCGCTCTAATGATTTTAATATTTTTTTTTTATTTTGAACAATTATGTTAAAAGTAACCAATGTACGAAATTAGATTAAAACCGTAGATGATATTTTTGAGAAAATCTAATTTTAAGTGATTAAAATAAATTTGGTATTTGATCAAATGTTATCATTCTTTTAAGGGCGATTCCAGAACGCATCTCATGTACCGACAAAGTTTCGTATCAGGCAGTTGTTCACTTTATTTATTTTAAAATATGGCAGTTTGTGAGTCAAAAACTAATTAAACAAATACCTACTAATTTCTGCTTGCCACTAACTATTTAAAAAAAATTCCATTTAATTATTATTTATCATTACCTGTACTCAGAAGCACCTAAATGTCAACGCAGACAAAAGGTGTTACAACAATTGACATAAAAATCATATTCCAAAAAAAAAAATGGCAAAAAACCCCGAAAATCGTTTCCAAATAATTTTATAGAAATTTATATTAAATAGATTTTTTTTGGACAAAAGGGCTGACATTTTGGAGGGATGCCAGAAAAATCTGTCTTTGTTTTGTAAGAAACACTTCTGGCGTATTTTACAAAAACAATTTCTGATGTGATTTCCGGGAGCCTTAAAAACCTATTTACTCTGTCATGAGAGGTCTCATTTTCCAAGAGCGATATAATTTTTCTACTAAGGTGAACACGTTTGCGATAAATTTTGTATTTGTTTTGTAAAAAATCGTATATCTTATTTGAAAATAAAAGTGGCAAGTGATAAAGTGAATAAATACTGATTTAACTACGAAAAAATTAATTTCAGTTCTGTTTCTGTTGCGTGTTTGAAAGGCAATAGCTCAGACATCATATTCAAATTAAATTCTAAAAGTAGGTATTTATACCCTATTCTAGGGTATTTTTAATACGTTTTCTTCTTAAAACTTAAGTTAAGGTCTGAAGAAGGTATTGATCTTACAAATCTTCCAACAAAAGCATTTTAATGAAATTTTGTCTCTATGACGGTGCAGAAACAAAATGGGCATTCATTTTGTATGGGTAATAATTTACAACCATATGTCCAATGGACATCGCACAATCGAGTACAAAAAGGGAGAAACATATAGATGTAGATGTATAGTTTTTGATTTAGTGGTATATTTCTTCCAAAAATGCAATTAAAACTAGTTTAATACCACCCTACGTTCCGTCGAACGTATACATTTTTATCGAAATAAGCTAATCATGTTTGTTCTTTAAAATTATAAAAGTTCTATCAGATGGATTTAATACTGACTGATTTCCCAAGTTGGGAACACTAGTTATAATCGTATTTGCACGAATGAAGGCAAATAACAAAGGCCAAAGAGGAATTTTCTGGGGCCAGTTTTAGTGCTGGGTGAATTACTAGTTATTTTTGATGTGAATGAAACGCCTACGGTTATTCAATTGGAATCCCTACACCTATTTGCGGAAGATGGCTTAATGTATGTTACGTCTAATAATGTTAAAGATTATACCAAAAACTTTGTTTTAGTTTAAATTTATATTATAAGTAAGGTCTATGTCTGATTTGTAAGAAGTAATATTCTCAGCAAGATGAAATTTAAATTTGAATAGCCATATTAATTTTAATAGTTCATACAAAAAGTAGTTAAAATATTAGATTCTTTGGAAGGAAAAGAAAATGAATGCCCATAATTAGTGTAACAAATGTGGATAACACAATTGAGGACTGGCAAACAAACGCGGATGAGTCACCTCGCAAAAAACGAATTGAAGTATGTAATTAAGTTTTTATTTGCAAATGCATTTTTTGGATTTTGTATTAGTTAGAACAAGTTTTGATTCACAAACAATATTATATTTAAAGACAGTAGGTACATGGAGGGCCAAATTCAAGTTTCCTTTTAAAAATGCAATAAAATAAAAAAAATATATATTTTCCCATGTATTGTGACTTTATTAATAAAAGCATACATTCCCATTAATTATGGAACACAACGTCGTTCAAGTGGCAACCTCGGTTGGCATCGTAGTAGCACAATCTGTCACTCCAATTTTACAAGACCTTGTTGATGGCTTCGGGCTGTATCTCACGGATTGCTCGGATAATATTGACCTTAAGTGCTTGAATCGTTTCCAGATTGTTGGCATAACACCACATAACAAAATCTAAAGAGGTCAAATAACAGCTCCAAAGCGGCCAATAGACATCGCAAAGACGGCTGATAACACGATTTGGGAATTTGGTGCACAAAAGATCGATTGTGGCATGGCGCGCCATCCTGCATGAACCAGAGGTCGCCCAACTCCATGTCTTCAATTTCAGTAAAAAAAAAGTCGGTTAACATGGCTATATAATGCCCACCGTTGACCAAAACGTTATTCCCAGCCTCGAAGAAAAATGGTCTAATGATTCTCCACAAATCCACACAATCTCGGCTACAGCAGCCACATTCTCGTCAGGAACACCGTCCACGATGTGGACCATGAGTGTTGTCCACTAACATACCAGTCGCACGAAGTTTTTGCATAAACTAACGTACAGCAAGCGCGGTGGTTGCTTCATTTCGGCCAAAAATTCTTTTCAAAAAACCCACTGTTTGGGTTCACTTTGGAAATAAGTTTTTAATATTTCCCAACATTCTTCAAGCGTAATTCCACTCATTTCGTTCCGCGGAGGTATGACACTGATTTTCTGTCAATATTTTAAGCGAGAAACAGCTGTCATAGTCGAAATAACCTATGATTCAAAAAGAAACCACTAGATGACCCACCCTTTACTTAAAGGAGTATGAGTTCTATGAGCACGAAAAATCAGTAAAAACAAAAATTGTTAACATTTTGAATATTGTTTGACTATCATATACTTCCATAGCAAATGCTACAATGAAATGCAAAATTTTAAAACAAAGCACTGAGAATTTTCTTAAAATGTAACAAACAATTAATAATATGCTAAATATATTAAAATGGTTAAATGTAAAGCAAAGAACAATGATGGATATAATAACCTCTGTATTTTTAATAAAGTTTACCTCGTTACATAGTTAATATTGTGAAAACATAATATTACCTATGTTGGAACTGTGCACATTTACAATGCATGAAATAGAAACGACAATCGAACTTCACTGTTAAGAATCCATAATGCACAAAACACAGTTCCTTTGCAGGATTTATTTATAGAACTAAAATCTTAAAGTAATATAACTAAGTTTAAGAGAGGCATAGTATAGTAACGTTTTTTTATCAGTTCAAGCTGGTGTACCGGTGGGAAAGTAAAGATTCTCGATTCCTGATTATAACAAATTGTTGTCAAAGGAAAGGAGAATGATAAACTACGCGGAAATAAGTACTTTATAAACATATGTAATATGTGAAATAATTTATTAGAATATGACTGAATATAACATTTATTTGAAACCTTTTATTTCATTTAATTCCGTCATGGGCATTCATTTCCCAATAAAATTACTCTCCGACTTGGGAAGATAGGTATTTATTTCACTTTTCATTGAGCGGATTATTTTATACAAATCTATTTTTTTTAGAGCTATGTATTTTCTTATGCAATCTTATCAACTTTAGCAGTCATTTAGGTTCATGACCCTATCACAACCCAGACCACCTGCTGGTGAATACAATTCACTTTGTTTTTTTATTTTATATATATCTGAACATAAAACACAGTAAAAACGATTGTCGTTGTCGAATGAAGTCCACTAGTACTAACAGAAATGAGTTTTTCTCAATGATTACGAAACAGAAGTATTAAATTTGATGCAAGGTAGGCACTGAATTAAATGTAAGCTCACTAGTTTTGCGTACGATATGCAGTTAACATTTTTAAAAAAGAGTGTATTAAAGTTCATGTGTTAAGGTAGGTAATGCACATTTTTTCCGAATGCACATTTTAAAGAAACTACTGTATTAATAAAATATTTAAATAGAAAGACAAACCAATTACAATTTGTTTGTTCTTAGAAAAAAGTTTATTTATATTTTGCATGTACAACTATATATAACTAGCTATATAATATGTCAATAATTAAAGTTTAGCCTGCTTAAGATTCCTTAACATATTAGTACTAACTTATAAAATAGTTTACTAGTGTTTAACTGTTGATCAAGTTGTATTTTTAAATCGAATTTGAAGAAAGGTTTTTATTTTTTATTGCATGGCTAGCAAAGTTTTTACATTAACTTACATATATATTAAAATAATTTTATAATATTATAGTATGTATATACAAATTCAGAAAAACTACAGTGGACAAAGATATGGAGGAAATTTTCTTTTGCACGAAAGTTCCGTAAATCGCAGCTGTCTGCAAGAACCGGAGTGAATGATGTGGAATGAAATTTAGGCACACAAATTTCTTTTTTACTTGGAAATAACTTAAAAGTTGTATAATTAAATTATATTTTCTGAAGTTGGATATTAATTTTAATTTCTTACATTAAAGACGAAATAGCTTAAAATTATACTATATTTTCTTGATACGTAATACAGTTATATATTTGAGATAATCCAAAATTTACCTTCACAAAATTCGTTTTTGAATGAGCAATTTTGGTTTTCTTTAAGATGCATCCACTGATATAGAAATTTCCAATTTTCACTTTCACAATTAAAACGAGTTATTAAATCTATCTACATACACATTTTTATAATATATATCTTTTTCTTTTTCAACTGGAGTGGGAAATTTATATCACTTTTTCACAATAATGTGTATACATTATATAAGAATATAAAGACACGCAGCTTTATGCAATGTTTAATGCACAATATAATTAAATTTCTTAAACAATTCAATTACTCATTTATATTTTCAGTCCCCGTTTTTGCTTATACAAGTTTATTTGTTGTATCTTATTGCAAAAACTTTTGGCACACACGGTTAAGCTTCATGATAACAGCGAAAACGAGTGTTATTTTGTTAGGTCTTAATCGACGAAAGTAAAATTTGCAACTGATCATGTGCATTGCAGCTGACCATGTTAACTGAATGCAATTTCAGGAAATTTCTATTACAATTACCACCACAGACTTCTCTTTCTTAGATCAGCCAGCATGGCCTCATGGACTATGATGGTTTTGCAGATGGAGGGTTCGATGGTATCAACAAGAGAGAGACCACCTAATGCAGATAGATATTGTTTCAGGCAGTTTTAACTTAAGTAGCGTGTGCGGTCGAAACGACATATACAAATAGCCAGAAAAACTTGAATTACTTTGTAAATACTATTATTGCTTTGGCAATACCTTCTCTTGTATAATAGTAGATTTGTGTCATGTATGCTTCGTTT
Organism: Ferdinandea cuprea; assembly: GCA_963576555.1. Classification (NCBI taxonomy): domain Eukaryota; kingdom Metazoa; phylum Arthropoda; class Insecta; order Diptera; family Syrphidae; genus Ferdinandea; species Ferdinandea cuprea. The sequence goes on along the minus strand of OY754958.1, from coordinate 82,352,736 downwards.
GTGCACCAGTAATAGCGATCAGTAAAATACATATATAAATAAAAGAAACTACAAACTTTAATTTGTGTCAGTAAAGAACTCCAAGATCTAGACAGCGAAAAGCGCGGTCATCAACCTGAACTTTTCACATTTGTTACTTATTTCCAGCTTAAACACAATGTGATAAAAGGACTATGTATGTATGTTAATTAGTGCAGCTGAATATGATTGGATATATGGATATCTATGTATCAATCTTGTCTGTCCCACTGTAGAGCCCTTGACGAGTCCAGTTCTAAAGGTAATAACTTTGTGCTGGGTACCTCTTGAGAACAGAGTAAAGATTAATCATGCTCATGGAATGGCTATAAGAAGGAAAGATAGTACACCATGCTGTCCTTTCATTGTTTACATGCAGGGCTGTCCATTGCATTGATAAACAGCAACAACAACAAAAATACATTTAGGGCAAGCTATATTTAACGCTGCGCTGGCGTAATGCGTATTATTGTTGCCTGAAAATATTGTTGGCCTACAGTTTTACCTACAAATTAAAGGAAGACGTGCCGATACTTATGTGGTAGCAATCAGAAGTTGTTTTTGTTTTATTGAAATGATTTATAATATCTTTAACATAAGCTTAAGGCTTCCACGTATATTCACACCGAACAATTCAAATAAGTCCACAGTTATTACTGGTCTACCTGTTGTAGCGACTTTAGCAACTATACAGCGTACAAATACATTCTGTATAAATCGTTCAGGTGGGTGCGGTGGCTCAGTGGTTAGTGCTTTGGTCTACTAATCTGAGGGTCCCATGTTCAAATCCGCTGATATTGTCATCCGGATGACACGTTTGGATGACCGTCTGATCGCACCTTGAGCAATTAAGCTTATATCCATTGCCTATTTTTTCTCACAAAACCGCGAACTTTATGGGTCTGTAACTTTTTTTTTGGGGTGACCTCCACGAAATTTTAACGGGGGTGTGTGTGTAGATGTTATCTGGCCATGCCATCAACCTGACCTAGACAATTGTTAATATTTGATATTGGCATACGAAATTATATTTTGGAAATTTCACCAAAACCTAACAACATCACTTCGAAATACAAGCTTAAAGAACCGTGAGAAATGTATTACCCTTTAGTGGTATGTAGTATGAATCAAGGGGCTCGGTAATGCCCAGCCAAGTTCTTTAGCAACTTTGGCACTACACCATTATTTACACGAACCAACTCAGGCCATTTTGAACCCTCCTCTAACTTCGCTTACCACAAAGCTAGAGACATACAATTTTCAGGATTTATTGGGACGCACCAATAAGGTCCCATACCAAATTTCAACTGTTTCACATGAGCGGTTCCTGAGTTATAAGGCCCCAAAATTAGCAAAAATAGTAACCACTGACTCACTGACCCACTAACAGATCATTAAAACTATGGAGAACTTCCAATCATCGTAGAACCTTGAAATTTGGCACAGTAATAGGTTTTGCGGAGAAACCGCATAAACATTTGTGATTTTATATCCAGGGGGCGTGGCAGCCGCCCACCATTCTTAACTCATCGTCATCATCAAAACAATGGAGCACTTCCAATCATGTTAGAACCTTGAAATTTGGCACAGTAATAGGGTTTGCGCCCCTTTTCTTTAATTCAGCCCCAAAAGTCCTAAAGTTATGATTTTTTACAAGAGGGTTGAACTTCAAGAACAAACTCGGAAAAAAATAAAAAATTATCTATTTTCCTCTTAGGGGCGTGATAGCCTAAATAGATAGACCCACAAGACTTACAATTATGATTGGGGGTTGGATTTTAAGAACAAACTGGGGAAAAATATAAAATATGGTTTATTTTCCATTGAGGGGGCGTCCTACCCGCCCCTTTTCTTTAACATTGCACCCAAAAGACTTAGAGCCCCTTTCTTTAACTTTGCACCCAAAAGACTTAGAGCTATGAAATAATACGTGGAGGAAGGATTTAAAGAACAGACACAAAATTTATTTATATTCCAAAAAAAAGAGGCATTGCAACCGCCCATATATCGAACTCATTCTATAGTTATGAAGTCTTACATGTCGGTAATTCTTTTAAGGCCAAACAAGGGAAGTTATAAAACAAATTGTATCTTGTTTGAAAGAGGGCGTTAACGTTCGGTCGAAATCCCTACAATTTTAAAATTTTGCAAAATTTCCAAGTAAAAAAAAAAATTGCAAAAAGTATTGAAAATCACACCAAAAACATAATTGTTAAAGAATAGCCAAGTTCTTTTATACAAAAACGCTTTTGCCTTACAAGTCAGCGACAAAAAGTACTGAGATTTAAAAAAGAACGTCAAGTTTGTATTGTAATAATTAAAAATTTCACAAATAGTATTTAGGTAAATTTTTATACTTGGCAAGTTTTCCAATTTGAAGATTTGAAGATACATAAAACACATTATACACATGTAACATACACATGAAATAAGCTCTTCACATTACAGTAGAACGATTGCTTTTCTTAAAAAAAGAAATCTGTTAAGAAATTATTTCCCAAAGTATTGAACACCCCACAGAGGTGACTGCTTGTTAAGTTCTTCGGCAGAGACTCTTTAACGCAGCAATCTGCGAAAGTTCGACCGCGTGCCTGCTTTGGGACTGCACTTAGCGTTGGTATAAGTGCAGATTTTTCTGCATTTCGCAGCTTTTCAACCCAGCTTCAGACTTCCTAAATTTAAAAATCTGCATGGCACATTTTGTCTGCGCATGTAATAAAATATAAATTAAATATTATTTCAACAATTCTTTAACTTCGCTCTTCGCTCTAAAATTTAATTTTCTTAGCAAAAAAGCGTTTTTCATGAACCAATCTGCGAGAATATTGCAGTGCAAGTATCTTATATGCTTTCTTGTAAGATTATAGTGCAACAGTATCAATGCCAAAATAGGCTTATGCAGTGAAATAAGAATTTTTTAAATACTTTGTCTTTCGAATACATCTTTTTATTTTGCGTAAATTGTTAAATATATATGTAGGTGTAATTCATTTAGTTTGTTGTACTTTCTAGCGTTTAGACATAGCAGTGGGGGTATTTAAAAAAAACCATACTATTTATTTGTATTAAAATTTATTGTATTTATGGTTATGTAACAATTGTCCGGTTGTAAATCTACTATTTCGTGTTTCATGTTGTTGTTCTATGAATTCATTGCATGTTTTAGAGAGCTAGCTTAGTCTATATTTTAAAAAGATATATTGTTTATATTTTATATCTGCATTCAAGCGAAAGCATATGTGTATAAAAGTATCTTAACCTCTAGAGTATGTGCACTTCATGCATATACAGGTAAATCTGCACTCTTCTTGAATTAAACTTATTTTAGTACGCACACAAATGCTGCGTGTAACTTGTTGGTTTGCTTATGCGATTTCTAATTGCAGTCTCGTCCAATCCAAAACCTACAGTAGCCACAGAAAAAGAAATTGAGAGTAGAGGTTATTTGTTTCTCAGTTACGATATATGTATAAATGAAGTGCACTGAACTCGAGATGAGATGACATGAGGTACCGAAAACGAAACCGAAAGATGCAATAGGTTGGTACATGTGAAAATGAAAAATTTGTTTCCATTAACCTGATCCATTCATGTAATCACAATCATTTTACTGTAGCAGAGATGTGAGGATAATAAGGTTGTTGGCAATGAATACCTTTCGAAATCGATACACGATTGATAAAAAATCGCTTAAAAGCTGTAGTTGAAGAGATGAAGGGTTGGGATCTTAACAAAATATGTACACACTGAACTTCTTCACAAGTTTGCCATTTAAGCTTTTATACGACGCCTACTTTTTGAGGGCGTTTTTTAACAATATGTTGTATTTATCGAAAATTTCTATAGAAAACGAAAAACAAATTATAACAAGATATTTACGCTTTTTCCATTGGGGCATATATGGATATGGATAGGGTATCATACTGTTCGCCCCAAGCGCACTGTAGCCTTTCCTTATTTTTTTTATTTTACATTACACATTTAACATTATATTACACTTTCAAAAGAAGATGGGGACGGTAAGGCCTAGAAAGATGAATGTTGGAATAAAAATATATCGTGTGGGAAAAAAGTGCTGGAATACAATTTAGTTTTTTGATTTCATAGCAAAGGGTACTTACTCACAAGGACTCTGTCGCAATTTTGTAGATACCGTGTTTTAAGAAACGCCAACAAGACATACTAACTAACATCAAGTCAAATTTAAAGTGCGATTTTAACGATGAATACAATTTTTTTCAATCTATCACTTTAACTTCAAAAAAATTTACTGAATTTGTTATCACGGCACGTTGATGTCAATATCGTCCGCAATATCCCAGTAGATTGACTGATCTGTTGAAGAAAATGCCTTCCGTGTTGACACCTGCCCTGCACATTTTTTATTCAACTTGAAGAAGACACATGATCGCCTTCTTGAGTTTTCTCAAGAAGTCCAGATCGATACTCACCACCTTTTTATCGATTTTAAAGCCGCGTATGATAGCATCTATAGAGATGAGCTATACAAGGCCATGATGGAGCTGCTGCATCAAGGTCAGTAAAGACCTAACGAGACCTTTGATTTCAAAAAAAAGGATTCAGGCAAGGCGACGCTGTCATGTGAATTCTTAAACATCATACTTGAAAGAGTTGTGCAGAACTCACAAGAGATCTTTCAACAGTCTGTTTAATTACTTGCATATGCCGACTATATTGATATCTTTGCTTTCACTGGTGCATTTGCGAGTATTGGAACAGAAGCAACAAAATTGGGTTTAGCGGTATATGAGGGCTAAACATAGTATATGCTGTCTACAAGAAGGAACACCCAACAACGACGAATCGTCCATAATGTCACAATCTGCAGCTATAACTTCGTGGTAGCTATCACATCTGAAAACGACATTTCATCAGAAATCAAACGAATAATAACGTCTGCCAATCGCTGTTGTAGTTTTTATATATGTAGTAAAAAAAAATCTTTCGAACAACTAAGAAAACTCTACGCAGAACCTTCATAATCCCAGCCCTGCTCTATGGTTCCGAAGCATGAACTAATTCTTAAGCGGAGGAAGATATTCTCGGTCGTTTCGAGAGAAAAATTCTTCATAAGAATATTTGCTCCCGTATGCGTTAACGTGTTATGGCGGAGTCGAGTCAACGACGAACTCTACGAGCTGAACAGCGACATCGACCTGGTCAAAAATATCCAAAGTCATTTTCAAAGGCAGATAATACTTCTTGGTATTTTCATATTCTTTGCTTCAATCGATTGAAATAATGATTGGAATACTCTGTGACGATTCGTTAAGTTCTGATAAGAACTGAAACAGGGACAACAAATAGTACAATGTCCTAAGAGAAGTAAACAGTTCTAGTCTTTCGTGAAAAACATTAGAAATTAACCAAGTCGTCGAGCGATTTCAGTTGTCAGCTCTTTGGACAAAGCCAATTCACTTGCTGCACATTTCGCAGCCAGCTCAACGCTTCCAAATTTGACTTTTTCTTCACCTGTGCTTGAGAGCGTAGAATATTCAATAGGAAATAATCACATCCGCACCACAGATGAGTAATTAAACAGATAGTCAACACAGCATACCCCTGTCCCCTTGAATTTTAATTTTATTTTTTATTGAACGAAACACCAATTATAGAAAAATACAATGTACTGAGCGCTCCGGTTTTATTTTAAATTTGATAAATGCATCGCGTTACATCACTGAGATCGATTTGAAAATCTTGGTCAATTAAATATTTATATTTCAAAGCATGAAATTAATTGTATTAAATTAGGTGAGAAAAAGTTCAAACTTTTTTTTTTTTTTGGTTTAAAGTCTAAATATTGAATTACTTGGTCTTTCAAACTCAAAATCAAACCTGCTAAATACTAAAATCCATTCATCCATTCGTTGGGTGCAGTCGGTAGAACTTTGTTTTACATTATTAAATGATTAGTGATACGTTTTTGCTTCTGTTTATTCATTTTTTTTTTTTTTGCTTTAATAATATTTTGTTTTTTAAGCCAATTTTTAAAATTTTTCAGCGGTAACACTGCCCTAAAAGTATAAAACTTTGGGGTGGACTGAAAATATTTGTCTTAAAATTTCGTAAAAATTGTAAAAAAAATGTGAGATCGATCAAAAAAGATTTCTAGGGTTCACGACACCCTTGAACAATTTGATAATGCTCGAAATATCATATGAAGGCTGTATTTTTAAAATTCATATTGCTTAGAATTATAAAAAATAGCTGTTCTTGCTGATAGGAGTCAGAATCGCTTCAAGAAGAATAATGCCTGAGTTTATCATTAAAAATAGTGGTAGAGATTGCTCTTGAAAATTACTCTCGGAGTTGACTCTCTGGTTAACTACTCATTATTGTCTGATATACTCTAGTTAGCTAGTTATGTGAAATAAGATGTAGGTCGTTAAGGGTTAAAGCTTAAGTTAACGAAATTAAAGTCAATGTCTTCACAAAACATGTAGACATTGACTGCATGGAATGGCTTTGAGCTAGTGTTTCACTGCTGGAAGTATAAAGCTATATGAAGGAATTCTACTGGGAAGAACATATTGAGGAATCAGAAGATGTCAATGTTCGCGTAAAAGCTGTCCTCCTAAGAAGGTGCAGATGTCTCCTCTTCGACGCTCCTTTTCGGGCGGTTGACAATCACTGCAGCATGAATAAGCATTGAGCATTGTGGGAGCTGGCTAAAGAGTATAATGTCAGTATTTAAGTGCAGAGCTGTGAAATAGCGCACGGCTTCTTAAAGGTACTACGCAGCTGAGAAACTCAAGAATAATATGAGCTCCTCGTGCTTCAAATCCCTGCATCGACACGATATCGATACTATTATTAGATAGGGGAGTAGGAGCGGAGCAGAAAACTTCCGGCTAGTCAAAATCTTCTAAATGACGGGCAGTATGGCCTTCGGAACAACATGTCCACTAGTGATTTGATGACATATGACATATAATATTCTCATCATAGTGGTAAAAGAAAAGGAATATTCGTATACAAATAACTTCGAATTAATTTATAATATGCTCAAAGACCAAGCCATCGCGGTTGCCTGAGTCCTTGGTTCGGAAGCAGCGTGCCCAGAATGCGGAATTTAACGGGTCACTCGACCGCTAAACACGTCAGTACGTGTTGGAGCGCTGTACAGAATGCTCTCCATTAACATTCCTTAACGTTTCACGTTTCAAACTCAAACATATTAACTACAATAGATTCTTAGAATATTTATTTTAACATTCACTTTTACGAAAGAATAAACAGTATTAAAAAAGAAATAATGTACATCCAACGAACTGCATTCGTATCGCCAGCCAGAATAAAACAAACCCATACACTCAAAATAAAAACTTAATATATCATACATGTCAAGCATAACCATGTTTCAGCCTTTTGTGCTTTCGCAGCGATGCCTTTCGAAAAAAATTAGATTCACATATTTCGCAGCTGTATAGATTTTGATGTCCTTCAAAATGATCGGCTAATGCCTCTTCCGTTCGAAACTCTTTCTCACACTTGGTGCATTGAAACGTCACCCCACCATGAACTTCGTTCAAATGCGTTGTCAGTAAACTTGAGCTAAGAAAAGCTTTTCCACAGCTATCACATACATGCCGATATTCATTTAAATGTGTGCGTGTGTGTTTACGCAAATCTGCCAACGACGTCATGTTCTTCTCGCAAATTTCACACAGAAACTTTTTTTCCGTTTTGTGTTGACGAATATGTACATTATAAGCTTTTTTTTCCGAAAAGTTATCACCGCAATGCTCGCATTTATGTGGCAGATCCTGAGCACTCCAATGGATCATAGAATGCTTTCGCAGACGGGAACGAGTCGCAAATCCATCACCACATGTCTCACATTTGAAGGGCAAATAATCGTTATGAACTTTTGCCCGATGCTCGACAAGCATAGAAAGGAGACGGAATGCCAAATTACAATCAGTGCATTTTTGCAGGTTATGCGTATGTTGGTTCCGAAGATGGCGCATAAGAAGTTCTTTGGTTTTGCTCTGCCAACCGCATATTGTACAGTAGAAAAAACCATCTTCTGAGAGATATTCATTACTAGTATGGGCGCATTGCATGTGACTCAACCACGCGGAATGATCCGAGAACGACTTTGTACAAATTGGACACTTTGCATTCTTTACTTTTTTCTTAAAATTAGCAGGTCTTGCTTTTATTCGTGGAGATGGCTTTTTCTTTGCTCTTTTTGTATAGTTACCCACGAGAAATTTAAGTTTATCATAAAGCCACGAGTGCGACAGCAACGTAGTGTCCTTAGAAAAAAGAATTTTTCGCCTGTCGTAGGCGAATTGAGTGCGCAAGTTATTTATTTTACAGACAACGTCAGAGTTAGTTGCCTCTGGATCCTGTCGGCGAAGAATTTTCAATAGAATTTCATAAGATCTTCGGCGTAATGGTCGCGAGTAATACTCGTCATTGCTTTTATCCCATAGCCGTGTTTGGGACTTGTAGACTTGGATAAATTTTTCTACAATTTCCCGCGGGTAATGGTCCCAAGAGATCTTAAAGAAAGAAAAACATTAACGATCCATACTACCAGAAACTGTGAAGCCTTACATGCTTTTTACGATTTTTCAGACCATCTTCGATGGGTTCCAGATGAACTTTGACCAAATGCTTCCATAGATCATCTTGGCATTTGAGTTCCTTCACACATATGGGACACAAAAAATCTGTAAAAACCTGTTAACAAATTAGTTTACGTTTATTAGAGAAACATTATAGCTTACGCTTTTGTCAAGTTCTTTAGAATCGTTGTCCAACAGGAAACTCAAATATGGAAAGTACCAGGGTAAACAGTCCAGAGAACCATTCATCGAGTACTCCAGATCTTTGTATTCCTCTAAAAAGCAATCTTTAATTTGTGTCACTATACCCCGCACATAATCCAAAGATGCAGTTTTCTGTGCGCATCTATTGTAGTGCAGCGTCAATAACTTATAAACACCTTCAATTGTTGTCAGACTTGTTTCAGCAGCAGTTTGTACATGCCAAACGCACGGACATTTCTTAAAAAGATCCAACAACTCAATAAACACTTCCCCTGTAATTTCTGGAGATTCTTCTTCTTTTGCGACTTTTGTTATTCCTGTAGCTAGTGAATTTTGGTGCATATTTTCATCAACATTATCCAGAATCTCTGAGCTTTTGCAATCATGATCTCCATGATCCATTTGAATAAAGTTACTTATTGTATTTAGTTCGAATAGCTCATCGGGTGGTGCAATCCAGTCATTAATGTCGTCCGTCTCATGGCGTGGTGCACTTAAATTAGTTGTCGAGTCTTCTTTCTCAAATAGGGTCTTCGCGGCTGTAGATTTTGGCGATGCTGGCGACTGTGGAGAATGCAAATCATCGGAACGATGCCATCGGATGTGATCAATGAACTCGGCGAGAGATTTAAAGAACTTCAAATCGCGATCATCAACAGAGCAAAAGGCGCAAAACAAAAAAACACTCGTGCAGTCATCGTTGATTTGTATTTCACCACATTTGGTCAGCTTACAGGGATGTATTTCTAGTCTCCTTCCATTGAGTAAGATGTCGGTTTTTACTTGGGTCATGGTGCATTCCAAATGTTCTGATAATTTTCATAATTTTCAATAAAAATTATCACAAGTTTTCGAAACAGACGCAATATGTGTATAGTAATCTTTAAACATATAAAGACAGATGTGTCAAAACCGAATGACTTTTGGGCTACTTCACTTCTAAATAATAGCTGACAGCCAAGTTGAAATGTGTTCATAAACTATTTACTTTTAGTAGAAACAAACTAGCAGAGCAGCAACGACTTTACAAATACCTTGGCATATAACTATAACTTTTAAAAGTAGAAGAATATATTAGCATTTCTAGTTAAACACAAACATTACATTACTTTCGATTGGATTTAACTTTTCTTGCCATTTTATAGGATTCCATACATTATTTTATTTTATTGATTATCATGCGCTCAGTTGAAATCAAAAAAGGAAATTGTCGGCGCTTTGTCGCTATTGTGATAGTTTTAAAAAGTGATATGGGCAAATCTCCAACTTGCTGGACTAATGCTGGTTTTTATCTTTCAACCTCCTGAATCGACCGACCGACGGCTTCCATATTAGGCCGTAGTTATAGCTATCATTGAAATGCATCATTGATAATTTTGTTTTCCGATTTTAAGACGACTAAGCCTTTATATGGTATCAAAATAAAGCTAACCATTTATAGAATTTTTCTGCAAACGAAATAACTTAATTCAGATTTATATTTTTCTTTAAATCTATTTTTATTATTTCACTGATTGAAATCGATTTCAATGAACAGCTAATATACGTTTCAACAATTTCGAACATAATCATTTCATTGATGTGTTCGATTCTCTATTTATTCACATCTGTCAGTTTTGCTTTCAAAGATCAACTTTAACCTTAAAACATATACCAGTGGCCACAGATGAGGAATTAACCAGATAGTCAACTCGAGATCGAATCACTCACCTTGCCAACAAGCACAGGTGAGTAATTATACAGATAGTCGACTCAGCATACCTCTGTATCTTTGAACCCGCAAAAAAATTTAAAAAATGGAGAAAAAACCCTCTCTCAAATGTTCTATCTGTAAATACGTGTGAGCCAGCCAAATAAAGTATGGAGCGGTTGATGTGTCAAGAATGTCATTAGCGCGCGCAGTTTTGCAAGAATTCCAAAAGGCAACAAAAAACAGCTGATTATAGCGGATGTGTTGGGGAAGTGCTGCGAAGTATTGAGTTAACGTAGTTCAAGTTTAATAGATATTTTAATTGAAATGTTTATAAAATAATAGTTAGGTGTATAATTAATAATGAAGTTGTTGCAATTAAATGGGATTTTTTTTGTGCTCATAAGAAATAGTTCTCAATTTTTTATCTGCCTTAAAATAAACATACTTGGATTGTTATATTTTTTCCATTTTGGTTAATAAAGTGAGATAAAATGTATATATTATTTTATTATTGCATGAATATTACTAAATTGGTAATGTTTGGGTGTTAAATATTTATAGTTAATAGTTTTGGATTAGTGTTTCATGTATATTAAATTCTTTGGTTGTTTTATTATGTTCTTATTGAACATATTTATAAACATATTCGGAACGTTCATTTGAGAGCGAGCGAATTGACAAACTGCGACGAAATAGCTTTAAATGCATTTTTAAACACGAAATGTACACTTGACTATTTCAATTCCAAGATAATAAAGTTATTAAATTTATTTCATCATGCTGAACAAATTTAATAACTTTATTATCTTTGAATTGGATTAGTGAATAGCGGTGAAGAAAATAGCAGTGAATTTATGAAATACTATGTTAAATAATTGAAATGAACAGTTAACTAATCACGCGTTACAAATTAATGTCATTCATTGAGCTTTTATTTATATTACCTAAAATTTTAGTAAGTTTACAGAATATTTCATTAATTCACTGCTGAAATATTTATTAAACCTTCCGTTTAAAAATTATTTGATTTAATTATTTTACTCAACATTCGATAAGTCAACCACCAAAATTATTTTATTATTACTGACAATTTAAAACTGCTAAATTAGTTTAACTACTGGCAAACAAATTATGATAACCCTTATTTTATGTTTAACTTGCGCAACTGCCAATATGTTTACGAAACTGCTTAAAAATGTTTACCAAAAAAATATGCTTGCTTGGTAAAACTATTATTTTAGTTTACATAATAATTAAATACATTCACCTAAATTTTATTCTGTTGCAAATTCATTATAAATCGTCGCATATTTTTACGATGTTATTGGACACAGCCCAGTTTTGACTTTTAATATGTCAACATGAGATCTTTTCCAAAATGGATTCTTAGGCGCAGAACTGCTATTATGTGCGTGAGCTGACTCAATTTGATTTTCATGTAAAAACATATACGAACAGATTACTGTTCCTTTTTGAAGCAAATAAAAAACGATATGCGGGAGAGCCAAAAATCCTCTTAGTTGACTATCTGTATAATTACTCATCGGTACCTACAAGCTAGGTCGAACTGATAAGCCCCACATAATTTGCACTTATACGGGCTTTTACATGCAAATCAATTGGAAATCACGCACACATGAATCGAATTATATGGGGCTAATGGCCGCCCCCATGAAATGTCATTTTTTATAGCAAGAAGTTGGGAAGAGCTGCTGGGTGTGTAAAATAAACATGGAAAACAAGCGGGGAATATGGATTTTAAAAACATACTTACCATACAACTAACAACATAATAAAATATTATAATTTTGAGAATAAAGCTATGTTTTAATCAATTTATTCTAATTTTTAATGAAAAATGATCAAAATAATATTTATTAACGTGACTTATATATAATAAGTACTATCAAAATTCGTGCTCGGTTCGAAATGTTCATCGCGCGCTGCTTCCATTTTATGATCGGCATTCTCGACGTTCTGAGCAGTCTATTCGGAAGATTGTGACCAAATTTCGCACCAAATTTACTTTGTTGGACATTAAACCACCAACACGTTTACGTACTGTGCGTATTGAAGAAAATATTGCGGCCGTATCAGCTAGTGTGACAGAAGACCGCGAAATGTCGATTCGGCGCCGTTCCCAGCAGTTAGGCCTTTGTTACAGCACTACGTGGAAAATTTTGCGGAAGGATTTGGGCGTAAAGCCTTTTAAGATACAGCTGGTGCAAGAACTAAAGCCAGGCGACCTACCACAACGCCGAATTTTTGGTGAATGGGCTCTTGGAAAGCTGGCCGAGGATCCGCTTTTTTATCGAAAAATTGTGTTCAGCGATGAGGCTCATTTTTGGTTGAATGGGTACGTAAATAAGCAAAATTGCCGCATTTGGAGTGAAGATCAGCCAGAAGCATTGCAACAGCTACCAATGCATCCCGAAAAAGCCACTGTTTGGTGCGGTTTATGGGCCGGCGGCATTATTGGGCCATATTTCTTCAAAGATGATGCGAATCGCAGCGTTACTTTCAATGGTGAACGCTACCGAGCGATGATAACAAACTTTTTTTTTGCCCGAAATGGAAGTTCTTGACTTGCATGATATGTGGTTTCAACAAGACGGTGCCACATGCCACACAGCACGCGAAACAATGGCGCAATTTCGAGGCGAGTTTGGTGAACAGTTAATTTCACGTTTCGGGCCGGTCAATTGGCCGCCTAGATCGTGCGATTTGACACCATTAGATTATTTTTTGTGGGGGTATGCCAAGGCTAATGTGTATAGGGACAAGCCCGCTTCGATTGACGCACTGGAAGCCAACATCCATGCATTCATTCGTGAGATACCGGCCGATATGTGTGAAAGAGTATGCCAAAATTGGACTCAGCGGATGGGCTACCTGAGACGCAGCCGCGGTCAACATTTGCATGAAATTATCTTTAAACATTAAATTGCAAGGTTCAAACTATCGATTCAAATAAATATTTCATTCATTTTTTCGAATTTTTTGTGTTTTTTTTTTAAAAAAAGTTCTAAACCTCTTAAAAAATCACCCTTTATATATAAATATATATATATACAAAATACCATGAAATGTCATTTTTTATAGCAACAAGTTCGGAAGAGTTGCTGGGTGTGTAAAATAACCATGGAAAACAAGCAGGGAATATGGATTAATAAAAACATAAAATAAACCGAGATTAAGCACATCAAAATAAAAATTAATCTTTCAGCGTTTCCACCGAATAAAATAGATTAATCTGACGTTTGGCTCTCTTTATAGAATTTTTGCTTTAAAATTGAGAACGTAATTGACATTTCAAAAGAGATCAGATGTTTTTTCTTGAACGACAATCAAAGCGAAAATAAAATTAAAATTGGTTGCTGTAGTTTAATGAGTGGAAAAAGAATGAAAATATTATTAGCACACCATTTAATTCTCCAAACCAATAACAATGTTTTAATGGTTGCATTTGCCGGGAGAAGTCGCATATACAGAAAACACATATAACGTGATCCAAATCCTTACAAATATTATTTTTGGTACGTGAAAAGACTTTTTTAACAACTTTCGCAATCACTTACTAGTAGTAGTAGTAGTAAATTGTGTTGTTTATTTTCATAAAAAAAATACAAAACATTATACCTTGACAAATAAAGTCGTCTGTTTAAAAGAGCGGCTAATTAATTCAATATATATTTATATGTAACATAATGTGCATGCTTATTTATGAGTTTTACTTAATTACCAAGCATTTTGCACCTGCCTTCTGATCTCCTCCTTCTGTGAATCATTTACTATATAACTTACTTACTTACTTACTTACAAATATTTATATCACATCGCGGTTTAAAACACTTAAACTTATTTATTAACACACTTTGATGGACTGAATTTCCGAAATACACGTATTGAGACAGATTATAAATTGTTTGTTTGGCCACCATGTTAACTTTTTTTTCGCAGCTTTCAAAGGCTATAAAGCTCTATAGTTTGAGCGAAAGTACAGATGTCTAAACGAGGGACTACTGTCTTGGCTATGTATTTTTGGCTAGATTTTACTTTACTGCCCCACCTCCAAAATCGCTCAAATTTTGTAATCCAGTTGCTTTTCATGCCCTAAAGTTTTAAAAATGGCCTATGAAATGGTACTGAAATTTCTGGAACGGTATCTCCAAATGTTATAAAATTAATTTTATTTTACTCGTGAAAAGTGTAGTAAATAAAAAAAGTCTCATCAAAATCGGTTCGTAAAAAGAAAAGTTATGCAAAGAAAAAATTGTTTTTGTTCGGTTCGCTGGACGGAAAAATCGTCGAAAGACACTGAAGCCCATGCCGCGTAACATGCCACCCAGGTACTGATGCCATAGGCGCCGGCCTGACGAAAAGCACATACCCCGACCGGAGCAACGAAGTTGCGTAAGCGGTACCTGTCGCCTGCGGAAAAAGGGTTGAAATCTCTTAATACCGCGAAGGGGGCCAGCCAGGTACTGTTGCCATAGGCGTTGCTCATACCAACGTTTTTTTCTTCCAGCGAACTAAACAAAAAAAAATTAGCTAAAAAAAAATGTTATCGTATTTTTCATATATTTTTTTTTAAAGGCGATTAGAGATGAATAATTAACAGATAGTAAACTCAGCATACATTTGAACCCTCAAACAAATTTTAAAAATTGCCGCGAAATCCTCTCTCAAAGAAGGTACCGTTGATTGTTAAAAATTTTGTGTTTGAACCCCAGTTCGACACTAATGATACCTACATGACTTTTTTTTCAAAGTTGAATCCAACGCGCAGTACTGCAATTGTGTGCGTGAGCAGGCTCAAATCTGATTTGCATGCAAAAAATTATTCAGATACAGTTCTATGCCTTTTAGAATCAAATAAAAAAATATAGTGGGGGGAGGGTGGGAGAGCCAAAAATCCTCTCAGTTGACTATCTGTATAATTATTCATCTGACAGTGGAAAAAGAGCCTGAAATTTAAATCTACTGCTAACAATTAGACAAACATAATTCTGTATTTTATCCTTCGGCTTTCGGTTGATGATATTGGTTTGGCTTGCACTCCGCTGCATTAGTTATGTATACCCTCTGAATGCTAATTATATCAATCTTTTGAATTGAGTTAGATATAATTCTGTTTATTTTTTTTTTTTTATAAACCATTGCCCACTTAGCTGACACTGCGACCAGAAAGGTCTATTGTATCTAAAGAGATGTTACCATAAGAGACGTGTGATATCTTTGATAAAAGCCACCACGTCCTTAGTTGCAGAGTTCTTCAAATCTGCTGTTGAAATGACCCCTTTATGGAAGATCCGTCGTCTTAAATATAGAAGGGCCGGGCGTTCACAGGGAATGTGTTCAGAGGTTTCATCGTCCTAGAGGAACAGAATCTACACTCGATTTATTGACATATGTAGATATATTTTGTTGAGATTGCAAGTAAAGAGCATGATTTCTTTTAGGAGTAGGGCCGAATTTTTTTTTTGGATTGTCTCAAACCCGGAATATAATCCCAATGGGAGAGACGAAGTTGTGTTTCCCAAACATTAACTAGCCTTAGAGCAACAGCCCAGTTGACTCTGCCATAGGGCCTACGAGGATAGATTCCGATCCTGCCCTAGACAGCTCGTCTGCAAGCTCTTTGCCTGCAGTACATTGGTGGAACGATACCCATCCAAGTTTGACTTTATTATGCTTCGAATACCATGTATGCATAGAATACCATGTATAGGCTGCCAGTGCTTGACTATCCGAGAAGATTTGTATTCTGGCACCTTTAATACCCTTTTGGAAGATTACATTTGCGCAGATCTTGATGGCATGGATTTCAGCCTGAAATACCGACACTTTCCTATTGGTTCTGAGACTTTGGGGTTGGGTCCAAAGACACCAGAACTGTCCAGTATTTCAACCTCGAATAGTTTCCCAAAACTGTATTCCCTAACCATAATGTCGGGGATATAGTAAAACATGTCCATGTTTGGGATTGAGGTAAGTATACTCAGGTGACCCAAATGGCCTTCTGATTTGAACTTATATTCGAGTTGCAACTGAAGATGAAAGAAACCCCTCGTAAAGTGTTTCCCCTCCAGTGAATTTCCAATTGCATCTGATGTAGATCCACCACGTCTTATTTAGCGCACATGTGAGTGTGCACTGATCGGCTGTCGCCTGTGGCTGTTGCTATTCAACGCCCATTTAATTGATGTGCATTCAGAGCTACCAAATTCCGTTTCGTAACTCGCTTACCTTTTTTTCCTTGGGTTTCTGTTGAGGAGCTTTAGGTTTTAGAGCTGTGAAAATACATTTTTAATGATAAGTGTTATCGTGGAGGTCATGTTTTGATCTCTGACATTTCTTTTAATGGGTGGAGAATACATTAAAATGCAGTTACAAAGTTTTAATCTGTTTTCTTTAAGGAAAAAGATTATTTGCGTTTGTTTGTTTGAAATGGCTTTAAATTCATCCAAAGACTTAAGTGCCAAAAAAAAATAAATTGTTGACGCGATATTTTTTCTGTGGGTAAAAGAACAGTTTATAGACTTTTTAACTAAAATATGCCATAACTCGCCACCAAAGAAGAAAAACCAAACTGATATAAAAGAAAAGTAGATGATTCCGATAAGTGTGCCATCAACCAAATTGTGCTTCAGTTTTTTCCAAATAACGAACTTCAGACGCTGGCTAAAATAAGCAGGTCTTCTCTGCATACGGTTTTAAAAATTAAACTGTGTTTTAAATTTGCACGTTGTCAGCAAAAGAGTGTTCTTTTGGAAGAACTAACATCGTAACATAAAGATAAATTTGTTTTATTTCTTATAAATAAAAAAATTAAATGGTATGGTAACCCAAAATTATATTCTTTCATGTTTTTGCTGATTTAAAATCCGTAGCACCCTCAATGTCTAAGAAGGCACATAAGGCAATTTCCTTTGTCAGAAAGGCTTTTCTATCTTTTTTAAAAGATAGTGGAGTGGCTTTGTACTGTAACAACTTTTTGAACTGCAAAATTATGGGGTAATCATTTGGAAGAACTACTGAATATATTTTTGTGGAGGTTTCGGATGGTAATGCAAAGTGTTTTATTGGCGTAGTATACAGCCCAAACAGGAGTTGCTCTCCAGAACCACTTTTTAATGCTCTTCAGGAATTTTCGACATTGTACGACCATATTGTTTTGTGTGGCGATTTCAATGCCGATCTCCTTAAATTGACAGTAGATCCCACCAACTATTAGACTTTGTTGCATCTACCGGGCTAGCCGTGGTCAATTTATATCCGAATCGCTATGCTCCCAAATGCCTCTCCAAGTCTCCTTTATCTTTCCCTGGTATCTGATAGCTCCAATGTATTGCTCCATGATCAGTTGTCATTAGATGGTGTATCAGACCATGACATATTTGAAAGTTGAAGCGCATCCACCCTTCTGTTCTACTATCAGAACATACAAAAATCAACCACCCCGATTTTAGATACGAACCTGAGAACTTGGGCCACACGCCACATTTGATCAGTTCAATCGAGGTGTTGATAACCGGCTCTTGGGCTAGAGCCATTTTCTCTGTAGAGAGGAGTTGTTTAGACAAGTTGGTAGGAACGATATCCAGCCTCGTCACCTGACTAAAGGTGGGGACCTCAGGTTTGAGACCTTTCTTGACCTTCTTGGGAGCCGATGCAGGCGGAGTTTGTTGCTAGGCTTCTCGTTTATGGCGGTTTTGGCTAGGACAAGAGCTATCACCTTGCTTGATCTGCAGCCCGCCGACACTGTTCCCAATGGAAGTGCACCCCGATGTTTCGGATGCTACTCTGCAGGTATCAGTGTCTGTCGTCGTTTCGTGGAGGCTGTGCTTACCAACTAACCCGGCGAAGATGTTTTCCTTTTCGACTTTAGCATTTAAGTCCCCGAGTACAATTTTGACATCGTACTCTGGACAGGCTCCGTAGGCTATTTCCAGGAGGTCATAAAATTTCTCATTAATAAGGTCTTCAGTCTCGTTGATAGGGGCGTGTACACATATTAGGCTAATATTTTGGAATATAGGTCTAATGAGGATTACAGCCAGACGATCACTTATCGGCTTGAAGTCAATAGCTTTTGACCTAAGCCGATTTCCCACGACGAATCCACATCGCAACACATGCGGCCTTTTGTTGCAGATGTAATAAATATATCAATTCTGTCTTTTCATTATTCCTGATCCTATACATCGTATCTTCTGAATCGCGGTAATGTCGGCCTCGTAATATCTCGTATACATTAGTATACGGTACCTGTCATACAAATTTTTTTTGTGAAAATCACTATTTTTCTCGAAAGTGGTTCCAAGGATTTCGGTCTTTTTTTGTACTAAGGATGTTATGTTTAGGATGGGGTCAAAAATTCTGCATACTCAGTTTTTGGCAAAACAATCGATTAACGGTAATTTATAAAACGGGCAATATCTCGAAAACTACTAAAGGGAACTTCAAAAAAATTTACAGTTTTTCCACACAAATTTGCATACTTCGATTTTTTAAATAATTTTTTTTAAATATTATTTTCAAATAACGATTTTCTTAAATTTAAATTAAATTCATTTTCTCAAAAACGGCTCAACGATTTTGATAATTATGTTAAGTGCCAATGTGCGAAATTGCATCAAAATCGTAGGTGCCGTTTATGAGAAAATCAAATTTTTTAAAACTTAAAAAGTGATTAAAATAAATTTCTCACCATTAATTTTCGATTCATTTTGCGACTCAAAAACGTATCTCACTTTATTTTCCCATGGGCGGGAATTTACCCCGACGCTACAACCCCCAACCTGGAGAGCCAGGCCCTGGTTTTGACCAGGAACCCACTTTGGGGATGTGAGTGCTCCCGTTGGTGCACCTGTAGAATTCGTCCGCTGCCGACCGTAAACAGGAGAGAGTGAGATGACACTCATCGCCCCCCCCCCCCCTTTTGTCTGCTGCCACCTTCCACAGGCTAAAAAAAAAATTTTACATTAGGAGTAATGTGTATCTCAGAAGCGGAATGTGTATGGTATGCTTGTTGATGTACGCATTGGAAAAGCGCTTATATCAGGATTCTACATTTTAAACCGCGTAAAGTCGAAGTAATTCCAGTTCCATTGCCACAGTAGGGGATATAGTGAACGAAATTAAAAAAGAATAAGTTATAATTTATACTAAATGTTTTATAAAGGAGAAGTTTAGATTTTTTTTTGTTTAGTGACCCATTTAGTCAGAACATACCAGAGACCATCCTGGATCTAGCCAGTTCGGTTCTAGCGTGATTTATTTAATTTGTTAAAGTTGACTCTAAGGTACCTAATGTTGTGTTTAGCATTCATGACACAGTAATTGAGACACACTTATTTTTACATATCTTGTTGATATGCTTTACAAGATGTCTTAGGGAGTCGTGACTACTAGAGATGAGCTTAACTGTGATTTTGCAGGTATAACAGGTATTGTGAGTGTGATTTATAAATCGGTGTGAATTTAACCTGTGATTGTGACTCGATTTCAAGGTATTGCTACGATATAAATAGTTTCAAAGGTTAATGGCGGTAAAACAAACCTATTTCTTTCACAAATACCGATAATTTTTTTACCGCATGTTAGATGTTGTCGGCGTTTACAGACTATTTTTAAAAATAGTATTGTGAAGCTTAACGCAAAACGATGCAACCCCCTAAAGTAAAAATAGCACCTTTTTTAATAAACACAAATGTGTTTATCATTATTTATCAATTCAACAATGTTGCGACTACTCTCCTACTCTGCTTTACTTGTACGGATCATCACTTGGCATGCTTGCATACGCGCGGCTAGGAACATCGGATGGGAGTGGTTCTTGATCCGCAAGTACCAGTCACAACAAAAAAAGAAAAAATATATTTCATGCCAAGATTAATCTGTCAATACCGGACGGACACTACTTCATCATGTACACCTCTTCCCTAAAGTTCGCGGGCAACTAGATGTAATGTTGCCTAGACCACATATGACCCACCCCTTTTTAACTGAAGTGCACCATGGCAGCTCCGGTATTCGTATTACTTAGAGCTGCCCCTAAAATTATATTGGACCAATTTATCAAACCTCACTTCCCGAAGATGTTTGGAAAATCACCACACTCCACCCAATAGTAAATTTAAACACACGGCATTTTGTTATGCTACGTATACTTTAATGCTTAAAATCTTTGCCTACCAATAATCATTTTACTTTCGATTTAAGTTAGGATTAAGTTAATTAATTTATTTTAGCTAGGTTTATTTAATTCATCATTAAGCAAATTTTAAATTTAAGAAGAAGTAGATGTTGTTTGGGGTTTTAAAATATATTTATATCTGGTAGGAAATCATCAAACTACCAATAAGTAAATGTAAAAAGAACTCACCCTTATCCGTCTGGAAATTGTTTTGGCGTTTTGATCCACTTGCATGTCCAAATCACTATTCAGCATGCATCGTATATACAGGTATCCTCACTTGTGTATCAAAATTACAAACTATTTTTTTTTTTCGGGCATACCACCCAAAACTTAACCGCACCTCCCAACTCACCTATGACCGACGAAACCGTGTATTTCACTATCCCTATCGTTTAATTACTGCGCCGATAGGGCAATGATCGTGGATTTTGATGTCGCAATTACTAAATCGTTAGAGTGCGGGTAAGGTGGGAAGTCTCTAAAGGGTTTTGAGGAGGCTTTGTACTGGTCAGCGTTTGATATTTTGTGTAACTGTGGGTTAATGGTATAAATAGGTGTTATTAAAAAAATATATATATTGTATGGGGACTTACGGTGATCTGGCTGCTTGATCAAACACGTCGAAACACGTAAAATGTTTCTTTTCGTGTGTTATTTTATTTGAATACCTGAATTCCTGTGTAAGCATAAAAACAAAACTCGTTTACCTTTCCTTTTAGAGTCAGCAGTATGGAAATTAACTGTCGTTTTTCGATAGTTTAAGTTTACAGAGATTACAGGAGACTTGCGAAACTTATGCAAATGGCCAAAGAACGCTCACAAGAGATGTGTCTCCTCCTAAAGTCGATCACAAGAAGAAAGTTAAAGCGAGTAGATGTAGCTAGGAAGCAAAGACTGCGTGTCTACATGCAGTAAAGGGACATTGAACGAAGAAAAAAAAATACTGGTTCCGCTGGTCAAAATGTAGGTCAAAGTCGATAGCTTGCAATCCGCACGAAAAATAGGGTTACACGAAAGAGAAATAATTTTGTTTTTATTTTTATATATAATTTTGTGTGAAACTACACATCCGTAACAACAAACTGAATCACACTCGCGAACAAATAGTTATAGCTAGTGAACGATTTGAGTAAAGTGTTTTTAGCTTCAGGTATCTGAAGGCGACCTCTGATTTCAATCCAGCCTTCCTATGGTTATGTGGGTAGACCACGGCCGTCCGCTATATCCCGATCAGTCGTGGGTCCAAAAAAGAAAACCTAAACAAAAAAAAACATAAAGAATGATGCCTCTATAAAAGCATCATCAACTAGGGATGTCCACGACAGATACCCTGTCAGCAAAGACTTTATACCTGCCACTCAGGCAGAGTTTACACACATATGATAATTCCCCTCCTCAGTCTGATGCGAAGCGAGCTCGATCTGGCGAGACAACCATCGACAAAGCATCATATAGTAATACAATAAGCGTTGTCCCCCTTTGACCTAAACGGCTTAACACAAGAACGTGGAGAGTCCTGCAAAGAACCGATGAACGTAAAATAACCCACATGGTATTTGCCATCAACGAAAGCACGTTGAAGCTGCTTTCAGATCTCAAAGGATTGGTTTCCTACCGTTTTGGGCAGGTAAAACTTATCCCAAAGAGCGACAAACCACCAAGCCAGGGAAAGAAACACGTTTCCCGCCTCCATATCAAGTTCAGGTGTAGAGATGCCAGCCTCGACTTCAAGGGAAACAGAGACACGCATAAGCATTGCTACAGACCTAAGTTGTCCCATGAGCACAGGGAGGGGGGGCGCATCGACTTTGCTAGAGACGATAACAAAATACCTCCGCAGCCAGTATCGCAACTCGTCCAGTACTGTCAAGCCGAGAAAGTACAAATAATCATCGGATTATGCAGTTTGTGGCAGCCGAGATACCAATAACGGAGGTGAGTCTTTTATAGAATACCTGTACAGCAATAATTTAGTAGTACTAAACAAAGGCAATAGGCCACATTCAGAAATGCGATCAGAGAAGAAGTCTTAGATCTCTCCCTCTCATCTCCGTTTGTGCAAAATATTGTTGAAGACTGGCATGTGTCCGATGAAGCATCTCTTGCGGATCATATACATATTAGATTCGAATTGAGGCGCAACACCGAACATGCGCCGGCTCGATACAATTATAAACTCAAAAACTAGAAAACACATAGGGAAAATCTACCGATTAAATGTGACATGCTTCCAGAAAACCCATTACAAATAAACGATGCGGAAGATGCACAATGTCAGCTATCATTTCATCTTTTAAACGCACTGTGGTAAAAAGTTACGCACCATAGTGGAACGAGAAAGCTTTTCAATAGTGCTAAACGCACCGGTATATGGGACCAATACAGGTCCCTTCTTACCCAATATAGCCAGGAATTGCGTAGATCTAAGAGAGCCTCCTAGCGGAGCCTCTGTGGAAAACTGAATTGGGACTCACACCTGAATAACAAAACTAAAAAAGGATCGAATGCTTTCTGGTCCTCTCGGTGCATATATGGAAAAACCTGGGGTATCTCCCCAAGGATCACCCACTTGATCTATGCAGCAATGATCAGGCCCATTACAACATACGCTTTTAGTAAATGGTGGAAGAAAACCACCCAAAAGTCCGCGATAAACAAGCTAAACAAGGTACAACGGCTCGCATGCATTGGTATTTCGGGTGCCATGAGAACCTGTCCTACGGCGGCCATAGAAGCTATTATAGGACTCACACCCCTTCACATTTTCATTAAAAATGTGGCAATGTGCAGCGCTGTAAGTTTGAAACAAGCTAACGAGTAAACCATTGGTAAAAACATAGAACTAATGAATCTGCTATCGGAAATCCCCGAACTAGACATGATCTGTGCGGTAACAAATCGAACAAGAACAATACTATGCTTCAACAAAAGTTTCTCCACTGAAATCACAAACAGAGGAGCATGGGTTGGCAACAACCCACTTGGTTATGTGGTATACGGATGGTTCAAAAATGGACTCTGGGGTGGGAGCTGGTATCTATGGTCCAATCAAAAATATCTCAATACCCATGGGAGAAAGTCCCAGTGTATTTCAGGCAGAGCTCCATGCTATTAAGGAATGTGCAAACCTTATTTACACCACAGGTATTAAAGGCGCCAACATCCATATATTCACGGACAGTCAAGCAGCTATAAAAGTCCCTACTACACTGCTTTCAAACCCTTCACCCACTTGATCTATGCAGCAATGATCAGGCCCAAATCTGGTAGGTTCCTGGACATCAGGGAATTGAGGAAAATAAAAAAGCTGACGAATTGGCTGGAAGGGCTCGGAGACCCCCTTTATAAATCAGCTATAAATCTAAAATTAAAAATCTGGGAACAAAACATGTGCATCTCCTTTTGGAAAAGCATCCCAGGTCTCAGCATCCCAGACCAAAAAGGTTATACAGCCCTTCAGAAACGATGCCAAGAAGAACTAAATCTTATCTAGGCATGATAGTCGACTCACCGGAGTGCCGACCGTGTCTTGAAGAAGACGAATCCGCAGAGCGCATCATATGTGAGTGCCCGGCCCCTATAGGGAATAAGAAGGACAGCTTTTCTTAGAGAAGTAATTATCACTTATGCAATTAAGAATCTTTCTGCTGATCGCATCATAAGCTGCATTAGGATAGTAGAGGCGGTACTTACCTAAACAAAAATTCTGATTTTTAGCACAAAAGATCTTCTAGGTCGAAGTGCAATCCCTATCGCATCGGCGAGTCAGAAGCTAAAAACAAACCTGTTTTTACAAGGATAAAAATGTGTTGACTAGTAATTTTGGATCTACTAATCAAAGAAATATCAAAGGAGCCAAAGCTCCGTTAAAACATACTAAAACTGTAGCCTTGTAAAAGCAAGATTATTTTCGGCCATTTCTTATATTTTCAAAAATCCGGTGCATAATGACGAATCCTCCGAATGCCCACGTTATTCACTTTTCTTGATTAGTATGTCCAAAATTACTTATTAAGAAATTGTTATGCTTGTAAGAATACGTTACTGAAATCGTTTACTAGCTCTTGGGCTAACAGGTCATAGGAACATACAAAGACAGTGCCCTCGAAAGCGATGCAATATAAAACGAACTTAAAAAAAACACGCAGAATTTGGGAATTCACCTTCAGAATTCGATTTATCGAAGGTTACGCCAAATAATCTCTTGGAGTTATCAAGACATTTGAGTAGGTGAAGTTCGAGTTAGCTATTGCCAACCAATTTCATTCGAGTTATCGTAGTTCGACTTATCGAAGTTCGATTCTGTATACATTTGCATTAAACAGTCAAAATTAAAAAATTTAAATACCAACAACAACTCAGCATACATCTTTCAAATTCATTTAATCTTAAAAGCAAAGGAGTCGTAAATGCAATGTGTAAGAACGGCTCTAGGAAATAAGGCTCCAAGAAATAAAGCACCAAAATTGGTTCTTTATTTCATTATGAAATAAAATCCCAATTTAAAAATGAAATAAATGCCCAAAAGTTGGGCTTTATTTCATAATGACATAAAGTTACTTATATTAATTACAGAAGCGATTGAACCGAACGTTGTGACAGTATTACATAGAAATGAACTCAATAGAAAAATTTATAATAATATATAATATCTAATATTTTTATTATTAACGAAAGTAAGCAAAAAAAAAATTAACAAAACTTAGATATAAATTTGAAGAGGAAACTTGTAATTATCTCCGCCACTTCCAATTGAATCTGCCTGCAGCTTAAGATTGCACTCTCCGCATATTTTTAAATGTTTACATGGTAAAAAATCAATGTTAGGTTGTGAATTCTTACAAAGAACTCAAACATTGTTATCTGCCATCTTTAATTCATTTTCTGTTATTTTCTTCATCTGAAATAACTTTCTTCTTTTAATACAATTTCTTCTGGAAGTATATCTGCACATATTCCATTTTTTCATAAGTCATTCGTGTTAAAAATGAGGCTGCTGTTAACTTTCCCATTTCCAAAAGGTAGCTTCTTCAGTTTTGGTATTGTACTTTTTTCTCTGTCAACAATGAAAAACGTATACTCTTAAAAAATTCCTCACTTCTTATAATGCCAATAAAATTTCCATTTTTTATTGCGGAACGCCCCAAGACACCGTTATATGCCTCTACTGCTAATGTTGTTCTAGTAGACTGTTTATAAACAGAAAAATGTGCAGGATCAACCTATGGAAAGAAAAAAAGTAGTTTAAAAAGAATCTTTTGAAAATTTGCATTTTTTCAATCCACTGTTTTTCGAAATATTGCAAAAAAGGCGAAAAACAGTTCTTACTGTCCATAAGTAGAACCTTCGACCTAATGTCCCGAAAGGCGCTTTCTATTAAAATAAGAATGAAGCAGCGTAAGCGCCATAATTTTGTTATATGGCAAAGATGCGGGCTTCGATGATTTAATATAGTGAAATAGGGATTTCCGGTTCGTATATTACTTTTTACCACCTGGCAATAATGAAACCTCAAAATAAATGAGAATAAATAATAAAAGTTGCAAAAAAATAATATTGAATGAAGGCTACTAACCTGCATCCAATATTGTTTGCTCCTGGCAAAACATTTTGGACAGCTTCTCTCATTGCCTGCTCGTAGTCAGTTACGAATACTGAAGGATTAATATTAAAGACATTCACCCGTATTAATAAACACGAGTTAGCAGTGAGTTAATCTTGAGTCTTTAGCTATGTGTAAAATGTTATTAATAAAACAAATTTGGCACTAACTGACGTTTTTCAACTGTGAGTTAACTTAACTCACCGTCAAAGGTGGTTTAACGATGGTTTAGCAGGCAAACGGAAACATTTTTTTTTTGTTATTCCTACAGAAATTCCCTACTTCTCTTTTGTTTTCTTTGTACGATTCTCCATTTTTATTGTCCACATTGCACTTTTAAATCTAAAAAACATTTATTTGTTTACATTAAAATTTGAAAAATGCCCTACATACAAAGAAAATTTTATTGATTGTAATAAAAAAGTAATATATTTGCGTAATGTTCTTAGTCAATTTTTCATAACAACAACAAAAATTGGAAAAACCTAAAAATACGAAGTTAAGACGAAAATATTAATCAATTACAAATGTTCGTACATTTATCTTAACTAAAGAACCTCTTGAAATTATTCCACGTAGATGGATTAACAATTGATTAAAGCATCCTTGCGGAACAATCTTAAATGTTCCATCCATTAAAAGAGTTGGTTTGAAGAAGAAATGTTTTCTTTTATTGAATCTAATATTTTCAATGGCGAAAGCAAGCAATAAGCATGAATAAAATGGACTTGGATTAACATCGTCTTTAGAAACTCCGAAATTTTTCCAAACGTTTTCCAAATGAAAAGCCTCAATATCTTGAAGAGGACTTGTAGGTGACGAGTGAAAAGCATTAATGACCAAATATTGTAAGCCTCGTCTTATTTTGTTAAAGGCGATATTTTTTGTAAATTCTTCAAAGGTACAAATAAATAGAAATATTTTTATAGCTTTACCTTTCGCATGTATTTCGGAATGCAAATCTAATGCTACTCAATGCATTCAATTCTCCTCCAAGTATTTTTGATGCATCCGGCAATCGTTTTTGATACGATTTAAGGCTTTTAACTCCTTGTACGAGGCTTCGTCGTTTTCGTGGTTATGACATTCGTTGTGCTTCGCAAGCTCGCTAACACCGTCAGGTAAAAGTGTAATTCTTGCCACACAAGATTTCCTCCAACAAACATATTACTTCAATATAATTTTGTGATCGGGCACATAAAGGAGTTTGCTGCTCCTCCTCTTTCCATCAAAATGTTCAC
Organism: Ferdinandea cuprea; assembly: GCA_963576555.1. Lineage (NCBI taxonomy): Eukaryota > Metazoa > Arthropoda > Insecta > Diptera > Syrphidae > Ferdinandea > Ferdinandea cuprea. The sequence goes on along the minus strand of OY754958.1, from coordinate 82,325,174 downwards.
CATTCATTTTTTTTTCATTTTTTTTTGCCTCAAGTACTAACAAGTTTGCTGTTCCAACTTTTTTTAATATAATTTTCGCAATATATTTTTTTTTTTTTTGCCCCACGTACTTGATGAAAACAACTGAACAAACAGAGACGTTGTGACAGTATTACATAGAAATGAACTCAAATAAAAAAATATTCAAATACAAAAATATGACTGTGTCATACGAAACTTTATCGCTACATGAGATGCGTTCTGGAATCGCCTTAAAAAGATAACATTTGATCAAATACCAAATTTATTTAAATCACTTTTTGGATTTAGATTTTAGAATTAGATTTTCTCAAAAACGACACCTGCGATTTTGATGTAATTTCGCACATTGTACAAATTTAACATATTTGTTCAAATTACAAAAAATTATTAAAATCGTTTTTGAAGAAACAAGTTTAATTTAAATTTAGCAAATCGTTATATGAAAAGAAAATAAAAAAAAAATTATTTAAAAAATCTAAGATTGCAAATATTGTCGTATAAAAAAAACATTAAAATGTTTTGGTGTTCCCTTCGTTATTATATTCGAGATATTGGCGGTTTTATAAATTACTGTTAATCGAATTTTTTTCATAAAACTGAGTATGCAGTATATTTGGTCCCATCCCAAATATCCTTCGTACAAAAAAAGACCAAAATCTTTGAAACCATTTTTTCGAAAAATAGTGATAAGTGATTTTCACCAAAAAAATTGTATGGAACGTGCCGTTATTTTACACGATAAAGCATAAAATAAAAAGATAAAAAGATGCCCCGAGATGTAACCCAAAACACCTTATATACGAACTTTGAACCAAATCCTTCGAACCGTTATGCCATACGGTGCCCTGACCCACTTTTTTAGACTTCTCTATAGTTGTACCGGGTGATCCAAGTAGAGATACTTTTTCCAATAGCCTTTTTTGATAGATCACGTGTGAGTCGTGTCATGCTGTCATGTTATTTTTGTTTAGTATTGTTTGGCATTTCATAATGGAAAGACTTACGCGTGAACAACGTTTACAAATTGTTCAACTTTATCAACTGTGAAGAAAATATAGCGGCCGTAGCTGAGAGTGTACACGAAGACCGTAGAGAGTCGATTCGGCGCCGTTCGCAGCAACTCGGACTGACTTATGGAACGACTCGGCGCATTTTACGTCAAGATCTTAAATTGAAAGCGTACAAAATACAGCTTGTGCAACAACTGAAGCCGCTCGACCTTCCCAAGCAACAGGCTCTTGAAAAGTTCCAAGAAGATCCGACGTTTTCGAGGTTTGTTTAGCGATGAGGCCCATTTCTGGCTCAATGGGTATGTAAACAAACAAAATTGCCGCATTTGGGACGAAGAGCAACCTGAAGAGATTGAAGAACTGCCACTTCATCCAGAAAAAATAACGGTTTGGTGTGGTTTGTGGGCCGGTGGAATCCTCGGTCTATATTTCTTTAAAAATTATGCCGGTGCGAACGTAACCGTCAATGGCGACCGTTATCGTGCCATGATAACCGACTTTTTGATGCCTGAAATTGAAGCTCGTGATCTCGGTGACATTTGGTTTCAGCAAGACGGCGCCACTTCCCACACATCGCATCAATCAATGGACTTATTGAGAGAACATTTCGGTGAGCACAAAATTTCACGTTTTGGGCCGGTCGATTGGCCACCAAGATCGTGTGATATCACACCGTTAGCCTTTTTCCTGTGGGGATATGTAAAGTTAAAAGCTTATGCCGACAAACCCGGTTTGATTCAGGCCTTGGAGGAAAACATCACGCGTGTCATTCCCCAGTTACCAGTCGAAATGCTCGAACGAGTGATCGAAAATTGGACTCAACGGATGGACCATCTGCGACGTAGCAAGGGCCAACATTTGAATGTTCTTTCAAATGATAATAAACATTCTCCATTAAATTTGAATTTTCTGTGTTTTTTTCTTTAAATAAGTAGGGAACCTCGAAATGGATCACCCTTTAATATCATCCCATATACTCAGTTTGAGTTCGAAATTTCCGCACGATCGCAATAACTTTCTCTTTAGTATACTAATGTAAACGAGAAATTTAAAAAGTTGTTGTTGTTTCGCGTTCATATTTTTGGGGCCTTATTCCATTTTTATTTTGGGTTTTTTTGCCGCCAAGATATATCGGTATGTATGCAACCAATACGCTTCGAATATTCCTTTTTCGGTGTTGTTTGTTTTTGATGAAATTGAAATAGCTAGTTTTGCTGGTTTTTATTTAGTAAAAGCATGTCCTTATTAAAATTGCGAAATGAAGTGCGGCAGAAAATAAACAAAAACCATCTACATTTTCTGGCAATCGGAATGTTCTGCCATAAAGAAAATACCTGAATATCGTTTCAGGAAACAATCGTGGTTCTTGTCGTGACTGTGCGTTGTGTCTCTGTCTATACTGCGGCCTTTGCCTTGCAGTTTCGCTTTGTCGTTATTTGTTTGGTGATTGTGAGTTGAGTAGTGACTGTGGGTGGTTTCTGTTCGTCGTGAGTCTTGATTTTCACACGGTGACTGTGATTTTTGTGTGATGAATATAATAGCCGTTCTCTATTATCAGAAATGATCTAAATGGATCTTGAATAGGAAAACTGTAAAATCATTGATAATCACATAAGAGATGAGACATTTTTATATCCGAATAAATAAAGACACGGATTCTATTTTTATTGATTAATAAATATATATTTACATACATATTATATTGAAGTAATAAAAGAAGATTCGCAGTAAAATTGAGTTCTTAAAATGCGCTTCTCTGAATTGGTTGTTAATAAAACCCGCAATTAATTTTATATTGAGATGCTATGATAACCATGCAACAGATCTACAAAAGATAAAAAACGGAAATAAAAAGGAGAAGTAGTGATATTTTAGGCCACAATGACCTGTGAGAAAGCCGACAAACTTTCTTAGATTTTCCTTATCCAGCATAAGTATTTCTTGTATAAGTAAGGCATGATGAGTCTTTTGGATCGTCTGAGCCCAGGAACATTTTGCCAGTAGGGAAAATGTTCCTGACAAAGTTGACCCTCCCAACAGTCGATCGGTCTTGAACCAGCTCTTGCCAGTTCGTCCGCCAATTCGTTGCCTGCAATTCCATGGTGGCCGGAGACCTATCAAAGTATGAATTTTTTGAGTTAGGCCAAGGATTACAGAGTATCGTAGCAGCATTTCACTGTCATCGAGTCCTGTGTATTGGACAAAAGTGCTTAGAAAGCCGCTTGGCCATTTGAAAAGATAATAATTTTAGCGCGCCTAAAGGCATCAACCTTTAGCAAGGTTTAATCTAGCGCAGACCTCAATGACATAGATTTAAGCTTGAAATACAGTGGGACACATTGTTATTAGTAGAGAAACTTTGGTGTTGGGTCCTAAGACGCCAGCTCCAACTCCAGAAACTATTTTTGGTCCATCTTGGAAACTACCAAACAAGACCCTTTTGGGTCCACGTTCGGGACACTGTTAAGCCAGTTTTCATCTTTCATCTTGCTCAAACTTGTATTCTAGTTGCAGATTTAGTGCAGTTCTAGCAGCTTTTCTAATAAAGAGGTGTAACGGCGACAGTCCAACAATAGCTTCAAGTGCTGCAGCCTGTAAAGGTACGATTGCACAGCCATTTTTGCGAGTCATTTAAATGACGCTGTGACGTAAAAATCACGTTACAAAGCAGTAATTTAAATGATGGACGTGTGATCGCCATTTAAATGACTAGGAAAATTGCGAACCAAATGACATGAATTTTGTGTCATGTGATCGCTCTTAATGACGCCTAGGACAAATAACTAAACTTTTTGGCTGTTGTGTCATTTAAATGGCAGCCTGTAAAAAATGACAAGGCATGAAACTTCAGCTATGCCATTTTTCTACGCAAATGACAGAGCATTTAATACGATACCTGTGCTTCCATTTGGAGTTTTTCTCGTTTCGAAAGGACATAATAATTAATAAACTTTTTTCTTTATGTTGTGGTTGTGTTATTAGGTGAAGGCCCATATCATGCTGGTTAAGAAGAAAATATTAATAATTTCCTAATGGTTAATTTTTTTTACACCGCAATTGAGGCGGGCTGATACCCTTAAACATGATACCTGTAAACATATGAATAGGTTTAGTATCGTACCACTTTCGTACCAGTACGAAAAGGTACAAACTATCAGTTTAGTTTCGGATCAAATCTCTAGCTCGTAATCAGTATCGTCTTCACTGCTTTCCACCACACACGCTGCTAAATACACCGTCTCCGCAAATTCCACCATCATCGAAAAAGTTCTTTTGGACATTTTTTATATGATATTTTTTTTTTCTTTTAATTAAAAAAGTTGTACTAAATGATAATAGCTATGTTTTTGTCATTGGTCATTAAATGTGACATTTGTCATTTTGATAAGGCATGTCATTACCATGTGATCGTCATTTTTTCGCTCGTCATTTAATGGCACCTCAACGGAAAATTTTAAATGACTCGTAGTGTCCGTCATTTAAATAAAAATAAAAATTAATATAAATAAAAATGACAATGATAGTCATTACGTGTGATCGCCATTTTTTCGCGAATGACCAATGACGATTCGTAGCGTCAATGTCGCTCTAGTGCGCCATTCTTTCCTGACGTCACAGTTTCATTTAAATGACTCGCAAAAATGGCCGTATAATCGCGACTTAATTCCTAGACAGGCAATTCTTCGAAGGTCCTGTAGCTTCGTTGCCGTTGTCCGTTCAAGAACCTTCGGCCACCATACTATGGCCGCGTACGTGATTATGAGTACATCATGACATAGAACCAGTGTATCATTTTTGGACTAAGGCCCCAAGTTCTGCCGTACAAACGTCTATGGACCCACATGGCTCTGGTAGCTTGTTCAGTGGCAGACTTGATATGTGCGTTCTAGTGAATTCGTTCATCAGGATTACTGCTAAATATTTATCCTCACTAGCGTACAAGTACCTCTAATAGAAATAGGACTTAAATTGACGAGCCTTTTCCTTGTGAGCAGCCTTTTACCACCGTTACCGACTCCGACAATCCTTCAGAGGAGGAAGTAATGATTCGGATTTCCAACATGGCTCGAACCAAGTCATTGGTCGAATCTTCGATACCTCTATTACGGATAGCTTTCGCTATCGAGTCATATCCAGTATTACCGAAAGAGCCCCCAACGTCTAGAATTGCACACAGGGCTATTTCTTTACAAGATATTGCTGCTTTAATCTTTTTGACGAGATAGTAAAGAGCACCTTATGTGGATTTGCCCTTTCTGACATGACTATGACATGAGTCAGAGACTAATCTTCCCCTCTAATATGGAACAACTGCCCAAGTAACAATGCACCTTCCATATGGTCCAATTTTTTAAATTTGATAAGCTATTGCTTTTATAGTGTTGTCATAAGGCTTATTTATAGAAGTTTACTATTTTCCAAGATATACTTTCAAAACAGGTTTCTTTAAAGCATTTGGGAAACAATTTCACAAGCTGTACATAGAATAGCTTCTTTATAGCTTGCTATTCCAAGTTAATAACAAGATTCTCTATAAGGCTTCTGAATAGAAGCATTACATACAATCAAAATAGTGGGGATTTGAACCTGGGATTAGATAACACATTATTATTAACGGCAAAAAATTCTAAGGAAAGGAAATAATTGATCATTATTATTAATTTGTTTATTTATTTCGTCAATCAGGGAAGGCTCTCACAGACTTAGATAAGCACAATAAATGTAAAAATAAGACACCAAAAATATTATATAATATAATAATGAACAATATCTATATCTACTTATATTAAATTATCAATAGTTAAGTTTTTAAATTACTACTCACGAGCAGACCTACTTTTTCGCACAATATGAAATTATTGTCGCTGTCAATGTCGTAATATCATATATAACTATATACATCTACAATGTTTAAGATGATAAAATAGTATCAAGTTATCATTTTTTTAATCGTCACTATGTTTTAATCAGTTTGACCCAATGGATGCGTTTTGGGCTGGTACGCGAATGGTCTCGAGTTCGATTCCTGGACAAGGCTAAGTAATTTTTCAACTTAACCATATAAGAAAAACATGTATTTCGCAGATATTTCAAATTTCGTTAAGATTTTCGTATTAACTTCTATAAGTCTTTAACTTATCATCTAAGAAGAAACTATTGCTTTTATAGAGCCTGTAAGCAAAGTTCTTAAGGAAAGTAAATAACTTCGCTAGAGTGCGCCAAATCGGTTTCCATAAGATCTTTTACAGTTGTTATGGAAATAAGAACATAGCTTTCCTTGGCCCTTATGGAAACTAAATTGTTACTTGAGTGAGAACAACTGATATTAGACTTATGGGTCTGTAAGATTTAGGCAGTACACTGGGTCTATTACGTTTGTTTTGGAATAGATATTTCATCTCCAAGTCAGCGGTATATAGCGCCAGTTGTAACTAGTTTTAAATAAAGCAATAATTTCCGATAGGATGTGATCAATTACCTTTTGTATGAGAGCAGGGAAGATATTATATGATATTTTGGTGATCTGACATCGAAGCTTCGTTTGACACATGTCAATTTGCAATGTAATTGAAAAAAAAGGGACTAGCAAGTGTGAGGTCAAGTACCTCTTCACGAATAGCATTTATGAAAGTAGGCTTAGTGCCTCGATTTAATAAAAGCGACTCACCACTTCTGTTGATGTTTCTACTTCCCCATATTGTATAATGAGCGTTTGCATCAGCGTTGCCAAAAAGTGCCCGGTAGGGCTATTTGGCCCTCTGTTTTGCGCTTTGGCACTTGGCCCTGGAAATGGCCCTAAGATGTAAATAAATCATGTAAAATGTTGGCGTTCATTTTGTTGAATTCCGTCTACCCAACCAAAATTAAGTGAGGGCAGCAATATATAAACAAAAGTCCAATAATATATAAGCCAAAGTCCAGCTGGGCTGGATGGTTTACGCGCGGAACTGTTTGTGACAACAGGAGATGACTCGAAAAAGAGCGGGCACCAACTCACTTCCCGATGAATGATGAACCTACATATATGAACCTTAGCATCGTTTGTTCATTTCACAAGAAAGGTGTCCATCTAAACTGCGACATCTATTAGGTATCAGTCTCCTAAACATCGCATATTAGATCTTGTCAGCCGTATTGTGCGAGCAGATCCTGAAGAAAACCCAAATACTTCAGATTGGTACTCACCACTTTTTACCGATTTTAAAGCCGCATATGACAGAATAGTAAGGAACTTTGTCTACCTCTTCTCTGCTAATACGACATCTCTTTAGACATCAAGCGAAGAATAACGCCCAATCGCTGCATTTTTGTGCTGAGTGCATAGTTGCCTTCTATGAAGTTTCCTGAATAAATAAAGAAAGTAACTAAAAACTAAATGATGCTGGTTTCCATCGCAAGCAATGATATAGGGCAGTGGCGAATTAGTGCTTGCACTTCTTCAGGAGGGGCGTTGTTATTGTCTCCAGGAAAATAAGCCGAGGAGCACACGATATTGTGAGTGCCGCTCTTGGCGGGATCTTCTATCAGTCTTTAGTTATAAATTTTGGAATGGAAAGAAAATTCATATTTATGTCTGTTAAGCAGTCCGTCCAAGGCACTTACTCTCCACACTTAAGGATTAACTGACTTGCCGCATTCCATAGACCTCTTATCTGGTGGCCCGTAATTGTTTATTGTTATGTTTTTTTGGGCGAACTAAGAGTTGCGGGTACGCACCCCTAGCATGAAGCAGGTTCACCTGTAACACCTTGATGATATTCATTGATCCTCTTTGGAGGATCTGGCCAGCACAAATTAGGCACAAAGGACCTAATTTGATGGTCTAAGTGAGCAGTGACAACCGTCACAAGGGCCTCCACCAACCTACCTACTATCTAGTTCTATTAAACTGGGCCTTTTTGCCCTACTTTAAGGCTCTAAGGCTTATGACCTAACCGGTTCTGGGGTACAGTTGCCTTAACTTTAGGATCGAACCCAGAGCAGAAAGGCTTAGCATGCCCACTGGCGCTGCTTGTACCCGCCCTACTATGGGGGTGGTCTGAATGTTTAGACACCGTTGACTCTGAAAGGCTAGCAGACCTACTAAGATCAACATACACACTGGTGCGACTGTTCTTTTGAAGCACTTGCAGTTTTTGGTGCAAAAAAATCTTCTACCACTGTAGAAGTACCACAGCCAGACACTGATGCCTTGTCAGTGTCCGCTTCACTTCCCCGAAGCGGTATGGGATTTAAGGCTGAGGAGTCCATTCATGGAGGCGTCATCGATGGCCATGACCAGATGTAGAAGTGCACCATCCTTCACCCGTTGAGCTACTTTCCAGGAATTTTCTTTTAATTCAGCATTCTGGGCCTTTATGGTAGCCGAGATTTTCTCGTTTGAGATAACAGCGCACTGTCACGGCCTTCACCTTTACATCTTGCCCTCCCAAAATGTCTTTTTTCGAAATAATTCAGTTTAACAAATCCACTTCTTGAATCTGCAGCCCAACGATACCCATCCCAATGGAAAAGCCCGATATTTCGGTTATTACGCTACAGTTGTCTACCAATGCCGACGTGTCAGAGTCGGAAGCAGTTGAGTCTACTACTTCAATACTACCACGGGAAAGAGGTTACGATTTGGCATATCCTTCGTTACCTGGTAGCTTTGGTTGCTCAACAGCAGACCCGGTACGGTACGGGAAGGCTAGTTTAAAACCGAAGCACTCACTTAGGCACGCATCCCTCAGCGTACGCTGTTCTACCTTGTACATATTTGAGGTTTGGTAGTGGGCTAGATTGAGCAGTCCTTAGTTCATTGCTCATCTAAATGTAACGTCTGACATGGGTAGCCCTTAGACAGCATAGTCCTGTGAATCATTGCAATTTAAGCCTCCACACCTAAGTCCTAATGACCCAACTACAAGGGGACTGCCCCGTAGTGAGGAAGATTTTTGCAGATTTTTTTGGTTTGAACTTATTTATAATGAACGTTACGTTCTCGATGTCGGTAAAGAGATGTGACGCAGCAGGCCGTAGAGAAGTGTTTTTTTTAAGGATCAAAGATGAAAATATATGGTTTAGATTGCCGAATGAGACGGGCGGCTAACTTTGCTTCTCCCATTATTGATTAGGTGAAGCCTGGAATTCTTTCTATATACGCCTCCTTGAAATGATTATCGGAAGGCTTGCACAATGTTGGTTTTGCTTGTGAATGTTTCGTTGTTTACAGAAACTGGATAAAGGCAGCTGGAATTCGATTATTTTTGAGGATCTTGAGTAGCCCAAGCCTCCTATGGTGGGAAATTAAGGACGAAGAAGATTTGTTTTTATTCCTATTAGTCGGAAGACTTACTTTAAGGCTCTAGGGCCGGAGTTAATTGTAGATAATCTGTCCCTTAGTTGGCCGTTGAGCCAGATTCTAATCCTATCCTGGATAATTTTATTCGGAAGAGATATTCCAGAGGAGAGCTCTTTAGGAAGTAATAACTTTATTATAAATACAAGGAGTGAAAGATTTTTTTAAGCTGTTTTTGCCAGTAGTGCTTAGTTTTGAATTGTAGCTCAATGAATCTAAAGAGGTTTTTATACGTCTTAAAAGATGCTGCGGAATGACTTTAAAGAGTCTCCATCAATGTATCATTCAACTTCGCGATATATCTTTCAATTTCAGTCTTAGAGACAATGCGTTTAGGGGTTGACAGAACGATAACGACCTGTCAAGATCCTCCCTGAAGGCGGTCTAAGCAGGTATAGGCTTCTTCAATGTAAATTACCAGCAAAATTGCAAAGAAGGTAGGCAGTGTCTGTACGGAAAAATTCCGGTTAATATTGCTCAGCAAGAGATGTGAAAATGATCCAACAGAAAATGATGAACAGCTTCATGGAAAAGTCGTCGTAGAAGAAGTTATGTTGGCCAGGGAGGGACTCTGAGCTTGAAGTCAAGCTTCCATGGTCGTACCATTAAGATTCTGCCAGGAGCCACCCCAGCTAGGACTCCATGCATTCAGTTAACCTGCAATAAATGGCCAAAGTGTCAATCCTTTCCAATGATATTAACTTTTATATAAATGCAAATGAAAAGGCATGGCAGCAGCGAGGAAAACTATTCCAGTCTCATAAATTATATTGTTTCTAAGATTATGCTGAAGTTCATTTAATAGGATATGGTAAGAGTCTAGGAAAACCCTGTGATGACTGCTTAGGCGAGTTTCCTGGATAAAGGCTGGAACTGGAATTCGGTTATTTTGGAGGATCTTGAGGAGTTCAAGCCTCCTACGGTGGGAAATTAAGGACGAAATGTTATATTGAAGAACTTTGAGATTCATTAACTATCGCAAAGTATGAGCTGGTTTACCAGCTCCAAATAAGCAACTTTCTTCTGAAGGACGGAGTGAAATTTATTACTGTTCGACGTAAAGATCTCGATTTTACTTAAAAGGGCACTCATCTTACCGAGGCTACCGTTTGAGATAAAGTTAGTGAGTGCTCGCACTACTCCATTTTTCTTTCGCTTCACGAAAAAAAATTTCATCTTTTCAATACGATAAGTAAATTTTGAAGACCTTAAAATTGGCTGTGTGGTTTTCACCGCAATTAACACAAAAAGCTTCACTTCCCTCACAAATTAAGACTGGACAGCTCCCGGGGTGCTGACGATTATGTAACATTTATCGTATATGTACTTATTCGCGCAGTTTTTGGGCTGGTGCCCAAATTGTTGCAACGCCTACACTGGAGTGCCCCCTTATTTCCCCGCGGTTTCTGCCAATAAATTCATAATTAAAAAGATATCTCAATTTACGAATATCGTTCGCACTGGTTTGCGGAATGAGCCTGACTAACAAAAGGTTGTAAATAAAATTCTTCTCGTTTCGAACGGAAGTTTTCCAGCCCTTCCTTTTCCACATAGTTGACTTTCGCTTGAAGCTCTTCTAACTAATGGACGATAGATTCAGCTCTGCTGATAATGCCAACATTATTCGAATGGACGATTTTCGGACGACAGGAGAGAATGTCTCCCTGTAGTCAATACCAAATTTCTGGCTGAATCCTTTCTAGATTTATATCGCTCAACTCCTCCATGCTGATTTCGTTTGATGTTAAACACCCACTTTGACTTGATTGCTATAAGATTACTAGGCAGAACAGTAAGCTCCCATGTACCATTTGACATTAGTCCCTTATACTCCGTCTTCATAGAAAACGGCCATTTATCGCCATCCTCGCCATCTAAGGCTTCCTGCACTGTAGTTGAATTAGAAAGTTTTTTCTGACATTAAGAGAACATATTTTCCATGGGTTGGCGTAAACGTTGATTCCACCCTTCATTTTCAGCTCCAAAATTCCCATCACTATAGTTTTCTTACCAGCGACAGACACATTATTATCTTCATGTTCATCAACAGCATTGACATCCTCCAAAACAGCAGCACCTCCAACTTCAACATCAGTAAACGTTTCACCATCACTAATCTCATCGTCACGCACCTCGGTAGTAGGCTTTGATGGTAGACATTTCGCGCGCTTGTTTTTACCTTGACTTGTTTGCTCGGGTCTTAAAATGTCGACATCACTGAAATCAATACAAGAACTCTTACCATGGAACTCGATGTCACGACGTCGTATCATATAATATCTTTGTAGGGCACCGATTTCGGATGTAAACTGATGTGTTTACTGCCTCAGCCCAGACTCCCAGCTCCGCGGCTCCATTCTGCTGAGGAGTGTATTGTACAATCAGCTGACTTTTGATTCCAGCTACTAAAACTACTAAATTCGGCGCTGAAGTACTCACTACCGTTATCGGTTCTAATTGATTTTATTTTGTGTGAAGTTTCTAATTCAACCGAGGATTTAAAACATTTAAATGCATCGAACACTTCACTATTTTGTTTCAGCCCCCTGCAAGGTCGGGGTTAGAATAGCCTTGAGGTAATGTATGCCTGTCGTAAGAGGCGAGTAAAATCTAACGCCAGAGGGAGAAGCCTTGGTGATGCTATAAGCTATGCTGTCGGGAGTGTATTCTCCTGGTAGGGCCACCAAACCAGCCAGGTTATAGTTGAAGGGTAAAACCGACGGCAAACCCAAATCCACGAGCGTCTGACCTATAGTAGGCGGCTTCCTGGTCTGCGTCTGATCCTAGAAGGACGGCAGTGTTAAAACCTGGTAGAAGGTATAAAATACAACAACGAAAAGATGCAATGGAACAAAGACATGGAATTATTACCCCAGGTGGCAGACCAGTTACACTGGAAAATCCACCCTCTACGGAGGTCGGTCCCTCGGATTCTGGGGAGGACCAACTATTGCTTCTAAGAGACCCTTTCAGAGCGAAAATAGTATGCTAAGATCACCACCGATAGCGCCAAGGACAACTTCAACAATATTGCCTATAGATCATTCTGAAAAAAGAAAGAAGATATATCGATCTCCAACTGGATCGCATGTCTCTGGGAAAAGAAGTCCTCCGGTTAATCAGGACTCAGTGAAAACACAATGCTTCGTAAAAGAGAACAACGAATTACGTGCTAAACTTAATAAAATGGGGCGACTTTTCTATGAGCTTAAGAAGGAAGTAGATTCTCTGCGAAAAGAAAACGAGGATCTTAAAAACCTTCGTGTACCGAAAGATTTCGAGACAACGTCGAACTGTGAAGCAACTGAATATTTCACGGACGAAGAAGAACTTGCCCGCGAAACCAATCCGGCCGTTAAAAAACGACCTAGTAAAAAGCGTAAGGCTGTAACCTCACCCGAAGTCCTACAGGAAAAATATAAGGCCGCTGTAACAAACAAGACGAAAACTCAAGAGAAACATCACCCTCCACCCGCAATAAATGTCGTCGGGATAGAGGACTACGGAAAACTTCGTAACCTTCTCAAAAATACGCTGAAGACGAAGTACAATATAATCTCACGCCGAAACAACGTGTGGAAAATCAACGTAGAGGATTCTGATTCTTACCGAGCACTGTCTCTTAATTTAAACACAGATAATATCCAATGCGAGTCATCGTTAGGGGACTCCACCCGAACTGCATAAAAGAAGATATTATGGAAGACGTGCAAACACAAGGCCTAAAAATTATTGACGCCGTGAATATTATCAAGAAGGAAAAGCAATGCACGAAGGGAGACAAAGATATCGTTATCAAACGCGGCCTTCCACTATTAATGCTCACCTTTGATAGGAGTGAGAATGTGGAGGATATTTTCAAAATCAAGACAATCCTAAACATAAAGGTAAAAATCGAGCCAATGCGTAAGCGACGGAGAACGGTACCTCAGTGCAAACGTTGCCAAGGTTTTAACCACACGAAGGCATACTGCCAGAAAGAACCACGGTGCGTTAAATGTGCCGGTAAACATCTCTCGGAAGAGTGCGAAAAAAACAAGCAGGTCCCAGCGGTCTGCGCAAATTGTACGAAAAACCACCCAGCGAATTATAGAGGTTGCGAAATCGCGAAAGAACTACAAAAAAGACGCGACACTCTCAAGAAACCGGTACATTCAGACCCAAACTTAAATTATCATAAAACCGATAATCCGAAAACCGCTAGGGCAGTACAACAGAATGTCGCTGGACCAAGTACAAAGAATAATCCGGCATTGGCGGATGCGAGATCATACGCGCAAGTCGCGATACATGGAGACCAGTCAAGATCAGATACAACAGATCCGATCCGCCAATTATTAACTGTGATATTAGAAAAACTTGAGCAGCAAAGCAAGATTAATCAAGTTATATATGACAAATTGAGTAAGCCCGAGTTCAAACCTCGCAAGACTAATAACAAAACAAGAATATGATAGAGTTTCGTAAAATACTGACATGGAACGCAAACGGCCTCCTAAACAAAATTAACGAACTAGAAATATTTCTACGGAAAAGCAATATTGATATATGCTTGATATCGGAAACTCACTTAAAAAAGGGATATGGACCCACAATGAAAGGTTACAGAGATTATCACGCGCATCATCCTTCGGAAAATGCCAGAGGCGGATCCTCTCTTTACATCAAAGATTGTATCAAGCACTCAACAGACATAAAAATAGAACTCGATTCTATGCAAATAAGTTCAGTCTCCGTAAAAGTAAACCATTTAGACTATCTTATCAGATCTTGCTACTTCCCACCAGGATATAGACTGGCAGACGACGACCTCGACCACCTCTTTGACTCATCTGGGTCTAATTTTATTATCGGTGGGGACTTTAATGCCAAACACACTTTTTTGTGTTCAAGATGCAACTCAATTAAAGGCAGACTATTGTACAAAGCCAGTATAAAGGGTGGTGTGGACTTTTATTCGACGGAAAACCAACATATTGGCCAACTGACAAAAATAAAATCCCTGACCTCGTCGACTTCTTCATTGCAAAAGGGCTAAACAAAACTCTGACGGAAGTCGAAGAATGCTACGATCTGTGCTCAGACCACTCAGCAGTAACCCTGAAAATGGGTGGAAGTGTAGCAACAAATGTAGGACCGCCCAGGTTAAGTAGTAACAAAACCAACTGGGACGTTTTCCGAAAAGAGTGCAAAGAAAGTATCGCTTTAAATGTGCCACTGAAGACACCGCTCGAAATAGAAGATGAAGTTGACAGTCTTGTGGAGGCCATTCAGAACGCAGCGTGGATAAACACTCCCTTCCGGAAGACAGCTACACGGAACAATAAAGTCAAGTACATGCCTGAAATAGAAGACCTCATACGAGAAAAGAGGAGAGTGCGTAAGAGATGTCAACAATCCCGCGCACCCCCTGATAAAACTTATCTGAACCATCTTTGCAACAAACTTAAAAATGAACCACAGGATCTAAGAAATCTCGAAACTTCAACTTACCTAGAAGGCTTGACTGCTTAAAAGAGCTCAAACTACTCACTTTGGAAAGCCTGGAATTCCATAAGGAAACCAAAAATGCACTCGCCACCAATAAGAAAAGATAACGGCGAATGGGCAAAAGGAGACAAAGAGAAAGCGGATTTATTTGCCGACCATCTAAAGGGTGATTTTTTAGCTGGTTTGGTTTTGGCAACACTGGTTTTGACAGCTGACGTGTGTTTAGTACCTTGTGTCACTGTCAAACAGCTTCAGTTTGGTTTGCAATTTAACCATGGATCGTCTTACAAATGAACAACGCTTGCAAATTATTGAATTTTACTATCAAAATTCGTGCTCGGTTCGAAATGTTCATCGCGCGCTGCTTCCATTTTATGATCGGCATTCTCGACCTTCTGAGCAGTCTATTCGGAAGATTGTGACCAAATTTCGCACCAAATTTACTTTGTTGGACATTAAACCACCAACACGTTTACGTACTGTGCGTATTGAAGAAAATATTGCGGCCGTATCAGCTAGTGTGACAGAAGACCGCGAAATGTCGATTCGGCGCCGTTCCCAGCAGTTAGGCCTTTGTTACAGCACTACGTGGAAAATTTTGCGGAAGGATTTGGGCGTAAAGCCTTTTAAGATACAGCTGGTGCAAGAACTAAAGCCCGCCGACCTACCACAACGCCGAATTTTTGGTGAATGGGCTCTTGGAAAGCTGGCCGAGGATCCGCTTTTTTATCGAAAAATTGTGTTCAGCGATGAGGCTCATTTTTGGGTGAATGGGTACGTAAATAAGCAAAATTGCCGCATTTGGAGTGAAGATCAGCCAGAAGCATTGCAACAGCTACCAATGCATCCCGAAAAAGCCACTGTTTGGTGCGGTTTATGGGCCGGCGGCATTATTGGGCCATATTTCTTCAAAGATGATGCGAATCGCAGCGTTACTGTCAATGGTGAACGCTACCGAGCGATGATAACAAACTTTTTTTTGCCCGAAATGGAAGTTCTTGACTTGCATGATATGTGGTTTCAACAAGACGGTGCCACATGCCACACAGCACGCGAAACAATGGCGCAATTGCGAGGCGAGTTTGGTAAACAGTTAATTTCACGTTTCGGGCCGGTCAATTGGTCGCCTAGATCGTGCGATTTGACACCATTAGATTATTTTTTGTGGGGGTATGCCAAGGCTAATGTGTATAGGGACAAGCCCGCTTCGATTGACGCACTGGATGCCAACATCCATGCATTCATTCGTGAGATACCGGCCGATATGTGTGAAAGAGTATGCCAAAATTGGACTCAGCGGATGGGCTACCTGAGACGCAGCCGCGGTCAACATTTGCATGAAATTATCTTTAAACATTAAATTGCAAGGTTCAAACTATCGATTCAAATAAGTATTTCATTCATTTTTTCGAATTTTTTGTGTTTTTTTTTTAAAAAAAGTTCTAAACCTCTTAAAAAATCACCCGGTAGAAGAAACATTCAGGCCGTTCGATGGACGACCTTTAAACGAAGAACCGAATGATCATACGCGATCCGACAACTATAAAGTAAAAGCCGTTTCTCTGCCCGAGCTTCGAATGACAATAAGAAAGTTGAAAAATAACAAAGCTCCAGGATCTAATCACTGGCGAAGTTCTGAGGGAGCTACCGAAAAGAGCACTAGTTAAGCTGCTGTACATTATAAATGCTTCTCTTAGACTTTCATATATTCCAAGACAATGGAAAGTAGCCGAAGTTATTATGGTTCCGAAGCCAGAGAAGAATACAAATGATAAGAAATCATATAGACCTATCTCACTACTGCCGATAATATCTAAGGTTTATGAGAAACTTCTGCTAAAACGATTACAACCAGTAATTGAAGAAAGACGCTTGATACCAGATCATCAATTTGGCTTCCGGGTCAAACATTCCACAATCGATTAGGTGTATCGAATAACAAATGAAATTGAAAAAGCTCTAGAATGCAAAAAGATTTGCTCTAGCGCTTTTCTCGACGTATCGGAGGTTTTCGACAAGGTATGGCATGAAGGCCTAATGTAATAAGGACAATCCTACCGGAAAAATTATACAAAATATTGAAATCCTACCTTGAAAACAGACTCTTTCGTGTTAGACATGAGACTGAATTCTCGGAACTCAAGGAAATCCACGCCGGTGTTGCGCAAGGAAGCGTTCACGGTCCAATATTATTCCTGCTCTACACAAAAGATATACCACAAGATGAAGGGACCATCTTAGCAACGATCGCAGACGAATCATAACCTGGAAAACTCCAACGGGCTCCTAATAAAGTATGCGAATGGACAAAGACCTGGCGAATTGCCCTTAACGAGACCAAGTTGACGCATGTCAATTTCACGTACAAAAGGATAAACAACTTACCTGTCTTTATTAACTCGGTACAAATACCATACGCAAACAAGGCGAAGTATCTAGGAATGATCCTCGACGAAAAACTTAAGTGGAAGCCACAGGTTAAGAAAAAGCGCGACGAGCTCGCAGTCAGACTTAGAGAAATGTAAAATGTATACAGCAAACTGCTCCTATATAAGCAAGTGCTAAAACCTTCTTGGACATACGGTATACAACTTTGGGGTTGTACCAAACCAAGCAATATGGCTATAATACAAACATTCCAAAACAAAACGCTAAGAGCAATCGTAAATGCTCCATGGTATATAAGGAATAGTGAATAGTTACTACTATGAGCGCGCGCGACTGGATCTCATAGTGCCTCTCTGGAGGTGAGGTTTAGCCTCCAGGCGCAACCAAAAAAAAAAATTTGTTTCAACATACACAAACATTTTCCGGCTATAATCGTCAACAAACAATGCGAAGTACTGCGCACCACCGATTGATTTAAGCATCGGGCCGCAAATGTCACTAAGTATCAGTTCGAGAACACTATTGGTGCGATATGATGAACACTTTGGAAATGGAATAGAGGTCATTTTCCCTTCAAACATATTTCACACTTAAATCCATCGCTTACAATACTTTTGACGTTGATTCCTTATACCATGTTATTCTTTAATAAAAAAAACTCAAATTTTTAACATTTAAGTGCACGAACCGTTTATGTCATTTAATAAACGAGTTGTTCTGTGTGTTCAAATTGTTGAGTTTCTCTGCGGCTTGGAACACAAATAAATTTCCTAATTTGTTTGCTTGCAATATCACTATTCCGTCAATGTTTTTTATTACAAAACAACATGATTTCCATTTTCCGTAGCTTTACTTAGCGAAATAAAATTCGTTTTTAAGCTTTCAACATGAAAGCACATCACGGAGTTTAATTTCGTTTTGATTATTATTTCGTCAATCCCGTCAGACTCTATACTATAAAGTTGTCAGCTGCTAGCTCGATGTTCGCTCGATGTCTCTGAAGGTTTGTGAAGAGCGGTTTGTTGCAACACATATGACATGTTGATCCACTCTCGTGCGATATCTCCCTCTTCTAACAGCTTTGTCTTCAACGCGCTTACTTTCGGCATCTCTTGAGTCGATGGCTATAACAAAGTTCTCGTAACTTTTGGAAAGTATTGACAATATTAAATTGGCCAGCAACTCACCCCGCAATGTAATGTCTTGAAAAATGTTGAAAAAATTATTCAGATATTTTGACATTGACTTACTCTCCGCCATTTTGAGATTGAGTAGCTGCTTGAATAAAGTCACCTTCCTTGCAAGACTACTCGGACGGTGAATTTCTTCGAGTTTTATCCATGCATCAGATGAAGCTTTGCACTGCTTTATATGCAAAAGTTGTGATGATTTTACGGATAACAAAATCATTGCCAGAGCCTTTTCATTTTTCGCAGACCATGCGCCAATTGCGCCCGCATCTGCTGTTGGTTTAGCTTAAGCACCCGACACATATGCCCATAAAGGATTATTCATATGAGAGCGAACCGCGAACTGCGAACAGGCGAATATTCGCAAATTCTGACATTTATTTCACATGAGAACTTTTTTTGGTCGCAGGTACCCGCGAATCTGATTTGTAAAGGATCATTGACATAAGAGCGAACCGGCGAATATTCGTAAATTCTGGCATTTCTTTCACATGAGAACTTTTTTTGGTCGCAGGTACCCGGGAATCTGATTTGTAAATGTTAGCAGAAAGATGCCTGAATTTAAAGGTTATGTTCGAACGAATTTTTATTCGCGGATTTGTGGATCGCGTCTGTATTATATGGATTGTGAATATAGAGAGATAGTTCGCGGCAAGAATTTTTCAATTCGCTTTAGACTCAGTTTTTTTTAGATAATATGTTAGATCAATTAAATATCAAGCTTTTGTGGTAGAAGCAATAGAAATTTTCTATTCATAAATACATTAAAATTTATTTGTTCGCGATTCGCCTATTCGCAGTTCGCTCTCATGTGAATAGTCCTTTAGAGTTGCGGTAGAGATTTGGTGGCGGATTGAATTATGTGTTGTTACGAAAAATGCACAACCACTTAAATTATATTAAAAAACGTTTACTTCGTTTGCATGTTGTGCTAAATTGTGAAATTTATGTTCTTAAATTTTCTCCCCATTTTACTTTGTATCACTGTAGTATAACAGTTAACACACTTCAAAATATTTTTCATTCATTGCGTCAACAAAACCATCTTGGTTGTAGTTTTTTATTTATTATTTTGTTGATAAATGCATAGTGAATAAATATATTTTAAAAATTATCACAATGTCTAGTACTGCTGTGTCAACTTTCTTAGAATATGACTCTGCTCAAGTTGCAGCTACACATTGTGGTGCAGTGTATTGCTCTCAAAATCTTGAATACTTTTTGATAAATTGTACGACCTGCAGAAGAGAATTTAACTTGCTTAGTTGCAATTTGTTTATTAAACACATCAAGGAATGCCTATCCCCACGATT
Source organism: Ferdinandea cuprea (assembly GCA_963576555.1). NCBI lineage: Eukaryota > Metazoa > Arthropoda > Insecta > Diptera > Syrphidae > Ferdinandea > Ferdinandea cuprea. The sequence goes on along the minus strand of OY754958.1, from coordinate 82,305,421 downwards.
ACCCGATCGACCACGAAACCTTGCAAATCAAGAAATATCAAATTATGCCATTGAAAACTTACTCAAAGATGCTCTAAAAAATACCAATGTAGATATCGTTCCAAGTACTGACAACGATCATTTGGATCAATTGGTGTCTTTGAAGCTAGAAACTACAAAGGATATCGATGAGGTAAAGTAAATATTTTCATCATCATGATAACCGCACCAACCTACTATTACTGTTTTCTAGGCTCCCGCAAATTTGTCTGATGCCGAGGATGTGCTATGCCCTTCCGATTATCAAGACGAAGATGATCTGACCATAGATAAGGTGGGCCGTCGAAGAGTGATAGAGGGTATAATTGAAGAGTATAAAAAACATCCATTCTTATGGGATTCAAATTTAAAAGGCACATCCAATCAGACGGCAATAAAACATTACAAGCAAATCAGAAAAGCGATTAACTCGAAATTCAAAATGAACTATACAGATGTCGAGCTAAGAACTCAAATTTTTAATTTGATGTCTGAGTATAAAAAAGTGTTTCAAAAAAAGAATGCTTTTGAGAAGATCAATGATCAAGGTCGTTCGCCTTTTAACACTAAATTGTGGTATTTTGATAAAATATCTTTCGTCGGAGACACGGATTACTATAAAGAGGTTTCGTGAATTTGTATTTTCATAACGGTAGAATTTGACTTATTTAAATTCTAGATAAATGTAGGTGAAATTGATTTGGGTTTACTTCCAAAAACAGAAGTTTTTGAAAATGTAGAGGTGAGCACGCGAAGATTATTTGTATTTCGTTACTTTATATGAATTCTACATATTTTTACAGTCCTCTGACTCATCAGTTGAACATACTGTTCGGGGACAAACAAAAAAAAAGCAGATAGATAGACCCAACTGCAAGGTATTGAGCGAACCTAAAATTATATCTGACATCATTGGGCAGTATAAGAAATATCCATTTTTGTGGGATCAAACTGCATCATTGTATAGTGATAAATATGCACGAAAGGATGCATTCCGAAAGATAAGCTCTTATATTAATAAAAAATTCCATAAGAATGTAACGGACAAGGATATAAGGCGTCAAATAGTCAACTTGCGTAGCGGCTACAGACGAGCTCAGCGAAAGAAGCATAGGGCTGATTACCGCATAAGCTTATGGTATTATGATGAACTCTCGTTTATCGATAAAAGGTCTGATCAAGTGGAGGTGAGTTGAAATGATAATTTAGGGTTGCATACATACTTAATTAAATTTGTAATAAATCAATCGGCACTACTATAGCTTACGAGGCGACAAGATCTGAAAACGAATTTTTTTACATCTAAATGAAATAATCACAAGTAAAGATGTAACAACAGTCTCGTTTTCGCCTAGTTTAGAAGATATTGTGGTTTATTAAATCTCTATGAGATGACGTCACTTTTTTGCCAATATTTTCACTTAAAAAACAAAAACCATTTCATATGTTGAGGAGTTCAAACAAAAATATTTTCTACCATAAAAACGGCTCTAGGCAATAAGGCCCAAAATACAAATTAAATAAAGCCCCAAATGTTGGGCTTTATTTCATAATGACATAACATTATTTATATTATTTCAATAATTAAGAATCGTCAAATGGATAAGGGGGGGAATGCTGTCTCCCTGGAACGCCCCTGATTGGTTTCACTCTTAAATTTGGAGTACGTGCTAGGTTGGGTATATGCAAAGATTTATTAGTTATTTATTTGTTAACAAAGTTTGCATATAGCCAACCTCGGGCTTACCACAAATCTTAATCCCGGCGGCCCCCATTTCGCAGTTGTCATTGAACCGACAGAAACGTTCTGACAGTATTACATAGAAATGAACTCAAATAAAAAAATATTGAAATACAAAAATGAAATAAGACCCCAATTTAAAAAAAAAATGTTACTTCGAGTTTATGTTTTTAAGGCCTTATTTCATTTTTATTTTGGGGCTTTTTTTCTTATGACCTTATTTCCTAGAGCCCTTTTTATGGTGTACAATATTGTTGTTTTAACTCCTCAACATATGTAATGGTTTTTTTTAAGTAAAAACATTAGCAAAAAAGTAACGTCATCTCATACAGATTTCATACTAAAAATTCGATTTTTAAACCTCGAAATATCTCCTAAACTAGGCGAAAACGAGACTGTTGTTCCATATATACTTGTGAATATTTCATTGAGATCTAGAAAGTTGCTTCTTCAAATCTTCAGTCTTGCCTCGGAAACTGTAGTAACCCCATCATTTTTATTCGGGGAAAATATAATAAAAAATATCAAAGATTGATGAAAAAGTTCTAGAATGTACCTTGAAGGTGACTTCAAGTTTCCTTCAATAGAACTTAACTTTCACACAACCCAGTTGTAGTTGTGAAAACAATTGCATACTTTTAGGTGTGATAAAAAATAAAAAATTTACACTGTGCATATGACATTTCTCTGGTTGGATAAGAAATATTTTAAGTTCATTGTTTGTGTTGTGAACAAACATTTTTAAAAATTAAAAAAACAATGAAAATCCGTTTTTGTTTTTACCATTTTTGACAGTTTATTTTTATGTGCTTATTTTCAGTTTGTTTTTGTATTGCTTTGAGCCTTTGCCCGCAGGTGTTTTTTTTAAGGAAATGGTTTTGAAACTGTTTCTTTTGGAACTTCGTTTGATGAATATTCATATGAGAAAAAATGGACATCTGCTTGCACGTGCGAATGGCAAAGCAAACAAAGGACTTAGGACATCGCGAACAACCCGAGGCGACTTCTAAAAGCAACTCTCAAATGAGAGATCTTCAGAATTGCATTTTTAAATCTTGTCGCCTTGAAAACTATAGTATCCCCATTATTTTTATAATTAATTGTATCCAAAAGGGACTCAATCCTTCCAGTTTTAAATTCGAAGTCTCAAAAACCTAGTAAAAATATGTAGTAGTCTGGTATAATTCGTTTAAACTGGATTTGCACAAGCTGCAGAAACAATGCTCATTCGCAGCATTACGAACCGATTCAAACGAAAGGAAATGAAGTATGGTATGCTAATCTAATCAGTGCCCATCAGTCTACCGACCGTTGAACATGTCATATGCTCTGTACTAGGCTATCCATAATTCGACTTTTCGAAATTAAAAAAAAAGCTTAGTTCCAGGAAAAAGATTTATGGGGATGAACAAAAAAAGTAGATGTCTTTCGTATTCGAAAAAAAACGCATAGTCGAAAACCCGAACTATAATTGTCGAATTGCAATGTAAATACCTATGCGAACGCACAGATCTTGCAACTTTGTAGGTTATGACCATAATGACGATTAGCTCCATTTCAAGTGCTATCCAAACCGCACTTCTTACATATATTTAACATTATGCATGTGTGTTATGAATTTGGAGGACTGAAAAACGACAGAAAATTTGGACAGGAAATGTTATCCATACTACATAACAATAAATAAATTCTTTTAAAATTTTATTAATTATAAGTTCGTTGTGTAAAAATTCTATATTTAGGTTTCGTTTTGGTTGTGTTTTACGTATGGCTATAGCTATGATCTAAATTTAAATATCAAACCCTGTAATCGGTGACGTGAAATAACGCGAAATTCAAAAAATTTAACATTATTTCCATTCCAACATCGAACCGCCGGCGGAAAGAAGATTAAAATCCCTTAATCTCGCGTAGTGTACCACCAAGATCACTAAGGTACTGTTGCCAAAGCCGCTTTATTTCAAATTTGGCATTATTTCGTTTGGCGTCATTTCACGTCTCCCCTGTAATCAACCTATTTACTACTGTTTTATCTGTATATAGAATTCAAAATTTAGACAGCAATTCGATTTGTGAAAATTTAAATCAATTTTCCTTCCCGTTTTTAACAGATTACCGGACAACTTTCTGATGATGAAACTAAAGCACTCAAAACAGAAGACAACAACAATTCAGACACCGATGAAGAACAAGTAAGAAATAGTTTGAACTTTTACCATGTTTTTATATGGGTCCGTTATTTAAGACATTTGATCCACAATTTGATGATTACGATGATGAAGACGATGTTAAAGCCCATGAAGATAATATTGATGACGAAAGTGATGAAGATGGCGAAAGTTTATCTTGCCGTCGAAAGAGGGATAAAAAAATAATATTAGGCCTAATTGAGGAGTACAAACAATACCCTTGTCTATGGAATAACTATTTGTACAAGACCAGCACCCGATTTGACCGCTACGATGCAAACAAAGCTATAACAAAAACTATCAATGCCAAATTTAAGAAAGCCTTTACCGATACTGAAATTAGAAATAAGCTTGTACAGCTGAGGAGTGGCTATAGGCGTGTTTTGCGAAAAAAAGAAGCTTTCGAAAAGAAGCATGCAAATGCAAAGAGGAAATTTCATTCACAATTGTGGTATTTCGATAAGATGTCATTTATTGGGGCGACAGATGGTGATTTCTCGGTAAGTCGTAAAAAGCGAAAATCAAAATTGGAAGTTGAACAGAAGCAAAATATGGAGGATGAGAAAGCCATTGAAAGCGACTCCGAGGCCTCAGACTCAAACGCGGAAACAGATTTTTTTCGAGAAAGTGATTCAGCAGAAGGCGAGGACCAATCTGATGATGATAGTGCGAACCAAAAAACGAGTAAACAAATGGAAAGCTCCAACAATCAATTTTACAAATCGATCACCAAGAACAGAGATCTTCTGACGGGAATCATAGAGGAATACAAGAAGCTGCCTTGTCTATGGGCTGTACAATATTACAGCAATGATAATGTGAATCGTAGAGAAGCTTTTCGAAAAATGGCAAAAATTATTAATGAAAGGTTTAACACGAAGTTCACGTTCAAGGACCTTAGCCAAGAGATAAGTAAATTACGATGTACATATAAACGCATGTTGCGCAGGAAAAATGAACATTCTGATGGAGAATTCAAGACAAAGATGTGGTATGCCGATTTATTGTCTTTCATCGAAAAAGGTGCTGACGACGTAAAGGACGATGTTCAGTCAGATGAACTGCCGCAAAGTGAAATTTTGGAGAGCGAAGGGGTATGAAATATTACTTGATTTGTTTTAAAATTAATATCAATTCTTTATTTCTTTGCAGAAGTATCGAACAAAGAGCGTAAGTGGTTTTATATCTTCTTTTATTTTTTCAAACAGCAAACATTTTTTTTTTAGAAAGAACATATTTTTGAAATTATTGAACTTTATAAATCCGCACCAGTGTTATGGGATAACAAACATCCCCAGCACATGCTATGGAGTGAACGACGGAAAGCTATTGAGAAAATCATTGCAACCCTAAGCCAAGAACATGATTGCCACTTAACAGTTGAAGAGTTCCGTTACCAAATCCGTTTTCTACGAGAATCATACTTTCGTGCTGTGCGGGACGAGATAAGTGCCGAGCAAGGTGAAATAGGTAGCAAATATGCTCCAAAGCCATTCTTCTATGATCACATGTCATTCCTAGTACCTTTCGCTGACAAAAATTGTACAACTTTTCCAACAATTCAAATCTCTGCTGCAGCAGATATCAATCAAGATGATTTCACGTTTCTTACCGAAAACAGACCACTTATGATGAGTTTCATAGAACTATATAAGACACATGGATGTCTGTGGGATCAAAAACACAATGACAGAAACAACCAATCGTCCCATTCAGATGCCTACGATAAGATTATAAATATGTTCTTGGAAAATAATATAATTTTTTCGAAAGATCAAGTCATGTCAGCTATTAGTTTCCTATACTCAACAGTAGTAAACACACAGAAACTTATTGAATGCAATGACGACACAAACGGCAGAAGCGAATCACAAATTTGGTTTTATGAGCACCTGAAATTCCTGGGCATTACAACTGGAGGCAAGGATAAATATTGCAGTCATTGTGATCAATACTTTTGTACATTAGCCGCATATGAAAAGCACAAAACGGAAATCAACAGAGACTACCCCTACAAGTGTGCCGTATGTAATGCGGGGTTTGTGTCGCGGTCTAAATACGCCTTCCATCAAATAACTCACAAGGAACCGCATAAATGCGAACAGTGTGGCTTTCAAACATTCGACAAATACAATTTTAATGTTCATATGCGCCGTCACAAGGGCATTCATTCATTCAAATGTGAACACTGCGACAAAGGCTTTGTTACTTCAACCGAGTTGAATCGCCATGTTCGAATGCATACAGGAGAAAAACCATTTGTATGTGATATTTGCGGAAAGGCACTGCAATCGAATTCCAATTTTCAACAGCACATGAAACGACATCGAAATCAACGCGACCACAAATGTGAGATGTGTGGCAGTGCTTTTTACACTTTAACAACGCTGCATGATCATATGGCGTCACATTCCACCGAAAGACAGCACGTGTGCGAAGTATGCGGTGCTGCGTTTAAGCGAAAAAAAACATTGCATCAACACAAATCGTTGCATTTGGAGCGAAAAAAGCATGAGTGTAAAATTTGCGGCAAGTTGTTTGCCCAACAGGCAGGAGTATATTCGCACATGAAGTCGCATGGCTTAAGTTAAATAATATGTTTTGTCATTGTGAAAATTAAAGAACTCTACAAGCAATATGTACCTCATTATTTTAAATGATTTCTGTTTTCTTTGAAGGATATATGATGTGCAAGGCACAAGCTTAACTTCTTCTTCATTCTCGTTTTCTTAGTTTTCAGAGTTAAGGGTCGCGATAGTTTATTTCGTTTCTGCCCATGTTAAGTAGTTGCATTTCAGACATTCTAACAGTAGTATATAGTTAATAAATTTTTGTTTACACCTTGACATAGGAACTTGCGAACGCTCTACTGATAATTAGTAAAACAAAATATGATATGAGTGATTGTACAGCAAGGGCATTAAGAAAATTATAGATGTCTCCAGACTAATAGAGCGAATAACCGCCTTATAAATTCTAGCCAGATCAGAATGGGTGAAGCGCATTTTCAACGACATACATATAATATAATTGCATTCCAAAAAAGTTTTTCAATAAATAGCGTCGCCATCTGTCCATGCATCAAAATGCTTGAACATTGACTAGATTCGAAACTAAAATAACGGTATTACTAGAGCAACAAAAAAAGAACAGCTATTATGTCGTTTTCGATTGGTAATCCGGAATAAATCTCCTGAAAGCGTTCGTTTGGTACTTATAAAGGGTCCGCCAAATAACTTTTTTTTGAAAATGCTATAAAAAAAAACAACTGAATATTTTCTCAAATTTCTTTTTTTATTTGAAAGTACAATCCTTCCGGTTAATACATAATGGAAAATAATTTCATTCAAATGGCTGCCTCGGCTGGCCATGCAGTTGCCTACACGCTCGGTCCAATTTTTAAGCACATTATAGATTGTGTGCAGCTGTATTTCACCAATGGCTTCACGAATATTGTCCTTTAAAGCGTCAATTGTCTCTGGCATGTCGGCGTAACACTTATCTTTTACGGCACCCCATAAATATTAGTCCAACGGTGTCAAATTGCAGCTCCGCGGTGGCCAAACGACATCAGCTCTGCGGCTGATAATGCGATCTTCAAAAACATCGAGTGTAGCTTCGGCTGTGTGGCACGTAGCGCCGTCCTGTTGAAACCAAATGTTGCCAATATCCTCCTTTAGGCGTTTGCACCAAAAATTGAAACAGTTCGACTTATGTGGCATTTCATTAGAACCGAAAAGCAGGAGGGGGTCTAATAGGAAGCCTTAAGATTTAGACCAATTGCTGCTGCTGTCAGACTAGTTTTGTAATTCCATTCAAACAGACATTTTTTTAGCACTATTCAATGCAATTTCGATACATTTCCCGCAAAAGAATAACTACTTTTAGCCGGAAAAATTGCTTAAAAAAACAAAATTAAATATTTGATTTGGAAATAATATGGAATTATACAGACGACGAAGTGAGTGATTTCTCTTTGGCATAATGGAAGACCACATAATTACCCCGATTACTGTCGTAGTTTCCGACTCCAAAACAAACAACTATTCCGAAATACTATTATGCTTGGCGTTTTCAGCCGACAAAGGTGCAATAAAAATACAAACGTTAATTATACAGCACAGATGAGTAATTATACAGATAGTCGACTGAGAGGAATTGTAGCTCTCTCGCCCACCCTTTTTTATTTGCTTCAAAAAGGCGTAGAACTGTATCTGCTTAAGTTTTTGTATGCAAATTAGATTATAAGCCAGCTCACGCACACAATTGCAGTACTGCGCCAAGGAATCCATTATGGACAAAATGTCACGTAGGTATCATTAATGTCAAACTGGTCTTCAACCACCATATTTTAGCCAATCATCAGCACCCTCTGTAGTCCACACACAGAGGATTTTGCGGCCAAGTCGAACAACTTCAATTATCATTCATTCTTTGACCCTTCCTCAATTTTTTTGTTTTTAACACACAAAGCTTAGTGATGCCAGTCATGCCGAGCGATTTCACTATGAATTTGAGTCGTGTGTAGATCTATTACAAATGCATGGAGTCGTGAGCGTTGGATAATAATCCTAAAATGTTAACAATTTGCATCCTTATTAATAATAAAACTCTACTCGCTCGTTAACATATGTTTTACATAGCATACTGCTAAAATACTTATCCGGTTGTTAACTTTTCTTATTAATAATGAATACAAAATACAAAACCTAACTGCCTGTTTTCCTGAAAAATTAGCTTGAAAATGGCAACACAGACATAAATTGTACTAAAATGAATTGCATTCGTACAAATTTCTACAAGCTATGAAATAAACTATGGAAAAATGTTGTTGAAATCAAATGGAGTAAAAAAAATGTTTTCGAATTTTGAAAACTTAACCCTCTACTGCATGAATTATGAAAGAATTAAAATACAATTTTTTTAAACATATTTTTATTTTAATTTGTTGATCAATTCTTAAATTTTTAGAAGTACATACCAAATTTTTTTTTACATAGTATATAATTTAAAAATAAACGGGAATTGTATGTGTGTTTCTACATACAAATAGCCGTAAAAATGGCTTTAAAAACCAAATCAAACTTTTCAAAAGTGAAAAAGAATAAAAAAAACATAAGATTACATTTTTTAATTCGATAAACCATACCATTTTTCATAAAAATCCTATCTCAGATCTGATATAAAATAATTAAATGTTTTAATTACTTTGTTATATGTTGATATTAACCATCACCTGTACAATGCACTTGCTTTTTTGGTCCCATCAATGTCTTCCCTACTAGGGAAATTAGTTTCAACATATTTGGTTTTGAGAACTTGCATTTTCTACGCAGCAGATAAATCCTAAAAAAATTATTAGAAATAAGAAATTTAGTTTAAATTATGAGTTAACAGTGTGTTAGCGTTATCAATCAGTGTGTTAGCGTTATCAATCACAATAAGGCTAGCGGCAACTTTAACGGTGCAGGAAATGATTTTAATTTACGACAAGCCCAACTAACACTTAGCAAATATTTTATTCAGATGATTAACATTATTGAAATGGGTGTATGTTCACCATGACTGACAAGAACATTGCAGAGTCAAAATATTTTTTTATGGCAAGACAGGATTTCCCGGTGTTCTCAGTTTTTATAGTTTAAACGCAATTATAATAGTAAGCATGTTCCATGTATTGAACTGAGAGATCCTGGTTATTCGATTGAACCATGGTCTTCTTGGTGCACGGCAACTTCATTATAACCCACAAATGGCAACACAAATTACAAATGTATGTGCTACTCTGCATAATATATGAATTCACTATAAGACTGGTTGTGACATGGACAATCTTGCATTTCTGGACGAGTTTCATGAAGACGCCAACTATTCATGAAATATGAATAACGATGAAGTTAGCGAAACTGCCACAAGAATACGAAATGAAATAATGGATTCAATTTGTTAGTTTCTTTAAAAATTATGTGTATTAAAAATATATAAATTAAGTAAAGAAAATAATAAATAAAGTAAACAAAATATAAATAAAGTTAATTAATTAATTCTAATTGATATTAAAATGTTAAAAACAAGTAAATGTCCTCTTGGAAATTTCTTTTGAGTTTAATTTTTATACCCTATCTTAAGGGTATATTAATTTTGGCACATAGTTTGTAACCATAGCCTTTTGTCCAAAAAAGGAAAAAAAGAACCTTTTTTTATCAAAAACAAAAATTACAAATTTATTTATTTAATTCAAAAATTAACGCGAGCCAAGAATGTTGCCGCAGCGGTAGTTGACTTGAGAGTCTTTTTACAAGCGCGAGTCATTCGTTTGTTGACTCGCCAACGGGAAGCAAAAATGGAAAAAAAAGGTATAATACCGTTTATGTCCCACATCACCAGATCCAATAGCAACAACAAAAGTGCATGTGCATTGCACAGGCAAGCGAAACAAACGGTAGCAAAGAATATGCACAAAATGTACAAGTGTGTGTAAGACATAAGGTAATTACAAAAGGTTTGGCAAAAGGAAAATTAAGTTATTTTTCTATTGTTTTTATAACAAGGTATTTGGTATCGGCTACATTACCCCCCGCCTAGACGAAAGTTGGAGTTCAGCGATATTTGTCCGGGAATCGTACATTTCGGCCAGATCGAGTGACTTTCGTCGATGGTTGTACTGTCGTAGAAGTAACTGGTTCGTTTGGTGTTAGCTTTGGCTCGGCTGCCTGCCTTGGTTGCACTGTTGTATTCTTTGTGGGATCTTGTTGTTCTGGTACTATTGTTGTATTTGCTCCGTCGTATACTGGTAGATATGCAGGCTTCAGGCGGTCGATGGAAACATTCGACTCGCGTTTTGGAAATCTCAAGCGGAAGTATTTTGGTTTTCGCTCGAGCACTTCAAATGGTCCACTATACGGGTGTGTAAGACTCGCACGGATAGAATCATCGCGAAGAAATACATGAGTCGTTGTCTGCAAATCGCCGTGCACAAAGTACTTGGGTTTTGAATGCCAGGCGGTTGTTGTTGGACGAATGTCGCTCATTGCATTTCGGAGGTCGATGACTGTTTGCGCTGCTGTCTTGTTTGTTGAACACTCATCGAAAAATTCGCCAGGTATACGGAGAGTGGTTCCAAAAACAAGTTCGGCCGGTGATGCTTTCAAATCTTCCTTGTACGTTGAGCGAAGACCGAGTAGAATCATGGGCAAATGTAAGGCCCATTTTTCGGTGTTGTGACAGAGAATCGCTGATTTTAGCGTACGATGCCATCGCTCGATTATTCCGTTGGACTGCGGATGGTACGCAGTCGTTTTGAAATGACGAGTTCCTAACGTTCGCATAAGTTCTTCGAAGAGTGCTGATTCAAACTGGGCGCCTTGATCAGATGTAATGGTCTTTGGCACGCCATATTTCGAAATCCATCCGGAGATGAGTGCGTTTGCGACCGTCGGTGCTGTCATGTTTCGAATTGGTATGGCCTCCGGCCAGCGAGTGAACCGATCGATGATGGTTAAACAGTAACGGTTTTCATCAGATGGTGGAAATGGTCCAACCAAATCGATGTTAAGGTGAGAGAATCGTTCGGATGGGGGGTCAAAATTTTCCAGTGGCGAATGTGTATGGCGACCAATTTTAGCACGTTGACACTTCAGGCAGCTTCGAACGAATTTAGCAACGTCGGATTGAATGCCGGGCCAAACGAATCGTTTGGTCATCAGTTTAGCCGTGGCACGTTTTCCAGGGTGCGATATGTCATGAATTGCCCGAATGAATTGATTTCGGAATTTTTTCGTTATGAAAGGTCGAATGACGCTGGTGGAGTAATCGCAAAAAATGTGCTTGGAACTGCCTGGAACGATAAAAAGTTTTAGTTTAATCGAATTATTGTCATTACCTTTGGACAAAATTTGCTGCAGCTCCTCATCAGTTTTTTGTTCGTCTGCCAAGACCTCGTAGTCGATTTCAGGCTTTCGATACGTGACAGTAGATCGGCTGTTACGTTGTCGGCTCTTTTCACATGTCGAATGTCGGTGGTGGTTTGACCGATGAAATCGAGCTGTCGCGCTTGTCGATCATTCGCCTTCTCAAAATTTTGAGCAAAGGCGAAAGTGAGCGGCTTATGATCGGTGTAGATGTGGCATCGTCTTCCTTGCAGCATGAACTTGAAATGTTTAACCGCCAAATACATCGCTGTAAGTTCGCGATCATATGTACTGTAGCGAAGTTGGGCCTTGTCAAATTTCAAGAAATTGTCAAATTTTTGAGAAAAACCCGAGTGGTTGTAAGGCTTTGTCAACGACTTGGTGGAGTACTGCTCCTGCAGCGATGTCCGAAGCGTCGACGTAAAGAGATAGTTCTGCTGTTTTTGATGGATGGGCCAGTAAAGTAGCATTGGACAAATCGATTTTGCATTTCTCAAATGCATTTTTCCTTTCGTCCGTCCATGTCAGCAGTCGTCGGTCGTTCTTCTTGTTCCCGGGAATCATCTCAATTAGTTTCGCTTGCGTTTCGATGGCGTTTGGCAGGAACTTGCGGTAAAAATTTAGTGTTGCTAAGAAACTTTTAAGTTGTTTGACCATTGTCGGAAGCGGAAAGTTTTTAATTGCTTCGATTTTGTTGGGCAGCGGCGAAATACCCTCAGGTGACACGTGATGGCCAAGGAACTGGATCTCTCGCTTGCCAAATTCGCACTTTGCAACGTTTATCGTCAAACTGTATTGCTTAAGTCGCTCGAAAATGGTTCGAAGGTGTTGGCGGTGCTCTTCTGGTGTTGTTGAAGCGATGCACAAGTCATCTATATAAGCGAACACAAAGTCGAGGCCGCGGCAAACTTCGTGTATTAGGCGCTGAAAAGTTTGCGCGGCATTGCAAAGGCCAAACGTCATAAATTTAAATTCAAACAATCCAAATGGAGTTGTGATTGCTGTTTTTTCGATATCTTCCTCGGCGACAGGAACTTGATGGAAGGCTTTCTGCAAGTCGATCTTAGAAAATATGGTCTTACCTTGTAAATTGCCAGCGAAGTCATTCAGATATGGAATTGGATAGCGATCCGGCAGAGTGATGGCGTTCAATGCGCGATAATCGCCGCATGGTCGCCATGAACCATCTGGCTTCTTGACCATATGTAGAGGGCTTGCCCAACAACTGCTTGAAGGTCGACAAATTCCGGCTTTTATCAGAATTTCAAATTCCCTTCGGGCTGCATCCAGTTTTTCGGGATCCAATCGTCGAGGTCGAGTGTAGACTGGCTGTCCTGTAGTAATTATTCGATGCACGATGGTGGTAGGGGTTTCACTTCCAGGCGGTGGCAACTTCGTAATCAGTTTGTATTCTTCAAGAAGATCAGCATAACTTGAATTTAAACAGTATGTTTTGTATTCGGTCGCCTTACTGACAGTTATCGGCATACAATTTGAATTTAGTCCGGTGAGTGGATCGATCATTTTGTTTTCCCTCATATCGATCAGTAATCCAAAATTTTTAATAAAATCAGCACCAATGATTGGAGTTGTTACTTCAGCGATTAAAAACGTCCACACGAAGTCACGCCGCAATCCGAGGTTAATCTTCAGTGTCGTTGTGCCATATGTTTTAATTTCGGTGCCGTTAGCGGCGAACAATTTAATTTCCGATGATTTGCAGTTGCCTGTGGATCGATTGAATGGGATGACTGATACGTCGGCACCCGTATCAATTAAAAATCCGATGTTCGTTGATTTGTCGTAAATTTTCAGTCGATTGATGGATTTGGACTCAGGCTGTTCGTGACCTAAATCCAACACAGGCAGCTGGCCCTAGCCGCTTTTCGTTTGGGCGCTCATGCCCCCAAAGTTGCACGGCTTGCGGCAACGTTTCGCCTCAGTTCCAAATTTCCGATGATACCAACAATTTGCATGCGTACTACGAGACTTTGAGCACTCACGGGAGCGGCTGGTGTCACGTGATCGGTTGCGGTTGTAGTCGACGCGCGATGTTGCGAACTTTCGTTCCAGCTCCATGATTTGGTTGCTCAATTTCTCGAGTAAATTGATCTCTGTTGGTGTCGCTGGTGATGTTCCTGCTTTGACTGCTGGTGACGGTGGCTGCGAGTTTGTTTGGCGAATACTGCGATCACCGATAGCTCGCAGTCGAATTGATTCGACCAGTGCATCAGCTGCAACGAGCCTGTCTTTGATAGGCGATTACTTCATTTGAATGACGGCGGCGTGTGCCATCTCAGGTAGGCGTGCAGCCCAGAGATCGATGAGTGCGGTGCCAGTCAGGGAATCGGAAGCTAAATTCTTTAATTTTTGGTAAAATTGACTAGGTTTCATGTCGCCGAGCTGCACTTCGTTTATGGCTTCACGGAATCTCTTTTGCTGTGAGTCGGAATAAAAGGCGATAATTGTTGTTTTCACTAGAGGATATTTACCTGACGCTGGGACTGTGCCGATCTCTGTTTGGATTGTGGCGAGGTCGTTGAGAGGAACTTGTGCCATTACAGAGCAGTATTTCTTGTAATCGTTGTTCACATTGCATGCCTCAAACCAAAAGTCCAAACTGGCGAAATAAAGATTTGCATTGTGTAAGTTGTCGATGAGTTTTGGCATTGGCATACGGGGAATGGTTGCGTATGCATTTATTTCCCCATTTTGTTCATTCCCTGCCTCTTGTGCGCGGCCGTCACCATTAATATAACCGGCCTCGTTTGCGTTCATTGCTAAGATATCGAATTTATTTTATGCGCGAGCTTAAAGTTTTTTGCAAAAAAACTGAAGGCAGATTTTTTATCTCGATTGTCAAAAGGGCGGGGCACTAGCGCTTGCCGATTTGAAGTAATTTATCGCGAGATCACGTCGGGGTCACCACTTTTTAGTGCCTTTTGTCCAAAAAAGGAAAAAAAGAACCTTTTTTTATCAAAAACAAAAATTACAAATTTATTTCTTTAATTCAAAAATTAACGCGAGCCAAGAATGTTGCCGCAGCGGTAGTTGACTTAAGAGTCTTTTTACAAGCGCGAGTCATTCGTTTGTTGACTCGCCAACGGGAAGCAAAAATGGAAAAAAAAGGTATAATACCGTTTATGTCCCACATCACCAGATCCAATAGCAACAACAAAAGTGCATGTGCATTGCACAGGCAAGCGAAACAAACGGTAGCAAAGAATATGCACAAAATGTACAAGTGTGTGTAAGACATAAGGTAATTACAAAAGGTTTGGCAAAAGGAAAATTAAGTTATTTTTCTATTGTTTTTATAACAAGGTATTTGGTATCGGCTACATAAGTATATATATTTACAATCAGGACCAAATCCTAAGACTATTTAACAATGTCCGCCCGTCCGTCCGTCCGTTCGCAATTTTTAGGCCTTTAAAATTAAGCTAGGAAGCCGAAATTTAGACCACATACTCCCTAGGGCTCCGAAATGGTTAAGCGTAAAAAATTGTTACTACGCACACTGCTCTGCCACAATTTAGAAAAAAAAGTTTTAAAGCTAAAGATATGTAGGCTCTGTCCTCCTTTATAAGTTTGTCATAAGGTTTTTTGCCACGCCTACTTTTTGTGGGCGTTTTTCACTAAAATTCTGTTTTCATCGAACATTTTCATAGAAAGCGAAAAAAAATTTTAAACAATATTTTTTACAATATATCGAACATACAAAGTTGTTGGCCACGCCTACTTTTTGGGGGCGTTTTTCAAAAAATATTTTTTTTTTAAATTTAATAAAATGAAATAAAATCCTGTCCATCACCTTCTTAATGCTTTTTTCTTTGGGGCATAAAGGGATATGAATAGGGTATCATACTGTTCGCACCAAGCGGACTGTAGCCTTTCCTTATGTTTTTTAGCTGTAATTCATTTTGCTGACTTCCTATCTAAATATCTATGATTTTTAATTTTCTGTTTTGCATTCTGTATTAACAGTTTCTTCTCACATCTTCTTTATAAATATTAATGTGCTCCTCTTCTATTTTTAATAGTATCCTATTACTTCGACTGTTGTCCTTTAACAAATTTTCAATGTTTTTTTAAAGATTTTTTGACATAAAAGGTACAAGTCGTCCTGTATATTAGTTTGTTTAATCAACAAATTTCCCGATTTTCTTTCCACTGCCGGATTTTAGCATGATTGTTTCTTTCAGTCCTTGTTTTAGTTGCACGATTTTTCTCTTCAGGCAGATTTTCCTGATTTTCTTTGGAAGCGTGCTGAAATTCTTGTGTAGACGAATTAGATGCAATTATGGATGTGGATCGTGGAACATCAAAATCAACTCGTTCATCATCATTCTTCAAGTTCGCACTGAGCAGATCGACATTTGTCGACAAGGAATGAAATTGAACCCTGTAAAGGAATTTTACTCTTATCAAATCGATTGTAGAACCACATCCGGCAATACAAAGTCTCCCTTACGAAAAACAAGTAGCGTTCTACTTTTAAGTCTCTAAAAACAACAGATGAGGAATTAACCAAAAAATATTTAATAATGGCCGCAAAATCCTCTTTCATTTTTCCTATCTGTGAATTTGTGTGAGCTTCTATCATCTCTGTGTGTGAGCCTGACATATGGAGTTAGATCTAATTTGCTTAATTACCTACCAACAACAAGCGTGGGGAGTTTTGCAAATTTTCCAAATGACAAAAAAAAAAAAAAACAGTCGGTCTCGGCGGATGGGGTGGGGAAATAGGAAGTGCTGCGAAGTGTTGAGTTTATGTGATTCAACTTGTATAGCTATTTTAATGTTAATGTTTATGAAGAAACAACAAATTAGGTAAACAATAAATATGAAGTTGTTACAATTTAATTCGAATATTTTTTGCGGTTATAAGAAATATTTCTCTATTTTATATCTTAAAATAAACATACTTTGGTTGTTTAATTTTTTCCGTTTTGGTTAATAAAATGAGAAAAGGTACCTTCTTAAATTATTTTGTGTTACAAACTTTTGTATATAAGTTATAAGTTATATGCTTTATCTTCCAAAAAGACAGAAGAAGGAAAACAGAAGGTAGCTGGAACATACTGCGTATTGTGGGTGAATTTTTTTTTCGAAAATGCTTGGTGATTGAGTACAACTCATAAATAAGCATACAGTTACATTGTAGTTATATATTGAATAAATTAGTCACTCTGTCCAACAGACTACTTTATTTGTCAAGTTATAATGTTTTCTATTTTTTTATAAAAATAATGATTGAAAACGTTGTAAAAAAAGTGTTTTCATATACCAAAAATTATATTCTTGAGAGAAGATTAGTTGTGTGGCAAATATTCAACTTAATTATACTTCGGCCATTCTGACCAGTCAAGCGACCTCGATTGTATAACTTAAAGCTAAAGATAAATGTTGTCTTTCGAATCCGTCTGTTTTACTGTACTACTTTTACTACACTCCACCCATATCTTTAGTCTACTTGAATCTAAAATGCCGTGATACGGCAACTGCGTTACTTAAAACCTTCAATATCTTCTATCATATAACGGTCATTATCTAGCTTCTTCCTTATTACATATGGACCGCGATAATTAGGTATTAATTTCATAGTAGTCCCAACCGAAGTGTCCACATTCTTGATTACTACAAATTCGCCGACGCTAAACTGCTTGGGCGAGGTATATTGAAATAGTTCAGGTTATACAGCTGGGACTTTTCGATTGCTTCGGAGGCTTCATGTCGCAGCCTGATCAAATCTTTTCGCGCGTCATCACTGTATTTCTCATGCTCATTTGAATGCGCAGTCAGCTCGTCGATGACACTTCCCAGTTGTTCTGCTCCCAACAGCAGTTTACTTGGGAACGACCCCGTTAGTATTACTTATGGCAAACTCAACCCTGGTCAACTGCTGTTTCCAATCAGCGCACTCGGAGGACTCAACCAACTTCGCTAACATTGCCTTTAAAACTTGGTTTACCCTTTCAAACTGGCCATTCGATTGAGGAGACGCTACAGCAACTTTATTATGCTCAATGTTATTTTCCTCCAGGAATTTACCAAATTCCTGTGAAGTCAAACGATCCCCGATCACTAATGATCCTTCGTGGACGACTGTAATATTCCAAATATCGCTTATCGTTTCTCTTGTTCCGGGAGTGTTGACAGGATATAATTTGACATATGACAGCCAAAATATGTTTACTCCATGGAGGGCAGCGGCCCAAAGTGGTTTATATGGACGGTGTCAAAGGGCTGGGGCAGTTTCGCAATATTATATGGATTTCCCTCAGTATTTCGCGGGGACACGGAATGGTAAATACACTTAATACACCAATAATGCTTCTGGATTTGACTTGCGCATTTGTCAATACCCAGATGCGCACATTTCTCGTGTGTGACACGCGTGACGATTTCTTCTAGTTCCTTGGGGACACAAAGTTAACGTCTGTTCTGCTGCCCGACATGAAAAACTAACCCATCTTCTAGCACATACAAGGGTACTTCTTCGGCTTATAATTTTTCTCGGATAGACTGTATGTTCTCATCGCGTCAGGGAAATTTGGATATTCAGATCTAAATCTTCACTTGGTATTGTCCCGATGGCGGGCACACGACTAAGGGCATCAACATGAGCCATTCTTTTCTCTTTCCGATGTTCAACTTGATAATTGTAGTTCTAAAAAGCGAAGAACTAGTTTATTTCTTAGCTGCTCAAAGGCTTCAGTGCACTCATAAGTCCAAGAAAACTTTGAATCTTTCCTTAACAAATTTGTCAATGGCTTGGCAATGCAAGAGAAGCTTGGGACGAAGCGATGGAAATAGAAAACCTACCCATTACACATCTACCCTCTTTAGTATTGCGGGGCATCGGGTAAGTGCGAATAGCTTCTGAGTTATTGTCGTTAGGGCAGATACCATCCACATTAATCCGATTACCAAGGTAATCGATTTCGTTAAGTGCGAACCTTTTCTTCTTCACATTAAGTTCTAATCCGGCTTCTTTTAATACGCGCAGCACCTCGGTGAGAATTTCAACATGCGTCTCCATGTCGATGATTGCAATGGAGATGTCATCAATATAAACAATAGCTTTTCCTTTGTCAATCAACGGTTTCAACGGTTAGTAAAGTCCGTGGGTGCATTCTTAAGACCGAAGGGCATATGAACGTATTCGAATTGTCCAAAAGGAGTAACGAACGCGGTATAATTGACCGATTCCTCAGATACTTTTATATGATGAAACCCTTCCCTCAAATCTAGCGTGGCAAGAATCTTCTTGTTTGCGAAATATTCCAAACAGTCTTTGATTAATGGGAACGGAAAGTTGTCCAGTTACGGTACGTTTGTTTAGGGCCCGATAGTCTACGCACATCCGAACCTCCCCATTCTTTTTCCTCACTATTACTAAAGCGGAAGCATGGGGTGAATTACTCGGTCTGACTATCCTTTTCTCCAACAACCGATCGACAATATTTTGTACTTCAGTGCGTTCGATATGTTAAGATAGGTTTCATTTAATAATCAATAGCTTTCGCTTTAACTTTCGACTTAAGGTAGTGTTCGACCACTGCCCTGACAGCACTTGAATGAGCTTCTGGCAATTGTTAATTTATATTTATTTCGTCGTCGTTCTCGATACAAGTCCAAATTGCGTTCACTAACCGACCTAAATCAATAAAGCTTACCATACCCCGGTCATCTTTCAATTCTATTATCTCTACTTCGCGAACACCCGAAACATGTGAAACACCTTCGGTCGAGACTTCACAATTTGTGTTTACATTTTCTACAGTATTACTTATTTTAGTTAATTCTATCCGGTCTGCCTTAACACTACTCTCTACAACATCGGAATTCTTCAATAAATTGAATGACGCAAGTGCACTGACAACTTCCTTAGGTAATTCAATATTTTTTTTATTAAACGAAATTTGGTTGTTCGATCGATACAAAAATTGTCAGTCATAATGTTACTTAAGCCTTCAAAGGTGTACGTTGAATTTTATTAAAATATCGCGTCCCAAGAGCAGCGGTACAAAAGTTTCATCATCTGGAATTATAATAAAGGAATGAGCTACGGTTTTATCCCGGAATTAAATTTTGCAATCTACGGAGCCATACTTACTTAAGAACTGGTTTCCCATCCCTCTGAACCACGTTGGCATCTTTTTCCCATAAATAAACTACTAGCAACTTTTAAACAAAGCTACTTGGGCTGCCGAAATCAAATAGACAAAAATAGGATTTATCCTCAGTGCACTTGTTATGACGATCGGCAAAGGCAACACTTACCACCTGGAACGACTTCATTTTCTCAGCTATCTCCTCAAACTCCCTCATCCTCTCTGCCAACTCCTCGAATCCTTCAATGGCCTCACGGTCGCGTGCATTTCTCTCTTCGGGGTGCTGCTGGACTGCGGCAACGGCGGTTTTTTTTCTTGGGGCAATTTTTATGGAAATGCCCCATCTCGTGACACTAATACTGATTGGCCCCATAAGGGCGACGGCACTGTTGCTGCGGTCGTTCAATCCGTCCACAATACACTCGATGACATCGGCCTCCGGTATGTTGGCCTCCGACTTGTTTGCTTTTAATGTCCGCGATTTCAGCTGCTGGAAAACATCGTGCATCGAGTAGGTGCGTCCGAATTCTTCGATTAATTTTCCCTTCCTGCGTGTGGGCCGCAGTGGTGCGTAGGAACACTTTGGCTGTGTCTGTGAGTATGCGGCGCACACCAACAAATTTATCTTTTTCGGTACAAAAGAACCCTCTAAAGGCGTCTTCGGTGATCCATTTTCTGATATCGTAGTTGTCGTCGCCACTAAAGGGGTACACCATTGCTTCGAAAGCCGAGAAATTCAACCTTCTTTGATCGGCCGTGCCAAGTTCCTCCTTGATCGCCTGCAACTCTTGCCGCTTTTGCGGCAACAGGATTAACTTCTCGGTTCTGGCCAATTATGCATCCAGGTCCTGCACTGGAATGCGTTCGTTGTCAGTGCGCTGGTTCCTCTCTTCTTCGGAGCCTAGGGACAATTTTGCTGCGGTTTCTCGGGTTGACAATAATTCGTCATACAATGCCCGAAGTTCGGCCACGGTGGCATTTTCGTCGAATTCTACGTCTGCCGCGGTTAACGCTTCAATAAACGGTTTTCTCGGAACATATGACATTTACACTTTTTATTAGCTATTTTTATGTCGATATCCCACTTCTGAGATTGTGAACGTCTCTTGATTTTAAATTTAAACTTAGATTTATTATAAAACGTGTTCCTTTTGCTTTGACAACTAATCTCTTACTTCTCTTAAGACAAGTGTTTGGAACCTTGTTACAAATACACCTCTGAGGCATTACTTTTTGGTGGTGCCTTATATTCAACTTAATTCTAGTTCATTACAGAGGTGTAATTTGCTCAAATTCATCAACTGTTCCCAACTTCTTCTTATAAGAAATGACATTTCATATCATTCCGCCCCCCACTTAAGGCCCTGACATATTTAATCCGTTGCTTCGCGCGTCCGTTTTCTATTGCCTGACAGTAAGAAAGAATATACGTATGCTTATGGGAGGTGACCTATAAACAACGCATTGACGCTAAACGGAGGCCAATATAGCCCAACTTTCTACTTTTTCATACTTTTACAGCCAGGCGCAAAAACCAATGATTGGTTTAACAGTTGGAAGAACGAAAGCATTTGTCATATGAGCAGCCTTGCCATAAAAGCAGATTTATCGTACCGATCATCGCCATCACGAGTACCGATCTGACCACCGACGCGGAAACACGTGCCTCTGTTCCGCGGCCAGTGATCGTGTTCGTCACCACGAATTGTAACCCTTTATCCTCACACTGAAATCGATGTTGCGGGCGATTTCAATGTTCACAATTCGAATTGGCTTCGTCAGTCTGGACAGACAATATCCGAAGGCAGGTACGCTGAAATCTTGGCTGAGGTAAACAACCTAACCTAGCTTGTAAATGAGCCGACACGAATTCCGGACATTAGTAGTCACACTGCCATCACACTGGACTTGTTTCTCACCTCTCACACAGATAAGTACACCATAAATGTATTATCGCCTCTAGATTCGTCAGACCACTGTGTCATATCGGCCAATTTCTCGTACTCCAACCACAAAGTTAAAGAACAAGCTCAAGTCAAATGGGAAGAATTAAACGGTTTCTTTAGGAGTTTTAACTGGTCGCTATGCTTCCTCGATGGCGATGTGGATACTGCTGCCGATATGATAACAAACATAATTCACTTGCGTATGAAACATTTTATTCCAAATAGGATTAAAAGTATCAAACCCAAGGTGAACGCATGGTGTAACTTGAGCTGCAAAGAGGCTATCAGGTTAAAAGAGGTGAGCTTTCGGTCTTATAAGGCCAACCCAACTGAGGAAAACCGAATAAAGTTTAAACGAGCCAGAAATGACTGCAATGCCCACATTAGTCGTTTGAAATTCTCCTACGACCAAAAGTTGAGGCAAAAAATACTACAAAGTCCCACCGGTAGTAAAAACTTTTGGTCGTTTGTTAAGAATATTAAGAATTCGGCATCAACATCTATCCCGACACTCATTTGCCATGACATTCCAGCTGTCAGCTCTTTGGATAAAGCCAATCTGCTTGCTGCTCATTCTGCAGCTAGCACAACGCTACCAGATTGTGCTTTATCTCCCCCTGTACTCGAGCGCGTAGAATATACTAAGGGACCAATTCATTTTCGCACTCGTACAGTGGCAAGAGTTCTTCGAGATCTTAACGTACATAAATCCGCTGGTCCAGATGGTATTTTCCCTATCGTTCTGAAGAGGTGTTCTTCCACGCTGGCAAAACCACTGCGAAAGCTTTTCTGTCTGTCCTATTCTTCAGGGCTCTTTCCGAAAAGATGGAAAACAGCATTTGTCCAGCTTGTCCCAAAAAAGGCGAATCTTCCTCTCCCTTCTCCTACCGACCAATTGCACTTACGTCCCTTCTTTCCAAGGTCATGGAAACGCTGATAAATCGTCAGCTTATGAAATATCTTGAATCGCGGAAACTTCTTAATGACCGGCAGTACGGGTTTCGCGGCAAAAGGTCCACTGGTGATTTGATGACATATCTAACCGAAAAGTGGAACCAATCTATTCACCGTGGTGGTGAAAGTAAGGTCGTTGCGCTTGATATTTCAAAGGCATTTGACAGAGTTTGGCACCAAACTCTTTTGTCGAAAATGCGTGCATTTGGAATCGATGATACCTTTATTCAATGGATTAGAAATCACCTTTCGGACCGTTCAATTCAAGTTGTTTTGGACGGTTTCAAGTCTGCAACTTACCAAATAAATGCTGTGTTCCCCAAGGCTCCGTTTTGTCTCCGACTCTCTTTCTCATTTTTATAAATGGTCTACTCTCTGTTACTTCTAATCCTATTCATTCCTTCGCCGATGACAGTACCCTCAGCTTTACATATTCGTTTCCTGGGCAACGCTCCTCTTCTTCGGGCGTTGAACTGGAACGGCAACGTATGTTAAGCTCATTAAATTCCGATATTGACAGCATTCTTGAGTGGGGTAAAACCAATAGAGTGGAATTTAATGCTTCCAAAACACAATGCTGTCTTCTGTCACTAAAGAGAAACCTCAATACTCTGCCATTACCCATGAATGGCACTTGCATCGCTGAATCCGAAAGACTTTCCATTCTCGGTATGTGTGTTAATGACAACCTTCGTTGGAATGACCACATATTCGACGTCGCCAAGAATGCTGCGAAGTGTCTAGGCATCCTAAAGCGATGCAAGAATTATTTTACCCCTTCTGATCTGGCTAGAATCCACAAGGCGTTTATTCGCCCAAAACTTGAGTACAACGCTCATATCTGGTCCGGGGCACCATTTACATATTTGGAGCTACTTAACAGAATTTAAAAACGCGCGATAAAACTTATTGGCGACCGAGATATTGCGACTTCACTTGACCCTCTTAGTCATCGTCGTAATATCCCTGCCTGTCGTTGTTCTATCGGTACTACCATCACAAGTGCTCAAACGAAATAGCCAGTTGCATTCCTCCCCTCCAACACTTCAACCGTAATACTCGCCACGCCAGGAATGCTCATCAGTTTACCCTAAAGCCTATATTGGGTCGAACTGTGAAATTTAAGGATTCGTTCTCTGCGGTACAACACGAATGTGGAATGCTCTGCCTTACTCTGTTTTTCCTGACCATTATATTTTATAAACATTTAAAATCAATATGCATCGGTTTCTCATACTTTCTTCTAATCCCTCATTTCCTTAACGCCCGTGCTGTGTTACTATAACATTATAAGGGTGCTAACAATCCCTTTTGCACGTGCAAATAATAAAAAAAAACCTAAATGTGCGTTTTCTATTATTTGTTTCAAGCTAAAATTTATTTTATAACTAAAATAGAACCATATTAGTATTTTATTATTAATATGGGTATATGTTTTTGCGTATACGTTATGTATTGAAACGATTTGTCCTTATTTAACATAACATTTTAAAACTCAACACTTAAGGGAAAAAACAAGAATCAGTTTATTTTTGTTGATATGGCTACCCGTCATCACAGATATGAAAAAAAAAACAATACAAAAATACTGTCAAAGTTCCGACGGGTTCTATGGGGCGGCCTATGCGTGAATTTTAAAGTTTTAACGCACGCACGGCAGCGACGGATTTTATGGGTTGGGCCTTCAGCTTGTAGACAAGCTGAGAAAATCTCTTTCGAGTTCACTCCTAATTTGTGGGAAAACATAATATCACTGACTATGATATTTCAGTCTATCAAACTCGATACTCGATACCATCACAGATGAGGAATTAACCAGATAGCCAACTCGAGAGCGAATCCTTCACATTGCCTACAAGCTAAGTCGAACTGATAAGCCCCACATAATTTGCACTTATATGGACTTTTACGTGCAAATCAAATGGGAATCACGCACACATAAATCGAATTGTATGGGGCTAATGGCCGCGCCCATGAAATGTCATTTTTTATAGCAAGAAGTTGGGAACAGTTGATGAATTTCAGCAGATTACAACTCACAATTTGGGTGTGTAAAATAAACATGGTCATTATGCGGTGAATATGGATTGATAAAAACATACTTACCACACAACTAATAACATAATAAAATATTATAATATTAAGAATAAAGCTGTGTTTTAACTAATTTATTCTAATTTTTAATGAAAAATAATCAAAATAATATTGATTAACGTGACTAATATATAATAAGTAAGTTCATCATACATTTTCGGTTGACAATAAATTTAAGTATAACTATACTAGCAAGGATTTCGTAGATTATGGATGGTTATATTGAAGCAGTCAAGTAACTTTACACAATTGAAAACTGGTTTAAAACGCGTTTTAATAAAACGTAATCCAAATTCTTACAAATATTATTTTTGGTACATCAAAACACTTTTTTAACAAAATTAGCAATTACTTCCTAGTAGTAGTAGCAGTAGTAAATTGGTTTGTTTATTTTCATATAAAATAAAATTCCAAAACATTATAACTCGACAAATAAAGTCGGCTGTTAAAAAAAGTGGCTAATTAATACAATATATATGTAACATAATGTGGATGCTTATTTATGATATGTACTTAAATACCAAGCATTTTCGATAAAAAAATGCACCCCCAATATATGTGTGCAGTGCATTCCATCTACCTTTTTTTCTCCTTGTTCCGTCTATCGCTTACTTTAAATTTTAAAATAAAGCATATTAACTTATATAAAAAAATTCAAAACCACCTTAGAAAAGAAACAGCTAAGGAAATTGATTGACTAAACGCACAAATCTTGTAACACAACATAATTTAAAAAGGATTACAAATACTTCTTTTTCACTTTTTTTTTATCCATTCACGGAATCCGAATATGTTCATTAAACTTTCATATGTTGAATAGAAATCCATCAAAGAATTTAATATATATATATAAAACCATTGCTACTACTACAAATATTTTACACCCAAACATTACTAATTTAGTAATATTTATGCAATAATACAATAAAATATGCATTTTATCTCATTTTATTAACCAAAATGGAAAAGTACAACAACCCAAGAATGTTTATTTTAAGGCAGATAAAAAATAGAGAACTATTTCTTATAACCGCAAAAAATATTCCAACTCAATTGTAACAACTTTATTGGGTAACTAATTTTTTGTTTCTTTATAAACATTTATATTAAAATAAAATAAAAAGTTGAATCACATAAACTCAACACTTCGCAGAATTTCCTATTTCCCAACACATCCGCCGTGACCAGCTGTTTTGTTGTTGCGATTTGGATATATTACAAAACTCCCCACAATTATTTTTGGCGGGTAATCAAGTAAATTAGACCTAACTTCATGTGTTTGGCTCACACGTATTCACAGATGGGAAAATTGAGGATTTTGCGGCCGTTTTTAAATATTTTTTGCGGGTGATAGGGGATTGCAGAGTTGACTATCTGGTTAATTCCTCATCTGTGGATACCATTCTCTATAACTTAATCAGTAATGCCAAACCGAGATAATTCAGTGACGTATTGGTCGTTAACTGATGCGGTAATTCGGCCCCAAATACTTCATCGTTCAAATTATCAAACGATATTATTTATTGGTTAGAGTAGATAGATGAAATGAATGAAAAGTTAAGTAAAATTATTGATGCTAAGAACTGCTGCACAACGTAGAGTAATTCATTTCGCTTTTTACATTGGCTATTTGATAACTGTCGCCCAGTTATTATAAAGGGTGATTTTTTAGCTGGTTTGGTTTTGGCAACACTGGTTTTGACAGCTGACGTGTGTTTAGTACCTTGTGTCACTGTCAAACAGCTTCAGTTTGGTTTGCAATTTAACCATGGATCGTCTTACAAATGAACAACGCTTGCAAATTATTGAATTTTACTATCAAAATTCGTGCTCGGTTCGAAATGTTCATCGCGCGCTGCTTCCATTTTATGATCGGCATTCTCGACCTTCTGAGCAGTCTATTCGGAAGATTGTGACCAAATTTCGCACCAAATTTACTTTGTTGGACATAAAACCACCAACACGTTTACGTACTGTGCGTATTGAAGAAAATATTGCGGCCGTATCAGCTAGTGTGACAGAAGAACGCGAAATGTCGATTCGGCGCCGTTCCCAGCAGTTAGGCCTTTGTTACAGCACTACGTGGAAAATTTTGCGGAAGGATTTGGGCGTAAAGCCTTTTAAGATACAGCTGGTGCAAGAACTAAAGCCAGGCGACCTACCACAACGCCGAATTTTTGGTGAATGGGCTCTTGGAAAGCTGGCCGAGGATCCGCTTTTTTATCGAAAAATTGTGTTCAGCGATGAGGCTCATTTTTGGTTGAATGGGTACGTAAATAAGCAAAATTGCCGCATTTGGAGTGAAGATCAGCCAGAAGCATTGCAACAGCTACCAATGCATCCCGAAAAAGCCACTGTTTGGTGCGGTTTATGGGCCGGCGGCATTATTGGACCATATTTCTTCAAAGATGATGCGAATCGCAGCGTTACTGTCAATGGTGAACGCTACCGAGCGATGATAACTAACTTTTTTTTGCCCGAAATGGAAGTTCTTGACTTGCATGATATGTGGTTTCAACAAGACGGTGCCACATGCCACACAGCACGCGAAACAATGGCGAACTTGCGAGGCGAGTTTGGTGAACAGTTAATTTCACGTTTCGGGCCGGTCAATTGGCCGCCTAGATCGTGCGATTTGACACCATTAGATTATTTTTTGTGGGGGTATGCCAAGGCTAATGTGTATAGGGACAAGCCCGCTTCGATTGACGCACTGGAAGCCAACATCCATGCATTCATTCGTGAGATACCGGCCGATATGTGTGAAAGAGTATGCCAAAATTGGACTCAGCGGATGGGCTACCTGAGACGCAGCCGCGGTCAACATTTGCATGAAATTATCTTTAAACATTAAATTGCAAGGTTCAAACTATCGATTCAAATAAATATTTCATTCATTTTTTCGAATTTTTTGTGTTTTTTTTTTAAAAAAAGTTCTAAACCTCTTAAAAAATCACCCTTTATTTGAGATGAAATGATACAACTGGTGATGATGGGCTGCTACAGATGTTTTGGTAGTGATGTGATATGGCGAGGTATCTGCACCCGCCCTCCAATTGAATAACAATCAATTACAATCAGGCCGAAGTAAAAATAATTCTGCAAAAATGTTGACATTTCATACTGATAGAAGTTTTTGATTTAGAGATGTCACATGCAAGATGTTACTTTCAAACTGTTCAGATTTGAAAAATTTCCAATGCTTCCGACAGGTGCCCTCGTACAATTTCAACGATTAAAATTTCCAAATTCGTTTAGTGTGTGCCAACACGTAAGACCAAAAGATGTGATATTGAGGTTTGGAATTCAAAATCCATGTTTTTGCATTGCCAATTGTATGTGGCCAACAAAAATTATATACATATCTACATAAATTAATACCAAGGGAAACCAAAAATATTTTCTATGCCAAAAGGCGGAACAAATAAAAATAGGTAAGGGCAAAACAACGTTTGCCAGGTCAGCTTGTATATTTTTAAATGCCAAAAAGCGGAACAAATTTAAAATTTTCAAAGGCAAAACAACGTGCGTCAATCGAAGCGGGCTTGTCCCTATACACATTAGCCTTGGCATACCCCCACAAAAAATAATCTAATGGTGTCAACTCGCCTCGCAATTGCGCCATTGTTTCGCGTGCTGTGTGGCATGTGGCACCGTCTTGTTGAAACCACATATCATGCAAGTCAAGAACTTCCATTTCGGGCAAAAAAAAGTTTGTTATCATCGCTCGGTAGCGTTCACCATTGACAACGCTGCGATTCGCATCATCTTTGAAGAAATATGGCCCAATAATGCCGCCGGCCCATAAACCGCACCAAACAGTGGCTTTTTCGGGATGCATTGGTAGCAGTTGCAATGCTTCTGGCTGATCTTCACTCCAAATGCGGCAATTTTGCTTACCCATTCAACCAAAAATGAGCCTCATCGCTGAACACAATTTTTCGATAAAAAAGCGGATCCTCGGCCAGCTTTCCAAGAGCCCATTCACCAAAAATTCGGCGTTGTGGTAGGTCGGCTGGCTTTAGTTCTTGCACCAGATGTATCTTAAAAGGCTTTACGCCCAAATCCTTCCGCAAAATTTTCCACGTAGTGCTGTAACAAAGGCCCAACTGCTGGGAACGGCGCCGAATCGACATTTCGCGGTCTTCTGTCACACTAGCTGATACGGCCGCAATATTTTCTTCAATACGCACAGTACGTAAACGTGTTGGTGGTTTAATGTCCAACAAAGTAAATTTGGTGCGAAATTTGGTCACAATCTTCCGAATAGACTGTTCAGAAGGTCGAGAATGCCAATCATAAAATGGAAGCAGCGCGCGATGAACATTTCGAACCGAGCACGAATTTTGATAGTAAAATTCAATAATTTGCAAGCGTTGTTCATTTGTAAGACGATCCATGGTTAAATTGCAAACCAAACTGAAGCTGTTTGACAGTGACACAAGGTACTAAACACACGTCAGCTGTCAAAACCAGTGTTGCCAAAACCAAACCAGCTAAAAAATCACCCTTTATAATCGTAAGGGATATTTCATCCTCTAAAACTGATCAATATTTTTGCTACTTGATGATTAGATGTGGACCATCATAAGTTTGTTAAGAGCTATCGTTAGTTGCATCCAGTGAGGATGCAATGAATCCAGGCTCCAACCAGGACTGATTAATAAAATATTTTATATTGCAGCCAACAAGAACCTAATACGCAATGAATTAGCTGCGTATCTGAAATGTGAAAGATTTTATGGGGAGTGTTCCCTAGTACGTTTTTTACGATGGTGTGAAACGTATTCACTTTGCCGACAGGTGAACGTTTACCTCGAAAGTATTCTACGATGACGAGGTATAAATTTGAGTGACACGTGGCGGATTCCACTATAGGGCTGTATGTTTCGAAAATGTTAGCACTTGTGGAAAAATAAATTTGATACCTGTTGCAAGATACATTTTAAGCTTACAATTCATTGCTTCGTATAATTTTGATTCAAATAAATTAAAAGCACTTTTGAATCTGCACCAATAATGTATTAAATGATATCTATTGTTGAACACTTTTCTACCGACATCCACACTCTTACTTTCCGACGGTGTGTATGATAGGGAGAAGTTAAAAAACCAGTGCAATAGCTATTCATTGGTTTATTGAATGCATTCACTTTAATTTCTAAAAAAATAAACTCTAAAGTGTTACCAAAATTTGTTTCACTTCAATTCACTAAAATATATATAAGACGCTAACGGCTCATACAGAACCTAAAGTCCAACTTCTCCAATCAATGTGTGCGGATTTATATTTTTGTCGAATGGAAGGAACTTAAGAGTTTCATGTAGAATCCGAACCGAAATTAGTTTCTGGGAAGCTTTCCATTACAGACTTTTGCAAGAGGTGGGGCAGCGAATAAAAACTTTTCGATGGTCAGTACGAGAAACAATCGTTTAGTAGTCCAAAGTACTTAACTACTAATTCACTTCACTGGTAGGAGTTAAAAAGATATACTTACGACCCGTGAAGAGTCCCTGTCTGAGATACGGCAGCCTTCCACCCTCTGCGATCCCGAGCACGCTGCTTTCAGTTGCGCAGACCAACGCTCTGGCATCCGCGATGGCTTGATCTTTAAAACGGAGGTTCGGTCTTCCTTGTCGTCTCGAACCTGGGGGCTGGGATTCGAAGATTCTCTTGGCTGGAGCGTTGTTGTCCATTCGCTCGATGTGGCCGAGCCAATGTAGTCGACGAGTTTTAGCTTTCCAGACTACATCCACATCTTGGTACAGCTTATAGAGTTCGCGGTTGTATCTTATCCTCCATTCGCCCTCCTCGCGCACATGACCAAATATCCGTCGAAGGATTTTTCTTTCAAAGGATCCCAGTATTAACTCTCCTTTCCTGCTTATCGTCCAGCACTCGGCGCCGTATAGCAGAACTGGCAGGATAAGGGTTCTGTAGAGCATGCACTTTGTCCTTCGAGTTAGGAGTTTTGAACCCATTTGTTTTGCCAAACCGAAGCAGCAGCGGTTTCCTAGGGTAATTCTTCGACGGATCGACACTAAGATGTCATTTGTGGAGTTGATGTTTACCCCGAGGTAGATGAACTCCTTAACGACCTCGAAGTTGCTGCTATCAACAGTGACATTTTGTCCTAGTCGGTGGATAGATGATTGTTTGTTTGTTGATAGCATATATTTAATCTTGTCCTGATTCACTTCAAGGCCAACTAGTTTCGCCTGTTCTTCAATAGCCGTGAAACCCTCTATCACGGCACGCTGGGATCGATCGATGATATCTATATCGTCCGCATACCCCAGCAGTTGGACTGATCTGTTTGACGCAGAGTAATTATGCTTTAATGCGAAAATATAACTTAACGAAAAATCTTCATTGTCAGCATCATACATATATTCAGAAGCAAAAAAAAACAGAAATGATATGGTCTATACCTTAATGTGATCTATTGTAAAAATGCTACTTTCCAAAAACAAATTTAAGAAAAACTTTTCAAGCTCACGAAACACAACATGCATAAAGTGACAATCGGTAAAGACAATCCCAAAGTGGTACCATTTTTTTAATGCGGCCATGCAAACAGAGCAATTCTGTTTTCATTTAAGATTATATCGAGTAAATAAATATTTTTTTTAATACGAGGTTATATATTTTAACGTATAGAAAACTATGCTAAAAAACAATTATTTAAAAACCACAATAAAGCATTCACAAGTCTAGAGCCCGATTAAATTCGACTATTTTTTGACACACCGATTTATCATTTTCGGATATTTCTCCTAGGAGCTGTGCCCGCAAATTTTGCAAATTTGGCATTGTTTGACAATCGTCAATATTTAAAAGACTCTGAAATATTGTCTCCCAAAGAGATTTGTTAAAATATCTTGGAATGCGTGTTTTATGTGTCCAACCGGAAATTCTTTTCTCTACTTCCATATATTTTCCAAACAGAAGAACGTGAATGACACCAGCTAGCCCGAACAGATCCAACTGATATGTCCATGGTCGTTTTTCACGCATTTCTATACACTTGAAGCTTTCATTATCATGTACATATCTGAAGGTTTGATTCTTCCTCAAAAGTCTCATATCTATGGAGGCACCAAAGTCGATCAGCTGAATTGTAGGTTGTTTTCTACCAGGAACCAATCTAAAGTAATGGATAATTTAGTATTTGATTTTTGATTTGTTATGCCTTTGACTAACTTTTCCATGAGAAGGAAATTATCCGCTTTTACGTCTGCATGGATAATGTTCGAAGCGTGAAGGTGATCCATTATTAAGAGCAACTGGCTCACCATATGCATAACAACGTATTCGTCGACGTTTTTCAGTGTTTCCTTTTTAATTTTATTACAAACAGTTATAAGGGACCCGTACGCAGAGTATTGTGACATCAATATACCAGCGTTGTTACCAATAAGGGCGTATTCTATGTTTATAAACCCTGAAAGCTGAATATGCATTTATTTAGCAAATTTGGAAAACATTATAAATGCAAAAAACTTACGATTTCTTTACTGTTAAGGCGACTACGTAATTCTAAGCAGATGTAATACTCCCACAAGTTAGCTGGCCGTTCCTGTTTTAAGGCAAACATACGCCCTGACTGTGGTTCCTTTGCACTGTTAAACAATATAGAACAAACAAAATTCCTGAAATTATGTATATCCGTGGAGTATTAATTTGTGATCCTACCAATAAACTGTTCCATATGCACCTTCTCCAATAATTTTCAAAACATGGAACGCCTTACCATTGATTTCAATTGAACAGTCCTTCCTGAGTGGTTGCATCCTTCCCACCATCATACAAGTGTCGAGTTTTTCTATGTAGTTTGTAAAGTCAATTTGAAATAAAAATGCGTCTTTTAGTTCTTTATTGAAGGGATTAAGGTCCTTTGAAACTGTGTAGCCATCAATTAGTTGTTGTGTCTGATCCATATCCATTTCATGATGGATAAATATATCCAGTTCAGGATTCTGTTGATTGCCGTCCGGACTCCAAACAAGTCGAGCAATTTTAGGCGTCCGAGGTGTTTTTTCGTAGTAAATACTTTTACCCAGATTTACATCAGGTTCTTGGTCATC
Organism: Ferdinandea cuprea; assembly: GCA_963576555.1. Classification (NCBI taxonomy): domain Eukaryota; kingdom Metazoa; phylum Arthropoda; class Insecta; order Diptera; family Syrphidae; genus Ferdinandea; species Ferdinandea cuprea. The sequence goes on along the minus strand of OY754958.1, from coordinate 82,272,361 downwards.
ATCTGATTCTGCAATTTCAATGCATTCACTTGGAACGGATATAGATTTGTTGGGCCCAAGAGCATTGCTTGTAGCTATTGGTGCTGGTGGTATTGACATGACAGTTTTGACTTTAGGAAATATATTCATACTTTCTCGGGTGTTAACTTCTTCTTTGATATGAAGAGAAGTGTTCTTGATTTGTGACTGTCGAGGACCGTGATTTGGCAACCATGTCGAGTTCTTTATCATACTCATGTTGGCCTGAAATGCCTCAGTGCGAATGTTATCCTCAAAAAAATCATTTGTCTTAAGAGAAATGCAATTTTTTATGGCTACCTTTTTGCTCGGGGGATCCTCAAATATTGAAAACTTGTTATCTTCATTCACAGATTTCTGGCAATTTGAATCCATAAAAATTGAAAAATTGTGAACTGGATGTGGCGGCTTACTTGGATTGGTCTCATTAAAACTATTGAGAAAAGAAAGATTAGATGCCGATTGATCACTCTGTGTAGTCATTTTTGCCATTTTCAATGCATTTTCCTCTTGTGGCAAATAAATTATTTTTGAGTCTGGGAAAGAAATGTTAGTCGGTCGTTGTGGACTTTTAGGGATATCAAGGTCAAACGAATATAAGTCTCTAGAACGATTTTGGGTTGAAGACTTGTTTTGATCTGTTATGCTTTCAATTAGCACACTGTTAAAATAACTTTGTTTTTGTTTCTGCATGTTTTTGCCTGGAAAAAAGGAAGCTTTTGTTGCATTCGGATCAGGTGAAGATTCTTTTATTGATAAATTTTCTATAGCGCAATCGATTATTGATCTTTCAGATATAAAAATAGCATCAGCTTTAGGATCAGCTGCAAAAATAGAATCTCTTGCAGTCTTTTTCTTTCCTATTGCGGCATCGGTTGTCGACAGATTTGGTAGATTAATAGAATCTTTAACGTCTGTCGCACAAACGTTTGACATATTTGGCTTAAAAGAATCTGCCTTCGTTTTTTGTGCAGCATAATTTTTTGAAAAATTCATAATCATGAAGGAACATTCAGTGTCTTTCGAGGCTTTTAATAGAGACTCACTAACATTGTTTGATTTCTTCAAAATTTCTTCATCAGAAAATGGTACAGATTTCGGCGCTCCTACACTCGATAAATATGACATAAAAGAATCTTCACGAATCTTCTTTGATCCAACATTAACACTTGGAAACCCTGACAAAAAAGAATCTTCCTTCGATCTTTGTCGTGGTAGGCCATCCGCAGCAGGTATTTCCTCTAGAAATCCTGGTAAAATAGAATCTTCCTTAGACTGTTGTTGACGGTAACTGGTGTTTTCTTTGGGTATTCCATGAAATAATGAATCTATTTTTGGCTGTTCCCGTTGTGAACCAGACTGATTTGAAGATCTATTTAAAACTGATTCATCTGTTGCCTGTTTTTGATGTCGTTGTAAATTACCAGAAATAGAATACAAGTTCGATAGAAAGGAAGATTCAACAGGTTCTGCCTTATCACTGTCAACTTCATCAGAAAAATTTGGTAAAACTGAAAGATTTCCTTTTTTCCTCATACCAGTCAGTGAAGAGCATTTCAATTTCATCTCTGGCGAGCTATAGTCGCACTTCTGCTTAGCAGCAGGTGAGTCTCCAAAATTCATAAAAGCGGAAGACGCAAAAATCGACTTGTTATTGGTTGACGTTAAATGCACTTTATTTTTAAAACCACCGACAAAATCAACGTCACTTGGTGGACTTCTGGCAAATAATTCCAACATCTCGTCATTGTTAACCAGCGGCTTATTCGTAATAGGTATAAATTTCGTCATGGTCTGCGTAGTATCCTCATATAATTTCACAGGCTTAATACTAGGCGCAGTGTCTTCTCTATTCTCTAAGCGGGAAAAGTTTCCAGCTTTAGTAAATATTATCTTTGGAACAGTCTCAGTCTTATCTTCGAAAATGTTTATAGCAGCTACTGCTTGCACAGTTTCGTCTTTTTGTTCGAGATGAAACAGTGTGCTTGGTTTTCTTGTTATCTCACATGATTTTAATGTTTTTAGACGAATAATTTCTTCTAAATCTTTTTCAGTCAAAGAACCTGCTTCCTCTACAGTTTCTAAGGCACAAACATTGCCCGTCAAAGGTGCCCTAGATTGATGCACGTCTACTTCAAAATCTACCGAACTTATGGATGATTTAGTGCTTCCTGTATTTCCAGTGGCCTGCTCAGAAGTTTCCATGATAGTAGATAGCTGTTTGCCATGAAGTGTTGTCAAGCCAGCGTCATTATATTCTGGTGGTGAAAAAGCTGTTGATGGAGTTGGCTGTGAACACGTGGGGGGAGCAACATTTTCGATTACGGGAAAATTTAATTGTACGGGGTGTCGGTCACTTAGTGTTGGTTTTAATGCTCTTGTTATAGCTTTGGGAGTACTGACTGACTGTGCTTTTAAAAAACAGTTAAACACTTGCGTAGAACATGTTTCGTTTGCTTCATAGTTGTTTTCTTCTTCTTCATAGATCTGAAAATTTTGTTTTTGCTGCTTCACACGTGGAGCTGCTGGTGTCTTAAATTCAAAAACAGCTTCGGCTTCCCCATCCTTCTCCCTATCAATCTTCTTAGAGGTGTCCATAACCCCGCTTCTGTGCGCGACTGTAGTTGTTGGATAATCTTCTTCAGTTTCTTCTAAACTTGGTGCAATTTTATTATACTGTGAGGGAGCGATCGATTTTCTAGTGGGAAAAAAACTTTTTCTTCTTACAGTTTCCTTGGGCAAACAAATAGTCTCTTCCATTTCTTCCATAATGGCGATTGTTTCATTGCCACCATATTTTAACTTTCTTTCGCCACTTTTCCAGCGATGATACATTATTTCTTCAAATTGAAATTCCTCTTCACTCTGAGATGGATAACAGAGGCTTGGATCAAATACGAGCGAACTTTTACCACTGACATTTGCTTCATTGGGATCAAAGTTTCTAGTTACGGGGTCCTTGGCTTCTTTATTATTAATTTTTGCAAAATTAGGATACATTCTTATACCGTTGCGGATATCCGTCTTCCAAACCTTATCATACTTTTTTGTAAAGCTATTTTCAATATTTCTTCGTCGACACCAGAAATAACAGCCGAGTTCTTCAATTGAATATTCCACATTTGGCTGAGGGTAGAGCAAGCATTTGTCGTAGGTTGGATATGATCGCGGAATTAGTTCGTTTTCTAGAGTTACTGGAAGATTCCATTCATCTTGAGGCCCATTATGAGCAACGAAGCCGTCGAAGTATGCAAACGGTGTGCCGTAGTTAATTGTACCCTTAATTGGTGGCAAAATAATATCCTCATCTTCAAGAATTTCGAAGCCCAATTCTGTCCGTGACTCGGAAGCAAACAGCTTTTCTTTGCTTTGCTTATCGTGCGCTTTGTTCCAAGGACCGGGCTCCTTAACGTTCTCCTGTTTACGGGCACTGTCTAAAATGGTTCTGACAACAGATTTTGATGTGTCTCTAGATGTTTGGAGTGGAAGGATAGCATTTGGGTCCAAGTTTTCGTCTTTTAATACACAAATGTTGACATTGCCAGAAGTGCTACAGGAAGTCGCCGAATTTAGCTACAAAAAAAAAATGGATTTAAAAAGTTTAATGTAACAAGAAATAATTTACTTGAACTTTTCCTGGCGCATAACTCTTAATAGCTGTTCCGGTGCGAACGCTGCCAACTCTTTTCTTATGCGACTTTAATGATGTCAAAGCTTGTCTTTTTTCTTGTAGAGACGATTGATATTTTTGCTTCGAATTATCGTCGTCGTATAGAATTCTCTGAGACATGGTAAACCCAAAGTGCTGATGTGCTTCCTGTAGCTCGTCCAATGGTTGAGCATGACATTCTAATCCCCTTCTAAATATTTGGTCAGCCTTTCGAAAATTCCCACTTAAGTCATAATAATAAGCCCAACAAATATACAAGTCAGACACCATAGTACCAATGCCCTGATTGTAAAGTTGCTGGTAGCACTCTTGCGGATTTTCATGTGTGTCAATCTGAAAAGTAAAATATATTTATTCATGGAAATGGAAAGGCTGCATTAAACAGTTACGAATTTTGTATCTATGGGACCCTAAGATAGAGTAGAATTTGCTGTCAATAAAACTATCACAATTAGACCAATAATCAAGAAAAGGATACAGAAAAAAAGTCCCTGAAAGTTGTTAAATCGTTTGGAACATTTATGGAAAAAATCGTAGGTGTCTACTAATATCAATGTTAATAAGGTACCTTAGATCGCCATTTTTGGCAAGTTTTTCAAACTTACAGTTTTCAGGAATGGTCCCAATAAAAGCTACTGCTGAACTCTTCTTTCATCTGTCTAGGGCTACGATAGAGTAACCAATATAAAATCATTTCTGGCTACAACACCATTTAATAGTCGGGAAGACGGAAGGATGGAATAAATTGTCTGTTAAAAACGCAACCTCCACCAGACCGTAATTGGATTTTATTACTCTAGTGTAAAGCTGCGTTTTCAATAAGTGCACAGTTTTAATGGCAAAATTAAGAACAATATATGAATGCACTGCCCTATAAAATATTTTTGCGACGTCTACTTCTTGTTAGGGGTTTTCACATGGGGACAGCCAGAACCTCTGATTGGAAGACAATGTGTAAATCACAATTTTCTTCGATTTATTTTAAATATATGTATATACATTTTGACAGTTTTTAATATCCCTCGGAAGAGTGTTTTAATCATGGAAATCGATTTTAACGACAGTTATCTGACCTCTTGCTGTTCTAGCTCTTTGTATTCTCGATCTCCATTGTTTCGACATTTCATTTGGAAGTACATTTTCACACAGATAAACGAGAAACATATTATTTTAAATGACTCCTGAGTCCTCTAATATTCTCCCTTATCATACTTGTGCGAGAGCATTCCAGGTGGCACAAAGTGAAAGTATACTCTCCAGTAAATTATTATTATTATGTTTTAAAAATAAGTAATGATAAAATTAAATATAATAAGATTATAGGTCATAGTTGCGAGGACAATTAGCTCTATGGTATTACATTTTGGTATACTCTTATGTCTTCGCATTCTAAAAATTGGCGGATTTAACTTAAATAAGTAGCTGAGACAGCAATTAACACCATGTGGTCGAAGTTCTTTCTAATAAACTCGTGGATAAGGCATTTCAAAATTTAGGGGTTTTAATGCCATTATTAATAGCTGTTTTTGCTACGCCTTTTTATTATGATTATTAACGACGTGACGAGATCGAAAGCATGCAGAAATATTCGCTATAAATATGCTACGCATAGCATGTAGAATAAGATTTACCTTTAATTTTTACCCAAAACTTAAAAACAAGTGCATATTACATTAGCAAAGTTAAGCAAAGATCTAGGAATAACTTAAAAAAACGTTCTTATAGCTAGCAGATGTATCTACTCTCCAATTAAATATTGCTAAGAGGTGCCGATCTTGCCACCCGACGCGTGCACACGCATTTGAAAATCGCTCCGCGGTCAGTTTGCACACAAAAAAAAACAACAACAAACAAGTGTGCAGAAGCATAAAAACAAAAAAATAAAACGCTAATCGCGCGCGCGCTGTGCAAAAATCAGCTCAGAGTACAGGGCAGTGATAAAAAAAAAAGTATGTATTGTGTTTGGGCACTCCATCGGTACGGTCTAGCTTAGTCTGCATCTGAGTTGAGTTTTTTGTGTTTGTTTTTTTGTTATGCGTGGGAATTTTAGAGTGGACGTGAGTAACATTCGTGGGTTAAGATCCAATTTTTTCTCATTGTACGCCCATGCGATTCACAATAAACCAGCTGTTTTGGCACTGAGTGAAACACGGGTCAGCATAGATTCCGATTTAACGGAGTTTAGTCTGCCTTGATATAACTTGGTGCCATTATTTTTTTCCCATCGTGGTATCGCCGTTTATATACGTAGTGATGTAGCCTTCCAACTTCTACCTCAATATGGCCAATGTTCCAATCCGGAATTTAATTTTATTTGGCTAAAATTCCATGTCCGTAGGCAATTAATCCACTACTGTTTTATTTACAGAAGCCCTAACCAAGACAGGCATTCAACTTATAATGAGTTTGATGCACTGTCTGATTCCATCACCAGAATTGTATCCCATTATCCTCGTACTGAAATCGTCATTGCGGGCGATTTTAATATACACAATTCAAGTTGGCTTCGACATTCTGGACAGACAACACCCGAAGGAAGGTATGTTGAGATCTTTGCTGAGGTTAATAATTTAACCCAGATTGTAAATGAGCCGACACGGATACCGGACATTAGCGGTCAAAACGCCAACACTCTGGACTTGTTTCTTACCTCTCACCCTGATAAATACACTTTAAATGTATTATCGCCTCTAGGTTCGTCAGACCATTGTATCATATCGGCGAATTTCTCGTACTCCAGCCACACAGTTAAAGAACAAGTTCCTAAAAAGAACCGTATGGCAACACGAGAAAGCCAATTGGGAAGCTTTAAACGGTTACTTTTGGAGTCTTAACTGGTTGTTGTGCTTCCTCAACAACGACGTGGATGCCGCTGCCGATATGATTACAAATTTAATTCACTTGGGTATGAAAGTGTATCAGACCTATGAAAAACGCGTGGTGTGACTTGAGCTGTAAAGAAGTTATGGGCTAAAGAGGTAACTTTTCGGTCATTTAAGGCCAAACCAACTGAGGAAAACCGAAAAAAGTTCAAACGAGCCAGAAATGACTGCAATCGTGTCAAATTCTCCTACGACTAAAAGTTGATAAAGCCAATCTGCTTGCTGCTCATTTTGCACACTCCATGGGACAAATCCACTTCCGCACCCGTACTGTGGCAAGAGTACTTCAAGATCTCAACATTCACAAATCCGCTGGCCCAGATGGTATTTCCCCTATCGTTCTGAAGAGGTGTTTTTCCACGCTGGCAAAACCACTGCGTAAGCTTTTCTATCTGTCCTATTCTTCAGGGCCCTTTTCGAGAAGATGGAAAACAGCATTTGTCAAGCCCGTCCCAAAAAAAGGCGGATCTTCCTCTCCCTCCTCCTACCGACCAATTGCACTTACGTCCCTTCTTTCCAAGGTCATGGAAACGCTGATAAACCGTCAGCTTATGAAATATCTCGAATCCCGAAAACTTCTTAATGACCGGCAGTACGGTTTTCGCAGCAACAGATCAACTGGTGATTTGATGACATATCTAACCGAAAAGTGGAACCAATCTATTCACCATGGTGGTGAAAGCAAGGTCGTTGCGCTTGATATTTCAAAGGCATTTGACAGAGTTTGGCATCAAGCTCTCTTGTCGAAAATGCGTGCATTTGGGATCGATGTTACCTTTATTCAATGGATTAGAAATTACCTTTCGGACCGTTCAATACAAGTTGTTTTGGACGGTTTCAAGTCTGCAACTCACCAAATAAATGCTGGTGTCCCTCAAAGCTCTGTTTTGTCTCCGACTCTCTTTCTCATTTTTATCAATGACCTCCTGTCTGTCACCTCTAATCCAATCCATTCCTTTGCTGATGACAGTACCCTCAGCTTTACATATTCGTTTCCTGGGCAACGCCCCTCATCTTCGGGGGTTGAACTGGAACGGCAACGTATGTTAAGCTCATTGAATTCCGATCTTGACAGCATACTTAAATGGGGTAAAACCAACAGAGTGGAATTTAATGCTTCCAAAACCCAATGCTGTCTGCTGTCATTGAAGCGAACCCCTAATTCTCTGCCATTATCCATGAATGGCACTTGCATCGCTGAAACCGAACGACTTTCCATTCTCGGTATGTGTGTTAATGACAACCTTCGTTGGAATGACCACATATTTGATGTCGCCAAGAACGCTGCGAAATGTCTAGGCTTCGTAAAGCGATGCAAGAAATATTTCACCCCTTCTGATCTGGCTAGAATCTACAAGGCGTTTATTCGCCCAAAACTACAACGCTCATATCTGGTCTGGTGCCCCAATAACATATTTGGAGCTACTTGACAGGATCCAAAAACGTGCGGTAAAACTTATTGGCGATCGAGACATCGCGAAATCACTTGACTCTCTTAGTCATCGTCGTAATGTCTCCTGCCTGTCATTGTTTTATCGGTATTTCCACCACAAGTGCTCAAATGAAATAGCCAGTTGCATTCCACCCCTACAGCAATTCAACCACAATACTCGCCATGCGAGGAATGCACATCAGTTTACCCTTAAGCCTGTTTTCGGATGTACTGTGAAATACAAAGATTCCTTTCTCAACCTTTCGAATGTGGAATGCTCTACCACGCTCTGTTTTTCCTTTGCATTATAATTTACAAACATTTAAAACCAACGTGCATCGGTTTCTCCCTTTCTCTAATCCTTCATTTCCCTAATGCCCGCACTGTGTCACTTCATTATAAGGGTATCAAAAGTCCTTTTAATGCGCGTACATTATAAAAAAAAAGGTAGTAGTATAATCTTACCATGGGTTAAAAAAACAACTACTTCATAAATAAACTAACTGTTCTTGAAATGCGTTTGATTTCTTAAATTCAAACGGAAATTTTAAAATTGAATTTTAAACCGCATAGAAGCAATTTGAACCAGGTGTTCACTATGTCAGATTTCATTTTTTTCGTACGACACTACTTAATTCTCTTTCGGGGACACATCGCATTTTATACGTACCGATTTTTCACGTTTAGGGCCTTTCTGTTTTAATTGGTGATTGGTTGATTTTTATCTAACGCGAGGCGAACACGACCGAGTAGAAATCATAAACGTAGAATTTTACGATAGAAGGCCAAAAGAGAATTGAACAAGCGATTTACTACCTAAGGTTGTATTAATTTGTTTTTTTTTAATACCATCACAGAGCAAAACACAAAACACTACGTTCTCTCAGTGTCAGCTCTCAGTATCGCTTTACGCAACGGTTGTTTGTCGCGTGACTAAGCTTTACACTTTTAAAAACTTTTTAAAATCTGCTCGCGACAAGCAAAAATCAATTTCGTGCTTATGCACTTCGAAATACGATCATTATTACCATAATTGGTTCTATGCCTATCTGTATAAATTAAGATATATATTTAAAAGAAAAATCAATTCTGGTGAATTAATGTATTAATTAAGAATATAGCGAATAAACATGACGGAAGTTGTATCGCGTCTGAAACTTAAGGTTTGCAGCTTAATCGCACCTTCTGCCATATTTAGGAAGCTCAAAATATTTTGATACATTGTTTGTTTAATTCGCCTAATGCGGTGACGTGAAATATTGCCAAACGAAATAATGCCAAATTTTATATAAAGCGCCTTTTGCAACAGTACCTTGGTTACCCGCTACGCGGGATTAAAGGATTTCAACCCTCTTTCTGCAGACGGTAGGTACCGCTCGCGCATCTACCGCTCGGGGTATTTGCTTTTCTTCAGGCAGGCGCCAATGCAAAAGTACCTGGTTAGCCAGCTACGCGGGATTAAGGGATATCAACCCTCTTTCCGCAGGCGGTTCAATTTTGGAATATAATGCTGAATTTTTAGAATTTGGCTTTATTTTACGTCACCGCCTAATGCCAAGCCCACATTGCAGAAAAAACCTTTTTAAAGCCGTAGTTGAAGAGATAAATGGTTAGAACCTCAACAAAATATGTCAACACTGAACTCCTTGACAAGTTTGCCAAATAAAGATTTTTGCCACTCCTACTTTTTGTGGGCATTTTTTGACAAAAAGTTGTTTTCATCGAAAATATAGAAAACGAAAGAAAATGTACACCAAAATATTTAGCCGATGTTTTATCTAGTATATCGCCCATACAAAGTTTTTCCCCACTTTTTAGAGGAATTTTTTAATAAAATAATTTTTTTATAATTTTCATGGAAATAAAAAAAAAGCCGTCTATCATGTTCTTAACGCTTTTTTCTTTGGGGCATATAGGAATATGATTAGGGTATCACATTCATCGCCCCAAGCGGACTGTAGCCTTTTCGTATGTTTTTTTTTTAGATATTTTCTTGCATTATAATATATAATTCATGTTTTTAAGTTAAGTTCATCTGAACCAAGATATTTAACTTATTTAACTATATTGACGAACTTACGCTATTACAACTGAATAACATACACTAGTCTTTAAAATATTTAAAATAAATCTTGATTGATTAAGCTAACGCACTCCTCAGTATCCTTTTTAGATGTGTTAAGTAGTGCATCATCGGCAAACAAAATAAACTTTGATAACTGCATTACCATTGATATATAGTTTCTTAAAAGTAAGAATTACCACACTCCAATTTACACGATTTACTAGGTGCGTTGAGTACGCCCTGACATAAAGGATTTAGTATAGTCTTTAAAATATTTAAAATAAATCCTGATCGATTGTGCTAACACACTCCTCAGTATCGTTTTCAGATGTGTTAGGTAGTCCATCATCGGCAAACTTTGATAACTGCACTGCCATTGATATATCGTTTATAAAAAGTAAGAATTACCACACTCCAATTTACACGATTTACTGGGTGCATTGAGTACTCTCCAGGATTTAAACCATTTATATTCGGGGCATTTAATTTTGTAGTACTTTATGTTTTTTAGTAAGATATCATGGTTTACGGTTTTAAAGGCAGATGTTAAGCATAACAAAACTAAAGCAACTAATTTTTTGTTATCTATATTACACCTTCAATCATTTAAAACAACATTTTCCGGATTGGTAACTGTTCAGTAGATCATGGTTCTTGTAATTGCGTAGCAATAAGCTTATTCATAAAAATACTGATTTTTCCATACAACCATATTTCGTTCCAGCACTGGGCCATCGTGAAGAAGAAGTGAAGAATCCGTTAGTACATTATCCGACCAATTCAAGAAATTTATTTAAATGGAAAAGTAGTTCTTAAGTGTAAACCCAAGTGTAAACAGCGAAGGGCTAGATTTTACTTTACTGCCCAACCTCCAAAATCTCTCAAATTTTGTAATCCAGTTGGTTTTCATGTACATATCATGTTAAAACCGTAGCCTGACAAAAGCACATATCTGCTGCCTGCGGAAAGAGGGTTGAAATCCCTTAATACCGCTTAGCGGGCAACCAAGGTACTGTTGCCATAGACGAAAACCACATCCAAACGATTTTTCCTTCTAGCGAACCGAACAAAACAAATTAGTTATTCTTTTTTGAATAACTTCTATTTTTATGAACCGATTTTGATTAAACGTTTTTTTGGCTCTAGGAAATAAGGCCCCAGGAAATAAAGCCCCAAAATAAAATTGAAATAAGCACCCAAAATTGGGTCTTTATTTCATTATGAAATAAAATCCAAAAAAAATTAAATAAAGGCCCAAAAGTTGTTCATTATTTACATAATGACATAAAGTTATTTATATTATTTCAATTATTAAGAATCGTCGAATGAAAAATGGGGGGCATGCTGCAACCCTGCTTCTTTTCACTGTTCGATTCCGATTGGTGCGATGTTGGGTATATGCAAAGACTTATTGGGTATAAACAAAGTTTGCATATAGCCAACCTCGCGCGTACTCCAAATCTAATAGGGAAACTAAGCACGGGGTTGCACGGGGCCAGCATGGCCCCTCATATTGCATTCTTTAACTATTAAATCAACCACGAAATCATTAAGAATTTTAAAAACGAAAAAAAGGCCGGCGGCCCTTATTTCGCAGTAGTCATTGAACCGACAGATACGTTGCGATAGTATTACATAGAAATTAACTCAAATAAAAAAATATTGAAATACAAAAGTGAAATAAGACCCAATCTTAAAAAAAATGTTGTTGTTTCTCGTTTACATTTTTGGGGCCTTATATCATTTTTATTTTGGGGCTTTATTTCTTGGGGCCTATTACCTAGAGCCTCTTTTTTAATGAACTACACATTTCACGGTTAAAATTAAAATATTTTTAGACCATTTGGACACTCCATTTCAGGAATTTTGGTAACATTTTAAAGGACAAATTCGAACCTTTGGGGGCGTGCCAACGAAAAACTCGGCAATCTTCTGGGCCCGAAAAATGCTTCATTAAAAGGTTGAAATGATGTCTGTACACATCATACTGTCCGCAATGTCGGGCGATGTACAAAATGTTTATTTAAACAAATAAATTTGAAAACTACTTGCGAATCACTACCAATTCTTAAAGACTACGCCGGCTTAATGCGGTACATAAACTTAAGTTTCTCTGCAACGTAATGTTTGAACATTAATAAATATATGTATGTAAATAATTGTGAATGTGTATAAACTCACATATTTGATGTATAATTTAATCATTCTCCTGTCTTGATGGTAACGTACATCTTTTTCGAATTTCGTTAAGCATTTCAAGAGAACCTCTTCGAGCCCAGATTCTTTCCCTCCAGATGGAAAACTCTGCTCTATCCAATAGATATATTCGAACCACGGCTCTAGAGGATCTTCGCCAACATAATTTTGAATCTCCTCCTCGCACTTTCGTCTTTGTTGTTCGAGTTCCTGATGAGAATCAGCCTGCAGAGCAGCCTGAAGAATGCTTGCATTACGACCAGCAGCAAGGGGCTGAATATTTTCTTTAGCACTATCAAAATTCATTGTACTTCTGAAATTGTAAGTTAATATTGAACAAAATATTAATCCAATAGTATAAATTAGCAAAACGCGCAAATTAATTTTAAGAACCAAATATCAAACAGTTTTCTTTTTCGAATTGAATTGTAGAAGTAAAGTTGGCTGCACTTTAAAGTAAATGGGCGAGTACAGCACAGCAAAAACTTTACCTTAGCATAATTTGACTTCGACGCATGTTATAAATAACACAGTGTATATTGGACAGTTGAGTGTGACGTCTTTGTAAAGGACTGTTCACATGAGAGCGAACTGCGAATAGGCGAATCGCGAACAAATCAATTTTAATTTTTTTTCTGAATCTAAAATGTCTATTGCTTCTACCACAAAAGCTTAATATTTAATTGATCTAACATATTATCTAAAAAAAACTGAGTCTAAATTGATTTAAATAGCAATATTTACAATTACAAAAAATTTCCCATAAATTGGAAAATTCTTGCCGTGAATTGTTACTCTTTATTCACAATCCACATAATACAGACTCGATCCACAAATCCACGAATAAAAATTCGTTTGAACATAACCTTAAAATTGACACATCTTGCTGCTAACATTTACAAATCAGATTCGCGGGTACCTGCGACCAAAAAAAGTTCTCATGTGAAAGAAATGTCAGAATTTACGAATATTCGCTGGTTCGCAGTTCGCGGTTCGCTCTCATGTGAATGATCCTTAATTGTTCTGCGCAAATGCTGGTATAAAATATACAAGGTTTGCTGAATTTCTCTGGCCGCCCTACCATTTTTTTTAAATCCCATATCAATCACTCTCAACTACGTCATACGAACTATGCAATGGCAATTCGATCAGTGAAATGCAGCATACCTGAAGCACAGTGAAAGCCATGCAGCGAACTGATTTTATATAAAGGGTGATCCATTTCGAGGTTACCCTACTTATTTAAAGAAAAAAACACAGAAATATCAAATTTAATGGAGAATGTTTATTATCATTTGAAAGAACATTCTTTGGCATTTATTTTTTGAAGATTATGTCTATCAAATGTTGGCCGTTGCTACGTCGCAGATGGTCCATCCGTTGAGTCCAATTTTCGATCACTCGTTCGAGCAATTCGACTGGTAACTGGCGAATGACACGCGTGATGTTTTCCTCCAAGGCCAGAATCGAAGCGGGTTTGTCGGCATAAGCTTTTGACTTTACATATCCCCACAGGAAAAAGTCTAACGGTGTGATATCACACGATCTTGGTGGCCAATCGACCGGCCCAAAACGTGAAATTATGTGCTCACCGAAATGTTCTCTCAATAAGTCCATTGATTGATGCGATGTGTGGGAAGTGGCGCCGTCTTGCTGAAACCAAATGTCGCCGAGATCACGAGCTTTAATTTCAGGCATCAAATAGTCGGTTATCATGGCACGATAACTGTCGCCATTGACGGTTACGTTCGCACCGGCATAATTTTTAAAGAAATATGGACCGATGATTCCACCGGCCCACAAACCACACCAAACCGTTGTTTTTTCTGGATGAAGTGGCAGTTCTTCAATCTCTTCAGGTTGCTCTTCGTCCCAAATGCGGCAATTTTGTTTGTTTACATACCCATTAAGCCAGAAATGGGCCTCATCGCTAAACAAAATTTGCCTCGAAAACGTCGGATCTTCTTGGAACTTTTCAAGAGCCCATAGAGCGAAGCGATGTCGCTTGGTAAGGTCGAGCGGCTTCAGTTGTTGCACAAGCTGTATTTTGTACGCTTTCAATTTAAGATCTTGACGTAAAATGCGCCAAGTCGTTCCATACGTCAGTCCGAGTTGCTGCGAACGGCGCCGAATCCACTCTCTACGGTATTCGTGTACACTCTCAGCTACGGCTGCTATATTTGCTTCACAGCGTGCTGGACGTGGTCTATTCGGTCGAATATTATCCAATAATGAATGCTGGGTCTCAAAATGGGTGATGGTGTTGCGAATAGTACGCTCAGTAGGCCGATAATGTTGACCATAAGTTGAGCGAAGTGCACGAAACACATTCCTCACAGAACGTGAATTTTCATAATAAAGTTGAACAATTTTTAAACGTTGTTCACGCGTAAGTCTTTCCATTATGAAATGCCAAACAATACTAAACAAAAATAACATGACAGCATGATACGACTCACACGTGATCTGTCAAATAAGGCTATTGAAAAACTATCTCCACTTGGATCACCCGTTAGAATATGACACAAAGCTGGCTGCATGTCAATTCGTGCTGCAAGTTGTCTCTATTTCCAAAATGTGCTGCGCGGCATCAATGTAGCATCTACACAGAAAAAAAAAATACTTTAATAATTATAGTCTGGTATTACTGATTTTGACAGAATCCGTCTATATTTATTATTATATTTTTGTATTGATGTAAACAAAAACTATTTGCGAAAATGAAAGAAGAATTAATTGAGTTTGTAAAGAATAATAGGTTTTTATATGATAAAACCTGCTTATCATATAACAATTTATACATGAGGGACAGCACCTACCATTTTGGCTGGTTCACATGGCCACGCATGCATTTTTGCACGAAATTGAAGAGAGATCTCTGCTGCCAAAGACTTTAAAGAGTGAGATCAGAAATCAAACATTCTCTATTCGGATCCTACCACGCAAATTAACATTACCGACCAAAACACAAGTCATGTATTTTTGCATGTTTGGTAGTGCTGTCCCTTCCTTGCAGGAGACTTTTTAGTATTGTGCATCCCACTGGTCACACAGATCTTGTGTGACCATGTAAGCCAGCCATTATTTTTAATGTATGTTTTTATTTTTCGAAAAAAAGTTTTCATACGATTTGACAGATAAAGGCGTGACTTATCCTGGTATTTGGTTTCCGCGGAATTCCGCTAGACGTGTTATGACCGGGGGTCAATTCTCAATTAATTCAAGATCCATAGAGATCACTTCGGATAATAAAAATCCGCGAATTTATATGCGAATTTTTGAAAATTCAATGCATTAAACTCGGTTTTATGTATTTTAATCCGAAATTTCACCTGCGAAATACGCAACCCCTAGCAGCTTCATTTTGGTAGATTCTGGTCAAGTAGGATTCTCGTCAGGTTAACGCGGTTTGCATTTTAATGTTTTTATGGCAGAGGAACATACACATAAAAATAAAAGAAGTTTTAACCTTTTTGGACCAGTCGCTTTCCATAGCTTTTTACAAGTAAATGTTGGCCGACAGGTATAGGTTTTTGTTTTCTGATATTATTTGACATTGCATTGACACTTTCATCGTCACGAAAAGCGAAATGCCCGCGGCAATCACGCATATCTTCTAAACCTTTTTTTAATTTTTAAACAATGTTAATAGCTAGAATACGTAATTATTTACCGGATAGTATTTGCCGTGCGTTAAGAAAATCTAGTAATTACAAAAGGTCTACGATTACGCCACTTCCTCGGGACAACTTAATATCGGTGTTAAAAAACAGAGTACATGATGAAAACTTTGATATCTCTTCTACGAACTGGAAAGAATTGAGGGAAAAATTAATATCCAGCTTTAGGCACATAAACGCAAACAATGTTGACGCAGTAATCATCAGTCAATGCAATTCCGACGATTCACTTAACTTGGAAATTGCGAAGAACTATATTCAATTCCTTAAACATGAAGGAATCACACCCAATTACGCCACCTTAGGCAAACTCCTTAAAGTCTATCACTCGGCTTATACAAATAATAGACTTTCGGAAGCGGATGAGAAAAATGTAATGGAAATCTACCACGAAATTCGACAAAACCACGAAGTATTTGATGCAACAACATGCGAAAATTTAATACATGGCATTTTGACAACCAAACACTGGAGAGAATCACTGGAGTTACTAGAAATAATAAAAATGTCTGCTACTCCTTCTATCACGGTATATACTTCCCTAATTTGCAGAACTTTAAAAGATAATGACATATCGTTGGGATGGAGATTATTCGAAGAGATGTTAGAGGCGCGGAAGCAACCAAAATGTGAAGCTTACATTGAATATATTCGTTGTATATACAAAGAACCGCTTACTTTTTTAGAAAATTTAGAAAAGCTTTTCACATTTCTCGGTAAACATGAAATCCTCATAAGTCAAACAGTGGTTAACGAACTCACAAAATGTATGGACGCTCAAAATGGTATACTAAGCTCATCAAAATTGAACGGGAATGGCAAATGCAACAAATGCAATTCTTACATGCAAAATATATCCATTAGCGATGAAGAATTCAATGCCCTGAGCTCGTCATTCCTGCAAAGGGTTCTCATACGGAAAGATGTTTTTCAGAAGTCCACGCCGAATGAGGTGTCTAGTTTTATCAAATTTGTTAATGAAACGGGACCATACGATTGTGTTATAGACGGACTCAATGTTGCATATTCGTGTGGTTTAAAAAAGCCTCCGAAAGTGTTCGTGCATTTGGTAAGAAGAAAGGTTAAATATAGAAAATCATTTTAATAAAAAATAAATTTAGCTCTCAGCGGTTGTGAAGTATTTCCAAAGGCAACACAAACACGTCCTTGTTTTAGGAAGAAAACACATGAATCGCTGGCCAAAGGAAGGCATGAACTATATTAAGCAGAATGCCTCTGTTTTCTTTGCCAATGATTTGTTAATGAAAGCATTGATTTTTGAGTAACTTTTTATAAACAATTATTTGTTTTTAGGTCACAAGATGATCCGTTCCTATTGTACGCAACAATAAAGAGTGGGCAGAATACTGACTTTTTCTCGAGAGATCTGATGAGATCACATGCTTATCTATTGGGTAATGATTTAAAATCGATTTTTAGACGATGGCAGCAGGAACATCAGTTTTCATTACTTGCTACCACGGACTTGGGGAAGGTTATAATTAAGGTGGGTACCTGATTAATTAGATGTATGAAATAGTTTGGTAAATGTTATCTCTATTTTGTTCCGAATATAAAATGAGTAAATAATAGGGACGAAACTATTCATGAGCTATATGGGGACTGTTTAGCTATATCTTTGATCGTTATCGTTTGTTTCGGATGTTTAGAAAATAGAACTTTAAAAACATCGGATAATGAGAGTGTGTAATTTTGTTTAGAATAATTTGTCTAGTAGGTATTAATGAATAGCAGGTTTTGTGATTTTGTCATTTTTGTAATTTTTACAGGAAACACAAAATTATAATACTCAGTAGGTGCAGGTATTTTGAGACTTAAAAATGTCTTTAAATATTATCGCCTTTTGTCTGCTTAGTTATTTAATGAGTTTAACCTTTGAACAGGCTATAATAAAACATTATAGGCTCACTACCAGTCATCGACTTACTCTTGAGCCGACAACAACGTTCTTCAGTTAATTGTATTATTTAGCTTTAGCTTAGCTTTGCCGCCAAGTGCGTAAAGCGGTTATACCGTTATACCGTACTTTTAGTTTTCCTCCCTTTTTTTCTATACACAACTTGTCTCTGCAATCACTTGAGTGGAATGCCAAAGCAGATATGTGGTCGTTTCGGGATCCTTGATCCTGATCCTGACACCGACCTCCAACAACAAAAAAAAGCAAAAAACACAATACTTTGCCCCTTAACATATTTCCAGAACTGTAATCAAATAAAAGTGCAAAAAATCCTCGATTCATTACAATGTCTCCGAGAAATGTTGAAAAGCCCATTTAGCCCCTTTTCCCTTTCTTTTTCAAAAGAGCTATTGACAGTATTAACAGTACTGATTTTCAAAAAGTCACAATAGTTTCCTTAACGCTAAAGATCTCACTGGTGTTTGTCCGGTAGTAGTCAAAACACGCGATCGCCTCAACCAATCCAAAGGAATCTTTTATGCTCCATGCCTAATAAACATCTGTGAAACAAGAAATTGTTACCGAAATGAAACCGCAGGGTGTCACGGAGGTACATACATTTTCAACGGAAGGCAACGATAGAAAGCAAAAGCCAACAGGTCTCGTGATTTTCACATTAGAACTTTATGAAGTTCCCAAATCGGTTGATATCCCACCTCACATACCAAAACCATGCATTCGTATATTGTGCGCTAACTGATCTCTACCTCACCCATTATCTTCCAAAGCGTGTCTAGCATACAAAAAGACGAAATATAATCACAATTAAAACATTAAAAAAATGAACAATGCCTGAGGCCAAGCGAATTTATAGTCAACAGTACTCAACTGAAATACCACCTTTTTTCCGAGGGTAGGTGGAAAATCTTCCATAAGACACTATGAGGACCGACCGCAAGTGCTCATTATAGTGTGAGATTCTTACTCACTAAAAAACACCTCCCTTCAAATTGCTTTATACTACAACTAGGTTATTTCCTATGTAGTAGTTTAGATTTAAAAATAATCGCGTTTTCCAGGCAGCTTCCCATCTGAGTCACCTGCTTGTACCGCCAAAAACACGCGGTTAAATTTTATTGCGCTAATTCAAATGGTTTTATCAGTTGAAGCCGGCGCTCTAAATTTGTATTCAAAATAAATTTGCGTTCAAAATAAATATCATTTCGTTATTGCAATGACTGCGAAGACGAGTCTTTTGCTTACGGGCAAATGATTTTATTTCATCACCGACGGTTGCCACATGCAAATCTCTGTGACCTTTAAAATTCTTCTTAGCACTTTGTTTTGAAAAGTTTTGTAAAATGTTGATGTTATGCTTTGGTACAAACCCAAAGTTGTATACCAAACATCCAAACCGGTTTCAAAACTTGCTTGTATAAAAGCAGCTTGCTTTGCATGCTTAGTTTGGCAAACCGACCAAGCAGTCAATGCATTTGTACGGAGTCTATGAAAATGGGTAGCGTAGTTAAATTTCTGTAAGTAAAATTAACATGCGTAGATTTTGTTTCATTAAGGACAATACGCCAAGTCTTTGTCCACTCAAAAACGCTATTGATAGCTCGTTGAAGCTTATTTGTTGCTGACTCAACCGTATTACTCACGGCCAATATAGCGGTATCATCCGCAAACGTCACTACAGTTGTGCCTACTTCCTGCGGAATATCTCGAGTACAGATTACAAATAAAATCGGACCCAGGACGCTTCCTTGTGGAACTCGGAATATTCGTTTCCGTGCTTAACACGGAAAAGTCTGCCCGCTAAATAAGAACTTAATATCTCATATATTTGTTTGGGAAAGGTTTATTTTAGCTTATGTTTGAATCCCGTATGCCATACTTTATCAAAAGACCGGGAGACGTCGAGAAAAACGCTAGAACATATTTTTTCCCCTCAAGGGCTTTTTCAATTTCATTGGTTAGTCGATAAACCGATCAAGTTGTAGAGTGTTTAATTCTGAACCCGAATTAGTGATCAGGAATTAAACGGCGCTCTTCGATAATCGGATGTAACCGTTTTAGTAAATATTCTTCAAATACTTTTTACATACTTGATAAAAGAGATATTGTTCTAAACGATTTCTTGTTATATGGGGATTCGCCCATTCGCCATTATTTTTTTTGATAGGAGTCGCCTGCGATTTTGGCTTTTCGATGCTTTTTATAGCTTTCCACAATGAGTAGTTCGAACTCTTGTTCTCGGTGAGACATTCAAGGTATGAAGAAACTTAGTAATTTTTAAAGTCCTGAATCTGTTTTTTTTTGCATAGATTATTTAATATCGTTTTATTCTGCGGAGCGCGAGATTGTTGCCATTTTTACGCGCTTTTATTTTCTCCTTTACCAATTCGGCTATTTCCTGAGAATATTTTATTTCGCTTTTTGATTTTGTTATCCGTTTATAAGGAGTATAATACGAATCAAATAAACGCAACGAGCCAACCTAACACATCATCTTACACAAACACACCCACCTCTCAAGCCTCTTAGTTCTTTTCAAACTCTTCACAACTACTCTTAAACAACAATACAAACACAAATAACCAAACCGCTTTCACTCCAACGACAATTAACAGCACTAATGCCTCCTCCGAAAACAGCACACGACTACTCAGCGAACTACTAAATACCACAGAGCCCACAAAAAACTCATAATCTAAAGGTATCTTGGTGGAATTCAGAACTAAACATTTTGAAATATAATACAAATAAAGCATGGAAACTTTTTAAAAAAGACTTAATTTTATTTGAAAAGTCTAACGCAAAAATAAATTTCGTAGGGAAGTGATCAATTGTAAGGCCAATAAGTTTATTAAAATCACTGCTGCAATCAGTCCCACCTCCTCCCCATCTAAAATCTTCGTTGTCCTACCGGCAGATATACACTCCATTCCTTAATGAGTGTTTTAGATCATGAAAGACAAGTAACAGTTCCTTTCGAAATAAGCAACTTTTTTGCCAGATTTGGTCAAATATTTCTAAAGATGCAAACTTTCCTAACGAATTCAATATAGAAAAAAACACCGCACTTAACTTGCCTTTCAACAATACTTAAATATCGTCTCAATCCAGGCATACCGAAACAGCAATTTCAATTTTGGAGCTAGAAAGTTGTCTCCTCAAACTTAAAGGCAAAACTCCCAGCAGGATGCTTAAAAATCTACCTCATCCAGTTAAATCCAGACTCATACAACCTTACAATAAATTGGAAACTAGCAACAATGCTTCTTTATCTAAACCCAAAAAAAAATTATAAAACACTGTTATTCGATATTGGCCAATATCACTTATTCCTTGCGCATCAAAAGTCATTGAAAAAAAGAATATTATTAGACACATCAAGTCGCTTTCAAAGCAAAAAAGGGATGTGCAGATGCATTACTTCACATCGGTTTTTATATAACAAAAGCTGCTATCAGCATATAACCATGTCAATATCTTATCTTTAGACTGCGAAAAGGCTTTTGAAGAAATTGGTATTTACCAAGTCTTGAATAAAATTAAAGCATGGGTTATTGGACCAAAAATAAGGAAAATCGGCCAACGCGCACTACTGTCAATTACGCATTGACATCAAACAAATCTTAGGGATATATATGTGCAAATACTTGACCTCCAACACCAGCGTTTCCATCACAACCACTTCAGCAGTTGAGATCCTACGTAACTTGGATCCAACAAAAAAAAACATCAAAAATGTACACAATTTTACAAAATTACATAATTTTCAAACATAAATTTAAAATTAAAGCTTAGATAAAGACACTATAATACATTGCTGATAACAATTACTTAACTTAAGAGTCAGAAACCCTTAGCAGTGCTAGTACAAATCCCCATATCAAAATGTAAATTTTATGTTAATAAATTATAATAATAATAATAATAATAATAATAGGCTCATTACTGCCATAATTCGTCCTATGATAAGGGCAAATTTTTAAATCCACACTACGCAGATCAGTCTTTCTATGTGGCTGGCTATAAGCCACGCTAAGAAAACCATGTATTCACAATGAAATAAACAAGATAATAAAATGCTTCAAAATTATAACCGAATTCAATTAAACAATTGAAGAAATAACATTAGGTATACATAATATAAAAATATAATATTGTTTTTCTTTCATCTCCATCATCGTCTTTAGTTTGTCAGTAAGGCGGTTGTCAATACAGATACACAAATACAACGTCAAATGCACTTCAAATTCAAATGTTCTTGTTCGATTGGCAAGATATCGGAGGAAGGATTCTAAGTGTAGTAGTATGTGTTGTAATAAGTATAGTATTGTATAAAATTGCATATAGTCATATAGTAGACCAAAGCGTCGAAGAGACGGTATTAAAGCTATTAGAAAGCGCTAACGACGTTAGCTCCGGAAAATCTGCCACCTGATGCGAGCAAAGGCCGGTCAACTGCGGAGGAAGTGCTCTTATGTGTAATCCTCCTCACCACAAACAGGACAGGCGGTGGTGTCGCTCATGCCCAACACATTTAAGTCATCCTATATGCTGCAAATTAAAATCGCCAAGTAGTAAAATAGTGCTCTTACATCAAAATATGTCAAAAATGTGGTCGAGTAACAAAGACAACTCGGAGAATAACAATTATATTAACAACATATGTAAAATGTTTATTCTTAAACGTTATTTCTATACAAATGAGTTCAATGTTAATGTCAAATGGAATGTTGATCTTACGTGACTCAAAATGAGAATGAGAATGAGCAGCAATCAAGACACCTCCTCCGATCGCTTTCGTGTCATTAATATGACGATAATTTTTGTAAACTAATGTCGTTTTCGTTTGGAAATCCGGAAGACTCCGGACTCTTCTGAAGCTGTTCATTTGGTACTAAAATGACAGTTTCTCTCCTGGAAAGAAGACAAAAGCTTTGTTCAATGAGAAAACAGGCAAGGCTGAGCAGCACAAATTTGTGGTAAATGTCAGATCAAAGGTAGAAAAGAAAATACAGCCATATGTTAGTTGTCAAAAATAACAGCTTCATTTTTGATTGTTGGATAATTATTTGAATTTACAAGTTCAGTATAAATCGTGAATTAATGAACATTAATCATGTACTTACTGTTACAACCACCGATTGCCCTTTATCATTTCGATTTTTGTTCGATTTATTCTATTTAATTAATCAACAAACAACTTTTCACTTCGACGACAAGACAATTAATTTGCAACATACTATTTTGACTTTTCTCACAAATCTGTTCTACCTCAAAAGCAAGTGCAGGAATTCTGCTCGGAGCAGAGTCCAGACAGAGTAATTGAACAAAAAGCGAACATGAGCTGGACAGATATATTCGTCATTGAACACGAAAACCTGTAATTTACATGATTTGCACTGAGCTGGACAGCTTCATTGAACAAAGCTAAATTTGCTTCTGACTTTGAATTCAGAATCAAAACAAAAAGCACTAACACATTCAAACATTCAATTCTTCAATTTTCCGCGGTTTCTGAGCGGAGTCTCCTCACATTTTGGTAGTACAAGGACAACATTCCTAATTTGAGCAGGTTATGTGACAAAATTTAAATTAAACTACTTTCAACGTTAACCCTCTTAAAATTGTGTGATAAAATGAAAATTTAATATATGTAATATATTTTTTTTAGGAACCAATTCGTCATATGAAGCATGCGCAAAAAGTTAATTCAATCTGGCATATACCATATAAGGAAGCATATTCACCTAACCCTGCCGAACTTTTCCAAGTACCAGATAGTTGGCTGTGTATCAAATTAAATAAAGAATCGTAAGAGTCCCAAGAAGGGACATAGTGCCCAGCAAATTACTTATTGAAGGTAAAGTGCGCTATTAGAATGGCGCCTCAACTAGCTTTAGAACCAAACGAAAACTGTATTTATTATAATTTTAATGAGCTGTAAGCTCATTGTCACTTGTTAAGACGAACCACCTTTTTTTAATAAATGTAATTTTTTCCTTCGTATTTGTTTTAATTAAATGAAAATTGTATTTAACAGAAAGCTTATTTATTTCTCAAGGGAAAAACAGACTTGGTGAAATTACTTTTTAAGTAACGCGGCTTATTCTTTGATTTTGCTCATGGAGTGAGTAGACTTTGATGCCATTCTAAATATTTTCGCTTTTACTGCGGTGAAAAAGCTGTCTTGGTGCGTCCTTTGTGGTTATTTTCCATATGAGGTAGTGTCTTTTAAGTAATTTCGATCTGCATGACTACTCCGTCCAATTTTTCTGGCAATACTATCCATTGAAAGACCTTCCGATTAGTAAAGGCAGTATCAGACGATTTGTGTATACACAAATATGTGTGTAAAAATTGGTGTATAATTGTCAAAAAAATACGCAAATCATCTGAACCATAAATTTTATGTACACAAACGATTTGTGTATCATTTGTGTATTCGATACACAAATCGTCTAATACTGCCACTTGACTTGACACTTGAAACTGCTTCAATACACAAATTAATTTATGGATTTGTGTATAGCATTTGTGTATGTCAATTCATTTATGTAATCTGAAAATTGATGTATACACAAATTTCGTTCGAATACACAAATGGTCTTGATTTGTTGTGAATAAACTTATTTATCGTATTTCTCAATAGTGATATAAAAAATTTGTATTTTGATACAAACGTCCCCTAAACTTGTTTCATGATTGGTCAATGTCAAAATGGCAATCAATGTTTGCATTTTTAGCAAGGTGAAGTTCTTGAACTGAGTCAGTGGCACAGATCAGGAACTAACCAGATAGTCAGCTCTGCAATCCCATATCACTTTCAACCCGCAAAAAATATTAAATAATGGCCGTAAAATCCTCTCTTAATTTTTCTATTTGTGAATACGTGTGAGCCAGACGTTTCGTTAGGTCGAATTTGCTCTATTATCCGCCAAAAATAAGTGTGGAGAGTTTTGCCAATTTTCTAAATGACAACAAAAAACAGCTGGTCTAGGCGGATGTGTTGGGAAATAGGAAGTGCTGCGAATTGTTGAGTTTATGTGATTCAACTTTTATTGCTATTTTAATGCAAATGTTTATAAAGAAAGAAATTAGTTGCCCAATATATACGAAGATTTTACGGTTTATTTCGAATATTTTTTGAGGTTATAAGAAATAGTTCTCTATTTTATATCTGCCTTAAAATAAACATACTTGGGTTGTTTTATTTTTTCCATTTTGGTTAATAATATGACAAAAATGTATATTCCATTGTATTTTTGCATAAATATTTCTAAATTAGTAATGTTTGGGCTTAAAATATTTATAGTCAATAGTTTTAGAAAGTTTTTTTATATATATATTAAATTCTTTGATTGTTTTATTATTTATTTATTATTTATACATATTATAGATATGCAAGTTTAATGAATATACATATATATTCAGGTTCCGTGCACCGGTAAAAGAAAGTGTAAAAGAAGTATTTGTAATCCTTTTTATATTATTTTGTATTACAAACTTTGTACGTTTAGTCAATTAATTTTCTTAGCTGTTTCTTTTCTTAGGCGGCTTTGGAATTTTTTTATATAAGTCAATATGCTTTATTTTAAAATTTATAGTAAGCGATAGAGCGAAGAAGCAGAACAAAAGGTAACTAGAATGCACTGCATAAATATGTTAGGGGGGCATTTTTCTTTCGAAAATGCTTGGTAGTTGAGTACATATGATAAATAAGCATGCAAATTATGTTACATACATATATATTGAATTAATTAGCCACTCTTTAACAGCTGACTTTATTTGCCAAGTTACAATGTTTTGTAATTTTTTTTATGAAAATAAACAAAACAAATTACTACTACTACTACTAGAAAGTGATTGCAAGTTTTGTTAAATAATAATTATTAATTGTTAAATGTGGGTATTTTCAGCTCGAATTGGCTTGTAGGCAAGCTGAGAAATTCTCTCTCGAGTTGACTATCTGGTTAATTCCTCATCTATGGTCGTTGGTCGCAAATTTAAAAGCCCAAATTTCTAAAGCATTTAGGTTAGGTTAGGTTAGGTTGAAGTGGCAGTCGGATAGAAGTCCGACTCACTTAGACCTACATAAGGTCCATTGTGATACCACGTGGATCTAAAGTCCCTGCCTACACGTTGAACCATTTTGAGGTGCTAATAAAGCGTGAGAGACATTTTGGGTCGTTTGAGTTTAGATCATTAAGATCATTATAGGAGAAGCCCCCCATATGGAGGTTTCGCTTTCGGGAGTGAGCAGGGCATGCGCAGAGAAGGTGTAGAGTAGTCTCCTCCTTCTCCTCATCCATACAGCTCCTACAGAAGTCGTTGGAATAGGCACCAAGCCTAGTTGCATGCCTGCCTAACAAACAGTGTCCAGTAATGACACCAATTGTAGCACCAATGTGCGACCGATTAAGGGTAATCAAGCTCCTTGAGCGTCTTAGATCCAGCCTAGGCCAAATCTGCTTCGTTGTCAGACAAGTAGTACCATTTGTCCATCTGTGGTTAGTTTTTCTAATGCATCCAGTTTAAACAAGAGCATGCACGTGGAAACTGGTATGCCTAAGGAGCCCTTTTCAGGCAAGATTGAGAGGGTAGTTCCAAGTTTGGCGAGTTCGTCGGCCTTGCAGTTACCCGGAATGTCTCTATGCCCCGGCACCCAGCATAGGTGAATGTTGAACTGGCCAGCCATCTCCTTTAGAGATGATCGGCAATCTAGGGCTACTAAAGAGTTTATAGAGACAGAGTCCAGACACTTGATGGCGGCCTGACTGTCCGAAAAGATTCGAATATTCTTTACGGATACCACATTCTTTTTTAGCCAGGACAAGACTTCCTTTATCGCCATAATTTCCGCCTGGAAAACACTACAATGATTAGGAAGACGGAAGGAGAGACTGAGATTTAGTCTGTCTGAGAAGACACCTCCACCCACCCCATCATTTGTTTTTGAACCGTCCGTGTAAAAATGCATTGATTCTTCCTCCGTCAAGGCATCCTCCCAAAAGGATCTAGGGGGGTGGATATCTGGAAGTTTTTGTCGAACAGCAGTTGGGGTGTGGTGTAGTCTATATTCCTAGAAGGGATTCTGAGTATGTTCAGAATTGCAGAGTGGACGATTTCACTATCGGTCCATTGAGAGGTTGCTTTGAGGCGAGTGGCCGTGGTAGCAGCCGTCTGTCTGCTAAAAATGTCAAGGGGTATTAAATGGAACAGAATGTCCAGTGCAGCTGAGGGAGTGGTGTGAAGCGCTCCACCCATGCATAAATATGCTGATCTCTGGACTCGGCCTAGTTTATCGCGATTTATCGCTTTCTCTAAGGCAGTCCACCAGACAATTGTTCCATACGTTAGTATCGGTTATAGTCCCCACTTGTTACCAATAGCTTTTTTGCAAGAAAAGAGTGCCACCGTAACTTCCGGACTCTTTCTTGTATATTAGATTTCCAGTTGAGCTTCCTATCCAGGATGAGACCTAGGTATTTGGCCTCGTCAGACAAGACTAAGCTGGTACCCCTGATTGAAAGGGGGTCGACTCGTGGGATTTTGTATTTCCTAGTAAAGAGGACAAGTTCGGTTTTGTGGGGATTGACGCCTAGACCACAATTGTCAGCCCATCTTATTAGCTTGTTAAGAGCATTTTGTAGGAGTTCTTTTAAGGTGTTAAGGTGCTTCCCCGACACGGCAATAGCAACGTCATCTGCATAGGCAATCACTTTGCAGCCCTCTCCTTCCAGGATAACTAGCAGTTTGTTCCCCACAAGATTCCAAAGAAGTGGGGATAGGACTACTCCTTGCGGGGTTCCCCTGTTGACAGATCTTCTGGCGGAAGTCATACCCAGCTTTGAGTCAATAATCCTACTGGTTAGTAGTTGATTAATGAACTCGCCAAGTATGTCACCCACTTTCAGATCCGACAGTGCAGTTGAGATCGCGGATGTGTTGACGTTGTTAAAGGAGCCTTCTATATCGAGGAAGGTTACCATTGTATACTCCTTATGGTGAAAGGAATATTCAATTGAACGTACTAACGTGTGTAGGGCTGTTTCTACAGATTTGCCTTTTCAATAAGCATATTGGGAGGTAGACAGCAGCCTTTTGTCAATGTTGGTACGAATATGGACATCTATCAATCTTTCTACAGTTTTTAGGAGAAATGTTGATAGACTGATGGGTCTGAGATCTTTCGGAGTGACATGGGAATATTTGCCAGCTTTGGGTATGAAAACCACTTTCACTTCTCTCCATAACAGCGGAATGTGGACCAGTTCAATACAACTTTTCAGAATTGTGTCCAACATAGATAGAATAATATCTGATGTTTTTTGTAACTCGGTTGGTATAATGCCGTCTGGTCCCGCCGATTTATATGATTGAAGCTGTGTAGCGCCCAAAGTAGCCTATCCCTGGTAATTAGATCGTGAATGTTGGTTATGTGAGTCCTTACCCTGTTTGCGTTCGTACTACTTATAACATGGGAGCTACCTGGGAAGTGGGTATCTAATAGCATATTAAGCGATTCCTCGCTAGACGTAGTCCAAGAGCCATCCGATTTTTTGAGACAGCTGGGCATCGTTGAATTCGTAGAGAGGATTTTCCTTAGCCTAGAAGCTTCGGAGGTATCCTCTATTTTGCAACAGAAGAGTCGCCACGACATCTTTTGGCTTTCCTCAATTCTTTTTTATAGGATTTGAGGGATACTTTGTAGGCATCCCAGTCGGAATCTGCTCGTGTGGCCTTTGCTTTATTGAACAGTTTCCTGCAGACATTTCTAAGTGGGCTCAGTTCCGATGTCCACCAATGCGGCTTACGGTTGCCTCTCGGTCTAGTGAGAGGACACGAGGAGGACAATGCTTTATTTAGAGCCATAGTGAGTTCCCTAACTTTATGATCAAGCTCGTTAGTGTCATGAGGGGAACGTAAAAGCATAGAGCTCACTGAATGCCATAGTGAATCTCTGTACAAGAGCCAATTAGTCTTGCGGTAGTTCCGGAAGGTTGATTGGCGGGGAGGGTCATCATTTAGACTGAATTGAATGTACCTGTGGTCCGAAAACGAGTGATCAGACGAGACTTTCCAATTACCAATCAATTCAATGATGAAATCAGAGACGAGAGTTATGTTTAAGACCTCTTGTCGACTTCTGGTTATGAAAGTAGGTTCACTACCTCTGTTGCAAACAATGCGATTTGTGTGTAAAATGTAATCAAAAAGTGACTCACCTCTGTAGTTTGTATCGGAACTGCCTCATACTGAGTGATGAGCGTTGGCATCACACCCAATTATGAGTCCAGTGTTGCGTTTTTCAGCTTCTTTTACAAGATCCTCCAGGGTCTTACCTGGGAGATCTCCCACGATATCATAGGCGAGATAGGCCGAAGTCAGCCAGTACGTGCCTTTGGCCGTCTCTAGTCTCGCTGTGGTTATATCTTGTCCGCTGAAATTAGGGAGTAAAAATACATTAAGACTACTTTTCACTAGTATGCAGGATCTAGGGTGACCTTTGTCTGATACATACAGTGCGTAGTATCCTGGAGTCTTGAGTCCGCAAACCAGGTTGTTGACAATCCATGGTTCTTGGATCAGGACGATATCTTCTCTATCTTGAGAAAGACGGAGAAGCAAGGAGGCCGAAGCCTTTTTGGAGTGTTGGAGGTTTATCTGTACTAACTGCAGCATCAATTGCTACAATTAGGCAGAACAACTTCCACCACCGTCTTATCTAGGCCCTCTGATTCCGAAGATGAACCAAGAAGTTCATCCTCACTAAGAAGAACCTTGTTTAGGCAGTCCTCCGTCTCCATGTCCGACAAAGTGTCAGTAATAGAGGCAGACCTGGTTGGAGCCGCTTGGTCTGCGGAGACATCGTCTTCCATGTAAGGAAAGGATACCGATGTACCCGGGTCAGGGGCTGCGGAATCGGAGTCTAAGGGGTGAGGAGGCAGTTTGCCAGTCTCTAACTCTTCCCTTTTATAGACGCGCAGAGTGAATTTCTCCCAACCAAAACTTATCATGCCAGTGGTCTGTGCCAAAGAAGCAGGGGATTCCTGGATAACAGCAGATCTATAGGCACCTCTTTGCTCTTCCAGCTTAGCGACCTTCCAGTCATGGGTGGGTAATGAGGGATTGCAGAGCTGGATGACTTCCAGGACTTCATCCGCGGATGGTGGTTCGATGGGGATCCAGGTGCGAGTCCTAGGTCTGCGAGTCGACGGGGTGGACCACGAGTAGCCACAGTCGTACCACCGCTCGGCGTAGCAGGAGCTGTACCGGTAGACAGTTTAATCACCGTACTACCGCCCGGTTTGAAAGGGATACCGGTCTTGAATGTTGGTTTATGTTTTTGATTTTGATTGTAATTGTTCATATTAGGACCCACGAGTGGCAGAGAAAGGAGATCGATCTGTACAGAGATCCGCAATATACAGACAAGGCTAGCAAAATCCGGAGGGCGCCAGGTACCCGGACACTCCGTTAGCGACTGGGCCCCCAGCCAGGTTGACGCTCGGAACGGGTCGTATGACACCATCGTCCGGCCCAGGGAAGAGGATGAAAACTGGAAGGGAAAGGAAAGGAGAGGAAGAGGAAGAAAAAAGGTGGGAAAACACAGGGAAGAACGTCCTTTGGTTTCAGGACTCATCTAGAGAAAAACTTCTCGAGAATCATTGACCCTACTCAGCCCCTACAACTCGGCAAGTTCGACGCTCGGAGTAGGGGAAAAGCATTTATTGAAGCTCATTTTCGGGTTAATGGCTTCGAGCACAAGACTAAATTGCATCCACAAACAGTGACCGTGTGGTCATTTCATGTTGGAGGCGTGATTGAACGTTATTTTTTCGTCGATTTATCACCATATTACGGTCAATGGAGTTTGATTTTGTGCCATGATGGTTGCCTTTTGTTTTTACAAAATTGGATGGACTCAACATTAAGATGCTGCCACATGTTAACACCTTTCTCATGAGTTTTTATGGGGTAAAGCTAAGTCGTCCATGCGGAATTGGCAAGGTTGAAACCGATATTTGTGTAGGAGCTGTGCAAAATTGGTTCCAAAGATTTGATCGCTGCGGTGGTGATGGCCATGTAAAAGAATTGGAGTTTTATGCTTAAAATTAACTTTTGCACTAAACTTGGAATAATTTCAGCCCGATATCTAAGTTATTCTGTGTTTTATATGAATATAAAACTGGTAGGTATGTCTTTAGGTAGGTAGGTAAGTATGTCTTTATTGAAAAACCTTTATAATTTTCCTGTTGTACTGAAACTGACAGAGCTCTCTAAGAATTGCTGCTCTACGCCATGGCCACAGATGAGTAATTACACAGATAGTTGACTGAGAAGATTTTTATTTCTCCCGCATCGTTTTTTATTTGCTTCAAAAAGGCGTAGTACTGCGTCCGTATATGTTTTTACATGCACATCAAATTGAGCCAGCTCACGCACACAATAGCAGTTCTGCACCTGAGAATCCATTTTGGAAAAGATCTAGCGTTGACATATTCAAAGTCTAAAGTGGGCTGTGGGCATCGTAACAACATGCGACGATTTATGATGAATTTGCAACAGAAAAAAAATTTGTTGAATGTTTTCAATTATTATGTATTATTTAGTTTTGCATTTACCTAACAAACATATTTTTGGGTAAACATTTTTAAGCAGTTTCGTAAACATTTTGGCAGTTGCGCCAAATCATTTAGTAATATTCATGCAATGATAAAATAATATATACATTTTATCTGACTTTACAACAACTTCATTATTTATTATATACCTAAATATTTTTGTTTTTATAAATATTTAAATTAAAATATCAATTATACTTGAACTACGTTAACTCAATACTTCGCAGCACTTCCCCAACATATCCGCTATAATCAGCTGTTTTTTGTTGCCATTTGGAATTCTTGCAAAACTGCCCGCGCTAATGACATATTTTTTACACATCAACGCCTCCGTACCACAGAGGAGGAATTAACCAGATAGTCAACTCTGCAATCCCCTATCACTTTCAACCCGCAAAAAATATTTAATAACGGCCGCAAAATGCTGTCTCAATTTTCCCATCTGTGAATACGTGTGAGCAAGACACATGAAGTTAGATCTAATTTACTATATTACCCGCCAAAAATAATTGTGGGGAGTTTTGCAACATATCCAAATCGCAACAACAAAACAGCTGGTCACGGCGGATGTGTTGGCAAATAGGAAATGCTGCGAGATGTTGAGTTTATGTGATTCAACTTTTATTGCTATTTTAATGTAAATATTTATAAAGAAAGAAATTAGTTACCCAATAAAGTTGTTACAATTTAATTGGAATATTTTTTGCGGTTATAAGAAATTTTTTATCTGCATTAAAATAAACATTCTTGGGTTGTCATACTTTTTCCACTTTGGTTAATAAAATGAAATAAAATGTATATTTTATTGTATTATTGTATAAATATTACTAAATTAGTAATTTTTGGGTGTAAAATATTTGTAGTAAATAGTTTGCAATGGTTTTTTATTTATATATTAAATTCTTTGATTGTTTTATTATTTATTTATTATTTGATTGTTTTTATTCAACATCTGAAAGTTTAATGAATATATGTACATATTGGGGTTCCGTGCATCCATAAAAGAAAGTGGAAAAGAATTATTTTTAATCCTTCTTAAATTATTTTGTTTTTACAAAATTTCTACGTTTAGTCAATCAATTTTCTTAGCTGTTTCTTTTCTTAGGCGGTTTTGGAAATGTTTTATATAAGTTAATACGCTTTATTTAAAAATGTATAGTAAGTGATAGACAGAGGAAGGAGGACAGAAGGTAGCTGGAATGCACAGCATAAATATATTGTTGGTGTATTTTTCTATCGATAATGCTTGGTAGTTGAATACAACTCATAAAAAAGCATGCACATTATGTTAAATTTATTGTAAACCGAAAATATATGATCTTTCTTACTTATTATATATTAGTCACGTTAATCAATATTATTTTGATTATGTTTCATTAAAAATTAGAATATATTGGTTAAAACATAGCTTTATTCTCAATATTATAATATTTTATTATGTTATTAGTTGTGTGGTAAGTATGTTTTTATAAATCCATATTCACCGCATATTATGCATGTATATTTTCCACACCCAAATTATGAGGTGTAATCTGCTGAAATTCATCAACTGTTCCCAACTTCTTACTATAAAAAATTACATTTCTTGGTGGCGGCCATTAGCCCCATATAATTTGATTCATGTGTGCGTGGTTCCCATTTGATTTGCACGTAAAAGCCCATATAAGTGCAAATTATGTGGGCCTTTTAGTTCGACTTAGCTTGTAGGCATGGTGAGAGTTTCTCTCTCGAGTTGACTATCTGGTTAATTCCTCATCCGTGCTCCGTACTTTATTTGGCTGGCTCACACGTATTCACAGATAGAACATTTGAGAGATGATTTTTTTCTCCATTTTTAAAATTTGTTTGGGGGTTCAAAGGGACAGAGGAATGAAGAGTCGTCTATCTGTATAATTACTCATCTGTGGCCATGGCTTCCCAACCAGCCACTGGTATTGGTCTCTGTTCACAACAAAAAAAAATTAATTAAGAATTGTATTCGCGAATAAGATGTTAACACTCAATGGCGGAGTAAGTACATAAATGGAATTTGTTGCTTTTTTACAAAATACACAAATCGTTTGAACCACAAATTTTTGTGGAATACACAAATTTTATTTGTGTAAGAATTTGTGTTTGAGGTACACAAATTAAATTTGTGTATATACACAAATTGTCTGATACTAGCTAATGCATAAATTGTTACATTACATTGTTGTATTGTTAATTTTTGTTTTCGCATAAAATGAAAAGCACACACTTGTTGAAGCTAATAATTTGAGTCAAATTCGCGTAACAGGTAATTTAATTACCATCTAATTAGATTCACCAATGCGTCTAATCAAGTGAACAAAATAATAGAGTGTTGTTTTTATATGACTGAGAAGAAAAAGAACAAAATAACCATTAATTGTCTTTCAACAAGCATGTACGTATGTTTTTCCCTTGAGAATTAAATAATCTTTCTGGATATGCAATTTTTATTAATTAAAACAAATACGAAGGAAATAATTTACATTTATAAAAAAAGGTGTTACGTCTAAACAAGTGAACCGCACTGTATGTTATAATGTTTTCAATATTTTGTTTCAATTGAAAGATCACTGACTGAATACAGCCTACGTTTTGATTTATTTAAAATTAAATAATTCTTTGGTTAATTCTAATTTAATAATACATTGGCAACGAGGTTAATGTGAAAAAACAATTATTTTTTAAGAAAAAAACATGATGATAGGTAGAAAATGAAATATATTATTTCCTTTTTCTATTGTCGGATTTCGAGAAAAAGAGAGACACCATATAGGAACACAAAAAAAGTTTGTTTTGTTTATTTTTAACGTTATATTGGAAAACAGAAGTGAGTTGAGTCCATTAAATTGAAATAGGTTTTAAGTAATACTGGCATAAAATTATATTTGGTGATTTACGAAGAGAGTTGAAAAGCTGACTTATGTCCTTTTCATTGTATATTAATTTTGAGAAAATTGTAGATGACAAAAGGAATAATCTTCTTCATATAGAATCACCTCAGCTATAGGATTATTTTTAATATCCCGGCAGCGCACTTCAAGCACATACTTCAGATTCAAATTGGTATTTATCCAATTGTTCTGAAGCTGTGTTATCCTATGTAGACCCCATCACATAATGCCAGTATTAGTATACATCATACTCCGCCTTGTTGCACTAGTAGCAGCCCGGATAAAGGAAATGTTTAAGGCAACAGTTTTTAAGCTATTCTCTGTAAAATAACCGTTATAGTACTCGAACCTACTGGAGCAGTAGTTAAAACTCAGAAATCAAATGAATGAGTAACCTAAAGGATGTTAATACTCCAGGTGGCGTTGGCAATTGCCAAAATCCATCCATGGTCTTTCCGACTGCGTCTAGGGCTCGGATTCTAGAGGCCCTAAAATTCATTGAACAAACAAGCGACTGTTGTGGCATTATGTCCGACTCGTTGGGCAAACTGAGCATGAGCAAGGATACTACCCATGCACCGCCACTGACAACTTGACACATGATATCTCTACGGTTGAACGAGCTCCTGAAGTGGTTGACTTTGGGCTGGTGTATGAATACTGCAAAACCGATCTTTTGGCGCTGGCTGTTGCAAGAAATGCTTGCATTAAAGTGAAGGGCTGTGTGTTAAAGGACGGAACTCTCATGGTAAAAACCTCTGAATAGATTAGCAGTATGTGTGTTAAAGCATCTGCAAACCCAGAAACCTGGTATCGACACAAAAGCCTGGGTTGTCCGTTCACACAAGCAGAGTAGCTGATTGTTTCCATATTGTTTGCTCAAATCAACCTACAGCACTGCAAGGCTGCTACTGCCCTTTTAAGTAGCAGGCTTGTGGCCGTATAACAAAATCAGACATAATATCCATCCAGGAACCATTTGCTTGGAAAAATCGCATGTGTGGTGTTAGTTGTTGGAGTGATTTTTACCTCGTTCTTTATGATGAGCAATCCGAAAGACTTACAACTTGTCTTATTGTATCGAAATCCTTCGCAGCTGCTATGATCAAAAGCTTTTGTAGCCAAGATTTGGCAGCTGATTCTTTAACTTACCATGTAGATGACAATTGGGAAACCTGTGTCGTTGCATCGGCTTATATCCCTAACCCCTCCTCCAGTTGTAGAGCTCGTAGGTTATTGTAAACGCAAAAGGGTAAGCCTTGCCTTCGCCTATATATTTACCTTCCCCCTTGCATATGGTTAAAGTGGTTTTTATACCAAAAATTGGTAAGTCTGACTATACTCTAGCCAAAAGCTTAATGCCCATAAGACTTCTTGCTGAAAAGTTTGGAGAGAATGGTTGAGCCGCATGTGCGCAAAGTTGCTCTTCGAACACACCCTCTCTCTAAAATGCAACATGCCCATCACCGCGGAAAATCCTGCGAGCTTCAAAATTTTGTTCGTAGGAATGAAAGTGCTATTGACCGGAAAGAGTACGCGTTGGACATTTTCGTTGATATTGAGCGTACTTTTGATAATGCGACCTTTGACAGAATGTGTAACTCTGCCAGACAGTATGGTGTAGATGAAACTTTGGTATTGTGGATTAAGGCAATGCTAATGAACAGGATGCTGGTAACCGGCTCTCAATCTTCCTGGAAACTACACTCAAGCTTATGCGGATGATGTTGCCGTTATTTCTGTCGGTTCAAACCTAGGGGCTGTCTGCTCTCAGATACGGAGATGGATATGATCGATGTTTGCTGCACTAGTAATGTCCTTTCAGTAAATCCTCTTAAGAGCACGGTTTTTCTCTTTAGGAAAAGCAAAATCGTCCCTTGTCTGTCCCATCTCGTGCTTAAATGTGGCACCATCGCTATCTCCGATTAATTCAAATATCTGGGTGTAATCCTCGATAAACAATTCTATGGTCCAAACATGTTGAATCGAAAACCGATAAAGCACTGTTGACTTTCTGGGACATGAGGCTTGTCTCCGAAAATGTTCCTTTGATCTATACGGCCATGATTAGAAAATTCCTCTCATACTCATCCGTTGTTTGGTTTAACAGGCTTTCGCAGAAACGTGTTACTGCTTCTTTAGCCAAACTCCAAAGAATAGATTGCCTCGGCTGCACATATGCGTTCCTCCCTTCCCTTCCCCCATTTATATATCATGGGGTGTACGCTAAAAACCATCTTTCGCTTCAAGAGAGTTGGGTTTTGGTACCATGCGCACTAGAATTTTGAAGAACTTGCTCGAGAATTATCCTTTGACATTTATATATCATGGGGTGTACGCTAAAAACCATCTTTCGCTTCAAGAGAGGTGGGTTTTGGTAGCATGCGCACTAGAATTTTGAAGAACTTGGTCGAGAATTATCCTTTGACTCCTGTCTTATGGATATGCCGACTGATGCAATGACAGCAGAAAACCACCAGAAAATCCTCGATTTTCACCAGGTAATGGATTGGCTTCTGCTTTCAGTTGTCCAGATCAAGCGCTCTGGTATCCGCTATGGCTTGGTCTTTAAAACAGAGGTTCGGTCTTCTTGTCGTGAAAGCCTCTATTACGGCACGATGAGATCCACCGATGATATCTATATCTGTACACCTCAGAAGTTGGATTGATCACTAGCACTATCTGCTCAAGAACAAGATTGAAGAAATCACACGACAGCGCATCTCCTTGCTGTGCTGCGCATCTCCGGTGCATGTTTGAAAGAGTTCAGATGAGCTGCTGCCAAACTGCACATTACACCGCGTGTTATCTAGTGTCATGCGACATCTGAACCATAGCCACAAAAAGCTACTGACAAGACATAAATAGTATCACCTTTCTGGGAATGGGACATATACAGCTGATGGTCCAGTCATCGTGCATGCTTTCCTCCACCCAAACTTTGTTGATGATTTGTTGCATGCGCCCTACCATCTGCACGTAGACCATCAGAGCCGGGGGCCTTGTTGTTCTTTAGCTTTTTTATAGCTAAGCCAACCTCTTCTATACTGGGCGGCGGGACTGGTTTTTCATTGACTGGACGTGGGTTCTTTTCTTGCCCCATCACTCTCTCTACATTTTGCCCGTTTAGCAGCTGCTGCTTAAATACATCTACTACTTCCTGCGTGTCGGTGAGTAGGTTTCCATCACTGTTGCGAAGAGCCTGCGTTACAGTCTTAAAGCCAGCAGCCAGTTTCTTGGCTTTCTTATAAAACTTCCGGATTCCTTAAGCTGGGAGACTGCGTGCTGTCTTTTCTTCCTACGCAGGATCTTCTTCTCTTCCCTTCTCCTGGCTCGGTACTCATACCTTGCTGTCCTCTGCAGCGTTCTAATGTGTGCATCTTCTGTCACCTTTTTCCGCGTGTGCACATATTACGCTAATTTTTTGGAATGAGGCTCTAATGCGGATCACAGCCAGGCGATCATTATCGGCTTGAAGTACATTACGTTGGATCTAAGCCGATTTCCCACGACAAATCCGCATCCTAACACGTGCAATCTTTTGTTACAGCTGTAATAAATGTCGCAATTTTTTCTTTTCATAATTCCTGATCCTATCCATCGTATCTCGTGGATCGCGGTAATGCCGGCCTTGTACCGCGAGAGGACATATTTAAGTTTTTGAGTAGCACCTGGAGTGTAGAGTGTCCGAACATTCCAGGTACACACTCGCATGTCCGTTAACGTTCCGGGTCTATTTTGCCTTTGAGGTACATTTATATCCGAGACTGCTATAGTTTCTCCCATAATTATATGTTTTTGACGTGGTTGGGAAGTTATCCCGACGGCCTGTTTTTCACCCTAGGACACCATGCTTATTTATGAGTTTTACTCAACTACAAAGCATTTTCGTTAGAAAAATGCACCCACAATATATTTATGCAGTGCATTCCAGCTACCTTCTGTTCTCTTTCGTCTGTCTATCACTTACTTCAAATTGGAAGACAAAGAATATTAACTTAGATAAACATTTTCAAAAGCCGCCTTAGAAAATTCAATGACTAAACGCACAAAGTTTGTGACATAAAATAATTTAGAAACGATTAAAAATATTTCTTTCCCCCTTTTTTTAGAACGATACACAGAACCCGAATATGTGTATACTTTAAACTTTCATATGTTAAATAAAACCAATCAAAGAATTTAATATATAGTATATACAAAAACATTCCGAAACTATTTACTATAAATATTACACCCAAACATAACTAATTTAGTAATATTTATGCAATAATACAATAAAATATACATTTTATCGCAACCTACCCTGTTGGAGACCCTAATTACATTCGAGGTATCCGATTTCGGAAAAGAATAAATAAAATTAGATTCGAGAGATACAGATTCAATTTTTTACTGAGTCTTTCTCAATATGTTGACATTTGATATACCGAGCGTATATTTATACTGAATACCAGAGTATATCTACTTACAGTGAGTAGGGACACTCTCGACGATTTTATAATTTGAAGTCTCACATACACGAGGAATAGACGGCAGTAAGAAAGTCTTGCAGTGAAAGAGTGATAGAAGAGGAGTACAACTTTTTGGAACCGTGGCACAGGGTGTGGCGTAAAAAAGAACAAAAATCAATTTGTCTTTATTTTTTATTAAACTTTTTATAATATTATGTTCACAAGTGTGCTACGCTTAAAAATTGTTGTTTGTTACTATTTTTTTTTGTTATCCTTATTTAACTGTTTAATTATATGATAAATTCGTACGCGAACATAACATTTTATGAGAAATTCCTTATTTTCATTTTCGCAACAATTGTAAGTGAACTAATTTTTTAAAATGTTATGTTCTCAAAGTAAGAAATACTTGTTGGAAAAACAACATATAAATTTCTTTTCAAGATTTTCTAACGGGTTTAAGAATTCTT
The DNA here is from genome assembly GCA_963576555.1 of Ferdinandea cuprea. Lineage (NCBI taxonomy): Eukaryota > Metazoa > Arthropoda > Insecta > Diptera > Syrphidae > Ferdinandea > Ferdinandea cuprea. The sequence goes on along the minus strand of OY754958.1, from coordinate 82,233,030 downwards.
CAGAAGCTTGTTTTAAATTCGCACCCCCATATTTTTTAAAATATGTAAACACAGAGGAAATTTAAGCTGAGGACTCAATTTCAACTCACACTCGTGGTTTAAGCGGTATTTTTTCAAAATATAACCTGCGAAATAATAACATGCATTTTCAATTCCGAGGTCGACAGTTTTATAATCGGGTTCGGTTTTGAAAGCGTAAATCACATTGTCGTTATTCTGTTCTAGTGGTTCCATCTGCACTTCAATTTCTGGAAGTTTCGAGTTTGCAATTGGCTCACAGTTTCGACGGGTAACATCCTCCATGTACTTAGCCAAAAAAGATCTTTCTACTTAAAACAACGCATGAATTGAAATGGAGTCAACAACTTATTATTTGCCCCTCGGTTGCGTTAAACAGCAAAGGTTTTGTCCAAATAACTTGATTAAGATTTCTTGTTAAGGGAAATTTAACACCGTCTTCTTTAATTTCACTAAACATGCCAAGTAATGCATTAATATTCTGTTGCCAGCCTTTTATTTGTTTTGCCAGTCTTATTTTTCTAGTTGTACCTACTTTTGTGAAATTGCTTAGCTCTCACTATTTTCCGGTGTTTTAAAATATTTTATACCAACGTTTTCCTTTTTATCTTGCCCACACGCCAAGCACTTAAAATAATGTTTACCCATTTAAAAAAAAATTATTTTTTTTATTTTAATTTTTCACACACCATTCTCAACACCTTTTTTTTAAAAAAAAGATGGAATTGAAAAGATTTTGACAATTCATCTTCGGCCCGCTTTTAAAAATACGGGTAAAAAAATTCAAACAATTTCCCCAACTAATTAGTGTGACCATCTACTATACAATTTAGAACATAGAAAGTGTTGACAATAAAACTTTAAGTCCTCTAATATGATTTATAAAGAAAGTAATAGAAATGCCAAAAGGTTTAATTTCATATTCTTGAACGAAACATTTCATGAAGAAAAATAACTAAAATTTTTTAATAAATAGCCGATGGAAAAAACCACATATAAAATAAACTTAAAAAAAGCAAACCTGGTTACCTGGTCATCCGAATTCATATTCGAATGGCTGAGGGGGAAATACTACTACGCTGACAACAACTCCGGCCCGCTTTTAGAACAGAGTATATGTACTTACAGTGAGTAGTGACCTCATCTGTGGTGGGGACACTCTCGACAGTTTAATAATTTGAAATCTCACATACACGAGAAATAGACGACAGTAAGAAAGTGAAAGAGTGATACAAGAGGATTAGAACTTTGTTGAACTGTGATACAGGGTGTGGCGTACAAAAAAAGGAAAAATCAATTTACTAAATTTTTTTATTAAAAATTGTATAACATATGTTCACAAGTTAGTGTGCTTCGCATAATTTTAGTTCTGTTGTGGTATTCATTAAGCTGCTTAATGATATGATAAACTCGTACACGAACATAACATTTTATGAGAAATTGAATAAAATAATTTTCCAAATGTTAACTCAATGTTTTTAAGAAAATAAATATTGGGATATAATTGTTTGTTCAAGATTCTCTTACGAGTTTAAGAATTCCTGCGAAGGTCATGTTAATTTCGCCCCCACATATTATTTAAAATCTGCAATATAGGAGGAAACATTATATTGGGGACTGAAATGAAGACAAATTCAATACTCTGGGTCTGAGTATTAATTATTATTAAAACAAATTTTCCATTTTAATTTTCCATGCGTATATTTGTTCTCTTATAAATTTAACGGGAAAATAAGAAAAAGAAGGAGGAAACCAAAACCACATTCAAAAATAAATAAAAAGTTTACTAGATTAGGTACCAAAAGGAATGTTTTTATTTTCTATGTTTCGTGCGCTAAAAGACAAGGAATCAAAGGATAAAAGATCTACATTCACTTCTCTTTAACCAATTCAATTCTTATCTATATGCCCACAGTCCATCCGCATTTCGCATACCCCCACAAAAAAATTTACGATACAAGGACCCATATCGTTACTATTGGTACCACAAGGAATATTTGCATTTCGTATGTTTCGGTACTTCAGATACTTTCGTACCTATATGTTACTTTTGGCAAACATGAAAAATCATTTCTTTGTCTGTTTGTGAGCTAAAGTGATGGAAAAGAGGATTCGATTCATTTATGTAATTGTAACGATTTCATGCGAGTATTGGTAACCCTTATTAAAATGTCCAAATTAGGTGTTTCCGACCATTATAAGTGGAGCCTTGAATTGCCATACATAGCTTTCGAGAAATGTCTTTCGCAAATCCTATAATCCCTCGAAATTGGAGTATTTAGCAAGTATTGCTTATTTAAGCAACTAACAACTTTGCTTTTCTAAAAAATTACAGAAATATAAAGCAGGCTTCTATTTCTGGTTGTACATTTTGTGAAATTGCTTACCTCTTACTATTTTCCGGTATTTTAAAATATTTTATACCAACGTTTTCCTTTTCATCTTCCGGCCCGCGTTTAGAAAAACATTATGGGAAAACCGTATTTATGTACCTTATACGCACTATAGCAGGCTGCAAAAGTAGTAGTAAAACTCTTTTTATTAGAATAGTGCTGGCGCATTAGGGTTAAAATCAGTCGTTGTTGCCTGTTTTCACTTATGGTACGTATTTGTGCAGTGTTTTGTTTGTAGTAGAACGAGTTGCATATGTATGGAGAGTATCCCTATAATATATACCCACTATATAGATATATACTCTGCTGAATACATATGAGGCTATAACATATGGCTCTCTCTTTTGTTCACTTTTAATAACATGGCTTTACAATTGTATTTGTGGGAAGTTACTGCTCAGCTATAATACTGTCTCTTTCGACGCTGATGTGGTCTGTTAAGTTTGTATACAATTCTACAGATACTATATATATACAACACAATACTACACTTAGGACTACGAGAGGGTGAGGTATAACCGATGTGATGTAGGTTATTCCCTCACTCACTGCACTCTGATTTTTGAGTTGAGCAATAAACGAATGTGTTTGAGTGTTCTCTGTACATATAGACAGATTTTGAGTTAATTTTTTTCGTTTCCATTTTTTTTGAGAGATTTTAGATCTTGTTAATGACTAGAAGAAAATTGAATGTTATGTTTGGTTATATTACGAAAAGCGTATTAAAAGTTTGAGATAGCCATACGATATTTACTACATTTAAATTTAAACATAAGGAAAGGCTACAGTCCGCTTGGGGCGAACAGTATGATACCCTATCCTTATCCCTATGTGCCCCAAAGAAAAAATTCATAAGGAAGATGATAGATAGCATTTTATTTCATTCTATGAAATTTATAGAAAAAAAAATATTTATTTTGAAAAAACGCCCCCAAAAAGTGGGCGTGGCCAAAAACTTTGTATGGGCGATATATTGGAAAAAATATTGGCTAAATATATTGTTAAACATTTTTTTTCGATTTCTATGAAAATTTTCAAAGAAAACAGCATTTTAGTGAAAAACGCCCACAAAAAGTAGGCGTGGCAAAACGGTTTTTTCTAAATTGTGGGCGTGGCAGTGGGCGGATTTAAAAACTTTTAACACTTTACCATTTCGGGACCCTAGGGAGTATATGCTCCAAATTTCAGCCTCCTAGCATAACTTTAAAGGCCTCAAAAGTTGATACGGACGGACGGACGGACATTGCTAAATAGTCTTAGGATTTGGTCCTGATCATAAATATATATACTTTTATGGGTCTACGACGAATATTAAGGGGTGTTACAAACTATGTGTCAAAATTAATATACCCTTAGGATAGGGTATAAATATCACATAGTTTTTTTTTTAATGATAGCTAAATAATACACTTATGGTTGCTTAAGTCTAGGACTCGGCAAGTTTTATCCACCGCTAGATATGTTTGATTGATTTATATATTTTTTTTTTATTTTGCGGGTAAGATTACGGATAAGGTTTTGCGACCTTTTCAACCCTGGTTTTAGCCGGTGTTAGTATTAAGTTAGAATTCAAGGGGGGGACCATCGGGAGATACGTCAAAGTTCTCCGCGAGTAGACTAAATGGGGAAAGATATAATGATATATTTGTATCTTTATTTGTTTGTGATGTGAAGATGTTTTTTAATATCTCGTTGTCATTGAATTGCATTTTGTTCAGAGATTTGTTCATTAAAAAGATTGCTTGTTTAATCAGCGGAATGGTGTTCGATTCTGTGTATATATGTGCATTGGAAAAGTGTTTGTTATGTGTTTCAAAGTTTTTATTTATACAGACGCGCAAAATTCTCTTTTCAAGGAGTTCCAATTCCCTAGCCGTGGTGGGAGATATAGAAAACCAGATAGGAAAGGCATAAGTTAGTATCGGTCTTATCATTGTTTTGTAGAATAGAATTTTAACCTTTTTGTTGAGAATGTTGTGCTTTAAAAAAGGCATTAAAATGTACGAGATTTTTCGGGCTTTTAACATTATTAATCGAGCGTGTTTGTTAAATTTGAACAGGTTATTGAAGTTAACTCCCAAATATTTTAAGCTGTTTTTGAATTGAATCCGATCGTTACCTAGCATAAGTGTTAGGTCTTTGCTTTCTCTGACGACTCCCTAAATGACCTGGTATTTATGGGTTCTGCTGCTGTGATTTCTAGCTCCGAAATATTTAATTTAAGCGCTAGTGAAAAGTGATCTGAAAAAGATGGAAGTGTTTCTATTGTGTAATTCGGACAGAGAGTATTAATCAGATTTGTGGAAATTATGAAATGATCGAAGAATGACGCAGCCCTGGGAAAGGTGAGGTTTGTTATATCGGGGGCCACAGATACCAGCCAGCTCTCAAGATATCTACCATTTTGGTTGACTAAAGAGTGTCCCCAATGCGCGCGTCTGGCGTTTAGAGTCTGCTTTGAGCTTATTTTTGAAAAATCTTCGAGAATCTAAGATTTTTGACTATTGGATGGGAAGTAGAGTGTGCCTAAAAGCAAGTTGAGACTAGCGTGTGACTCCTTAATTTTTATTGAAATAAACTTGGAGGGAAAACGTATGTTTGGGATATTTACTATTGAGTAATTCATTATTTTCTTGATGAGCAGGGCAACACCTGTGCCTCTATCGTCACGCAAAGTATTAAAAGAGTCAATGTATGGTTTGGATGTTTCGTTAGCGAGGAGCATTGTAACGAGCTCGATCCTTCTGCTGTGTTCAATTAAGGACGCAATGTTGTAAGATATAAAATTAAAGGCAGGCATTTATCACTGAGCAGAATTTCATTAAGGGTGCTTAAGTAGCTCACCCTCTTCTGTTGCAGCGATTCGCCGGAGTTGTTAAAGTAGTTGTAGTAGGCTGGAAAACTACATTCCAAACAAGTTTTTCGACATATTAAGAAATCGGTTGAGAAAATTCTCACTGGTATTTTTTTTAATGCTCTTAACCGTTTCGTGAAAGACCTCAGTCTCCGCTTTGTCATTCCGTAGGAGGTTGGCGAATGAAACTCCCGCGGTAACCTGGTTGACCGTTGGCAAATAGCATCGTTGGTCTACAGATGCTGTTTGTTTTCTATCTAAGGCTTCCCTGAAAACCTTTTTCCTATGTGCTGAGTAAGTGTTTTACGATTCAGAGCCTCTATAGTTGGCCGTATGGTCTTGGCCACAGTTTACACAACGGGTCTTCGCCTCCTTCCGAGCCATTGTATTAAGGGGGCACCCTCCTGATTGGCGGTTTACTTCGCATTTAACGCAACGGTATCTGTTCGGACAGTTTTTTGCCAAATGGCCGAAATTCTGGTATCTCCTACATTGGCCCAACTAACAATTTACCTTCTATAAGGTCCAATTTTTTAAATTTGATTATCTATTTCGTCTACTGTATTGTGTATTGTTATAAGGCTTATTTATAGATGTTAACTATTTTTCAAGATATACTTTCAGAAAAACTTTTTTTAAAGCTTTTAGGAAACAATTTCACAAGTTCTATAGAAGGAAGAGATATTTCTATTTAACGAGGTGGCTATAAGGCCTTGGTTCAGTTCGTTGGTTGAGGTCTGCAATGTAATATCTTCTTTAAAGCTTGCTATTCCGAGTCAATACCAAGATTCTCTATAAGGCTTGTAAATAGAAGCATAACATACAATCAATATAGTGGAGATTTGAACCTGGGTTTAGATATCATATACATATTTATTTAAGTCGAAGAAATGGAAATTAAATAAATTATCATTATTAATTATTTACGTATTTATTTCATGGATCAGGGAAGGCTCTCATAGACTTAGATAAGGACTGTAAATAAGAAACCAAAAATATTACACTATGTTTGTGAATGATAATATTCTAATAGCCAAATAATATTTTTATAGCTCCAGTGGAAGTTATTACAAACAATACTACTTAATTCAATTTTTATCCGTTGCGTTTTGCAATGTTTACTAACAAGTAGACCTACTTTTTTTTACATAAGACATTATAAAATAGTATAAACTTATTCAATTATCAATCAATATCAATTATTAATCTTCACTCTGTATTAATCAGTTTGACCCAGTGGATGCGTGTTGGGTTGGCACACGAATGGTTTCGAGTTCGAATCCTGGCCAAGGCTAAGTAATTTTTCAATTTAATTCCATTTAATTTATTGGTAGTACAAATAAGAACAATTGTCTTTTATAGTACAAACATACAAAAACGCAAGTGATAGATATTTAAAATTTAATATAAATTTAAAGAGGAGAACAAGAAAAAAAAATGGTAATTACTTTAACTAAATGTGAATATTAAGGAAAGATTCATGATAGCAGGGATTAAATTAAAAAGAAGGAACAAGAAGTAGAAGCAGGATTAAAATAGCAAGGAACATAAAATAGAAGAGGAAAAGGAAGAAAGAAATCCTATATATATATAGGTAATATATTTATTTCCTCTTCAGACAAACTTTCAAGCAAGTTGACGCTTTCAAATGATGGAAAATATTAATATGTTCGAACAAATATAATCAAAACGAAAAATATAAAAATTTAAGTAATGTGTACGAATTTTTTTAATTTCGTTAAGATTTCATCACAGAATAATTTCTGTAAGTCCTTAAAGTAACATCTAAGAAGAAACTTTTACTTTTATAGAGCCTGTGAACAAAGGTCTTAGGGAAAGTAAATAACTTCGCTAAAGTGTTCCAAATCGTTTTCCATAAGATATCTTACAGTTGTTATGGAAATAAGAAAATAGCTTTCTTTGACAAAGTGATCGTATCTTTAAGACTTCGTCTGCCGATTTACCCGGGATGAGTCTGACAACAAAATGGTTATAATTTATTCTCTTTTAATTAAAAACTTGTTCTACTGTACAACTTTATCGATCTCGTTAAACACCTCGTCTGTAAGGAAATCAGAAGATAGTCCATTTCCGTTCTGTTATTTTTCAGAAATAGCAGCAAGCGTGCTGCTTTAATGTCTCCTTTTATTGAGGAATGTGCAGAAGCACTTTGTTGATCACTGGTTTGCTTCCAACATTCTCCACCAAAACAAATATCCACAGCTTCAAATAACGATTTTATTTGCTGCAGAAATGTATGCCAATTACACACAATATTCTTATAATATATTTAATAAAAACTTACAAAGGTGACAACCATGAAAGAGCAAACCACTCAACAGCACCAAGTTCCAAAGCACCTCAATCAAACTATTCGTTCGGCCTATACCAATTTTTAAATTTACCGATCCAAAAAAAGACGTCTCAGCTATGAGAACGGTAACTATGTATCAACTTTTGCTGTTTAAACAGTTTTTTTTTTCTTTTACAAACTAAAATGCGAAGGCATATGTGTATACTAATACATAATGATTGTAAAACATAAGGAAAGGCTACAGTCCGCTTGGGGCGAACAGTATGATACCCTATCCTTATCCCTATGTACCCCAAAGAAAAAAAGCATTAGGAAGATGATGGATAGCATTTTATTTCATTCTATGAAATTTATAGAAAACCAAAAGTGGGCGTGGCCAAAAACTTCGTATGGGCGATATATTAAGAAAAATATTGGCATAATATATTGTTAAACATTTTTTTTCGATTTCTATGAAAATTTTCGAAGAAAACAGCATTTTAGTGAAAAACGCCCACAAAAAGTAGGCGTGGCAAAAAACTTCATATGACAAATTAATAAAGGTGGGCAGTATCTACATATCTTGTGAAGGTTGTACAACTTTATCTCTCTAACTTAAGCCTTAAAACGGTTTTTTCTAAATTGTGGGCGTGGCAGTGGGCGTATTTTGAAAATTTTAACACTTTACCATTTCGGAACCCTAGGGAGTATATGTTCCAAATTTCAGCTTCCTATCATAATTTTAAAGGCCTCAAAAGTTGATACGGACGGACGGGCATTGCTAAATAGTCTTAGATTTTGGTCCTGATCATAAATATATATACTTTTAGGGGTCTGCGACGAATATTAAGGGGTGTTACAAACTATGTGTCAAAATTAATATACCCTTAGGATAGGGTATAAAAAGTCTCCATAAATGACGTTGGCTGCAATGCTTTGGAACAGGGTGGCTTTAAATGATTAAACTAAAATTTTTAACATTATATATTTCGTTTTAAGAAAAAAAAAAAATTAAAGGAGAGAAAAAATGAAATGACATGAAATGAAAGGCTCGATGACATTCCGGGGGCCGTCTGAAACTCCTAGATTGAAGACTCTAAGTCTAAGACAGCGAGTCTTCCAACTGATCTCTTCAATTTTAGAGCTCCATGTGGTAATCGTACGTCTGCTGTCCGAATAACTCCATCTGAACCAGGAAAAACTTTGATGATTCGACCCAACTGCCAAGCTGAACGAATTTCATTAGGCTCGATGAGGATTGCTATATCCCCGACTGCGACTGGCTTCGATTTCTTATGCCACTTTGACCTTCTTGTTATTTCAGGTAGATACTCATTATACCACCGCTTGGTAAATTGTGCCATCAGATGTTGAGAACGCCTACTGTACAGCTCTCTACAATCATCTCTTTCCGAGAAAATTCCTTGGGCCGTAACGTCTCGATCGTCTTCTCCAAATTGCATTGAGTTCGGGGTGAGAGCCTTAGGATCTTCGGGGTCAACTGGAATGTGAGTAAGTGGACGACGATTTATTTGCCCCTGCGCTTCAATAAGTGCGTGTCGAAGTACATCTTCCCGTGGGACAACACCTCTGAGGATAAATTCAACCCTTCTCTTAATTGACTGAATGAGACGTTCCCACGCTCCTCCCATCCACGGAGCATAGGCTGGTATAAATCGCCAAAGAACTCCTTCATATGTAACTAAGTGGTCGCTTAAGGCCAACTCCCTCTCCCTGATGTCTCTCTCCAGCAGGTTTTTTGCGCCCACAAAATTAAGCCCGTTGTCGCTATACAAAAAACAGGTGACAACTCTATTAATGAGGAAATGTCGCAGGGCCATAGTACACTGAACTAAGCTGAGATCGTTGAGCAACTCGATTTGAACTGCTCGAAACGTAAGGCAAGTAAATATCATTCCGTATCTTTTAACGGTTCCCCTTCCCAATTTAACCAGCATCGGGCCGAAGTAATCAACACCAACGTGCGTAAAGGGTCTGGAATCAAAAAATAAACGTGCTATCGGAAGCTGGCCCATCCTTGGCATCACGGTTTGGGCTCTGAGACGTTTGCACATGTTGCATCTTGTCTTTATCCTCTGAACAACTCCTCGAATGCTAATAGTAAGGTAATAAGGTACGTAATCTCAGCAATTATGGATTCTGTACCAACATAAAAATTAAGCTCATGGAAATGTTGCACCAATAGATCTACCAGCTCATCATTCTTGGGTAGAATGGCCGGATTACGGGATGCATATGAAGTCGTTGATTTCTGGGCCCTCGAGCTCATACGAATTGTACCCTCATTATCCAGAAAAGGTGAGAAACAAAAAATGGAGCTTGAGTTAGCAACCGACTTTCCGAGCATCTTGTTGAATTTTCCTGAACATCCAATCTTCTGCGCGATGAAATTCATTGGGGGTGATAAAGACTTCTCTGCTGATAATCCTCTTGAGAAGAATGTCCTTAAAGCGAAGAAGAAAAGCAATCACTCTGACCGAAGAGGACCACCTCGCTTGAAACCTCGGTAATAGCTCGCCATAAATGGTGAAACTTAGCTTCACTCAACTCGAATGGACCATGTCATCCGGAACCTCTGCGGAGTTGCTCGGGGTGATGGGCCACTCTATGAAAGGACTCTTGAGAAATGCCGGGCCAGTAAACCATCTGATATCTTGGTTCACCATGCTTGGATCACTCCACCTCGTACCATCATCCGCAACGTTGTTAGAAGTCCTAACGTAGAACCATTGTCGGGGCGAAGATGATTCAAAGATCTCCCCCACTCTTACCGCAACAAACGATGGAAACTTAAATTTTGATGAGTTGATCCAAGAAAGATCGGTTTTTGAATCGGAAAGAAAGATAACTTTATTAAATTTTATCGTGTGGGAGCCCTTGATTGTCGAGGATAGGTGAACACCGAGAACAGCAGCGTGTAACTCTAGTCTAGGAACGGATAACCTTTTTACTGGGCCACCTTTGACTTCGCCATTACCAGTGAAACTTCAACAACGCCACTCCACTTACTACGCAAATAGGACACAGCAGCAAACGCCTTCTCTGATGCATCTACAAACACGACCAAACTTAATTCTGAGTCCGGATTCCAACGATGCGGAATCTTGAGGCTTTCGTTCCTGTTCTTCAGCTCCTGTACAAAGCCCAGCCACTGACATCGTAAAAGGTTGGGCATGGTTTCGTCCCAATCGAAACCTTCTCTCCAGACTTCCTGCAGAACGATCCGACCTCGAATGATATACAGAGAAATGAGTCCTAGCGGGTCGAAAACCCTCATAATTGTCCTAAGCATATCCCGCTTTGTCAACTTAAAATCCGGTTGTAACATCTTTAGCAACAGCCCATCATTTGAGAGTTTATATGTTAAAACGTCGAGATTTGGATGCCAGTACATGCCCAAGACCTTTGTCACAAAACTCTCACATTTATTGGGATCCGCACTTACCAGCTTTGCGTTGACATGACTTTCTGGTACTTGCGAAAGCACCTCACAACTATTAGACTGAACCCCTGCAAGACTGAAACTCATCGACCTACATATCCGGATGGCGTCTAGCGTAACAGCAACCGCCCGCTCAACCGTGTCATGGCTGTTGAAATAATCATCGACGTAGGTTCGGCTGACCAATCCGTCGACTGCTTCCGGATATTCATATCTAAAAAGATTCGCATGCTGGTTTTTAACGAACTGCGAACAAGTAGGAGAGCACCTAGGTCCGGACATCATGACCTCTATTATGTACACAGTAGGCTTTCTTGAACTATCTCCGTTCCTCCATAAGATATGCTGACACTGCTGATCTTCTTCCTTGATGCGGATCTGGTGGAACATCTCCTTTACATCTGCGTTTACAGCTACCTTACGCTCACAAAATTTAAATAGGCCCGCATGAAGAGGAACGAGGTTGTCAGGACCTTTTAACAAACGACTGTTTAGTGATATACCATTAACCTTAGCAGCTACATCCGCGACATATCTGGGCTTCGGAGGAGTTTTATTGGGATTCTCACTATAAAGGTGGGGGCGTACCAAACACGAGGCCACTTCCACTTCCTCCACAGTGGCCCTTGCATAGCCCTTGGACAAGAACTCCAGCATGTGATTATTCTTCCACTCAAGGCCATGGGGAAGCTGTCAGGAAGCTGGACATTGTCATAGCTCCAGAACAACCCGATTTTGTAGCGGTTATCCACCAGTTTCAACGTCCGCTCCATAATATCCATAGAACGACTGACTTCTCTGCTTACTAGATCACCCTTTGGAGCCATGACGCTAAACTCCTCCGTGGAGAAGTGCCTTTTAACGAGATCATGCAGCGCGTCTTCCCCCCTGAGCGCATCATGAAACGAAGATGCATAGTGGGCCGGGATACTTGATGGAAGCAGGATGCTCTGACCGTAGGAGTTGACTGTCCGTAAACGATCCAACCTAAAAGAGTCTTTAATGCACATGGCTCTTCGTCTCTGCCATGCTTCGTCGTTGAACATGACCCAACAAAAACTTAGCTGAATCAAGCCCCACCAAAATTCTGGGCTTATCATTGACAAGATCGGTCAGCGGAAGTCCCCGCAGATGTGGATACAGTCCTTTCAATGCAGCGACGTCGACCGACTGACTAGGAAGTTCTAAACTTTTTACAGCGTACACACTCTTCAGAACATGACGCTTGCGGCTGCTAACGCCAGAAACAGACAGATTGATTTTAATCGCATCCTCAACTCGGGAAACACCTTTGGTCCATTGAAGTGTCAGTTCCTCTGGTGTTCCATCTAAACCTAGCTCATCAAAGAGCTCTTTTTCAAACATGGTCAGACATGAACCATCGTCGAGAAATGCGAAAGTGTCCACGAAGTTATGGTTGTTTCCATGAATTCGAATGGGAACGACCTTAAAAAGGATAGGCAGCTTGGCGTCGACTTGAGAGGAATTAAAGCTAGGTTAAGGTTCGAAAGGTTCAGCCGAAATGTTCAAAGTCTTGTCCTTAGAAAAAAGCCGAATGTAAAAGCTGGTGGTGTCTTCCCATACAGCCATTTAAGCCACAAGTCTTTTTTTCGCACAAACTCTCCAATCATGTTGTGTGAGATTCAGACAAGTACCTGTGCTTTTTTACCAACAGCAGACTCTAAACGTTTAACTAGCTCCGGCGCACTATGGGACCAACCAGCACTTATCGTCTCAAAAATCTTTTTTTGCAAAAGTTAACTGTCAAGGTATATACCAATAAAAATGGCTACATGGCATTAAATATTTGTTACAATACGTTTTTAACATTTACACTCAACCGTTATACCAAAAACATATGCCTAAACTTCGTGGTAGAAATTATGTCATCCAAACAGTTTTGTGAAGGTTTTTTTTTAGCACCTTCATTCTTTGTAACTGCAAATCTAACTGCATAAGTGTTATATATTTTTGAAAAGTTTATATGCTCTACTTTCTAAATTTGCTTTTATTTAACACATTCTAATTAATTCATTTAGAAATAAGAAATATTTCTGAAATACCTAAAAAATGCCCGTTGTCTAATGTTTAAAGAGAGATTTTACTGTTAGCGCTGTTTACCGCTGTTAAAATGTACATTACGTTTTATTCCTTAGTTCATCAGTAATTATGAGGAAAAGAAAAATATGCCCCAGACTGTCCCCCTTTAGTCTAAGCCTAATAATGTGTCACTTAGCTTGATAAGGCAAAATTGCGACCAATATATATTTAACACGCAACGGTGCATTGATTACCTACGGAAGTGGTACATATATTTATTAGTTATTAATAGTGTTAATAACAGTCAAGTGATCTACTTATGTGTTCTGGTTAGTTGGGTAATAAATATTCAACATATCGGTAGAAACAAGTTTATTGGCTTCTTTGCTACTTTTCATAAATTTTTTAAAGTATTTGCAAACTTATTATTGCAAAATGAGGGAATTCGTGATTTCAAAACGCGACTTGTTTAATTTTTTTATTCATAATGGAACAATTATTTCGGATCTAGAAGAGTACCTAAAAATTCCAATAGTCGTGTCCAGTATACAAAAGAATTTGCTTTCCAAATTCAAGAATCTTTGGATAAAAAGCAAAAAGAACTGAAGAGCGTTTTGAAAAATGTAACAGGAGTTGATGAAACATTAATAAGAATGTTTTACGTTATCTTGCAAACATTTTCATCAGGCATGGCAATCAATCCAGAGCTATTTAGCAAGTATAGCCTCAACACAGCACATATGTGGATAAATATAATTGGTACTATATGCCCTCTTCGGTCCATAAAATACTGATCCATGGTGAAAGCATCATTAAGCATTTCGCAGTATTGCCAATAGGTCAGTTGTCCGAAGATGCCCAGGAGTCACGCAACAAAGACCACAAAAAAATAAGGTTGTCCCACTCCAGAAAATGCTCGAGAGCGGCAGCAAATGAAGACGTTTTTCATACTTTGTTGTTTACATCGGATCCATTTATATTATATCAAGTATGAGAAAACCGATTGGAAGGGTTTCAAAAGAGCTGTTGAGGGAAGCTAAACTGCTCTTATATTCTTCTGGCGAATCTTACTAATTATTGAAGGTATGAATTGTTAAATTTTGTGAGCATTATTTGTATTACAACAAAACATACAGTGGCAGACATAAGTCTACGTACACTTACTTTAGTTTTTAATAAAATAAAATTTAATAGAGAATTTATCAGAAAAATAATCTTAAACAGAATTTCATTTTGATGGAGTACATTTGTTGAGAAAAATGCATTTGAATTGAAATGCTGAAAAATGTGTTTTTTTAGTTTTTATTTAAGGCATCTTAGCTTTTTTTCGGGCTTATAAAATCAAACGATGCTTTTAACAATTTTTACGTAATTGAATTAGGTCTACAATATCTGTTTTTTTTTTGTCGGAGGTTGCTGCTAACCGATGGAGCGATAAGACACAACTACAGGTCCATTGTACTGCAAAAGTCTAAAGCTTTTGGCTAGAGTGTAGTCAGACTTACCAATTTTTGGTATGAAAACCACTTTAACCATTCGCCATGGGGAAGGTATATAGGCCAAGGCCAAGCTCGCGGTGAAAATTCTTTTCAACATTGCCAAAACCTGACTTTAACCTTGTTTCAGCAAAACTGGATGAATTCCATCCGGACCAGGTGACTTGAAACTCTCAAAAGATGCAATGGCATATTTGATAGAATCATCAGTCACCACATGCAAAATACCGATGCAAAATACCAGCTGTGCCGCGTGTGGTATTAGTCGGTTCAAATGTAGCCACCGTCGTTTGAAGGGCTGAAAAACACGTAGTAACCTGATTTCCCGGAAAGTGAGTCTCAAGTTTCTCAGTGTACGTGCCATCAGGTTTAAGGATTGCATCCAGTTTACTTGGTCTGTTCCTTTGGAGGACTTTAACAAGCCTACTAGTTGCACTTAGAGATTCGACCTTTTCACAAAACTTTTTATAGGAGTCATTTTTCGACTTGCGAATAAGTCTCTTAAAAACTTTTTGCATCGATCGATAAAGATACCAGTCTTCCACTAAGTTGGTTTTTAAAGGCCGATTTAGCAGCTTCCTAGTTTCTTTACGAACACACTGCAGTTCGGAGTTCCACCAGGGTACCGATTTTCTGCGGGTGGTTTTAGAAACAGGACATGAAAGTTCAAAGCAGCGGGTGAGGACGTTGTTCAGATCCTGAGCAGACCTCTCCACTCCCTGTCTTGATCTAAGTTTGAGTGGAACTTTGATAGAGTTGGCAAGCTCCTCTCTAAACCGTGGCCAGTTCGTTTTTCTCGGATTTCTCCTCTCTTGCGAAGGTGAAAGTTCGCAGTAGATTTGAAATTCGATGTATCTGTGATCTGATAAGGTGCTATCTGGCGATACCTTCCAATTTATGATAGACTTCAAATGCCTGTTTGACAGGGTAACATCAATTACTTGGTGTCTTCTGGCTGTAACAAAGGTAGGTTGATGACCTACATTGTTGATGGTAATATCAGACGATAAAATGAAGTCAAAGAGTCGATCTCCCCTTGTGTTGCATTTGCTGCTGCCCCAAACAGTTTTCTGAGCATTAGCATCACAGCACAAGAAAAGACTTAACCTTTTGAATTCAAAATAAGCCGATGCAGCGACAAAAGTGTCCCAATTATCATTTGCATGGTGAGTTATAGAAACAGCTACCAAATCTTGGCTACAAAAGCTTTTGATCATAGTAGCTGTAAAAGATTTCGATACAATAAGACAAGTCCTAGGTCTTTCGGATTGCTCATCATAAAGAACGTGGTATAAATCACTCAAGCAACCAAGACCACAGATGCGATTTTTCCACATCCATGGTTCCTGGATGGATATTATGTGTACAAGCCACAAGCCTGCTACTTAAGAGGGCGGTAGCAGCCTTGCAGTGCTGTATATTAATTTTAGTAAACAAGATGGATGAATACTCTGGGTGACGTCCACTATTAGCACTGTTTGACATTGAAATGGAAATGGATCCTGCCAAGATGCAGATAGGGACGCATGTTGATCCTAGATTAGATGATCTCGGCAGCAGCCATGTCTATACTCACAACAAGAGAACTACCATCTTCATTGTGGCGGTTTTTACTCTTTTTGTGTGAATGGACAACCCAGGCTTCTGTGTCGAGGCCAGAATTCTGGGTTTGCAAACGCTTAAGCACATCCGCCGATTTCCCTAGTTTCCCAGGGATCCAGCAGACAGCCCGCGTAAGCTTGGGTGGTTTGTAGACCTCAAAAGATGAAGTCCTAAGTGAAGGTATTTTCGGCACCATACTGCTAATCCATTCAGAGGTTTTCTGTGATGAGGTCTTCACCATGAGGGTTCCGTCCTTTAACACACAGCCCTCCACCTGAATGCAAGCATTTGTTGCAGCAGCCAGCTCCAAAAGATGAGTTTTGCAGTGTTCGGACTCTGCAACACTCATACTATTATCATTGCCCGCTTTCCCAATGCGAACTACTAAAGAGGAGACAGCAGTATTCTTGTAGGAATGCTTCTTAACTCGCACTCTTTTGCGTTTAGCACATGGTTTTTTAGACGCACACCTACCATCAGAGCCGTCCGCGTCGACCAAGTTCTGTCCACTAGTGCTGCACCCAGTATTGGTCACAACACCAGCATCATCCATTACCAGTGCACGGGCAGCACCAACAATAAGTGCACTTCCTCTACTCATACTTAAGGGTGAGTCCACTACAACCACTTTCCATCCATCAAAACTACTACCTTTGCTGGTAGAAGCACCGATTTCATTTGGAGACAGGGCGTGGGCAGACACAGGAGCTTGATGAGGATTGTATCTCTTAACGAGCTTGGGTCCTTCCGTTTGTGAGACTTCCACCGACCTATCCCGTTTCATAGACGCAACTATGGTTGCTTGCGCCTTCAGCGTGTGGAGCTTCTTCGCGCCGCTGATCGCTCAGCTGCTTTTCTTTTTTCTTTCGCTTACCCTTAGTGAGGTGCACCTCAAAGCCAGCCACTTCAGGAGCCCGTTCAACCGTTGAGATATCACGGGGCAAGCTGTCAGCGGCGGTGCAGTGGTTAGCAACCTTACTCATGCTCAGTTTGCCAAAAGAGTCGGACATAGAGCCACAAGAGTCGCTTGTGTGTTCAATGAATGTTGGGGCCTCCAGAATCCGAGCCCCAGCCGCAGTCGAGAAGACCACGGATGGATTTTGGCTATTGCCAGTACCACCTGGAGTATTAACATCCTTAAGGTTGTTCATTCATCAATATTTTGAGTTTTAACTACTGCTCCTGTAGGTTAGAGTACACTAACGGATTATTTTACAGAGGATAGGTTAAAAACCGTTGCCTCCAACACCTCCTCCTTTATCCGGTCTTGGGACCGGCATGCTACTGGCGTAACAAGGCGGAGTTTAAAAACAATATATGTTATGTGGGTTTTATAGCTATGTCTAATAGTTCTGAAGTTCACTTAAAGTAGTTATACCACGAAATCGGGCATTTTCCCTTTAACCGGATATAACTTGCGTTGGGGTGACAGTAGACCCCAACACTATTCCATTTTATTTTCGTCGGTTTTCCATTTATTTCACTCTAAAAAAGTTTTTTCAAATACTGTGATATTCTGATGTGATTTATGCGTAAATATAAGAAACGATACTTAATTTAAAAATAATGTACAGTATGTATATATATTATATGTACCTATTAAAAAGGCGAAATATTTTAGATTATGTATCCGAAGTTTCACCCTTTTATCACTAACAACTAAAAAAGTTATAGATTTTTGTCCAAAGATAGCTCGCAGCGAATCCATAATGGCGACATCATCCGATGATTATTTAAGACGGTCGCTCACTAATTGATAAGCTTCACCCTTCAACGCCTTTCGCAAACGAGCGACGTTTTCCTTACCATTGTAATTTCCCTCGATGGTAGTAGATTTGAAAACACCTTTAAAATACGGCCATTTTCTTTTATTTGTACCTGAGAAAATAGGCAATTCCTGAACATTGCTTCTATTTCGAATGGTCAGCAAAACTTGACATGTCTGCACGTCGAATGGAGGAATCCTCGAAACTGACGTGACGGTTGGGAACTCCGCTGACATGGGTAGACTGATGATGGTGATCGGGATTTTTTGATGGCCGATTTTGTGCATCGTTATCCAACAAAGCTTTGTGGTTGGCCTGGATCTGACGAATCATTTGCAACAGTTAATCAGAAAGCTTTACACTCTGCTTACTGGAGCTGGGTTTATCGGCACCTGGCGTCTAAAAAGGGACTGCGGTATTTGACAATTTTTGCTTCGTAGCCTGCAATTCACTCCGCAAGGCAGCAATTTCCAAATCTTTTTTGGCCTCCAAATCTTCTTGAGCCGGCGGCTCAGGAACTAGGTCGACCGCCACATTAAACTTCTCAACCAGAGGCTCCATAATAGCTAAGCCCTCCCCCTCTTCAGCTGGTGCCTGACACGAACTTCCACCACAGAACCAAGGAGTGGCTGTGTCATATTGGCTTGGAACAAATTTAGCACACGAAAAATGCCACCAACGCTTGCATGTGTCGCAGCTTACCATCAAGAGCGTGTCAACCTTACGACACTTTGCTGCACTGCAATTGTGTTTTGGTCCCACCATTTTAAAATTCATAAACTCTTACCAAAACGAAATACCAACAGTTGATCTTCGCAGCAGCTTTCAAATAAAATAATGTTGATCACAGGTTTGCTTCCACAAAATATTTAATATAATATATTGCAAAACTAATATCCACAGCTTAAAATTGGCTTGATAAAAATTTTTTTTGCTGCAGAAATGTATGCCAATTACACACAATATTCTTATAATATATTTAATAAAAACTTACAAAGGTGACAACCATGAAAGAGCAAACCACTCAACAGCACCAAGTTCCAAAGCACCTCAAACAAACTCTGCATAATTCGTTCTGCCTATACCAATTTTTAAATTTACCGATCCAAAAAAAAGACGTCTCAGCTATGAGAACGGTAACTATGTATCAACTTTTGCTGTTTAAACAGTTTTTTTTTTCTTTTACAAACTAATATGCGTATGTGTATACTAATACAAAATGATTGTAAAAACAAGTCTCCATAAGTGACGTCGGCTGCAATGCTTTGGAACAGGGTGACTTTAAATGATTAAACTTAAATTTTTAACATTATATATGTATATATTTCGTTTTAAGAATCAGAAAATAAGAGAGTATTTAATTGAAAGATTTAGTATGAATATGAAAATATTGAAATATAATAAAATTTAAATGAGAGAAAAAATGAAATGACAATATAAAAGAGTGAAGGCTCGATGAATTCACTGTGGTTTTTGTAATGCCCCACATAAGGGGGCTGTGGTAGAGTGCGCAATTAGAATTACACGTGGTTTTTTTTTTTTTTTTTTTTTAATTTTTGAATGTACTTAAACCAGTGGAACATGGGTTTTCATTCACTTGTGAGTAAAATGTTTTAATGTTCTTTAACTTTTGAGGTTGTTTTTATTTAATTAATTATTGTAAAATTTTTCTTTTTTCCTTTTTATTGTCCAAGGTGTACGCTTGCTTTAAAGTCCAATCTCCGAATCTAAATAAAATGCGACGACGCTTTGATTTGACGTGCGACAAATGTTAGATTCTGATAGAAACTTATTTTCAAGTTACCGATATTCAAATTCAAAATATATTGAATCGATAAATATCCATCGAAGTAGCCATCTCAATGCATATGCATATATTTAAATAACCGATTTGTTAAAAAAGTGACATATTTGTGCTTTCAAAATCAACAAGAACAAAAAATGGATATCGCAGCTTTATTTATGGATAAGAATCAAAAGAATTATGGGCCCCAAATAAAGAAAAAAACGAGGATGTCGAGAAACAGATCTGGCTGATGCGGCGTAAGTTATTCTATTATAGATCTTATATTTGGAAAACTTAAGAGTTTGCTTACAGATTTAACAAAAAAAAATCCCCTTAACAAGTCTGCATACGCATATGAAAAAAATTAGGCCGGTTTACATCGACCACTCTAAAATCGATTTAAAATTTAAGTAGCTCACATTTTTAAATTTTTGCTACGTATTCACCAACCAATAATAGGGCCGTGTCTTTGCTAAAAAATTATTTGTTCGCTCTTTTTCGAACTCTCTCTCGAACATGAAACGTCAGAATCTCTATGTGAATAAAAAAAACTGTTTTTTTTTATAAAGTACACGCACTAAAAGGACTTTGGATACCCTTATAATGAAGTGACACAGTGCAGGCATTAAGGAAATGAAGGATTAAAGAAAGGGAAAAACCGATGCACGTTGGTCTTAAATGTCTGTAAACTAATGTGCAGAAAAACAGAGCGTGGTAGAGCATTCCACATTCGTATTGTACGGTTGAGAAAGGAATCTTTATATTTCACAGTACGTCCGAAAACAGGCTTAAGGGTTAACTGATGTGCTTCCCTAGCATGTCGAGTATTGCGGTTGAATTGCTGTAAGGGTGGAATGTAACTGGCTATTTCATTTGAGCACTTGTGGTGGAAATACCGATAAAACAATGACAGGCTGGAGACAGCTCAGTATGAGATTTTAATACGGCATATGAAAGGTAATAGAGTTATGTTTGAAACATTGCACTATTATTGCTAAAAGCTTTTTGAAGAAATTGTTTCAGGTGCATTTTAGGAATTTATTTTTAAACAAGCTCCTGAGGCTAAGAGCGAGGCCTTAGCAAACCCATAAAAGCGCAATGTCTTAAAGAAAACAATATTACCTTTCATATGCCATATTACCATCTACAATAGAACAACTAACGGCCGTGATGGCTTTACATATGAATGATAATAGATTTTTCCATTATTGAAGGATTTGCTCTCTATAGAGATAGTGCAATTCTATAATATTATTTGGTGACGGATACTACGCTTACAAAAAAAACTTTATTCCACCATTAGGAGGTTTTCCCGCACCAGAATATATCACCACGAGGCTTTTTTTTCATATCCATTTGCAAAATATGTACAACATATTTATAATAAAATAAAATTTGAATATGATATATCAACTGTCACAGTTAATTTCGAATTTTTAAAATTGTAAAAATATATTACTGCTCTCAACTTAAGAGTGGCGGACCTCTCATAACTCTTATGAGCGCTCGTAGGGTTTGGTGAATAGGTTTACTAAAAAAATCTAAAATGCCAACGGCGACGTTTTGATTTCGACCATTTTTACTACAAGAAATTTGTTTAATGGCATTTCAATTAATCGTATGGGGGTTTCTAACTTTGTTGTCTGGATTCGTGTTTTGGACTGTTTTCTCTCACGCTCCATATGATGTTTGGGCGTCTGGGTGTCATTTTATGTGCGTATGTCCGCTTGTCTTTGCGTCAGCGTAGATACATTTTTACGTATAGCTAGGCACTCGCTTGCTTCCACTTTGTTGCTTTTTCTTTGTTTTTTTTTCTAGATCTACTAGACTACGAAACAAAAAAGAAAATATATTTATTCTTTGTTACTCCATTCCAGAAATGTTGGTGCCATTTCATAGGCCATTTTCGAAATTTTGAGATTTGCAGATTTGAGTTTAGGACATAAAATGGAACTGGAATACAAAATTTGAGCGATTTTGGAGATGGTGCAGTCTTGTAAAAGGGTGTTTTTTTTAGAGGTATAGAAGCATAATAATATAGGAAGCATAATTTTATGCCATTAATGTTTGAATATGATTTCGGGCATGTGGCCGCCGCGGCTGTTTCGAATAAAGACAAGTCTAGAGGTCCAATTTTCAACTACTTTTTCAAGCATTTGGGGCTGTATGTCGGCAATAACGCCACGAATGTTGGCTTCCAAGTCCCCTTACGTTTCTGGTTTGTTGGCGTAGGCGAGCGACTTCACATATACCCAAAGAAAATAATCCAATGGTGTCAAATCAGACGATCTTGGTGGCAAATTGACAGGTCTGTTCCGCGAAATTATGCGCTCATCGAATGTTTCCTTCAATAAATCGATTGTGACGTGCTTTGTGTGGCATGTAGCGCCGTCTTGTAGGAACCACATCTCATCCACATTCATGCCATCAAATTCGGAACAAAATGGTCATTTAACTGACTCTACAGCATCATTTCGGAAGAAGTATGGCCCAATGACTCCACCAGCCCATAGAGCACACCAAACAGTCAGTTTTTGTGGATGTAATGGCGTTTCAAGGGTCTCATGGATTCTCTTTACTCCCATTGCGGCAATTTTGCTTGTTGACGCCTCATCACTGAACCAAATTTTCGCGGTCAACCTCGCGAACTGAACCATTATTTTCGAAATAAATTTGCACGATTTGCAAGCGTTGTTCATTTGTCAACCTATTCATGATAAAATAGCAAACCAAACTAAACATAAATGACATTAGAGTTGCCAGATTTTACCACAAAATATTAGTTTTATCTCTATTCGAAAAACCAACCTCTAAAAAAAAACCCTTTATTTATGATCACAACCAAATCCTAAGACAAAAACTTTTCCAACATATCGCACATACAAAGTTTTTGGCCACGCCCACTTTTTGGGGGCGTTTTTTTTTAAGAAATTATTTTTTTTATTTTAAATTTAATAGAATGAAATAAAATGCTATCTGGTGCATATAGGCATATGAATAGGGTATCATACTGTTCTTATGTTTAGTTGTATAAATAGTATCGTCCCCAAAACCCACAATTTTACCTTCAGCTGGGGTTTCAAGACGAAAAATTTCATCGTACCTGCGGTTCCATAGTGTTGCTCCTAGAACCGAACCCTGAGGGACTTGTTCAGTGCCTGCGTATTCTTTCACTCCATTCTCTGTTTCATAAAGTAACACTCTTTGGCGGAATTAGTCCCGTAAAATATCCCTGATGCCTTTTTGCATACTTCGAAGTGAATGAAGGATATGTTTTCAGCTCGCGGTATTCAATGTGTTCTGAACGTCCGGTGTTATGACGCAACTGTACTGCTTTGCGCCTCTTCTCCATCATCTTTTTTCTATGGGCCTTTTCGCAGTGAACCACTTCCTTAATGGCATTAACAGTCAAGCGTACCTTTGATTGAATGGATTTACGATTTGAAAGGGCGAACTACGTTAAATATCGTTTGCAATGGCACTGTCAGGAAAACTTGAAATTCAGTCTAGCTGTGGATTAAGAATTTTCACCGCAAACAAATCTTTCTGATATAGCTATACCGGATAGGGTGGATACAACAGCTCACCAACCTCTTTCTTACAAAAATCATTTGCGGGAACTAGAATCACTCAAACAGGGGTTGCACAATCTCACGACGACCTTACCTTCAACAAACTACCAGAACAATGATATTCACCAATTCACTGTTGGTTACCTTGGATTGCTGGCATCACTCATGATACTTATTTGCATCCTTTGCAAGCTTTACCGCAAACACTTCAGGATAAAGACGGGAAACATCAAGAGGACGGTGAAAACAACAGCAACTAGAGTTCCGAGAGAAATTCAGAAATTCAATAATTTTGAGCATAGTTCAACGCAGGGAGCATGTATAAATTCATAATTTCGCAAAAGACATATCGCTTCACTGAATGCGTTATTATTATTTAATAAACACCTTCACTGTATTATTTTCATTCATTAACTTTGCTTTCAAGTCATAAAATTGTTTTCCAATAACTATACTCATTTTTCAGCAATATATTTTTTGTTCTTAAATAACATTGAAACTCAAGCCTATATGGCTTAATATAATCTGGTGGCATGTGTATATTTTGCTAAGTAAGCTTTTTAGTTGTATAAATAGTATCGTAAGAAATAAGGTGCATGAAGGATATGTTTCCAGCTCGCGGTATTGAACGTGATCTAAGCGTCTGGTGTTATGACGCCACTGTACTGCTTTGCGCCTCTTCTTTATCGTCTTTCTCTATGGCACTTTTCGCAGTCAACCACTTCCTTAATGGCATTAACAGACGAGCGTACCTTTCAAAATATATACTGATGTGATGATAGCCCACCTGATTCTTCAATAGCTCCGTTCAACCGGCTTCCGGTAATGCGCCCCAGAACTTTTACCGCCGTGTACAACATACAGAGCGGGCGGTAGACTGATGGATCTGCTTTTTCCATTGATCAGGAAAGACTCCCTCACTCAGGTGTGTCCTCAGATGTCCTCAAATAAATCCCTAATGTTTTTAATAACCGCCTTCAGATTCCATCCGGCCCAGGGGATTTTTTACTCCCAAGGCTTTTTTTGGGCTGCTGCAGGCCACTCAGTGGAATTTCCGGTTGTCTTGGAAACAGGCCTTTGACTATTTTTCTCCAATACATCTGATCACCACTTGGTACGCTCTCCCCCAGGGGTTTCATCTGCTCCATTGTATTATTCATTATTATATAACCCTGTTGAACTTGACGAGTGTGTCAGTGCTTTCATGCCATTGCTATTCTCTAGGTTCTCTCCTAACGAATTAAACACATCTTCCTTCGTGGTGACTTCATCGAGATCGTTTCCCTCTATCAATGCCTCATGTGTTCGGATTTTCACTTCAGCCTGCTATACCAGGATACTTCTGATTTTCCCTCGAATTTCGTGAGCTGCAATTTGGTAGATCTTTTGAGCTCAATAAGTAGGTCTCCTTTCGCTGTCTTTTTTATGCGGTTCACGTTTTCGCCATGTTCTTTTAGTATAGGGTTGCTTTTGAACTTTCGGTCAGGTTGGCCTTTGTTCTTAAGACCAACGCATCGGGACGGGTAGCTTTTTTGGTTAACATATTCGAACGGGATTGCACTCTAAGGCGTCGTTTCCCTCTTTCTTTTGGGGGTGTCGATTTCCAAACTCTTCTATGGTTTGCGTCGTCTTTGTTGCGGTCATAATTGTACGACCACTTTTCTCTCGTGTATGTCTGGGAAAGCTTGCGTCAACAATCTTGTTATATGTTGAGCGTATTAGATCGTCAGTCTCCTGATCTCATGATGGACATTGTTTTTGCCCTTATAGAAGCTAACCAGATCAAAGCAATCAGAACAAATGACAAGTGTTTGTGGAATAAGAACCCTGGCTGAATAAAACCACAGATTTACGTTAGGTATTTGTTTTCGGGGAAAGTTATCACAAGACTTGTTTGTGTATTTTATTTGAAATCTTAGTTTAAATAAACAATGACATCGATTTCCATTTTTTCATATTTATTCCAAATTATGTTAATTATTTCCTTTTTTTTAAATATACATATATATATGCGTTTTCCAAGTGGAGTATAAGGGTCATGATTGGTGAGTTAATTCCAAAAAGAGGTGGATAAACATTTTTCATTGTGATAAATTAAATAATGAACTAATTGTGATTGTGATCTATGCGTGTATATATATTTGTAGTCAGTTTAACCCCATCGAATGCCTTTATCCCTGAACCTTGTATTTTTCAAAATCGGGCACTGAGAATACAAACAAAAGGCATCCGAACCGTAAAAGCGTGCCATGAGTTATAATGGCTGAACCTTCCCAACAGCCAGGAATCAATGGTGATGGTGGAGCGTTTGCACACTTACAATCAGGAAGAGGTGGTGTAGCCATTCTGAAAAAAATAAACATTAGTTATTTAAAAAAAATTAAATCTGTAAGCAATTCGCGGCAGAAAAAAGGTTGTGTACATCAGCAAGTGAATTTATTTTGCGTCACTAGTCACGTTGTTAAATTTTTTTATACGAGGGAATGGTACTTCATAAATGTTGCTTTTAGGCCCACGATGTCTCCAAAGGACTTGGGGATACAGTGATCGACATAAATGTACGTAAACTTATTTTAGATTGAAGTATATAAGCAGAGTATATCTTACAGTGAGTAGGGACACTCCCCATACATATGCAACTCGTTATACTAGAAACAAAACACTACAACAAATACGTAGCATAAGTGAAAACAGGCAAGAGCGACTGATTTTAACCCTTATGCGGCAGCACTTATAATAAATAGAGTAATACTCACTGTAAGTAGATATACTTTGCTACTCACTGTAAGTAGTTTTACTCTGTGTATACATTAGAATATCACTGTATTGAAAAAACTTTTTTTGGAAATCCGACGAAAATAAGTTGTGGTTAAAGTGAAGTGACGTTAAAGTGAAAATGTCCGATTTCGAGATATACCTACTCTAAAGTGATATGACTTGTGAACTATAAGATACACCTTAAACAATTACTTAACATATTTAGGATGGTAGTGGGGTAATAGTACACAGTAACGTTAAAGTGAAAATTTCCGATTTTGAGATATACCTACCAGAGTTGCGACTTAGTTAACTAATTTTTTAGTTAACTAACGAAAAAACTAATAACTAAAAGTCGAGAAACTTAGTTGCGTTGAAAATGCGATTGATTTAGTTATTAGTTGTGGATGTACAATTGATTTTGGAACTAAATTAGTTTTTAATTGTGGTGCGCAACTGAAGTTAATTAGTTGTAAAAAATCAATTGCCAAACACAACTAACAACTGATAGTTTCAATTGTAGTTTTCGAATAAAAACTAATAACTAAATTATTTTTTTTTCGTTTTAAGTATTGCAGACATGGATGGAAAAGGAATATGAGTGTTAATTAAGTTCGTTAAATAAGTTTGGAAGATTAATTTTTGCGTTGCAGGGTATAATATTTGTAAAATGTATCTTATGGGAATGCTGGGATTTTGGGAAGGAAACATAAATTGAGTTCCAAAATAAATTGTACGTCCACAACTAATAACTAATGTGTCATAGCTAGTTATTAGTTCCACTAAATCTGCAACTAAATTTGTTGTAGTTTTTAGTTTTTAGTTGCAATTGATTTTTGGGCATCACTGATACCTACTCTAAAGTGATATGATTTGTGAACTATAAGATACAGCTTAACAAATTACTTAACATATTTAGTAGACATAATTTAATTACACAAAAAATGTTAATAGCGGCGTGTGATTCTATAAGCCAAAAAAAAGGTATGATGCCCTTAAATCAAATGCATGTTTTTTCCAAATTTTGTGATATTCAGATGTGACTTACACGTAAATAAAAGAAAGAATAATTCAATTTAAAACTGTACGAAGATTTATGTCGACCACTGATAATGAAGCGTCTTGGACTATATATGTATTTGTAATCAGGGAGTAGGGTATTCACTGATTGGCATTAACTTGGCGATGTATGTATGTCAAAAAAGTAATTAAATTTTTTATTGTTTATAATTAGCTTAGCATACAGTGGCCGACATTAATCTACGAACACTTAAAATAGTCACATCAGAATATCACAGTATTGAAAAAACTTTTTCCGACGAAAATAAAATGGTATGGTAGTTGGGTCTACTACTACCCTAACGCAAGTTATATCCAGTTTAAGTGAAAATGTCCGATTTCAAGGTATAGCTACTCTAAGTGATACAATTTTAGAACTATTAGATCCACTTAACATATTTTATAGACGTAGTTGAATTAAACAAAAAATGTAAGTAGCATCGTGTGATATTATAAGCCCACAAAAAGTTATTATGCCTTAAATAAAAACTAAAAAAAAAACCTTTTTCAGAATTTCATTTCACATGCTAGTCGATGCAAATTCAGCATCTTAAACCTGCACTTCTTCTTCTTCTCTCCATTTAACGACGAGATTATTATCAGGATTACAGGGATCAAAACCCTGCCACTTCACTGCATTCCTACTGGTCCGCCTGTGGGGTTCGCCGGTCTGTCTGTCTGTCCGGTCGTCTTATGGCGAAACGGTTCGACGGATTTGCTTCAATAAGGTATAAGTATATAAGGTATTTGGGGTCACATCTCGGGCATCTTTTTATTTTTTTTTGATTTATCGTTTGAAATAACGGTACCTGCCATACAATTTTTTTGTGAAAATCACTTATCACTATTTTTATAAAAAAATGGTTCCAAGGATTTTGGTCTCTTGTTGTAGTAAGTATACTTGGGATGGGTTCAAAAATACTGCATACTTAGGTTTTTGAAAAAAATCGATTAACGGTAATTCATAAAACCGCACATATTTCGAAAACTAATAAAGGGATCTCAAAAAAAATTTACTGGGTTTTTTATACTATAAAGTTGAACAAATTTTTATATTTTTTTTCATAAAACGATTTTCTTAAAATTTAATTAAATTTGTTTTCTCAAAAACGGCTTCAACGATTTTAATAAGTTATCGATTTGGAATAATTATGTTAAACGTGTTCAATGCGCACAAGTGAGAAAATCTAATTTTTAAAAGCCTAAAAAGTGATTTCAATAAACCATAATCAATGTGCAGTGAACAATAAAAAAAAACAACAACAAAAAGTGCATTGTGCTAGGGCAATTCCTGAAGCCTTACTCCCACTCGTTTGCTGCTGCTTTTCTTGGCTGTAGTAAGTGTCGTATGTTTATGCGTGCACTTGCTATAGTTGGGTAAAGCATCATCTGGCAAATACCGGGTCTCTTGTGTAGATTTTGTTGGTAGACCAAAGCAATTCACTCTGGGCATAACACCTACAGTGATTTTGAAAGCTGACGCTAGGATCTACATGGCATGGCCCTGCTTAGTTAGCGTCGGAGTTGAGTCTTTTGTGTTTGTTTTCTGTTTGTGTAGGAATTTCAGAGTAGAAGTGAGCAATATTCGTGGGTGGAGGACGAATTTGTTTTTCACTGTACGCCCAAGCTAAAATTCCATGTTTCCGAAGAAGTTATATCGAGATCTTAGCTGAGGTTAATAATTTGACCCAGCTTCTAAATGAGCCGACATAGATTTCGGACATTAGCGGTCAGAACGCCAACACTCTGGACTTGTTTCTTACCTCTCACCCTGATAAATACACTTTAAATGTATTATTCAGACCATTGTATCATTTCAGCGAATTTCTATTACTCCAAACACATAGTTAAAGAACAAACTCCTAAAAGAACCGTATGGCGTTACGAGAAAGCCAATTGGGAATATTTAAACGGTTTCTCTAAGAGTTTTAATTGGTCGCTTCCTCGACAACGACGTGGATGCAGGCGACGATATGATTACAAATATAATTCACCTGGGTATGAAACGCTTTATCCCAAACAGGATAAAGATAAAGGAAAACGCGTGGTGGGACTTGAACTGTAAAGAAGCTATCAGGCCTAAAGAGGTAAGTTTTCGATGATTTAAGGCCAACCCAACTGAGGAAAACCGAAAAAAAGTTCAAACGAGCCAGAAATGACTGCAATGCCCACATTAATCGTGTCAAATTCTCCTACGACCAAAAGTTAAGGCAAAAAATACTAAAAAGTCCCACCGGTAGTAAAAACTCTTGGTCGTTTGTCAAGAATATTAAAAATTCGGCCTCGTCATCTATTCCGATGACGATATGATGAGGGTATTTCCCCTAACTTTCTGAAGAGGTGTTCTTACATGCTGGCAAAACCACTGCGTATGTTTCTCTATCTGTCATTTTCTTCATGGCTCTTTCCGAGAAGATAGAAAAAAGCATTTGTCCAGCGGGCCCCAAAAAAAGGCGAATGTCCCTTCTTTCCAAGGTCAAGGAAATTACCTTTCGGACCTTTTTTACGGTTCCAAGTCTGTAACTCACCAAATAAATGTGAATAAATGTAAATCCTCGGTATGTGCGTTAATGACAAACTTCTTTGGAATGACAACATATTCGACGTCGCAAAGAAAGCTGCAAAATTCCTAGGCTTCCTCAAGCGATGCAAGAAATTTCATCCTTTCTAATCTGGCTAGAATCGAAATATCGCCAAATCGCTTTACGCATTTAGTCACCGTCGCAATGTCTTCTGCCTGCCATTGTTTTATCGATGCTTCCATTATAAGTGCTCTAACGAAATAGCCAGTAGCATTCCACCACTTTAACTATTTAACCGAAATACTTGTCATGTTAGGAATGCACATCAGTTTACCCTTAAGCCTATATTCGAACGTACTGTGAAATATAAAGATTTCTTTCGTATTTCCTTTCGCATTCCACATTCGCATTGTACGGTTAAACAATATGAATGTGGAATGCTCTACCACGCTCTGTTTTTCCCTCAAATTACAGTTTTGCAGACATTTAAAACCAGCGCGTTTACTATAAAAAAAAACCATCCAATGCGTAACCACAGAGCAACTGAGCGTGAATCTCTCCGCCGTGCATTCAGATTCAACTAACGATTCATTAACGATCTTCCAGTTTCAATTGTAAATTGTCAAGTGCATATGTACGCGAATGATGTCCTCATCTACCTTTGTCAGTCTGTGGGTTTAATAGGGCATTGTGTAGCTCGCATAAATGAGGACATTGAAGATGTCCAAAGGTGGTCAAATTCTAACCAGCTCAGACTCAATCTTTTAAAGACTATGGGAATTATTTTCTCACCGCAGAGTTGAATCCACTGACTATCCCGGCCTTTTTCTAAATTAAAACAAGATTCAATACGTCGACCGGTTTAGGTATCAGGGATATCAAATTAACAGCACCTTAACCTGTGGTGATGCCGTTTCAGATACCGTAAGAAGGATGTATTTTTGCTTACGCATTTTGAAAGCTTCATCTCATTCACTGCCTATATCAATCAAATGCCGTTTAGGTATAAGCTTGTTAGTCCCCTTTCTTATGTATAATTGTTCGGTTTACCTTTGTCTTGAGGTAAAAATGCAAAATGCAAAACAATTAGCATTTTGTTAATATTAGTTTTTTATCTTATCATATATAAGCCCGAAAATCGAATAAAATCACCAAAAAATGCGTTTTATTGACATAGGTCTGAAGAGGTTATGACTAGATGCATAATATAACTTCAGACATATTTTAAAACTTTACTTTAAAAAAAACTTTACGTGAAACGCTACTTTTTGCTTAGTCGCGTATATGATTGAAGTTAATAATACTCCGTTTTGAACACATTATTGGAGAATGGTGCTACTTTGTCAAAGCAATAACTTTCAACAAGATTTGCAAAGCATTACATCACAAGCCACATTTGTATTTTTAGCATTGTTAAATCAGATCTAACAACTATAAACATTTCATATTTGTAAAGCCAAAAATATTTAACTTTAGTTTGATTTTTTTTTTAATGTTATTTCAATCTTTGTAATTGTTATATTAGATACTTAATTAAAAGATAAGATATTTTTGAGTATCATGTAACAAAAATGATTATAATATAAATAAATAAAAAACTAAGAATTACTCTAAATTAAACTTACTTTGCATCCTTGTCCAGTATGAAATTCTGTCGCTTGATATTTCTTCGCTTGTCCAATATTTCCTGTACCTTTTTCTGCAAGTCCATAGAAATATTCTTATACTGCTTTGCCGGTGTTGGCGTGATATCTCTAAAGTCACACGTATACAACTGGCCATTGACTTCGGTGCCATGCTCCGAATAGTTTATTAGCTCAAACTGTTTGCTAACATCGTCAAAAAATATTGTAGCGTGCTTCGGAGACACCCGTCGACACTGTCCATAACTTTCCAGACAGAGGTTTACACTGTGTCCACTGCCAATGGTAAAATTTCGGTATCGCATGTAAACCGATTGACTCAAATCGATAGTAGCAAACCACTGATCATTATCTAACATATTTCCAAGCGGAGTTAGCACTGCTCGTGTTCTTACTTGTGACCTAGCAATAAGCGGTTCCAAGCGAAGTACAATCTCTTGAGTCTTCTCAGTATCTGACTTTATCTTCGGCACGTACCCTTCGTACTTATCAATGTCCACAATTGGTTTTTCTTCAGTGAACATGATTGAAAGACGATGCAAGTCTTCTGGACAGAGAATTTGACTTGGCAAAACCGTTGGTGGTTTCTCATTATCACGCATCAGTTCTCTAATACGTTTGGCGGCTGTCCGATTTTGGTACTGGACAACCACTTCTGGATTGTCAATAATGATCTGTTGCAAGCGCTGAAATGCCAACTTCTTTATGATATCCACGTCAATGTATTTAAGTTCCGTATCTATTTTCATTTCAGTTATTTCTTCTTTATCCTTTCCGGTTTCTGTCTTGGCCTCACTTGTGTCCATCATCTCATCGGTGTCATCCGACTCATCATATTCAGATTTTAAACAAATATCAGCATTCTCGCGTTTTATTCTTTTTTTTAATGTTTTTTTCACCGACTTGTTGTTTTCCTTTGTGTTCTCTTTGTCACCTGAGTTACTATCTGCGTCGTTGCCAGAGTTGTCATCATCATCACCACTGAAGGGTGCTTGACCATTCTCTTTTTGTATTTCGCGAAGCTTCTCTTTAGCACATCTTAGTGCCTCAATATCGGCTAACAACGAGCTTGTTACTGATTGTTTGTTTTTATCGGATGAGGGAGTTACTACCTGTTGTGACGGCGGTATTCCTCTGCGTCTTAGGACATTTGCGCAACGAAAGGCGTCACGCAAAGAGGGTAACAGCTTCGGAGGATTTTGGTAATGGTATTTCACTATTGGTGGGATTATAACTGTCTCAATGCAACGCCTGCGAGAAACCTTGACACGGAAGGGAGGGTTTCTGGTATGAATGCGTCGAAAAAATTCTGTTTTTACCACCTCATGATCAAAAGGTATTGAAAACTTGCTCCAGAGCTTTACTCGCTCGGTTGCGGATATGCTGTTTACTAAATTCCAATCCTTGAAACAAAGCCAAATGAAATATAAGATTAATACATTTTTGGTCAACAAAAAACTCACAACAAAAGTCTCAGCATGGTTGGGACACATCCAAAGACCAGTGGGAAGTGCCGTCATTGGCGGATCCAAGCAATCTTGATGAAAAAACAGGGGACAGTAGTCACATGCTACTAACGGTGCCCTCTTGCAAGATTTTCTGCAATAGAAGCAAGTCTTTGCTGGGAGTGGCACTAGCCCTTGAAAATCTAACTCATATGGTTTAGAGTTTCGCCGAACGCTCGGCTTTTTATTATTACCATTTTTTATTGGTTCCACTGATTAAGAATGAGAAATTAAACAATGTCTGTATATCTTTTGTAGGGTTTACCTTTGTCGTTACCAGGAAACTGGGCGTGAATTTCCAGTTCCTTTGGTAACTCAAACTGTTTCGGATTTAAGATACTAGCTGCCTTAATAAGTTCATCGAGAGGCGTAGGTTTTTTGTTTGGATCCAATGCCTTGGCGATAGCCACTGGCATTTTCTGCAATGTTGTGGCCCCTTTTTCCGTGGTACTCAGTTCGCTTGATATAGATGCCCGGCTACTGCTACGCTTGCGAAGAGTACGAATTTTTAATGGAATAGCTTCTAAATCCGGCGTGTTTGGTCGTGATTGATCTGACTGCTCTGTGCTCAAAACCTTGGTCACACTTGTAGATCTCTCTACTGAGCTTGATTTTGAAGACGGTGGTTTGACGGTCATGCGGCAGTTGTGACAGAGCCACTGTCCACTGGGTATGTCTTCTTCGTTAAGCGGCGGGTCGCTGATAACAAACAAAATAAAATAATTTGAAGTTTGTAGTTGCTATAAACACTTTTCTCTACATACTGACACTGTAGATGAAAACTCGATGGGCATCTGTCACAGCATAAAAGATTTCCACCCTCCATGCAGGCATCACAAGAATCATGATTGTGCCCGCGTCCTGGGCGTCGATAGTACGGATGCTTGACTATGATCGGCTTCTGTGCAGACTTGTTTTCATCTTCTGGCGGCGGTGGCTTAATAAGATTTTGAATTTGCTAAAATGAAAGAATTTTACTAATTCGAGTTTCCCAAAACATTTAATTGTTAAAGGTAAGAATAATCTTTAAATTAAACGGATTTTTCAATACAATAATGCATTTAAATTCACGAAATATTATTTTTAATGAAGATGGATCTTCTAGATTCTATGCAGACGAATCTTATTTCTGTTTCAATACTATAGTTTTGCAAACCCTGGGGAAATAATTTACCTCCATAATAGAACTGGATGTTGGTAGATCGTGATCCATCTTAGACATGATGAATTATTTATCGTACTTTAATTGAATTTAAACTGCCTCAATAGATTGCGAACCCACCGCTCAAATGTTTATATACTATATAGCTGCCTGATTTTAGGTTGACAGTTAACTTCTGTCATAAGTTTGTTTTCTTCATGTGGGCTTGTTTATAAATAAAAAAGGCATCAAAAGTTCATCAAGTCCGGTAGGTTTGGAATAAATGTGTTCAATAGATATTTTGGGATGCGTTTAACAACCGCATGCAGTGTTGTCACTTCTAACACAATGTACTAGATCTACCACTGAATCGAAATAGTTATCGGATCTAGCACTTCTACCACTGTGCTTGAACATTTTACCAATAATTATCAAGCTGCTTTAAACAGCTTTGTCCATGCTTCTCAATCTACATACGATTAAGCACACAGCCTGTCTGATGTCTGAATGCATTTTTATTAACCATTGGTGTCGTTCATCAGCCTAATGCTGCATTCCACCAAAAGATAAACTGAGATTAAAGGCAAAAGATTAACAATAAATCTTTACACGATTCCACTGAACAAAACGGAGATTAACATAGATCTCAACTCGCTCTCTGGCTCTCGAATTTGCGCACAAAATGCCCAATATCTGGTTGTCAAATTGCTTTCTCGCTCTCCCTTCTCAGCAATCAATGTCACTTTTGACATATACAGGCATGGTAAATACATTGGCATTTAGTGTGTTCACAAACCGATTCTTACATGCAAACCGAGTTTATTTTAAGATTATTTTTTTAATCTTGTGTTTAGCAGATTAAAATTTGTATGGTAATGCTACGTCTCCACCGAATACTAATCCGAGATTAAGCACAAAAGATTAAAAATGAATCTTTTAGCGTCTCCACCGAAAAAAAGAAGATTAACATAGGGGTTTTCTCCCAACCTCTCTGGCTCTCTAATTTGCGCACAAAAAATCCCTCATCTAGTTGTCAAATTACTTCCTTGCCCTCAATTCTCAGCAATCAAAGTCACATTTGAACCATTCAGGTGTGGTAAATTGGTATTTAGTGTGTACACAAACTGCAAACCCAGTGTCTTTCAAGATTATTTTTTAATAAACATAAAAACATTTAAACATTTCGATGACCTTGATTTTGATATATGTAATTTTTGAGGTCATTCTGAGCAGGTTGATATATATATTTAGGGCGCGTTCGTTCCTTCATATTTTTTTTGCGTTCAAAAATTATCATTTCTTATTTTTAATTAACGACATTATCCGAAATATTAATTGCAAACTTCTTCATAAAGAACCATGAGAATATTCTAACCAGAAACTGGCTGGATTTGCATATTCGGCAGATTTATTGCACTGTGATGTTTATGTACAAATAAATATATATGGATGTGTCACATCGCGAATTAAAACGCTTCTAACAGCTAGGTTCCACATTTCACTTTCACTCGAAATGAAACCGAAATCGATCGAAAATGAATTTGTGTGTTCTACATTTTACTTTAATCGTTTTCGATTTAAAAATTTTCAAAATTGAAATTGAACCAAAGTGAAATTGTTGTGTTCCACAATTTTAAAATCGATCTGTGACATTCGATGTGAAATGGTGAAAACAGAGTAAGAAATTAAATTTTAAACAAGTCTGAGGAATCTGAAGATTTTCTGAGAAGTTTTAGGAAAAGAGATCGAGTGTCACAGAAGTTTTGTGGGATAATTTGAGAAAAGATGAGAACAGTCATGGTCCACCACGGAAGGACGCGAGTGGATGGAAAAAACAAAATCGATTCTTCAAAATCGTTCGCACTTTTGTCAACATTTTTGATACAGGGCTTCGCCCCAAGGACGTGACATTAGGATCGGTTCCGATTGACCTTTGAAAATGTTCTTCGAAAAGAAAACCCAAAACTGCGGCTAGCTACAACGTGACAAGAATTGAAGATTGCTCATGGTGAGGTTCCATAATTTGCAAAACCAATATGAATATTTATTTTTTTAGACGGTAGGCAGTATAAAATTATTTAGACGGTAGGTAGTATATAATTACTTAATTTAATGTTTCAATAATAACTATTGATCTTTCGTTTTCAGCTTGTGTAACATACGCAGCCTCTCCAGTTTCAAAGGGATTAGATATATCTTTCAGCCATTGCCATTTGTTTTGTGTATTTAAACAAAAATTAACACAGCACTCATTAATTATACCATAAAATGCGTGAAGAACAAAATAATTTACCAGCAAACAATATCCCAAAATTAAAAACACTTTTAAAAATGTGTCAAATGACAGATATTAGATGTTTTCAATTTCACGCAAAGTGATTTCGGAAATAATTCGAAGTTACCAAACCGGTCGAAATATAGAAAACTGAAAATGATTTCACTCGATTTGCAATATCGATTTCGATTTCTTTTCACTCGATTTCTGGAACCTAGCTGTAAAACATGTTTCTAAAATCGTCTTAACAATTATAAACTCTAACAAGTGGGATATTTGATGAATTCCCGGTTTTTGTACCGCAAAACGACAACAGTTAAAATTGATTATTAAATTGTTGCAAAATTCTAACTAATAAATAGAAATTGTGAAAGTTATAAGTTTTCATTTGCTATTAGAGATTTTTTCATGTAATTTTATTTTCTATTATATTTAAATCTTAACTATAAACAGCCCTATTAATAAAAATCCCTTAATTCACGAGCTAACTAAGCGATGGAATAAGACTTAACTCACGAGTTAAATTTTCTTTTTAATAAAAATTTTGATGTTTGGTAATAAAATTAACGGAAATCTATTATTATTTTATTACAATCAGTAAAATGTCCTTTGTCTATAGCGCAT
Source organism: Ferdinandea cuprea (assembly GCA_963576555.1). Taxonomy (NCBI): domain Eukaryota; kingdom Metazoa; phylum Arthropoda; class Insecta; order Diptera; family Syrphidae; genus Ferdinandea; species Ferdinandea cuprea. The sequence continues at coordinate 82,196,221 of OY754958.1, read as the reverse complement.
TTTTTATATTTATTTATATATTTATATATATATTTGTAATTAAATGAATGTTCCATAGATTTAAAAGTGCAGTGTACTTTACTCTCCTTCACGGGCTCTTTACCCGTGAAGAGTCTTCGTCTGAGAAACGACAGTCTTCTATCCTCTGCGATCGCGGGCACCTTGCTTCCAGTTATCTAGATCAAGCGGTCTGGCATCTGCAATGACTTGGTCTTTGAAATGGAGCATTATCGGTCATTAACTCGATGTGGCCGAGCCAATGTAGTCGACGAGTTTTTGCTTTTTGCACTACATCCAAATCTTGATACAGCTCATAAAATTCGCGGTTGTTTCTTCTCCTCGCACTAGTCGGTGGATAGATGCTTGTTTATTTTTTGATAGCATGTATTTAGTCTTGTCCTCATTTATTTCAAGGACAACTAGTTTCGTCTGTTCTTCAATAGCCTCTATGACGGCACATTGGGGGCTTCCGATGATGTCAATATCTTCCGCATATCCCAGTAGTTGGACGGATCTTTTGAAGATAGTGCTTCCGTGTTGATACCTGCCTTACGCACTATCTGCTTGAGCACAGAATTGCAGAAGTCATATGATAGCGCATCACCTTGCCGAAATCCGTTGCATGTTTGGAAGAGGTCATATGGTGTGCTAATCGGTCCAACGTCAAATTTTTTCTTCTGGACAGTTCGCAGCTTCTTCTATTTGGACAGTAGAACTCTGAATCTAGATGGAAAATGGTCAGAGTTTGCCCTTTAAGTGTGCACGTTCATGATTTTAGATGCGTGCCTCGCATCGATGAGTACATGATCTCTGTGGATGAAATAAGCTTCTTTCATGTCTGCCTCGTAGGCGCCGTCCAGGAGGTCATAAAATTCCTCTTGTCGTGGTGTGTGCACATATTAGCCTAATATTTTGGAATTTAGCTCTGATGCGGATTACAGCCAGGCGATCAGTTATCGGCTTGAAGTCCATAACTTTTGACCTAAGCCGATTTCCCATGACGAATCCCCATTTTTTTTGTCGGAGGTTGCTACTATCCGATGGAGCGCTCAGACACAACTACAGGTCGATTGTACTACCATTCAGACACCTTACATTAATGTAATTAGTTTTCCCGTCTTTCGAAGAAAAACGAAAAGGAGCTTCAGTGATAAAGAGCTTAGATGTTCGGCATTCACCACGTCAGCCCCGAGGATCCACCACCTGATGCGAGCATAGGCCGCATAGTGTTTTGCTGTGTCATCCTCCTCACCGCAAGCAGGACAGTTAGTAGTGTCGCTTAATCCCAACACATTTAAGTGTTTAGCAAAAGCTTGGTGGCCCGAAAGAACGCCTACATGCAGCCTACAGTCGATTCTCCTCAGAGATAGAAGAAAAGATGCTGACCTTTTGCAAATGTCCGGGTGCAGTAGTTTGGTCTGTCTACATCCACCGAAATCGCGCCACCGAATCTTGTGTTCACGAGAAACCCAAGAATAGATAGACGACATGACTAAAGATGCAGGCAGACCCAACACAGGTTTGGGTCCTGAGAAAACTTCTTCTGACCCTTGCCTAGCAAGCTCATCCGAGATCTCATTTCCCTGGATTCCAGTGTGACCTGGTACCCAGACAAGATTCTCTGTGTTCAGTCTTCCAACCAAATTCAGAGAAAGCTTGAGTTCTAGCACTAACTTGGACGAGGTAAGAGGGTTTAGAAGAGCTTTTAATGCAGCTTGGATATCACTGCAGATGCAAATGCCTCTAGCCCTCCACCTGTTGTTCACAATATAGCGCATAGCCATTAGGATGGCAAAAATCTCCGCTTGGGAAACAGATGCATGTTTACCCAAGGGGTAGTAAAGTCGTATATCATCGCGTTCCACAAAGACTCCAGCACCAGACCCCTGTCCGGTTTTGGAGCCATCCGTGAAAATACGATGGCATTCAATTCATGGTTCAGAGTCTGACCGGGGCCATTCCGTTACCTGTGGAAAATTGACGTGGTAGTTTTTTCGCAGAAGGATTTCTGGTGTCATTGCATCAGACGGCATATCCATAAGACAGGGGCCAAAGGATGCATGGTACCAAAAACCACCTCTCTTTAAGCGAAAGATGGTTTTTAGCGTACACCCCATGATGTATAAATCAAGGGGGGGAAGATTCATCAAAGCATCTAGAGCAGAGCCCGGGGTGGTAGGGAAGTCCCCTGTGCAGCCGAGACATGCCGTTCCTTGGAGTTTGGCAAGTAACACATTTCCGCGAAAGCCTGTTCCACCAAACAACTGATGCGTATAAGTGTAGCGGTCTAATCATGGCCGTATAGATCCAAAAGACCCGTTTCGGAGACAAGCCCCATATCTTATCAAAAGCGCCTTTACACTGCCAGAAGGTCGACAGCGCTTTACCGGTTTTCGATTCGACATGTTTGGACCATAGAAGTTTTTTATCAAGGATTACACCCAGATATTTGACTTCATCGGATATAGGGATGGTGACACCTTTAAGCACGAGATGGGACAGACCAGTGACGATTCTCCTTCTCGTAAACAACAACCGTGGTTTTAAGAGTATTCACTGAAAGCCCATTACTAGTGCACCAGGCATCGATCACATCCAGGGATCGCTGCGCTTGAGAGCAGACAGCCCACCTTTAGGGCAGCCCCTATTTACCCCTGTTATGACGCACTTGCCACAACCTGCATCCGCTACCAACGTCCTGTACATTAACATTGCATTAATCCACAACACCAAAGTTTCATCTACACCATGCTGTCTGGCTGAGTTACACATACTGTCAAAGGTCGCATTATCAAAAGCACCCTCAATATCGACGAAGATGCCCAACGCGTACTCCTTCCGGTCAAAAGCACTATCAATCCTACCAGCAAGGTTTTGAAGCGCAGCCTCGCAGGATTTTCCTAAAAGGTCTAAAGCTTTTGGCTAGAGTGTAGTCAGACTTACCAATTTTTGGTATGAAAACCACTTTAACCATTCGCCATGGAGAAGGTATATAGGCCAACGCCAAGCTCGCGGTGAAAATTCTTTTCAACATTGCCAAAACCTGACTTTAACCTTGTTTCAGCAAAACTGGATGGATTCCATCCGGACCAGGTGACTTGAAACTCTCAAAAGATGCAATGGCATATTTGATAGCATCATAAGTCACCACATGCAAAATACCAGCTGTGCCGCGTGTGGTATTAGTCGGTTCAAATGTAGCCACCGTCGTTTGAAGGGCTGAAGAACACGTAGTAACCTGATTTCCCGGAAAGTGAGTCTCAAGTTTCTCAGTGTACGTGCCATCAGGTTTAAGGATTGCATCCAGTTTACGTGGTCTGTACCTTTGGACGACTTTAACAAGCCTACTAGTTGCACTTAGAGATTCGACCTCTTCACAAAACTTTTTATATGAGTCATTTTTCGACTTGCGAATAAGTCTCTTAAAAACTTTTTGCATCGATCGATAAAGATACCAGTCTTCCACTAAGTTGGTTTTTAAAGACCGATTTAGCAGCTTCCTAGTTTCTTTACGAAGACACTGCAGTTCGGAGTTCCACCAGGGTACCGATTTTCTGCGGGTGGGTTTAGAAACAGGGCACGAAAGTTCAAAGCAGCGGGTGAGGACGTTGTTCAGATCCTGAGCAGACCTCTCCACTCCCTGTCTTGATCTAAGTTTGAGTGGAACTTTGACAGAGTTGGCAAGCTCCTCTCTAAACCGTGGCCAGTTCGTTTTTCTCGGATTTCTCCTCTCTTGCGAAGGTGAAAGTTCGCAGTAGATTTAAAATTCGATGTATCTGCGATCCGATAAGGTGCTATCTGGCGATACCTTCCAATTTATGATAGACTTCAAATGCCTGTTTGACAGGGTAAAATCAATTACTTGGTGTCTTCTGGCTGTAACAAAGGTAGGTTGATGACCTACATTGTTGATGGTAATATCAGACGATAAAATTAAGTCCAAGAGTCGATCTCCCCTTATGTTGCATTTGCTGCTGCCCCAAACAGTGTTCTGAGCATTAGCATCACAGCACAAGAAAAGACCTAACCTTTTGGATTCACAAAACTCTACGAGCTCTACAACAGCCTTTGGTGGAGGAGGGGTTAGAGAGTCATAGGGGAAAAAAGCCGATGCAGCGACAAAGGTGTCCCAATTATCATTTGCATGGTGAGTTATAGAAACAGCTACCAAATCTTGGCTACAAAAGCTTTTGATCATAGTAGCTGTAAAAGATTTCGATACAATAAGACAAGTCCTAGGTCTTTCGGATTGCTCATCATAAAGAACGTGGTATAAATCACTCAAGCAACCAAGACCACAGATGCGATTTTTCCACATCCATGGTTCCTGGATGGATATAATGTGTACAATCCACAAGCCTGCTACTTAAGAGGGCGGTAGCAGCCTTGCAGTGCTGTAGGTTAATTTGAGTAAACAAGATGGATGAATACTCTGGGTAACGTCCACTATTAGCACTGTTTGACATTGAAATGGAAATGGATCCTGCCAAGATGCAGATAGGGACGCATGTTGATCCAAGATTAGATGATCTCGGCAGCAGCCATGTCTATACTCACAACAAGAGAACTACCATCTCCATTGTGGCGGTTTTTACTCTTTTTGTGTGAATGGACAACCCAGGCTTCTGTGTCGAGGCCAGAATTCTGGGTTTGCAAACGCTTAAGCACATCCGCCGATTTCCTTAGTTTCCCAGGGATCCAGCAGACAGCCCGCGTAAGCTTGGGTGGTTTGTAGACCTCAAAAGATGAAGTCCTAAGCGAAAGTATTTTCGGCACCATACTGCTAATCCATTCAGAGGTTTTCTGTGATGAGGTCTTCATCATGAGGGTTCCGTCCTTTAACACACAGCCCTCCACCTGAATGCAAGCATTTGTTGCAGCAGCCAGCTCCAAAAGATGAGTTTTGCAGTGTTCGGACTCTGCAACACTCATGCTATTATCATTGCCCGCATAGTAATTAATGCAATCTTTTATGGTACTAGTCACCACTTGGAGGTGAGTATTAGGAGTTGATGGGGAGAGGCTAGAGTGAGAACTTTTGAACACCTGAAAGTGAATCGTACAAAAAAAAAGGAAAACTAAACTATCGTTAAACCACCTTCGATGCTGAAAAACGTCAGTTATTCTCAGATTTGTTTTATTAATAATATTACTAAACTCATGGCCAGTGACGTGCGCAAACGGATTTCTAGGGTAGACATAATGTGCCTCTCAGTCTTAGGTTTCTTGATCACATCCTCAATATGTTGTGTTGTCATGTGTCCTATGTTGTCCATCCTCAATATGTTATGCTGTCTAGACAAAAGAATCAAAGAAAGAAGCGACTCAAACGAGTTTAATTAATAATAATAGATGCAAATTCTAAAGCATAAAGACAGCTTTAATAACCTTTAGATCACATAAAAATAACACCAATATATTTTCATTGGCCTAAATCAAAATGGGAGATCTGACGAAATTTGTTTAATTACAACAAAAGTTCGCCACATGGGAATCTCTAGAAATGTAGTGAAAAAGTAGAAAATTATGATCTCTAATTCTTGAACATAATATCGTCCGATATTATGGAAGAAGAAGCTGTAAAAATCAAAAGCTCCTGAAAAATACGTATACATAAAATAAAAAAAAACATAAGGAAAGGCCACAGTCCGCTTGGGGCGAACAAACAGCATTTTATTTCATTCTATTAAATTTAAAAGAAAAAGATTTTTTGAAAAAACGCCCCCAAAAAGTGGGCGCGGCCAAAAACTTTGTATAGGCGATATGTTGGAAAAAATCTTGGCTAAATATCTTGCTAAACTTTTTTTCGCTTTCTATAAAAATGTTCGAAGAAAACAGCATTTTATTGAAAAACGCCCACAAAAAGCAGGCGTGGCAAAAAACTTTGTATCGCAAACTTATAGAAGAGAGGAGTGCCTACATATCTTGTGAAGGTTGTAACATTCTATCTGTCTAACTTCAGCTTTAAAACGGTTTTTTCTAAATTGGGGTCGTGGAAGTGGGCGTATTCAAAAAAATTGGACACTTAACCATTTCGTAGCCCTAGGGAGTATGTGGTCCAAATTTCAGCTTCCTAGCATAATTTTAAAGGCCTTAAAATTGCGTACGGACGGACATTGCTAAATAGTCTTAGGATTTGGTGGTTCTGATCATAAATATATATACTTTTTTTGGTCTACGACGAATATTAAGAGGTGTTACAAACTATGTGCCAAAATTAATAAACCCTTAGGATAGGGTATAAATAGCGAAAGCGCAACTTTCTCAACCAACCAAGCTCCAGTAAGAAACTAAATCTAACTCAATTTAAGAGATTCATAAAATTGACTAGGAGAATGAATATTTATAAGTTAAATTGCATTCAGGGATACAAGCCTCATGCAAACTGGCGCAAACCAAACCAACACAACCACACCAAAGCCAAAGGATAATGGATAAATACAGAATATGTATGTCTAATAATTATCAATAGATTAATTTCTCGCTCTTTTATATGTAAAAAGCAAGAGCTGAATGTTGAGATTCCACTATTCTCTCTTTAAAAACATAATGAGGACTCAAAAACCACTCCAGTTACAATTACGCATTATCAAATGGAAACAAAAATTACAATTACGCATTATCAAATGGAAACAAAAGAAGCGTCTTTTTTTTCATATAAAAACGTTTACAAGCGTAACAAGTTGCATTAGTGGCTTTATACTAATAGAATAGGGGAAGTATACAGACTGGATTGTAGTTGATTCAATTTCTATATATTTCGCTAAAACAGGTTTATAATTTGAATTATCTGAAAATAAAACTTATTTTATGTTAAAATACAACAACAACATAACCTACATATGTACGCTAACTAGCTAATTAATAATAATTAAATTAATTAATTAATAATAATTAGATTTTAGAGGGCGGAAATGACGCATATTACATATGTTTTAGTAAAGCTACTTTTTTTTAATTTAGAAAAAATAATGTTTTATTTATAAATTTTTCACTATTCTAGAGAATTGCTTATTTTATTCATGCATAGAAATAACAGTTAAAGGAATCTGCATTCTGCTTTGAATTATATGTATTTCAGTCTAAACATAACCCAACTTTTCTCTCAACGCTCACGCGCTTTGAATTACCACTTAGTTTTGCAAATTTCTACAACTAGTGTTGAGGGAAAATTTACTTGTTGACTTTCGTAGCGAATAATTTGGTGGTAAGAAAATTACAATTGCCAATTAAATTTATGTGTTAAAAAAGTGCTTGTCAAAAACTTAAATTGTTGTTTTGTGTTGTTTTCAAGGTAACGGTTGGTTTAAATGGCCAAGCAAGATGTACAAAACTAAAATGTCTTCTGGCATTTAGGGACAGCACTACCGGACATGCAAAAATGCGTGTCACATATTATGACCGGTAATGTTAATTTACGGGGTAGCAGTACCAGCCGTATTTGGTGTATTTGATCTGTGTCGGTTAGTCGGTTCAAAGGTGGCCACAGTAGCCATTATAGCTGGTGAACGTATAGTAACCTGGTTTCCCGGGAAGTGAGCCTCAAGAAGTTGACTGAGTCTCCGCTTTTGCCTACCAGTTGCACTTAGAGATTCAACCTCTTTACAAAACTAATAGGACTAATTTTTCGACTTATGAATAAGTCTCTTAAAAATACTTTGTTTCGATCGATAAAGATTGCAGCCTTCTACGAAGTTGGTTTTTAAAGACCGATTTATGAGCTTCCTAGTTTTCTTACGAAGATACTGCAATTCTGATTTTTACCACGGTACTGGTTTTATCGATACCTTCCAATTTATGATAGGCTTTGAATGTCTGTTTGGCAGGGTAACGTCAAATACTTGCTGTCATTGATATTACCATGTCATTGTTAATGGTAGGTAGGTTGAAGGTAGATCCCTTCCAATCGTATCAAAAAATATATCTTCGCACCCAGAGTGGTTGGAAAAGCTAGGCTTTGAGTCCTGTATGGGCCGTTTACGCCTAATATTTATTTATTTTATATATTAAAAATCGAAAACTTTCTCCTTTATCCGTGCTTCGGACTGGCATGTTACTAGCGTAACAAGGGTTATGCTACGTCTCCACCGAACACTAACCCGAGATTAAGCACAAAAGATTAAAAATTAATCTTTTAGCGTCTCCACCGAAAAAAAGGAGATTAACATAGGGGTTTTCCCCAAGCCCCTCTCTGGCTATCAAATTTGCGCACAAAATATCCAACATCTGGTTGTCAAATTGCTTCCTCGCTCTCCCTTCTCAGCAACCAATGTCACTTTTGACATATGCAGGCATGGTAGTTGCATTGGCATTTAGTGTGTTCACAAACCGATTCTTACATGCAAACCCAGTTTCTTTTAAGATTATTTTTTAATCTTGTGTTTGGCAGATTAAAATTTGTATGGTAAATCTTAAGATTTAAGGTAGATTAAGTGCAGATTATTATCTTTATTTCGCTTTACTTTTCGGTGGAGACGTAGCGTTAGTTAATTATAACTTCAAATGAATTAAAAAAAAATATTGTAAAACTTGTGATATACGATTTTTTTAGATTTATTTTATAGATATTTTGAATTATCTGTATACATATGTATATTAAACTTCTGCAACTAAATATTTCTTTGAAGAATTTTTCCCATACGTATTCACTTATTTTTATATTTCAACCATTTAATTACTTCTAAAATGCCTGAACTTGCTTTTAAATTCTATTACAATTATATTTACAGGCCACCGTTGCACTCATTCATTCATCGCTTTTAAAAAGGGAGAAACAAATATGTTTTTATAAACAACATATTGCATTTAGTTAAACGTTTCAATACAACTGAACAACATTTTTGTAGATTTTTAATAACATTTTTTTACATAATTTCAAACTTAATGCTGACTTACGTGCAAAAGTGTATTAAAATCAATTTGAAAAATTTATGTTAGAAGTGAAAAAATATTAAAAAATTAAACTCAGTTGAATGAGTGAAAGGAAAAAGTCAGTAGACTTGCTAAAAAAGAACAACACTATTCGCAATAAATATGATTAGATAACTCACTCAAGTGAGAGAGCTGTCAAAGTTTAATTCCACACATAATTTTTTTTGTACATCATCTCCAAAGTGTTCCCTCTTTTGGATTAATAGTTGTATTAATAAGAACCAAGGAAATGGCTAGAAATTTTGACCATTTATTCAAATTGTTAATTATTGGGGACAGTGGTGAGTGAACAAAGTTATTGTTTATTCATGTTGTGTTTTTTCGGCTGAACAAATTAATTTTACTTGGGTGCTGTGTATGGCGGATACCATTGTTGGAATGTCATTCACCGCCCTATCCTATTCTACTTCCTTCCACTGTTGCTGTGTCGATTTATTGCATCTTAAAAATTTAATAAATATATATATGATGGCCAAGTAATAAAAACTAAATATTATAAAAGATTGTAATAGCGCTAAAGAAACAAAATAGTTTATAACTATTGATCTACTGCAGCTATCGATAGCCCAATTGAAATAAAAGTCCTATTTATGTTTTTTATTCATTCAATATATAGGCGTTGGAAAATCATCTCTGCTGATTCGATTTTCGGACGACACATTCTCGGGGAGCTATATAACGACGATAGGTGTCGACTTTAAAATTCGGACTGTTGTCATCGACGGGCAGCGAGTGAAGTTGCAAATCTGGGATACTGCTGGGCAGGAACGATTTCGTACGATAACAAGCACATACTATCGTGGTACCCACGGCGTGATTATTGTCTACGATGTGACCAACGGCGAATCGTTTGCGAACGTTAGACGGTGGCTGGATGAGATCAACAATAATTGTGATGTTGTTAACAAAGTTTTGGGTAAGCTGGTGTAAAAATAACAATAAATTATAGTTTAAACTGCACTCGAAATTCTAGTATACGTTAGTATGTCATAATTAACTAGTATGTTCATTTTAAATTTTTTCACAGTAGATCTAAGTAGCTGTCATGCATCTTTGATCTAGCATATATTTTTATATTTACTGCATTACTAACGCCTTGGACAAAAACGTTCAGAATCGATATTAAATCACACTACCTTAACCCCTAGAAAAAAAAAATTGCTCAACTTAGTTGTAGGTATTCATTTTAACTTTTCCTGTAAAATTTAATTTAATATTTTCCAAATATTTGATTGTGTTAAGTTTAAAGTAGTTCATAGGTAGTATGAGAACAAAATTGTAAAAAAAATTAAAAATACAACTAGAACAATGGACGAATTCTAGATAGCAAAGTAATTGATTTGGACCCTTATATTTTTGATTTTGGATTATCAAACATGATCTTAAGTTGAATGCAATGACTTAAGAATACTTATGTCGTTTTCGATTGATAAATATTGTATTTGAATTTGAAGTGTGTTTGTCGTTGTATTTGTATATATATTATATATATGTTTGCAACCGCCTCACTGGCAAACTGATGTTAATTGGGATGGAAGAAAAATAAGTTTATATGTTTGTATTATACCTAGTACTATTTCCTCATTTGTAAACATTTTTAGCTAATTTCGTCAGATTTGGGGAATTCAATGATAAGCAAAATCACACTTTTTGTCAGGTTCATGAGGTTTTTCAGCTGTTTCTTAATAATTTGACTTTGCTGATTTCGAATCTACCGTTGCTTTTTATCCAGCAGCTCGAATTTTTGGTGTACTTGTACCCTCTAGAGTTTTACGTCTTTGTGGAGAAATTGTCACGAACGGCAAAGTAACTAACCAGATTTTATACATTTTTCGCTGTGTATTCATCAAGAAGAACTTGCTTAAACAATCCAAATAGTTTTTGCTCCATTTGTGGTGATTACATGTTTAAAGAATGTCGCTTGAACTTGTCTGAGTTTTTAAAACAACCTTACATGGAATACTTTGGGCTATAAATATCCTCGTTTGCGATGTATTCTAAGTTCTAGATCTAAAATGATGTGAAACACATGCACTTTGCCGACAGGTGAACGTTTCATCTCGAAAGTATTCTACGATGACGATTTATGAATTTGAGTGAAAAGTACCCTCCGGCGGATTCCCAGATAGGGCTGATCATTTTGCCTTACAGATTGAATCTCTCCAGGCTTTGTAATGGTACTATATTGATAGCTGTTTCATTGCAAAAACGCCTTTTTTGCTTTATTTTTGTGGGTGCAGTTGCTCAGTGGTTAAGTGCGTTGGACCACAAAGCGAAAGGTCGTCGCCGGTTAAAATCCTGACCTGAACCACCTGAAGGTTTTTTTTTCGCGGCCCACCTCTAGCGAACGTCTGACAAACATCCAGGTTAAGAACTGTCATGAGAAGCTTCTCAAAAATGAACTGCCGTTCGAAATCGGCATTAAACTGTAGGTCCCTTCTATTCATGTAAAAATATATCTTCGCACACACAGTGGTTGACTTTGGATCATGTATGGGCCGTTTACGCCGAATATTTTTTGCAGTGAGATCAAGTTTGTGATCTCTTCATTCGAAATTATGAAGTTGCGAATTTTTTGTAAAGTATTGAAAAAATCATGCAATAAAGAAAAACAATTTAGCAAAGCAATTTTTTGTGTTTATCGCTTGAATTTGTAATTCCAATGCCAAGCGAATAAAAACCAGGCCCAAATAATATGTGCTGCGATGAACCTGACATCTTGAATGTAATTTCCCGTTCTGACGAATTCCTCGTTATGGCCTCAAGGAAACTAGCGTAATTTCTGTTTTGCGATGACGGTTATTAAATCGTAGAGTCAATAAAAATAAGAATTGTTTTACTTAAGGACAGGTTTAAATAATGCGATCAAGGGTAATGTAATTAGTAATGTATGTAGCAATTAGAGCCAATAGGAATGGTTTTAATTTAAATTGCCCCGTGCAGGGACGGGAAGTAAGTAGTTGCGCTTATAATTGGAAATGTGGGCAAAAATTCTTCAGATATATTCCGCACCCCCTGCCCACCAGCGATTAAAAACATAAAAAATTGAGTTACTCTAGCTTTTACAAAAATAATAAAAATAAACGTATTCTAATTATTAAAAATAAAAATGAATGAAATTTTATTATTAAGTAGTATCTTCAGTATAATAGTTTCCTTACTTCAGCCAATCGGATTGAAATTGTACAACTGAACGATAAAGTACGTTTGTATTTAGCCCAATAAACAATTATTTGTAATAATAAATGTAACCATTTATTAAGTTAACTCAACTCGAATGCGTAGCCCTTGTTTGTAATGCTTAGTTCTACCAAATTATTCAAACACCAATTTTTTTCTACATTAGTGTCCTCTTCTGTGCACCAAAGATCATGCATGCGTGAGAACACGCATTTATAAGAAGCGCCTATAAGAACAAGATAACATAAAAATGTTAAAAAAAATTGGCCTTGAAAAATAGTATGACGGGTTTGGTTTATTCATGAATATACACAAATCGGCAACTATCGGCAGCTACACTTAACATTGATATTACCTTAAAACATTGACAAACACATTGACAACACTCACAACGGTGGAATCGGGGGGAAACACAACTAAAACTCCAACTAAACCGGAAAAAGACGTTCACAGAATACACAAAAAAGGTTTAATCAATCAAGCATACACAAACAAGATTTAATCAATCAATTTAATTTCACAAGAAGAGTTCATTAAAGTATATACCTTCAACTTCAAAATTCATTTTGAAGAATTGAATTCGGAGAGCTCTAGCGGACTTTGATTTGAAATGCAACTTTGTTTTGACGCCGCTGTGTCAATAATCTATGATTTCCGGATTAAACTGATTTGCCAAAAATAAATTTGGACAATTTAGAGACAACTTGATTACATTTTGACTAAATATTTTGAGATGGGTTTTATTGATTTTTGGCCTTTGGGCGCAACCACTGTGCAGTGCTTGTCGTAAAAGGCGACTAAAGGGGAGAAATCACTTCTAGACAATTCAAACATCCAAGTGAGCCTAGCAACATATTTAACACCTTTAAACTGCCCCACAGGGGTGCATGCAAATCCTTGGGTTGACACGACTGGAGATCGCCGGTGTCATAAAAGTAAAATCAATCAAGAACTTATATCAGGAGCATGCACTTGTTGAACAAACAAACTCGCTTAACCTAGCATTACGGAAATCTGCGTTCAAAGAAAGACTACCCTGATCGAGCAGATGGAAAAAAAGAATTCTGGCTAGATTTTAACTACCTCATCAAGAATATCCCAAAGGATGAGCTTTTGTTGGCGGAGATTTGAAGGGACATGTCGGGAAGTCTAACGACGACTATGAAGACTGCCATTAAGGACTAGGATATGGCACCAGGAATTCTTCTGGTGAAGACATTCTAAGCATGTGTAAGTCATACGGTCTGATCGTTTTAAATGCAATGTTCATCAAACAGAGCCGGCACTTGGTCAATTATAGCAGTGGCGAAAATCAAAGCCAGATCTACTACCATTTGGTGGCAAGTTTCATGAAGCCTAGAGTTAAAGATTGCAAAGTGATCTTGGGAGAGGCAATCACCCGGCAACACCGTCTCCTCCAGACAGAAAATTTCATGGAGAAGAAGAACAAAAAGAAACAAACAAAGGTTTCTGCGAGAATCAATTGGTACAACCTGGTGAAAGAAAAGCCGTCAACATAACTCAACATAAAAAACTTCCTCCGTAATAACACCAACGAAGTTGAGGATGAAGAGTTCAGCGCACAAGATATGAGGGATTCCCCACAACGAGCCTGCTTAGAGACAGCTAAAGTACTGCTAGGAGCCTCGAAGGGTAAGTACCAGCACGGAAAGGAAAAGAAAGGGGCTTTCGAAGCTTGGTCAAAGTGCCCCTCTAATAATATTGTTGAAAAAGCTCGCCTTGAAGTGGAATACAGACGTTGCAAATGTATGGCGAAGAAAAAGTGTGCCCAAACTCAAGCTAAGTGTATGGCGAGCCTGTATCAAGAGTTCGAGGAGATATCTTCTTCGCCTGCTGATAGGAAGCAGGTAACGCACGAGCTTCGACAAAACACGAACAGGGGAACAACAATTTTCAAGATTGCCGCACAGAAAAGAAGAAATGCTCAGGAAATTCGTTCGCCGAAGTTCATTAACAATGCTCAAGGCCAACTACTTGTGGACGACGAACAAATTGTACACAGGTGGCTAGAGTATTGCGAGCAATTTCTTAACGAACAGTTTCCCCGGCTGTATTTTCCAGGACCGGCCCCCAACAATGAAAAAGTGACCGACATAACAAGAAGAAGAAGTTGGGAAAGCGGTCAAAAACTCCCAGAAGAGAAAAGCGGTTGGGCCGGATGAGATACCCAGTGAGTTCTGGAAAAAGACGGGAGACATCGGGCTCATAAGGTGATCCAAAGACCAATCAGTGGAGGGAAAGTTATCTTCTTCCTTTGCACAAAGGAAAGGGAGACACGCGAAACTGACAATTACCGTTCAAATAAGTTGATGTCACACACCATGAAGATCGTTGAGCGGGTATTAGACGGCCGCCTAGGGCAAATAATACGGATCTCTGACGACCCGTGCGGGTTTTTCGCGGGTTAATCAACCACAGATGCAATCCAAAGTATAAGGATCATAATGGAAAAGCATCGTGATTCCTTAAAGGATCTGCATATGATTCTGCTTGATTTTGGAAAACCATTCGATAGAAAACCAGGAGTCACAAATGAATTCCCAATAAAAGTCGCAAGTTGCTCTTTATTACAGTCCTAGATTATCTGCTTGAGGGAAAAGTGACGTCATCAGTTATTCTAAAGTGCATAAGTTATTCTTTGCTGACGATGGAGCCATTATAAGTGATGATCAGACTTCCCAGCAACGAGCACTTGATGTTTGGGTAGATGCTTAAGAGGGGAATGAGTATCGTATTAGCCAAAAAAAGACAGAGTATCTGTACTGCCCATTCTCTGACCCAAGCCAACCCATTCCAGACATTCATTTGAATGGGGTGTGGTGATTCCCAAGTGTGAAATTATCTGGGATCAATGTTCAACAGCGAATCAACCGTTGATGACGACATCAATCATCGTGTAAGCGTAGGGTGGATGAAGTGGCAGGAAAACTCTGTCATCTTCTGTGACCGAAAAATGTCCCATAAGCTGAAAGGAAGGCACTACACCGCAGTTGTCCGTCCGGCACTCACATACGGTTCACAATGAAGAACAATGTACAAAAAGTGTGAGGGCAAGTTGACAGCAGCTGAGATGAAGATGCTTCGCATGACAGCAGGAGTAACAAAGCTTGATCGAATTAGAAGTTCCAGAATCAGAGAAAGCCTTCACGTCAAAGAACCCATCTCGAAAAAATTGGAGCACGACCGACTCAATTGATATTGTCATGTTCAAAGACGGGATCCTACGAACCCCGTCAAAAAGGCAGTGGCAATCAACGTTCCCTTACAATCGCGTAAGAGGGGCAAGCCTTAAAACTTCTGGATCACACAAATGCAGAAACACCAGCATTTGATTGGCCTCAATGATGAAGTGATCCAAAATCGGGATGTCTGCCAATATCTATTGACGTCGAACCGGCGAACCCCACAGGCGGACCAGTAGGAATGCAGTAAAGTGGGAGGTTTATGATCCCTGTAATCCTTATCATATTCTCGTCGTTTAATGGAGAGATGACTGGTTTAAATTGACCTTATTTATAAGATAGATTGAAGAACTTTTTTAGCAAACGGTTTACGAAAGTCTGTGAAGGGCTATAACTTGAGTTGTGGTGATATACCCTACCATCATTCCACTTTGACTGCTCTTATATTACGTATTGTTTATGCAACGTGCGGTGTACATATCTGATATCACATAACTATATGCCCAATTCACAATGTCGAATTCAGGCCGTCGCGCTTTGTAAGATTGTGTGGAAATCCAAAATGTGACATCACGAGTTGTTTCCGCTTTAGATTGTTAATATCGTAAAGTCGAACGCAACGCCTAAGTAGTCCTACTCTATACTATGGTCACACGATCGACAACTTTCAACTATTTGGCATTTTAGTTTAGAATAGCACGAACCGAATCACTTGTCCAAGGATTGATTGTGCAGATAGAGGATCCAAGAGAATAAAAATTATACAAAAAGACTTAACGAGTAGATTTAGGGGAAACAAAACCAAAAAAACCCTCTGTCTCATCGAAACTGCGTTTGAACTGCGGCAACATATAGCATCAGGAATTTAATCAGTTATTTTGTCAGCGTAAAAAGTAATATCTATCTACTGTTTTGGGGACTTGAAAAGGTCGAATGTAAAGGGCATGAGACCTATTGGCTATCATCGCCTTTCTTTATATACGTATGTACCTCCCGTGACACATTCATGTAGTTTGACTGCTACAGGGCAAACGCCACCGAGGTCTTTAGTTTTAAGGAGAATGTCTGCGGTTTTTTTTGACTTCCATCAGAAAGTTGACTTATAATTTTATAGTGTTTTCCAATACTGTCAATTGCTCTTTTAGAAGGAAAGAGCTAAGAGACGGAGATATTGTTAAAAATCTAGGTTTTATAATATGCGGGGAATATGGTGGAAGTTCAGGGTCAAGAATCCCGAAACGGCCACATATCTGCTTTGGCTCGGCGGCATTTTTTGGGTATAACAATAAAAAGAAAAAAAAAGGTATAAGGTAAGATATCGCACATAACGTCCTAAACGGCACAACTAAATAACAAAATTAACTGGGCAATTGTGTTATCGGCTCTGAAGTTAATCTGTTGTTGTTTGCGCGCTTTGACATAAAAAAATCGAAAGTCGCTACCAACGTTTATTTAAACTATGTACATATATTTGACTGATCACCTCAATTATGTATTTCCATCAGGTATCAGCTGTCTTTTTCTCGGTTATTTACTGTGAGCTATTAGGCTATAATATACATTTTTTGAACATAGAACCTTTATTTTTGCAGTTGGAAACAAAAATGACGATCCAGATCGCAAAGTTGTTATTACGGAAGATGCCCAACGTTTCGCCCGACAAATGGATATTGAACTCTTCGAAACATCAGCCAAAGATAATATAAATGTTGAGGATATGTTCCTCTCGATTACGAGACAGGTATTAAACTACAAACTCCAACAGAACGCACTTTCTGCACAACAATCGAATGATACGATAAATCTTAAACGTGCTCAGGGTAAGAAACATCGAAGTAAGTGCTGCTAGCTCTATCTTTAAAAAGTAAACAAATTTATAACTATTTTTTTGTTGTTGTTTTTTTCCCCACTATTGAATAAAGAATTCAATGTCTTTTGTTCGTTCTATAAAATAATTGTATGAAATAAATAATTTCTATATATATCTTCGTCGAAGTAATAATTGTATGTTGTAATAAGATATATTAATTAAGAAACATGTCTTACCAACCACACACAAAATGCAACAAACAGATCGCATTAAATATTATTAACTACCAAATTCTTTTTTATAAAAGTAAACAATACATCTAGTAATTTTTTAGATTGATTATATGTCTATTTAGTGTAAAGAATACAAAGCAAAAAATAAATAAAACAGAGGCGAAGTCTTTGCTTAAATAATGGCTCCGTTTCCATTGACTTTCTTTTGTACAATTTTGTATACATTCTCTTATGTTGGCCACCATTTTTTTTTAAATTTGTAATTTATGAAAAACAAATAATGATGCAAGTTATATTATCTAAGAATGTATTTGTATTTACAGAAAACAAAATTAAAAAAGAAACACAAAAAAAATAAATAATATATTTAACAATAACTATTGTATTGCTTATATGTAATTGGGTCTGGCCTTAAAATTAACAATTTTCCAAGGTTTAAATGTTATGTTCAGAAACCTATGCAAATGAAAAAAAAATTACCATTCGACGC
The DNA here is from genome assembly GCA_963576555.1 of Ferdinandea cuprea. NCBI lineage: Eukaryota > Metazoa > Arthropoda > Insecta > Diptera > Syrphidae > Ferdinandea > Ferdinandea cuprea. The sequence continues at coordinate 82,178,374 of OY754958.1, read as the reverse complement.
TTTATTAGCTCTTTAATCAACTGTTGAAGCCATCGCATTGAGTGCAAACTCGTAAGATGCTGCATTCATGTAGTCATACTAATTCAAGCACTATGGGATGTTGAATCATTTTTCGGTGCGAGTGTAAACCATCACCAGTTTTTAAATGAAGATACAAAGTGAAATGAATAATTATTTGTCGACATTTTGATATATGAATGCAAAAATAATATGCTATCGAACATTTATTATCTGGAATTATTTAACCTGCTAATGAAAATGGTTGTTCTGTAATTTTATTTTTATTCAGGATAGCCAAAATCCTCTCATAGAAAATCAATTTATCTTGCGGTGATACTGCACGCATCGCGTTTGTTGCCTATTTTATTTTTGATAATCGGTCGTATATGAATATGCGGTAAAAAAAAATCACACTCGAGTATATTCGAGAACCAAACACAATTGCCCGCATTGCAGAAACCAGAGATGAAATAAGCAAAGAGATACCAAACTAACCTTACTCGCCCCGCAAAACCCTTTTGTTTATATTGTTTTTGTTGTACCGGAAGTACCGCCACACAGTGGTTGCTTAGAGCAAAAAAAAGGTCTTTTTAAAGCTATGTTCCACATAATGAAATGTTCTCAAAATTAAATCGAAATCGATAGAAAATGTATTTGCGTGTTCTACATTTCACTTCAATCGATTTCAATTTCAAATTTTTCGACATCGAACCAAAGTGAAATTGTTGTGTTACAATTCGATTTTGTCGATTTCAAAGTGATTTCAAATCGATCTGTGACATTCGATGTGAAATGGTGAAAACAGAGTAATAAATTAAATTTTAAACACATCTTACGAAAAGAGATCGAGTGTCACAAAAGTTTTAAGGGAAAATTTGAACAGATGTGAACAGTCATGGTCCCCCACGGAAGGACGCGAAAAAAAAAAAAACAAATTCGATTCCCCAATATCTTTAGCACTTCTATCAAAATTGTTGATACAGTGCTTTGCCCCAAAGCGACGCCAGCATCTTTTCTGATTGACCTTTGAAAATTTGTTTCGCCAAGAAAACGCAAAAATGATGTTAGCTGCAACGTGATAGGAATTGAAAATTGCTCAAGGTGGAGTTCCACAATTTGCAATATCGATTTCGATTTCATTTCAATCGATTTCTGGAGCTGTTAGAAAGTCATTTGTAGCCTTTTTAGTTTTATAGCTAAGTACCCTTAGGTGCAGTGGTGATAATCAAAAGTATTTTTGAAAATTAATACAAGGATTGGCTCAAAGGAGTTTTCGAAGTAAAGGGTGTTTTTTAAGGGGAATACAACTTTAAGTGCGAATTTTGTTTAGCGATCAAGCTCACTGGAGCTGACAAATGGATACGTCAATAAACAAAACTGCCGTATGATAATCCTCAAGTGTATGTTGAGACACCGTGACATCGACAAAAACTGGATGTTTGGTGTGCTTTATGGGTTGGTTAAATAATTGGTCCGTACTGCTTTAAAAACGATGCTGGCCAGAACGTTACAGTCAAAGGTGACCGCTATAGAGCCATGATTACTGACTTTTTCGTCCATCAATTAAACAACCATGATGTGCAGGAGCTGTCGTTTCAACAAGACACACAGCTCGTGCCACAATTGAATTACTGTAGGAAATGTTTGGCAACCGTTTCACGTTACGGACCCGTGAATTGATCTCCAAGATCATGATTTAACGCCGCTTGTTTCTCCTGGGAAACCGGGCGGAAGGGATGACCTCTAAGAAAGGGGCTAAGTGCTGCTGGATGGTACCTACGCTACCTCAGCAAAGGCTTTGAGCCAGATGAAGCGAGAAGGAGGGCCGAAGAGCATCGGTCTAAGCCTGAAACAGAAGGAGTGGCTGCTGAGAAAAGAGGGAACACCCCGCCCTAGCGAGGTATCCGTAGGAACGGAAAATTCTCCGATTTCCTATGATTCGGAGGGTTTTTGCTTCGAGGTATTCTTCGGAACATCTGTTCGGAACACTGTTCCGACAGCAAAAAACGCACAACTAATGATCTGCGTTGCAGTGCGATGAAATGCATTAGCAGTGAAGGTTCAACTCCGGCCTCGCAGAGTATAGAGTTTCGGACAGATCCAGCATCTGGATCGCAAACAGCAACACCAACACTCTCAGACGAATCGACGGTTCAAGAAACGACGGAAGAATCCATGTCCATATCAGGGAGCTCGCTCTCAGAGGGGTACACAACGGTCATAGACCTCTTCCGGATATAACACCGAAAGAAGAGGAAACGATGGTTGATAGAGGATGGGGCACCAGCCCCACGCGAGCAATAAGCTCGATGTTCAGCAACGTAAAGGTAGCACAGGTAAACATTTACATTCACATGCTATTGCGGCTTCTGCTGTGTTAGCTAGAATGTTTACCTCTCAAGGCCTGCGACTGGTCCTAATTCCGGAGCCTTGGATCCTGAAGGGACAAGTCAAACGACTGACGAGAAAGGATGCACAGGTAATTTGGGACACTCGGACTGAAAAACCGAGGGCATGCATCCTAATAAGAAATAAATTAAAATGTATTCTACTTTCAGTATACGCGACGCGTGACTTGGTGCCAAAACAGGTGACTCTAAAAATCGAAGGAGTTCACCACACCATCATCATCGTATCAGTGCACTGTCCAGGAGATGAGCAAATTACATCATACGAGCTCCAACGACTTGTGAAGCACACAAACAAGATCCACATCCCGTTGTTCATAGGGTGTGATGCAAATGCCCACAACATCATATGGGGATGCACTGACACCAACCATAGATGTGAGTACTTATTACAATTTATTATAAGTTCGTCCCTCGACATTTACAACGTAGGAAATACCACCATTTTTGTAAATAGAATTAGGAAAGAAGTTCTTGAACTCAGACTTGGTAGTCCGAGTGTAAGCAAAATCGGAAAATTCTATATGGGCTAGAACCTTTCGAGATTCGTCGAGACCTTAGAAGATTATACTCTCAAAAGTTTTAAAGCATGTATCAGTCTTAGCAAAAATAACCTACGTATCGTAACTGGTTTCTTAACGGGGCTTTGTACACTCAGGAAGATAGGGATATCAGATGAAGGTCTCTGCAGGTTCTGCAATGAGTCCACGGAATCTCCAGAACACATACTGGAATCCTGCGGAGCACTGACCCAAGAAAGGTTTAAATGTTTGAAAAACACCAAATTAAAGAAAATGATTTTCCAACCACGGGTCCACTGCTCATTCTCAGATTCTTAAAAGAAGCTGGGCTGGATGATGTGCTCTGAGTAGCTTTTCCTTGCCAAGGCTGAAGCCAGAGCATAAACACTCAACCAAAAATCCACAATAGACAACAATGTTGCAGTGTACTACACCCTATATATTATTATTATTATCCTCAAATTCATTAATAACAGGATGAACACCCCATTTTAACTAGCTTTTCTTTATACTATTTATGAATCGAAGTCAAATGTTATTTTTATGTTTTATATATTTTGGAAGTATTTGTTTATGTTTATAATATTTTTTTCAAAATAAAAGGTTAAGATTTTACTTTAGATAAACAATTTTATCATAACCCTCAAATTTTAGAAAAATGTGAGTAACTTTTATTCTAATTTTTTTTTCGTATCCAAATATTTATATATAATATGTGAATATGTGTGTCAAAATTCATTCAAATCCGTTATAAAAATCGGATTCAACAGACTTTTTTCCGCTCTCCCATGCAAACCAAACCGCTGTGCATGTGCCTGTGAGTATATGTGAACCAGAAAGAATCATCTCTGATAGAATGTAACTATGGTAAACACAACGAACGCTTAGTTTGCAATTGCACTGCTTTTTTTATGAGTATACTTTAAGTCCAAAAAAATATGATAGCATGCCATTCTCTGGTCTACACTAATTTTTCGTGTTTAATTTGTTTTTCTTTTATTATGTACACGCAGTAAAGGCATTTTGGATACTCTTATATTGAAGTGACATATGATGAATTAACCATAGTCAACTCTACATATCCCTTGAATCCGCAAATTTTTTTTAAAAATGGCCGCAAAATCCTCTCTTAAATTTCCTATCTGTGGACAGCGTTCCCACAAAGGTATAATATCAAAATGGATACATTTTTGCTTTCGTGCAAAAATTGTATACGTAGATACTTTTTTCCAATTAAATTTTCATTAAAAAATCTACAAATTCTAGGTTAAAATTCTATCTTCTGTCATATATTTTTTTGAATAAACATCTGGCAGTATCAAATTGTCGCCAAACAGCCGATTTGAAATTTCATTTGGCGACACGAAAATCGATTTGGCGCACACCGCAAATATCCAATATTATTGGATTTATTTATTAATTTTATTTTTTTACCCGAAATCCTAATATATTACTTTTTTCTAATTTTCACTCAAACTTTACATCTTTTTCATTGCTATTTGTTAAATGGCAGCTATTGCAATCCATCCATCCATCAATTCTTGACGTAAAAATTACAAGTTGCACAATTTTATTTGATTTGTATGGGTTTTGAATTTGACGAATCTAGTTTTTCAAACCTCAAAACCTTGCCTCTAGTAAGCGAAAAGAGTGAAAGAAAAACTTGTTCGTTTTTCAATTACTCCTTTAGTACTTTATGTTCTTTCCGTTTTCTGCTAAAATATTTTACATTATTCTTTTGAAGATTTCATTAAATTTAAACAATATTATGCTTAAAAATGCATTTAAATATGTGGAACCATGCTTAAATTAACCTGTCTTTGATTTTTCGGCTTTTGTTTTCTATTCCGAACGTGCGGAAATTTGGAACTTAAACTGAGTATGAGGGATGATATTACGACCACAAAAATCTGTCCGTCCATCCGTATCAACTTTTGAAGCCTTTAAATTTATGCTACGAAGCTCAAATTCGGAACATATACTCCCTAGATTTCCGAAATGGTAAAGTGCTAAATTTTTAGATACGCCCACTGTCACGCCTACTATTTAGAATAACCTGTTTTAAATCTGTAGTTGAAGAGATAATTAACAAAATATGTAAACACTACAGTCCTTCAAAAGTTTGTCATATAAAGGTTTTTGCCACGCCTACTTTTTGTGGGCTTTTTTTAAACAAAGTGTGATTTTCTTCAAACATTTTTTATAGAAAACGAAAAAAAATGTGTAACAAAATATTTAGCTAATATTTTTTCTAGTATTTATATCACCCATACAAAGTTTTTGGCCACGACCACTTTTTGGGGGCATTTTTTTAAATAGTTTTTCGTTATTAATTTCATAGAATAAATTAAAATGCCATCCATCATGTTCTTAATGCATTCATTTCTATAGGGCATATGGGGATATGGATACTGTTATTAAACTGTTCGCCCAAGCCGACTGTAGCCTTTCCTTATGTTTTGTGTATATTTTAGATGGGGTTTTTTTTAAAAAATACTAAATACTAAGGGTAATTCCAATTTTTACTATGTTTTTCATAATATTTAGTTGAACCAATCTGCGTTCCCTGGTTTTTAAGAGTAAAGTTTTTCAAGTTGGTAGCACTGGTTAGTAATGGCGTCCAAACGTCATTTGTCAAAGTGAAAAGTTTTCAGTATACTCTGTCATTTAATTATGGAAAGACCACAGATGAGTAATTATACAGATAGTCGACTGAGAGGATTTTTGGCTCTCCCGCCTATCGTTTTTTATTTGCTTCAAAAAGGCACAGTACTGTGTTCGTATATGTTTTTATATGCAAATCAAATTGAGCCAGCTCACGCACACAATAGCAGTTCTGCGCCTAAGAATCCATTTTGGAAAAGATCTCATGTTGACATATTAAAAGTCAAAACTGGGCTGTGTTCAATAACATCGTATTAACATGCGACGATTTATAATGAACTTGCAACAGAATAAAATTTTGGTGAATGTTTTTAATTATTGTGTAAACTAAAATAATAGTTTTACCAAACAAGCATATTTTTTGGGTAAACATTTTTAAGCAGTTTCGTAAATATTTTGGCAGTTGTGCAACATAAAATAAGGGTTATCATAATTTGTTTGGCAGTAGTTAAACTAATTTAGCAGTTTTAAATTGTCATTAATAATAAAATAATGTTGGTGGTTGACTTATCGAATGTCGAGTAAAATAATTAAAATCAAATAATTTTTAAACGGAAGGTTTAATAAATATTTCAGCAGTGAATTAATGAAATATTCTGTAAAATTACTAAGATTGTAGGTAAAATAAATAAAAGCTCAATGAATGAAATTAATGAGTAACGCGTGATTAGTTAACTGACCATTTCAATAATTGAACATAGTATTTCATAAATTCACTGCTATTTTATTCACCGCTATTCACTATTCCAATTCAAAGATAATAACGTTATTAAATTTGTTCAGCATGATGAAATAAATTTTATAACTTTATTATCTTGGAATTGAAATAGTCAAGTCTACAATTTGTGTTTAAAAATGCATTTAAAGCTATTTCGTCGCAGTTTGTCAATTCGCTCGCTCTCATATGAACGTTCCGAATATGTGTATAAATATATTAAATGTTCATATGTTTAATATTAACATAATAAAACAACCAACGAATTTAATATACATGAAACACTAATCCAAAACTATTAACTATGAATATTTTATACCCAAACATTACTGATTTAGAAATATTCATGCAATTATAAAATAATATATACATTTTATCTCACTCTAATAACCAAAATGGAAAAAATACAACAACCAAAGTATGTTTATTTTAAGGCAGATAAAAAATTGAGAACTATTTCTTATAAACACAAAAATTATTCGAATTTATTATACAACTTCATTATTTATTATATACCTAACTATTTTTTTTTTATAAACATTAAAATATCAATTAAGCTTGAACTACGTTAACTCAATACTTCGCAGCACTTCACCAACACATCCGCTATAATCAGCTGTTTTTTGTTGCCATTTGGAATTCTTGCAAAACAGCCCGCGCTAATGACATATTTTTGACACATCAACCCCTCCATACTTTATTTGGCTGGCTCACACGTATTCACAGATAGAACATTTGAGAGAGGATTTTTTCTCCATTTTTAAAAATTTTTTGCGGGTTCAAAGGGACAGACGTATGCTGAGTCGACTATCTGTATAATTACTCATCTGTGGGAAAGACATACAAATGAGCAACGATTGCAAATTATTGAAATTTATTATCAAAATTCGTGCTCTGTGAAAAATGTGAAAATCCGCTGTTTTATCGAAAACTTGTGTTCAGCGATGAGGCTCATTTCTGGCTCAACGGATACGTAAATAAGCAAAACTGTCGCATCCGGAGTGATGAACATGCCATGCAAGAATTACCGATGCATTCCGAAAAAACTACAGTTTGGTGTGGTTTATGGGCTGGTGGCAACATCGGCCCATTTTTCTTCAAAGACGACCGTGGAAGAAACGTTACCGTCAACGGCGAACGATATCCGATATACGATATTTTTTTGCCCCAGTTGACTGAGTTGAACTTGGTTAACATGTGATTTTGACGGTGTCACATGCTACACCGATCGTAAAACAATGGAAATGTTGAATGATGAATGGCCCTGTGAGTTAGACCCCAAGATCATGCGATTTAACGCCTCTTGATTATTTCGTGTGGGTACATAACCCCACAAGTCGTTAGTCTATGTGGTCAAGCCGAGCACGATTGAAGCCTCATAGGATAATATAACACGCGTAATTCGTGGAATACAGGCCGAAATTCAGGTAAAATTGAACCTTCCATTTATATGAAGTTGTCTTTAAAACTTAAATGGCAAAGGCCTATTTATCGATTACAATAACAATTTTGAATATATGATAATTTTCCCTCTTCTATAATCAAAATGAGCGACTTGTATGATAACTTCTTCACAAGAATATGGTAGCACTGCCATTGATTGATGGTGGTTTCTTTTTTGCTATTTATAATTATTTTACAATTTTAAAATGTTAATATCGACTATGAAATAAGTTATTTGGTATATTTTGCATATCAATAACTTGATCCATATAATATCAGGATCGTCCAACCATAAAGGAAACATTAGTTTCTAAAGTGATCATTATCACGATGCTTAAGAAGCGTGAGTGCGTTATTATATTTCAAAACAATCTTGTAGTCGCAGTAAGTCCTTTTCTGAAAATAAAACTCTTGCTTTTGCTGTTGTCCATGTACCTTACTCCGATAACTGTGGTCCATGTACCATTGTGACTGTAAAAGAAAAAAGATAAGGATTGATTAAACAAAATATAAAGAAAAATTATGTTTATGTTTTGTTGTTTTTATACTCTATCCTAAGGGTATATTAACTTTGACACATAGTTTGCAACACCTCTTAATATCGTCGTAGTTCCCTAAAAGTATTTATATTTATGATCAGGACCAAAACCTAAAACTATTTAGCAATGTCCGTCCGTCCGTACGCAATTTTTAGGACCTTAAAATTAAGCTAGGAATCTGAAATTTAGACCACATATTCCCTAGGGCTCCGAAATGGTTAAGTGTAAACAATTTTTGAATATTAAGAAAAAAACGTTTTAAAGCTGAAGTTGGAGATATAGTGTAACAACATTCACAAGATATGTAGGCACTACCCTCGTTTATAATTTTGTAATATAAAGTTTTTTGCCACGCCTACTTTTTGTGGGCGTTTTTCCCTTAAGTGCTGTTTTCTTTGAAAATTTTCATAGAAAACGAAAAAAATTTTAAAAAAGATATTTAGCCAATATTGTTTCTAATATATCGCCAATACAAAGTTTTTGGCCACGCCCACCTTTTTGGGGGCGTTTTTTCAAAACATATCCCTTTTGTTATAAATTTCATAGAATGAAATAAAATGCTATCCATTATCTTCTTAATGTTTTTTTCTTTAGGGCATATGGGGATATGGATAGTTTTCCGTACTGTTCGCCCCAAGCGGACTGTAGCCTTTCCTTATGTTTTTTATTGTTATGGACTTCTGTCACACTTCACTACAGTGTGCAGAAGAACCCAGGCAAGTCGTTCAATTTTATTATTGTCGTAGTATAGCCACAAAAATTACTTATTATAATAGCGAAGTAATTTTTTTTTTAATATTAAATTTCTCCTCTTTTATTTAATTATTTTTTAGTTTAATGTATGAACGTAAATATATATTGTAGAAGCAGTGTGTGCTCAGTATTTGTAGTTATAATATGAAAATGAAACACACACGTCTATCGTGGAACAAATCGGTCAATCGGCGGTCAAAATCAAATTTTCACTGAAAAGTGAATATCAAAACAAAATAAAAGCCTTGGCCGTCACCAAAAATTTGTCAAATGTTAAATAGACTTCAAGGTGTAAGCAGCTTCAAAAAACAAGGGGGTATTCTCGCCGCAGTCACGGAGATAAACCGTTACCTGCATAAAGCACAAAAAAAGTGCACGATACATATGAACTATAAATAATTTTAATACCATCGCATTTAGAAATAAATATATACATATATGTATGTATATACCCACAAAAAAATACTTCAGTAAATTAAAACAAACAAAAAAATACAGTCAATTAGATTTAAGTATATATTAATAACAAAATTTTTTTTTAATTTGAAGTATGTATTATTTTCGTGGATTTTTGTTTTTTTTTAGGTGATAAGTTTAGTTTCCCCCTCGTTTTTTATTTTTTTATTTCGCGTTTAGTGTTTACTCCTCCTTATAGGTAAGATTTTCGTTTTAGGTGTATGATTCAGTTTGGTTAGTTGCGTGACAGGTAAAAAGATGCCTGAAGAATACGGTAGAAAACTATTCGCGGGGAAACAAAATTGAAATAATTTTGTTTGTGTATTTAATTTCATTAGGGAAATTTACCTCATTGTTTGTTTATTTTTTTGTAAAATTCAAATTAAAAATCACTAAAATGAAATAATTCAAAATGGGCGTTGATTTTTTTTGTTGAGCCATAAAGGCTTTTTGGAGGCCTAATTCTATTTTCAGGGGGTGGAGTAGGGTGCGCTAAAGCACTTTTAGTGGATGGTTTGTCCGAGGCATCCACTGAATTCCATCTGCAGCACCCTCTCAATATGGTATCGTCCGTCTCCAATTTAGGAGGAAAAAATGTAAGTTTCGGCACAATTTAAGTTTTAGTGTACCTATACACTGTACAAGTTGTTGTGCGAGGACATGAACCACAAATGAGGAATTAACCAGATAGTCAACTCTGCAATTCTCTATCACTTTCAACCCGCAAAAAATATTTAATAATGGCCGCAAAATCCTCTCTCAAGATTTCATAACTGTGAATACGATTGAGCCAGACACATGAAGTTAGATCTAATTTGCTTGATTATCCACCAAAAAATAGTGTGGGGAGTTTTGCAACATAAATATTTTTTGCGGATTGAAAGTGATAGGGGATTGCAGAGTTGAATATCTGGTTAATTCCTCATCTGTGGCTTGTAGGCAAGATGAGAGATTCACTCTCCAGTTGACTATCTGGTTAGTTCCTCATCTGTGACATGAACCGTCCCTTTCCGGCGAGCTCGGTCGAGCAAAGCAAGCGTGTCACGCTTCTTGCACTCAACGTTTTGATACAGTTTTTTCTGTAGTGGACTTTCATCAACTGGTTTCCTGCCATTTCTAAAAACAGACAGTCGTAATTCCTACAAACCTGTCGTATCTCAACAAATAATTAGATTGAAGTGGTGGTTCCAAGAACAAGATGGGCAACCCTTTTGTATTGACAGCAAGAAACTCTGGTAAACCCCGTTATCCATCCTAAGAGCCACGAGACATCGTCCTTCAGGTATACTTAAATTTTTTGTCAACCGAAAATGCATCATCAACTTATTTATTATAACTATAATATATCAGTCGTTTTGAATATTTTTCATTAAAAATTAGAATAAATTGGTTGAAACATAGCTTTATTCTCAATATTATAATATATTCTTATGTCATTAGTTGTGTAGTAAATATGTTTTTATAAACCCATATCACCGCATATTGAATAAAGTGTCGATCTCCCACATCGATACGTATTTTATTTCGCTCAGCAAGAAGTACATAAAACAAAAAAAAACAGGAGTCAACAACAGCATCGAAATCACATTAAGTGAGCAAATTTTATTTTTGTATACGATGATCGCGCGCGCACTGTAAAGTGAAAAAAATAATAAAGCAAAAAAAAATCCTAGTGTGACAGTGAGTACAAGTGCGTGCACTTCCTATGGTTGTGCAAAGTATCATCTGGTGAATAGCGGCGAATATTTGTGGGTTAAGGGGCCATCTGTTTTCATTGAACGCCCATGTAAATCACAACAAGCCAGCTGCCTTGGCACTTAGTGAAACACATGTCAGTATTGATAAATCGGAGTTTAGCCTGGGTACCACTTAGGGCCATTATTCATTTTCATCGTGGTATCGTCGTTTATAACTATACGTAGTAATGTAGCCTACCAACTTTTACTTCAATGTTCCAATCCGTAATTTAATTTTATTTCGCTAAAATTCCGTATTCGTAGGCGATTAATTAAATGCCGCTTTTTTTACAGAAGCACAAACTAGGACAGTCATTCGACTTACACTGTCTGATTCCATCAGAAGAATTGTTACCCATTATCCTCGTACTGAAATCGTCATTGGGGCCGATTTCAATATACACAATTCAAGTTGGCTTCGACGTTCTGGACAGACAACTTCCGAAGGAAGGTATGTCGAGATCTTTGCTGAGGTTAATAATTTGACCCAGTTTGTAAATGAGCCGACACGGATACCAAACATTAGCAGTCAAAACGCCAACACTCTAGAATTGTTTCTTACCATTCACCCTGATAAATACAATTTAAATGTATTATCGCCTCCAGCTTCGTCAGACAATTGTATCATATCGGCGAATTTCTCGTACTTCAACCACATAGTTAAAGAATACGAGAAAGCCAATTGGAAAGCATTAAATGGTTTCTTTAGGATTTTTAACTGGTCGTTGTACTTCCTTGACAACGACGTGTCATATGATGGCAAATCAAATTTAACCTGGGTATGAAACGCTTTATCCCTAACAGGATAAAGAGTATCAAACCGAAGCTAAACGCGTGGTATAACTTGAGCTGTAAAGAAGCAGGGCTAAAGAGGTAAGTTTTCGGTTATTTAAGGCAAACTCAACTGAGACAAATTGGAAAAAGTTTCAACGAGACATAAATGAATGCAAATCCCATATTAACCGTGTAAAATTCTCCTACGACCAAAATTGAGGCCAAAAATACTACAAAACCCACCGGTAGTAAAAATGTTTGGCCGTTTGTTAAGAATTTTGAGAATTTGGCCTCAACATCTATCCCTACACTCATTTGCAATGACACTCCAGCTATAAGCTCTTTGGATAAAGCCAATCTGTTTGCTGCTCATTTTGCAGCTAGCTCTACGCTCCCAGATTGTGCTTTATCTCCTCCTGTACTCAAGCGCGTAGAATATACCATGAGACCAATTCATTTTCGCACTCGTACAGTGGCAAGAGTTCTTCGAGATCTTAACGTACATAAATCCGCTGGCCCAATGGTATTTCCCCTATCGTTCTGAAGAAGGTTTCTTCCACGCTGGCAAAACCACTGCATAAGCTTTTCTGTCGGTACTATTCTTCAGGGCTCTTTCCGAGAAGATGGAAAACAGCATTTCTCCAGCCGGTCCCAAAAAAGGTGAATCTTCCCTCCTTTCCCTTTGCACTTACGTCCCTTATTTCCAACGTCATGGAAATGCTGATAAATCGTCAGCTCATGGAATATCTTGAATCACGAAAACTTCTTAATGACCGGCAGTACGGTTTTCGCAGCAAAAGCTACACTGGTGACTTGATGGCATATCTAACCGAAAAGTGGAACTAATTTATTCACTGTGGTGGTGAAAGTAAGGTGGTTGCGCTTGATATGTTAAAGGCATTTGACAGAGGTTTGCATCAGGCTCTTTTGTCGAACCGTTCAATCCAGGTCGTTTTGACGGTTTCAAGTTGCAACTCACCAAATTAATGCTGGTGTCCCTCAAGGCACCGATTTGTCTCTGACTCTCTTTCTCATTTTTATCAGTGATCTCCTGTGTTTCTTCTAATCCAATCCATTCCTTCGCTGATGACAGTACCCTTAGCTTTGCATATTCGGGCGTGGAGGTGGAACTATGTTAAGCTCATTAAATTCTGACCTTAATGGCATTATTACAGCTATAGCCAAAATAATAGCAATGCCTTTGACTTTTCAATAAAAGTGTTTGTTATTCCTGTTTTGTTCGTATTTTAAAAGTTATTTATATGCAAATGTGATGACAAATGTGTTTTCAAAACATTTTTGAAGTAATTTCTCGATTATTGGGAAAAATATATTAGAACTCGTAAGTATTTTACTACAATTTGGAATTGGTTGGACAAGATAATAGCAACACCTAGTAAAAATAAATAAAACGCTTTAAGAATATATTTTTTTAACTATATTTAGGAAGTAATTTAATATTTTGTTGAATATCCGTTATTTTTTATAACTTCTTCAATTCTTTTTTTCATGGTATCCACATTGGCATTTTCTAATTGGTATAGAATACCAACTTTCTTGGACGATCCCCCATAAATCTTTGATATTTGAAGGATAAGATTTTCCAACTCGGATCTTCAACTCCTGCCGAAGGTTCTCAATCGGATTTAAATTTGGGGACTGAGAAGGTCACTCCAAAACATCAAGATTGTGCTCAAAGCAGAGCTTTGTAAGTTTTGCCGAATGCTTTGGGTTGAAAACGCCATCGTTCTTCCGCATGTGGCAGCATTACTCCTTGTAATATCTCAATTAATTTTTCTTTGGTCATAATTCCACCTTTTTGATGTATAGGTCCAATGCCATACCACGAAAAAGAACCATTAAGCATTTAACTTCCTCCACCATGCTTAACGGTAAGTTTCGTGTACTTTGGATTGTACGCCTGACATTCTGGGGACGAACAAACTGTTTCCCGTCCATCCCAAACAAATTAATTTTGATTTCGTCACTCCAAAGTATTTACATTTCTCCACTGCTTTATCGACATAATGGATGGTGTGACATGTGATACAGTTTGGTGAAAGTCATCCGCTTTTGAAGGGGTACTTTTCTGGAGACACGAGCGTATTGCTTAGCATTCACCAGGGTACGTCGCACTGTTCTGGGACTAATTTCTAGTCCTGTCTCTGCTTGTAGGTCTTTAGATGACATAAAAGTATTTATCCGTGCTTTTCTGATCAAAATCTTTTTTGTCCTTCTCTGACATTTTAGTTGGACGCCCTCTGGTTTCAGGTGTTTTTGTGGTGTACTGCGTTAAAGACCATTCTTAGGGAGCATTCGACAGCGTCTGCAACCTTCCTAATGAATTCACTACGACTTCACGTTGAGCTTCTGTGCTATGTTTCCCCTTTACCCATTTTTGTTCTTTGCTAAATGTGGTATAATAAAACCTTATAGTATACGATATAATCATACTACTGTATATATCCTATATAAATTATCTTAAATTTGTTATTGCTTTATTTTCGCTCTTTGTATTTCCGGTGTTGTTATTTTATTTTCCCGCTTGTAAAGTACCTTGTAATAGATTGATAACTGATCGCTTAAGCTTTCTTTTATGCAGTCCGTTTTAACTTAGAACATATTGACAATATATTTACCGTTTCGCCTGCAAACATATTCAGCATATTTATAAACACTTAAAAATGCTTCTAATCGCAAAAACGTTATTTATACAACTTATGCAACGTTGCATAGAGATTGTCTAACCTAAACAAGTTTTGTATGGAAATGTAATAGTATTTTTTCCTTCAATTCATACTCACTTGATCGAATTGGTGTCGACGAAATTTTTTCCAATGTACAAATTATTTTAAATTTTCAATTCAATTATCAATGAGGATTTTAAAGTAACCAATAATGAATAGTAAGAACAATTATTTGTGTAGCAGGGATACGACAGTGTAGGAATCATTCGTGTGCAGTTCAAAGTTAAAGTTACGTGGCGGCTGAGTGTTTCTTTCATTTACACAAAACAACCGCCACGCAAATTTTTTTTTTAAATTTAATAGGTAAGCGTTGCTATTATTTTGGCTATAGCTGTATGTGGGGAAAAACCAATAGAGTAGAATTTAATGCTTCCAAAACACAATGCTGTCTTCTGCCATTTAAGCAAAACCCCAATACCCACATATTAACCCTCCTTTCCTGCTTATCGTCCAGCAATCGGCGCCGTATAGAAGAATTGGCAGGATAAGGGTTCTGTAGAGCATGCACTTTGTCCTTCTAGTTAGGAGTTTTGAACCCATTTGTTTTGCCAAACCGAAGTAGCAGCGGTTTAATAGGGTTATTCTTAGACGGATCTCCACTAAGATGTCATTTGTTGAGTTGATGTTTACCCCGAGGTAGATGAACTCCTTAACTACCTCGAAATTGCTGCTATCAACAGTGATATTTTGTCGTAGTCGGTGGACAGATGATTGTTTGTTTGTTGATAGCATAAGTGCTCCAACGAAATCGCAAGTTGCGATGGTACCCCTACAACAATTCAACCACAATACTCCCTATGCTAGGAATGCATATCAGTTTACCCTTAAGCCTATATTCGGACGAACAGTGAAAAACAAGGATTCGTTTCATAACCCTACAATACGAATTTGAAATGCTCTACCACGCTCTGTTTTCACGGCACATTACAATTTACAGACATTTAAAACCAATGTGCATTGATATTTCCCTTTCTTTTATCTTCCACTTCCTTAATACCCGCACTGTGTCACTTCAATTTAAGGGTGTTCAAAATTACTTTTGTGCGCGTAAATTGCAAAAAAAATATGTATATATGTTGCATGTTTATTTTGCGCACTCAAATTGTGAAGGATAATCTGCTCAAATTAATCAATTTTACCAACTTCTTGTTATTAAAAATGATATTTCATGGCGGCGGTCATTAAAACCCATATAATTCCATTCATGTGTGCAAGATTCCCATTTGATTTGCAAAGTAAAAGCCCATATAAGTGCAAATTATGTAGGTAAAAACAGCTGAGCGTACGCTTGGGGTGATGCTAGAGTTTCTCTCCCGAGTTGACTATCTGGTTAAATCCTTTCAGTGCCCCGTTGCTGCAAAAACCGTACTGCCGGTTATTAAGAATTTTTAGGGATTTAAGATATTTCGTAAGCTGACGATTTATCAGTGGTTCCATGACTTTAGAAAGAAGGGACGTTAATGCAATTGGTCGGTAGGAGGAGGGAGAGGAAAATTGTTTTTTTTTAAACGGGCTGGACAAATGACCGACAGACAAACCGACGGACGGAAATTTCGAGACCCACTTTTTTCGACTTCACTATAGTCGTTTGAGTTCGAAATTTCGACACGAATGTAATAGATCAGATACTCACAGATGAGGAATTAACCAGATAGACAACTCTGCAATCCCCTATCACTTTCAACCCAAAAAAACATTTAATAATGACCGCAAAATCCTCTCTCAAGATTTCCTAACTGTGAATACGTTTGAGCCAGACATATGAAGTTAGATCTAATTTGCTTAGTTACTCGCCAAAAATAAGTGTGGGGAGTTTTACACATTTTAAAAATGACAACAAAAAAAAAACAGCTTGTCTCGGCGCGGCAGATGTGTTGGGAAATAGGAAGTGCTGCGAAGTGTTGAGTTTATGTGATTCAACTTTTATAGCTATTTAAATGTAAATGTTTATGAAGAAACAAAAAATTAGTTGCACAATATATACGAAGTTGTTACAATTTAATTCGAATATTTTTTGCGGTTATAAGAAATAGTTCTCTATTTTATATCTGCCTTAAAATACACATTTTTTTTTTATTTTTTCCATTTTGGTTAAAAATATGAGAAAACATTTATATTTTATTGGATTATTGCATAAATATTATTAAATTAGTAATATTTAAGTAAAAATATTTATAGTAAATTGGTTTGGAATGGGTTTTTATATATATTAAATTCTTTGATTTGATTGTTTTATTATTTACATAAAAGTTGAACGAATATACATACATATTCGGGTTCCGTGCATCGATATAAAAAGTGGAAAAGAAGTATTTTTAATCCTTTTTAAATTATTTTGTGTTACAAACTTTGTACGTTTAGTCAATCAATTTTCTTAGCTGTTTCTTAAGAGGCTTTGAAAATATTTTATATAAGTTAATATGCTTTATTTTAAAATTTATAGTAAGCGATAGACAGAAGAAGAAGAACAGAAGGAAGCTGGTATGCACTGCATAAATATATTGTGGTTGCATTTTTCTATCGAAAATGCTTGTTGTTTGAGTTAATTAGCCACTCTTTTTAACAGCCGACTTTATTTGTCAAGTTATAATGTTTTATACTTTTTTTTTATGAAAATAAACAAAACAATTTACTACTACTACTTCTAGTAAGTGATTGCAAATTTTGCTAAAAAAGTGTTTTCATGTACCAAAAATAATATTTGTAAGAATTTGAATTACGTTATATTAAAAGCGTTTTAAACCAGTGTTTAATTGTGTAGAGTTACTGCTTCAATATAGCCATCCATAACCTACGAAATCCTTGTTAGTATAGTTATACTTAAATTTATTGTCAACCGAAAATGTATGATCAACTTACTTATTATATTTTAGTCACAATAAAACCAATATTAGTGCAAATTATATGTTATTTTCAGCTCGACTTAGCTTGTAGGCAAGCTGAAAAATATTCTCTCGAGTTGACTATCTGGTTAATTCCTCATCTGTGCGCATTAAGCTATCAAACACAAAGAAATCAGATCTGGCACGGCTTGGTTACATATTTTATTTTGTGGTTAAGGAGAAATGCAACTACAGAAGAGGTGTAAACTCATATTTTCACCAAGATGCAATAAAACGCATGGTAAAAGACAATATAATTTTAATAGTTATTATATAATATAGCGCAAACCTTCCGACACTGTTTGCTTTTAAAAATTAAATCAAAAATCAAATGCGCAGTGAAATGCGTGAAGTGTAATCTATTTTATTTTATTAGTGACTCCAAACGAATATATATGTTCTTGCAATAACATTAGTCAAAAACCCCAAGGTGCGCTGATCGGATGGGGCTGTTTTTGCAGGCAAGATAGTTCTGGGTATATTATGCAATCGCTACGTTTCGAGTAGTCCTTTTTCCGTGTTTTTTTTTTCATTGAATTAGCACGGTTTTGCTGGTTTTATTTCTCTTTACACATTTATTATCGATAAAAACGCCTTAATTTATTATATTTTTGCTCTTACTTTTTCATACATACATATAAATGCACAACAACGCCAGCCCCATCATGAAATGCGATGTTATGGTTAAAAAACAACTCACGATGAGTTTCTTACTTTTCATAGGTAAAGGTTTATATTCCTCGCCAGATAGTGCCTCTATTCGCCCCTAAACGCTAATTTTCATTTCTTAGTGCCTACCTACATATTCATGGGGATGAGACCGGTAGATTTTATGTGAGTCAGAAAGAAAAGGGTAGATCGCACAAGTTGAACGCTCGGTGAGGACATGAAAGTTTCCATTCCAAACCATATCACTTCTGATAGAAATCTTAATTTTGTATTTGCGTTGAAAGAGTGAAGACCAAAGATATATATGTACATATATATGTTAGAGTATGACACCTTGTGTCAGTGTCAGTAAGTTTTAAGCCAGATTGAAAAGAGAAAAAGAGATAAGAAAAGAGAAGAAGCGAAAACGCAAATCTGTGTGTGCTCAACAGACAGTTGATCTGTGTGAGTCGTCGCGGTATGATGCGCCACAGAATTGCCGCTCGTATTTAAGTGATTTAAATTAAGCTGAACAAACAATTGTTCGAAAAACGGAACGGGCGGCGCGGTTCGTTGGCTCGACATCAGGCATTCTGTGTGTCCTGTGAGTGTGCAAACAACAGCAGCTGAACCTTTTACTTGTCGAGCAACGGAACGGAGGGTCATTGAGTAGGTGAGTGATCATGCATAGAAAAAATATTGGTTCGAAAAAGAAGGGGAGGGAGGCGATAATAGAGTTAGGCGACGAAAATCAAGATGTTGCTAATGAGACGGACAAAGGCGTTGCAGGGAGAAACGAAAACTTTGTTATATCTGTAGATGCCATCAACGCAATTCTACGAAATACGCAACGTGAAGGTAATAGCTCTGTTGGACTTCCCTGTTTCGATCCAGACTACTCTCGGGTTGACGTCCAGAAATGGTGTGACGACGTTGATGTAAGGATGGAGCGTGACCATTTGGAAAATTTTGACATCATTCCCAAAGTCCAAGCCCAGCAATGCGGGCAGGGCAAAGATTTGGTATGACAAATATGGCTACCAACACTATGAATGGACCGATTTGCGCGCTTCCTTGGTTCATTCGTTTTCTAGCGGTGCAGACATCATTAATCAGCTGCGAAGAGTTGCGAATTCCGAAAGCAACGAATTTGTCTCCTACAGCGACTTTGCAATGGAGAAGGTTTCTCAAGTAAATCGCCTACCTTTCGATATTCCTGAGGACAAGATTGTCAGAATTGTCATAGGGTGTATTTCCGAAATTAGCTTACGTAACTCCTTAACTTTTGTCATGCCAACTTCAGTGCAGAGTCTAATTGATCATTTATCATCCATTCGTGAGAGTCCTCGTCAAAATCACGACCCTCCAAGTCGTTGTCATCAGGGAAGAGATTTTAGCGTTGCCAGGCACTTCCCTCCGCGTAGACACCAAAGTATGGACTTGCTATCCAAACGTCCTCGAGTCAATGAAGAGAGACGCTGTTACGGCTGCGGAAAATCGGGACATATTAGAGCGAAATGTCCACAGGCCACATCCCAGGAAAACAGAACCGGACAAGAATCTCCTAAGCGTAAATTACCAACTAGTACTGATAGGGGCCAAAAATGTGGGTTTTGTCTAAAAACTGGTCATAATGAGAGCACCTGTTGGGCAAAACAACGAGCTGAAAAGAAAAACGTTAACCTGTGTTGTGAGACACTAACACCAGATATGATGACGCCAGTTATAATCAATGGGAATTTGTATCACTGTCTACTCGACACAGGTTCCGATTGCTCCCTAATTAGGTCGGATATTGCCGATAAAATAACTGCAAAGAAAATATCATCCTTTCTCTCCGTGCAGGGAATTGGCAAAGACCCCATTCTATTAACCGAACAAGTAGATCTTTTGGTAGAATTTGAGGAAGCCACAGTGGAAATAGCTTTTCATGTCATCAAGGCGGAGTATATGAAAAATGCGATGATTGTTGGTAGGGACGTTTTAATAGATTCATCTTTGAAGATAGTCGTTAATAGGCACGGATCAACCCTGAGACAAAATGAATCAGCTGTTTGTTTGACCACCCAGGTAGCCACCATTCCAGAAATACCACCCTCGGACCTGGAGAAATTACAAAGGATTCTAGACAAATATTCTCAGCAAATGATTACTGGCCTCCCCGTAGCAAAAGTTACGACAGGTTGTCTTTCTATTCGCTTATCCAAAGATGCCACCATCAACTATCGACCATATAGAATGGCACACAGCGAACGGCAGATAACATCAAAATTAATCAGTGATCTAAAGTCATGTGGAATAATAAGAGATAGTAAGTCTCCATTTGCGAGCCCAGTAGTTCTAGTCAGGAAGAAAAACGGACAAAATCGGCTTTGTGTTGACTTTAGGGCCTTAAATAGACTCACTGTTAGGGATCGATACCCATTACCCCGAATTGAAGACCAATTGGATAGACTGAAGGGCAACAAATATTTCACTTCTTTAGACATGGCATCAGGCTTCCACCAAATACCTATCGCAGATGACTCAATAGAAAAAACGGCGTTCGTCACGCCCGACGGTCACTTCGAATACTTGCGAATGCCATTTGGCCTCACTAATGCTCCAGCCGTATTTCAGAGGGCAATCAACACGGCATTGGGAGAACTTCCAGATACTGTTGCACTGGTCTACTTAGACGATGTCCTCGTTCCGTCAATATCCGTGGAAGATGGACTTAAAAAGCTAGACGTTGTATTAGAGGCTTTAACCACTACCGGGTTCTCTATTAATCTCGAGAAGTGTAAATTTTTACAGACTAAAATTGAATATTTGGGACGGGAAATCACTTTCAGCGGAGTCCGGCCAAGTAAAATTAAAATTGACTCATTAGTAAGGTCACCAACCCCAGCAAATGTAAAACAAGTACGTCAGTTTATGGGATTGGCCAACTATTTTCGGAAGTATGTCCCAGAGTTCGCTGCAAAAACTAGTTGCATTACTGCCCTAACCAAAGTCAACGCGAAATTCGAATGGACAAATGAGTGCGAAAAAGCGAGACAGTACATATTGCGACAGCTTACATCACGCCCTCTACTGATAATATTTGATCCCAAACTCCCTACTGAATTACATACAGATGCAAGCTCCATCGGATATGGCGCAGTCCTGTTTCAACGGATTGATGGTCGTTTGCACGTAGTAGCGTATTACAGTCAGGCTACGAAGCCCTACGAAACCAAGTACCATAGTTATGAGTTAGAAACTCTTGCGGTTGTAAATGCGCTAAGGCGATTCCGTACTTATCTTTTGGGCATCCGGTTCATTATAGTTACCGACTGTAACGCTCTTAAAGCAACCAAGCAGAAGAAAGACTTGTTACCTCGCGTTGCTAGATGGTGGATATACCTGCAGGATTTTGATTTTGATATCACTTATAGAAAAGGTCAGGCTATGGTCCACGCGGACTATCTGAGCCGCAATATACCACAGAAAGAATGTTACCACTTAAATAGTTTATCCGAGACTTGGCTGCATATCGAACAAAGACAAGACCCCGCCACTTTGGAACTTATAAACAGAATTAGAGAAGGTGATACTGATATAAAGGCACAATATGCGATTCGTGGTGGGTTACTTTATCGAAAGTTACAAACAGTAGATCGGCTGTTTGTGCCGCAACGGTGTCGACTGACTTTAATGAAGCGATTTCACGAAGACAACTGCCATATTGGATGGGAGAAGACACTTGCTAAATTGAAAGAACACTTTTGGATGCCGTCTATGACACAAGGCGTAAGGAAGTTTGTCGAATCCTGCTTAATCTGTCTTGTAGCCAAGAGACCCTCTGGAAAGAAACAAAGTGAACTATATCCAATCGAAAAGAGGCCAATACCATTTCATACTGTCCATGTGGATTTCATGGGTCCGTTTCAGGCGAAGAATTTAGATGATCGTCGATATATCTTCATAATTGTAGACGCTTTCACGAAATTTGTTGTTCTCTTTCCTTGTAAGACCTTGCAGGCTTCAGAGACGGTCCAACACTTCCGTAACTATGTAATGTTATTTGGTGCGCCTTATAAAATCGTGAGTGATAGAGGGACAAACTTCACAAGCAATGAATTTCAGAAGTTTTGCGCATCACTTGAGACAACATCATCTGATCGCCCCAGGCGCTTGTAGGGCAAACGGACAAGTGGAGAGATATGTCGATACAGTCGCCAACCTTTTAAGAACAAATTTGGATATCAACTTGGAATGGACAACGTATGTTAGTCGAGTGCAGTTGGCCTTAAATACAACCATAAACAAAACGACAGGGTTATCTCCGTTAAAAGTACTGACAGGAGTAACTGGGCGTACGCCTGAGATCGGAGCACTTCTATCTGAATTAAATATTGAGCCGGAATACGAAGATCCAGAAGCGATCCGTACATTAGCTAAGGAAAGGCTTCAGGAAAATGCTTTACGTATGAAAGTGAGATTCGACAGGAGCAAATGTAAATCAAAACCTTTGGAGATCGGCGATAAAGTGGTGTATCGCAGTAACCAGATACGGAAGTCTAAATTGGATGTACATTTTCAGGGGCCGTACGAAGTTATCGGTGTTCTCCCAAACGATAGGTACAAATTAAAGAAGGACAATTCCAATACGATCATAGTAGCTACCAGAGAAGTAATTCGTCTAATAAGTAGCAACGAAGATGCAAAGGATTCCTCAGCGGAGACCTAAAAGGGTGAGTTTTGGGTCATATTAAATATGTTGAGTGTATGAGACAAGTTTTGTGGCGTGGGGCAAAAACCTCTGAGCTATGGTAAAAGAATAAGGTTGTAATTATGAACAAGCTTAAAATTGCCTCTCTGTCATAATGTTCATAGTTGAATGGCATTTGTTAAATTAAAACAAAGTGTCAGTTTACTCTTGGATCCTAGCCTCTGAGTCGAAGTTCGTAGTTGGAGCACAGATGTATAGACAAGCTTAAGACTGCCTCTGAGCTGTGCTTCTGGGTTCCGGCCGACGAAAGTTTGGACAAGCTACGTTCCTTGAGGGTCCTTGATTTGTGCTACAATCTGAGTGATTGGGGTGGTTTGGACAAGCTTAAGACTGCCTCTGAGCTATTCCATCCGCAGTCATAGGGTTGTGTAATTATACGATGATAAGTTCTGCTTGTGTTAAATGGTTAAAGCAACTTCAAAATTTTACAGATGGTTGTTGTCTTGCTGTGGCTATTGGGAACGGATGCTGAAGGCAGCAGAATATTGAAATGAAGAAATGAGAAGCAGAAGACTATCGTTTTGAAAGATTGTGGTTCAATGAAATAAATTTTTATAAATGAATTATGTGAAAAAGAAAAAGTTATTAATGTTTCATTCTATCGAGAGCGATGAATTTTGCAGGATGGCCGTGTTAGAGTATGACACCTTGTGTCAGTGTCAGTAAGTTTTAAGCCAGATTGAAAAGAGAAAAAGAGATAAGAAAAGAGAAGAAGCGAAAACGCAAATCTGTGTGTGCTCAACAGACAGTTGATCTGTGTGAGTCGTCGCGGTATGATGCGCCACAGAATTGCCGCTCGTATTTAAGTGATTTAATATTTAATTATTAACTGATTTCTAACATATATAAAATAAATTTTTCTCTTTTTGTATCCGTGGGCACAGAAATGTATTTGTACAAGTTTTTGCATGCAAATCAAATTGAGCCAGCTCACCCACACAATAGCAGTACTGCGCCAAGGAATCCATTATGCAAAAAAGTGTCACGTAGGTATCATTAATGTCAAACTGGGCTTCAACCACAATATTTTTGACAATCAACATCACCCTTTGTGGTTCACACGTATTCACAGATAGGAAATTTAAGAGATAAATGGCTGTGTCACTGGGTAAAGACGTGTTGGCTTTTGGAGCTTTATCTTTTCTGCGTATTATTATATTTTAGTTCAGATATATATTTCAACAGATCAACCCGCCAATATTTATGGAATCGATACCCCTCGATTAACCCATTTCACTTGATAATTTATTTTCGTATTGGCAGTGATTCTCTACTTGTTTCTTGTTATGATTATGATGATTAATACTTTTGTTTGCTTGCGCACAAATTAATGTTTTTTTAAGTACCTGTGTTTAGTTTTCTATTCGTATATTTAGCTGTGGCCTTGCATTTCTTTTGCACGTATAGGAAAGCGCATGTTTTATTTTTTTGACTTATTTAGATCTTTATTAGATCTTTAGATCAACTTGTCCATTGAAATGCACATCACTTTTAAATTTCAAGTTCGAGTTCTGAGAGCTTTGACATTTTTGAATGAGTCCCTTGAATGCTGTGTGCTTTATGTACCTATGGAAAGAACTTTTTTTCCGGGAAAATCTTCCATAAGAAATTATGAGGACCGGCCGCGGCTGCTCATACTAGTGTGAGATTCTTAGTCACTAAAAACACCTCCCTTCAAAATACTTCATACTACAACTATATTATTCCTTTATAGTTTTTTTATACACGTTTGGCAGGCAACCTCCCAGCGAAAACATCTGCTAATACCACCATTTGCTCGGTTATATCTTATTGCGCTAGCTCAAATGGTTTTATCCGTTGAAGTCGGCGCACTAAATTTGTCTCATACAAAATTGTTTGCTTTTTGTTATTGCAATGGCCATTTTGTTGCCTTTTATTTATATAGTCTTCGACGGTTGTTATACCATGGGGCGTTTACAATTGTTACATTTTATTTTGAAAAGTTTGTAAAATTTGTATGTTACTTGTTTTCTTACAACCCCAAAGTTGTATACCATACGTCCAAACCGCTTTTAAAACTTAATTGTATAGGGTCCGCCATCTAACGTTTTTTTTTCAACTAGAGTTTATGTCACAAATGGTAACACTTATTTAACCATTTTTCATTTTTTTTTTTAAATGAGCAAGGAGTGGCCGTTACAGTCAATGGCGATAGTTATCGGCCCATGTTGAACGAATTTTTGTTCACAAAAATTGAAGAGGAGGATATTGGCAACATTTGGTTTTAACAGGACGGCGCTACGTGCCACACAGCCGAAGATACACTCGATGTTTTGCGCCCTGTTTCAAAAAAAAAAGTTATTTGGCGGACCCTATATTAAAGCAGTTTGTTTTGCATGCTGAGTTTGGCAAATCGACCAAGCAGACAATGCATTTGATTATATTTAATAGCGAGCTCTTCCCGTTTCTTTTTACGTGCGATTTTCATTTTAGTTACGTTTCTAATATCATTCCCATATATTTAGCTTCATTTGCGTACGGAATTTGTACGGAGTCTATGAAATTTCTGTAGGTTAAATTAACGTGCGTGGATTTGGTTTCATTGAGGACAATACGCCAAGTCCTTGTCCACTGAAATACACTGTCGATAGCCCTGCTGTGTCATCCGCAAACGTATCTACAGTCGTATTCTCCCGGAATATCTCGAGTGTAGATTAATAATAGAATCTATTTAAATCTGGAATATTCATTTCCATGCTTTACACAAAAAAGTCTTTCAGTCAAATAAAGGCTAATATCTGATATATTTGCGTCGGTAAGGCTTATTTTAGGTTATGTTTCAATCCCGTAGGCCCACTTTATTTGTTAATAAATATTTTATTTTTATATATGCCTGGGAGAAGTCGATGTTTTATTTTATTAGTTATTCTACAAACCTGGTCCATTGTGGAGTGCTTGATTCTGAACCCGAATTGGTGATCAGGTATTTATCGGCGCTCTTCAATAATCGGATGTAATCGCTTCAAACGAATACTTTTGACATTATTGGTAAAAGCGATATCGGTCTATACCTTTAACGAATTCTTGTCATAGATTTCTTGTCATATGGGGATTTTCCCGGCTTTGGAACCATTATTACCTCAGCTACTTTTCATTGTCGTGGAACATACAATAACTTAAACGAGGCATTTATGAGTTAAAGGAGCATTATTAGTGCTTTCCTAGGCAACTCTTTCAGGACCTGCCCCCTAAATAAAACCGTATCCAGGAGCCGTGTTTAATTTCAATTTAAATTTTTGAATTTCATAACGGAGTTCAGCCAGCGATACACTTTTAATTAAGAAAGGATGGGAAACCGATGCACATTGATTTTAAATGTTTGTAAATTGTAATGGTTACGAAAAACGTTAAGATCGATTTTAATTGCGCAGTCTTTTCTAAAAGTGTCCCAGTTAGTTTTTAATTTAGTTAGTCTGGGTGGACTGTCCTCACACATCTAGAACCCCAAAAGGTGTGTTTTGCATTAAAATCACCACCTATTACGAAAGTGTCTTCAAGTTAGTCAAAGATACTTTTTAAATCAATTTAATTTTTCCTTTGGAGGGATATAGATAGACGCAATATCAAACGTTTTGCGCTTCTTATTTATTAGATTGGCAACTCTGGTCTGTCATAGAAAAGTTATCTTATAGAAGTGTCCCGAGAAAAATTTAAATTAAATAAGAAAAACTACATTAAACTAAACTTTTTCGATTCCAAGTGCATTTCACCATTAATCACCTAAAGGAGATTCTAGGGGAAAAAATAGGGAACTGACAAAAGAACAGCTTTAGTCTGAGCTGTCAGTAATAAAAACAAAGCAGGCCGAGATCTCTGCAAAAGTTTTATTGGCCCGTAAGTTTTGGAGGCCCGTAACAAACTTTTGGAAGAACAAATGGACAAACTTATGCTAAAAAGCACTGAAAACAATGTTGTGGTACAATTTCCGTCAGAGAGCAACAACGACCAAACAGAAAAGGCGAAAAAGAAGAATTAAAAGTTGTTCCAATCAACAGCAGCAACAGCAACTATGCTTTTGTATGGAGTTCAAGTGTGGGGATACTGCTCTTATGCATCTTTCGAGAAGTTCCTGCAATATTTTTTTAAGTGAATATTTAGATTGTCTAGTAGTACCCCCGACTATATGCTGCATCTAGAAACAGGGGCGCCTCCTATGTTTCTGAGCACATTACGAATGCATTTTAATTACATTCTAAAAGTGATGGCGCTGGAGGATGAAAGGTTACCAAAAAAAGGTCCTATGCATATCATCAAAACAAGAGGAAACCTGGTTTATGTATGGGAACATCTTGCGTTAGAATGTGGGGTAACCCCTAACTTTATTTCGAGCTTGCAGTCTGACTCTCTAAGAAGGCAGTTTGACACCCTATTAAAAAAACTGGCAATGCTTTATACCAGAAATATGTTAATGAAGCCCAATCTTCCCAATCTAGGATGTACTACAGCAAAATGCAATACCACCTTGAAGAGCGGACATATTTTTTAAACTGCTTCACAACAGACAAAATTAGCACTTTTTTTTAAAATGAGAGGAGAGTTGGTTCAATTGAATTATATACCTCACTGACCAGAACAACCAATTTTATTCAATATCTGTAATAAGAAAGCAAGAGAAGATGCACTTGTAAGCAATTTGTCCAGTTCTAAAGGAATTCCGAGAACGCAATCGGCATACTAAACGGAGAAAAAGGCTGGGATATATTGTACAATTACGCCGTGAACGCACTTCGCTACCGAAAATGTATTATAGAGGGAGACTTCTAAAGTATTCAAATTATTAGATAAAGATAAATATATAACATTTATTTACAATTGTTGTTATTCATATTTTTTGCCAATCTGGTAGAAGGCTTTAAGCCAAACCAATAGACTAAGAAACATTATTTATTTATTTATTTGTAGCATTTTTAATGAAATAAAGACAATTATAACTAACTAACTATTTATGCGAACCGTAATTCCAGCTCGAGTTATGTGCTTAGTGAATTTTCAATGGTGTCCTTCATAAGCAAAGACCCGCCGCCTCTAGCCCTATCAGAAGGGAGATATGCGTGATAGGCGCTATATCCGCTTCTTTCTCGTGGCTGCTTCGATAAGTTATTTGCCTTCGATCCAGAATTCGATTTTTCAAAGCTTAGCATAAATAGCGAAAGTCCACGCTTAACTATGATATCCCCATCTCGCTCGCTTTTTTGCCTTTCACCTTTTGTTTGCCTTTTGAGAAGGTTAACTGCATCGATTATGTTGAAGCCCTTTATTTTAAGATCTTGCAAAACGTCTTCTTTACAGCTTTTGCGACTTATTTTCGTACGTGTCTCCGCATTAAGCTTCTTCCTGTGAATTTTACCAATTTATTTTTATTTACTTTTATTATTTTTATTTATTTAGAAATAAATGGACCCGCGAGTGTAAGGTACCTCTCGCGAATCGCATTTATGAAGGTTGGTTTGGAACCTTTATTAAGGGCATATACTTGGTTACTTATAAGAAATTCTAAAATACACTTACCTCGTTTGTTGTTGCTTCTGCTTCCCTGTACCTTAATATGAGTATTCGTATCACAACCATGACATAATGAAGGTAAAACTTCTGGCAGTGGTGGATGAGAGCCTGGATCTCCTAAGGTGGTATGTTTTCGTCGTCACCTAGAAAAGTCCCAGGAGGCACATACGAAGTTATTTGTGCTTCTACCTGTCGGGATTTCTATAAGTAGGGCAACTAGATACCTTGTGATGAATTCTGGAATGGAATGAAAGTCGATATTTATGTCGATTAAGCACTCCGTCCTCGGAAGTGGCTCATCGAATTTAT
The DNA here is from genome assembly GCA_963576555.1 of Ferdinandea cuprea. Lineage (NCBI taxonomy): Eukaryota > Metazoa > Arthropoda > Insecta > Diptera > Syrphidae > Ferdinandea > Ferdinandea cuprea. The sequence goes on along the minus strand of OY754958.1, from coordinate 82,149,500 downwards.
AATTTAGCTTACCTGCTCCATTCTCGAGACCTCTAATGTGTCCTCTGATTACCCAAGGTTCTTGTATGAGACCTAAGGTAATCTTCTCCTGGGCGAACCTTTTGCTTAGGATGGAGGACGCACCTTTGGTATGATTAATGTTCGCCTGTAATATCTTGAAGGTGCTTCTAGATCCTCTGTATAGCACATAGATTGACGTAGAAGTTTTTTTTATAGGGCCTTTACCTCTACAGTTAGCAGCCTGACCAGGATGACCTACAGTTTTGAACCGGGTCGGCCCAGGTTTTTACCTTAGCTTACCGCGCTCAGCCGCAGCGTTAAAGGAGTCTTTGTAGTTAGACCCACTAGGCATTTGGACCACTATGCCTCGGACGGTTGTTGGGTTAGAGCCAACAGACATGATGGTTGTTACCCTCGTAATGCATCCAGATCCAGAGGGAGTGACCTGTCTAACAGCATTATCACTACCTGCATGGATCGTTGGGACGCGGTCCACAGGAGCAGTCATCACTGCGGCCTTATGACTCCCATTTGGACCCAGAGCATCCTGCCCTGCAGCATTGTGTGTCGACGTGGCATGTACCACACTCTCGGAGAAACTTCCCATGGCTGCTTCTCTAACCATGGGGGTACCGCTGTGAGAAATCACACTGTAATCGGTGCCTTTAAGGATCAGTTTTATCTGACCGAAGCGGTATGAGACCTTCCCCTTAAGTTCGAGGAGCTTAGCCATAGACGCATCATCTATTGCCAAAACGAAGTGAAGGAGTGTAACTTTCTCATTTTAGAGTTCCAGGCTCGGTGGGAAGAAACCACAAACGCTGAGCTGCTTTGGGAATGATCCGTCTTCAACCAGCATCAGGTCTAGGCCACATTTAAGTCTGATACTCTCAAAGTTTGAGCGCATCCACCCTGCTGTTGCACTTTCTGAACAGACAAAAATAATCCATTTAAGGTATGAACTTGAGATCTTGGGCCAAACGCCAGTCGTTCATCTTAACCGAGGTGTAAATAACCGCATCCTGGACGAGAGCCATTTGTTCTGCGGAGAAGTTCTTCGACGACTTTAAAAGCCTTTCTGCACACAAACGATCGAGATTGACCTAATTACTTTTTTAATTCATTACCTGAACCATCAAATCCGACGGGCAAATATTTTTTCTAATGGTATTTTTTTTGTTTGTGCAAAATTTATAGCACTTTTGTATGCGGAAATTCGATTTCTACGCGTTTAATAAAAACTTTTGCGGAATATATTGCCTCCGCCGTTTTATTATTAGACTGTAATAATTATTTACAAATATATATATATTACACTGCGGCTTAAAACACTTCAACTCTTTTATAAACGCACTTTAATGTACTGAATTTCAGAAATTCCTACTTATATGGAATACTGTGATCAAATTGTTTTTTTGGCCACCACGACGATTTTTATTCCTCAGTGAATTGTCAGCTGTCAAAATGTTTGAGTCTCTATTTCCCTGCGTGGTAAAGACCACAGAGTAATTATACCGATAGTCGACTCAGCATACCTCTGTCCCTTTGAATCCACACAAAAATTTTAAAAATGGAGAAAAACTCCTCTCTCAAGTGTTCTATCTGTGAATACGTGTGAGCCAGCCAAATAAAGTATGGTGGGGTTGATTGGTAAAAAATATGTCTGTTATTAGCGCGGGCAGTTTTGCAAGAATTCCAAATGCCAACAAAAAAACAGCTGATTATAGCGGATGTGTTGGGGAAGTGCTGCGAAGGATTGAGTTAACGTAGTAACATTTCAATTGAAATGTTTATAAAAAATATAGTTAGGTATATAATAAATAATGAAGTTGTTGCAATTAAATGCGAATATTTTTTTGTGTTTATAAGAAATAGTTCTCAATTTTTTATCTGCCTTAAATTAAACATACTTGGGTTGTTATATTTTTTCCATTTTGGTTATTAGAGTGAGTTAAAATGTATATATTGTTTTATAATTGCATGAATATTACGAAATTAGTAATGTTTGGGTGCAAAATATTTATAGTTAATAGTTTTGGATTAGTTTTTCATGCATTGCATTTTAAATGCATTTTTAAACACAAAATGTAGACTTGACTATTTCAATCCAAGATAACAACGTTATTAAATTTATTTCATCATGTTTAACAAATTTAATAACGTTATTATCTTTGAATTGGAATAGTAGTAGCGGTGAATAAAATAGCAGTGAATTTATGAAATACTACGTTAAATTATTTCAATTCATTCAATTCAATTCATATATTCATTCATAAATTATTTCATTCATTGAGCTTTTATGTATTTTACCTACAATTTTAGTAACTTTACAGAATATTTTATTAATTCACTGCTGAAATATTTATTAAACATTCCGTTTAAAAATTATTTGATTTCATTTATTTTACTCGACATTCGATAAGTCAACCACCAAAATTATTTTATTATTACTGACAATTTGAACCTGCTAAATTAGTTTAACTATTGGCAAACAAATTATGATAACCCTTATTTTATGTTTAACTTGCGCAACTGCCAAAATGTTTAGGAAAGTGCTTAAAAATGTTTACCCAAAAAATATGCTTGTTTGGTAAAACTATTATTTTAGTTTACATAATAATTAAAAACATTCACCAAAATGTTATTCTGTTGCAAATTAATTATATATAAATCGTCGCATGTTTATTACGATGTTATTGGACACAGCCCAGTTTTGACTTTTGATATGTCAACATGAGATCTTCTCCAAAATGGATTCTTAGGCGCAGAACTGCTATTGTGTGCGTGAGCTGGCTCAATTTGATTTGCATGTAAAAACATATACGAACACAGTACTGTGCCTTTTTGAAGCAAATAAAAAACTAATAAAAAGGCTAAGAGCCAAAAATCCTCTCAGTCGACTATCTGTATAATTACTCATCTGTGGTAAAGACTCAATATACATATATATTTAATAATCTATGGTTTTACCGAATGTCAAATTAAGTTATGATACTAACCAAACTACTCGACTGATTGAAATTCAGAAATGATGGAAGCAATGATTTTTAGTTTATTAAGTATACAGTTGATACATTTTTAAAAATATAGGTAGTGGTTATAATTTAGAAAAAAACTGAATCGTATTAACTTCGTGATGAGTTTCATACAATTCGAAAATGCTAGAGAAAAGGAGCAAATAAGAGAAGAAATACGCAGAGCCAGAGAAGAGCTACTAAAGAGGGTAACTATTGTTTTGAAACAAATAAATGGGCTAGATTTTACTTGAATTGCTTAAATTGTTATCCAGTCCCGTTATGTCCTAAACTCAAATCTGACAAACAATTTTGGCGCTCTCTTACCGTTTGGGCGTTGCACCCTCAAAAGTTTCAAAAATGGCCTATGAAATTGTACCAAAATTTCTGGAATGGAGTGTCCCAATGTTATAAAATTAATTTTACTCGTGAAATCAAATATTATTCTATTGCAAATTTTCATTGAAATCAGTTTATAAGAACTGGAGATATAGCATGACAAACATCAGGCAATAGGCGCTTGCCACAAAATCTCTAGAGCATTTCTTAGATTAGCACTATGAAACTGTTGTCATAAGCGCCTGCCTGACGAAACTCGAGCGGAACATACATTATATCCTGTTCTTGTGAAGTGATTTTAATAAAACTTTTTTCATCAATCAACTTCACTTTCTAAGTGTAAAACACAATAATTTTTATGAATTTGGACTTACCCAAAAAATTTTGCTACCGCTTTGTATGTCATTCTTCAAACTTTGGAAGCGGCCACATCCATACGATAAGAGGGCGCCATGCAATAAATTTTTAATTTTGGACAACGTTCCGGTAAAGTAAAATTTTGCAAAAATTTCTAATTACATATATGAGCATATACACTTCAAGGTGTTTCAGCAAAGTATTAAACTTTAGTATGTCGATACTCCTGAAGTTATAACAAATCTATATGGTATTGTTAGGGGTATTCACCACAACTCAAGTTATAGTCTTCCAAAGTGAAAATGAGGTATAAATACTCTTAATACTATAACCTTGGAACAATGACCTTTACTCTATCGGGACTTCGTCACTCGAGTAAAGGTATGTCAACAACTGTCGGGCAGACTCCTCTAAAAAAGTCGTATATTTCAACTGTGTGGTGGGTGGATGGATAACCATTTTTCTTGGTAGGGTTTTGCATATAAAAAATATAATTGTCCCTGCAAAAATTTGTTTACAGAAAATCTTTGAATTAATCATTTAAAAAATGCTTAGTGGGCATAATGGAAACCTCAGTCCGGAACGGTTCCATGTAACAAAACTAAACCTTGTGATTGTCACTGCAAAAGAAATACAGGTGCTTGATTTCTTGCACAATCTGCTTTGAATCTGCTTTTCGATGATTTAAAAAAACATAACTGTATTCGAGGTTCGTAAGTATATAAAGTAGAAGCATACCGTGTTACATCTTTCTAAAAATAATGTATGAATCTGCATATACTTCGTAACTACATTTTTTAATATAAAACTAGTATGTATGTATTAACTAACTCCCTTTCCGACCTAAGGGTTACATTTTTACCCCTCTAGTGAAATAAAAAGTAAAATCTATGTTTTAGTTCCTTTTGGAACTAGACTTGCTTCATGCAAATTTTGCAACCTTTTTTTTGATTATAACTTTTGTTTATTAAGCTTAACGGGAATTGAATTAAATAGTCGTAAAAAACTTATATTTTTATATTGTCCCGAATCTTACAACGTTTACTTTTTTAAAAAGGCTCAACAGAATGCAGAAACTCGCGCGGAAAGGGATGCACAGAAAAAACTCAAGGGCGAGGCAAGTTGGATGCTACCAGGTGTAGAAAAAAAGCTTGACAAATGCAAAAAAGAAAAAAAGAAAGATAAATTAAAAAAAAAAAAAAGTAAAAAGAGAAAATATTCATCATGTGAAAGTGATTCTAGCGATACGAAAACGGGCATTTTAAAAATGGAGAAAAACAAGAAAAAAATGTCCACTGAAAGCGACAGTTCATCGTCCAACTGTGTCGCTGATTTAACAAAAAAAACAATTAAACCTGTGGTTCGTGATGATTGGATGACTAGTCCAATGTTGCTAAAAACTTTCTCCAAAAACGATAAACCTATCATTAAGAAGCAACAAATAGATGCTTACATACCAGGAAAGAGTAGTAGAGAATTAAATCCTCATTGGAAAGATGGTGGTACTGGTTTGCCAGCATTTCGAAAACCCGGAGATGATTATGAATGTGAAGAACGTCCAAATGAAAAATATATTTGTAGATCAACTTCGGGAGGTTGGAGAAAACAAAATAATTACAGTAATACTTCAATTACAAAAGCTAATAATTCAAGCTCTTCATCAACATCCGAAACAGAAGAATTAGAAAAGAAGGGGGATCCAATCAATAAAACCTCTTCAACGTCGAGCTTTCTCACTGATCAACAAATGAATGAGTTGGGCGCAAAGATCATCAAAGCTGAAATAATGGGAAACAATGAACTTGCTGAAAAATTAAAGAAAAAACTGGACGATGCCCGTGCACAAAGGAAACAAACTAAGCGCGCTCACGAGGACAGCTTGCTGAAAGCTAAGGAGAGCGGGCCAACAATTAAAGTCGATGAACACATCCTACTTACAACCACTGACAATAAAGGATTCAGTCGCCCATTGCTCAACCAAACTGGAAAAGAAAGTGACCGCTATGGTGGTCGACGTGTAAAGCAAAAAAACAATAAGACTGAAACGCATGTGTCCGGCGAGCGTGTTAGATATTTCCCCGATGATGATAAGTACGATATCAAGCAAATGGTAAGTTTAATTTCATTCGTTTATATATCTTATAGTCTTTTATTTTATTTTCTAAATAGTTCGAGCAAGAGAAATACGTCAGCGCAGCAGATTCCGATGCACAATATGTTAAAATTGCTGGAAAGCATAAAAACCCTAAAGACGATATGGAGGATATATTTGCGGACAAAGTACGCGAAAACATAAGTGATGGCGATAAGGCAGAAAAGCAAAAACAACGGGCAATCAATGAACATGAAAAGCTTTCCAAAACGCTGGACTCTTGTGATAAATGCTTCGACTCACATAAAATGGAAAAACAACTTATTGTTTCAATAGGAAGGAATGTATATTTGGCTCTACCTTGGCATGAAGGACTTCAACCAAATTCCTGTTTAATCGTACCAATGCAACATATTGCTTGCTCCACACTGCTTGATGAAGATACTTGGGAGGAAATAACAGATTTTCGTAAAGCTCTGACACGAATGTTTGCGCAGCACAAGCTAGATGTCCTGTTCTTTGAAACGGTGCGGTATCTGCATAAGCGTCCACATATGGTGGTACATTGTGTACCTATTCGCAGTATGGAAATGGCGCCATTTTATTTTAAGAAAGCTATTCAAGAGAGTGAGTATGAATGGTCCACAAACAAGCAGTTAATTTCTCTTAAGGATAAGAGCCTAAGAAGGGCTATACCTAAGGGTTTGCCATACTTTTGGGTACTTTTTGGAATGGATTCAGGATTCGCTCACGTCATTGAGGATCAGGAGAGATTTCCATTACATTTTGCACAGGTAATTATTAATTTACAAACAGTTTCAATGCTTAATGTTTCTTTATTTTAGGAAGTTATTGGTGGCATGTTGCATTTGGATGCGTCTAAATGGCGTCGTCCTCGAAGGGAATCCAATGTCATACCGAAAGTTAAAAATTTGGCGGATTGGTGGAAGCCGTACGATTTTACAGACTAATAACTAATACCGGAAGCAAAAACCAAGATATTTGTGTAAAGGATGCCGTTAATTGATTCAAAATTAAATTAAGTTAATTGTAAGCACTTAAAGAGCTGATCAGAATGGAAATATACATTTTTTTAACGACAGTACAAGCTGAACCATAGCTCATAGCTGTAAAAACAAAGATGGTCTGCGTGCTGAATATCTTGAACTTAATAGGCAACTTTTTAAAATATATCCTTTTTAAATCTTTTCCTTTTCAAAAAAAAACCGGATGGTGCTTTTTTCCTGCATAAAATAAATTAAAGTTTAAGTTCTAAACCGAGAACTAAAAGTTATAAATCGCTTGTAAAAATTACTGTAGTTTATTGGGTTTGCAACCGTATTTAGGAGAAATAAAAAAATTTTATTAAAAAAATCGAAAACAAAAAGGCTAGGTTTAACTTTACTTTATTTTGTAATACCGTTGGTTTTTATGCACTGAATTCAAATGTAACGAAAATGGAGTGTCGAAATGTTCTAAAATTTATTTTATTTTACTCGTGAAATATGTAGTTAATTAGTAAAAAAAAGGTTCATAAAAAGAAGTTAAAAAACGGTACCTGCCGCCTGCGGAAAGAGGATTGTAATCGCGACGAATTAACCAGTTAGTCAACTCGAGAGAGCATATCTTAGCTTGCCAACAAGCCGAAAATACCCACATAATTTGCACTAATATGGGTTTTGAGTGCAAACCAAATAGGAACCGTGCACACATGTATCGAATGATATGGGTTTTAAAATGCCGAAAAAATCCTCTCAAATTTGCTATCTGTGAATACGTTTGAGTCAGCCCCAGACAAGAGTATATCTACTTACAGTGATAGTTTACTTCTACAAAACGTAGAAACAGGAAGTGAAAACAGGAAAGAACACTGATTTAAACTCTTATGCGCAATCACTTATAATAAAAAGAGTACGTAACACATTTTACTACTACTAAAGCAGCCGGCTATAGTGCGTACGATTTATAAATAAGGTTTTCCCATAATGTTTTTCTAAACGCCGGCCGGAGTTGTTGTCTGTGTGGTAGTATTTCCCCTCAGCCATTCGAGTATGACTTGAAATGAGCAGGTAACCAGGTTTGCTTTTTTAAAGTTTGTTTTATATGTGGGTTTTTTCATGGGCTATTTGTTTAAAAAGCTTAGTTATGGTTCATCAATATAAATGTTTCGTTCAAGAATATGAAGTTAAAATTTTTGGCATTTCTATTACTTTCTTAATATATCATATTGAACGATTTTAAGTTTTATTGTCAACACTTTTTATGTTCTATCATAGTAGATGGTCACACTAATTAGTTGGAACAATTTTTAAAATTTTTTTTACCCGTATTTTTAAAAGCGGGCTGAAGTTAAACCCTTTTTTTTTAAAAAAAAAAAGGTTGTTGAGGATCTTGTGTGAAAAATTGAAATAAAACAAAATTGAAACTTTTTTTTTTAAATGGAAAATTTTTGACATTATAAAAAGTCGCATGAAATCGTTATCGTTACAATTACATGTATCGATTGCTCTTTTCCATCACTTTAGCTCACAAACAGACAAAAAAAATGATTTCTGGTGTTTGCCAAAAGTAAAAAATAGGCACGAAGGTATCTGTATCCATTAAGAGAACAAACAAATGCAAGGAAAATAAAAAAGGAATATTTTTTTAAATAATACTTAGACCTAGAGTATTGAATTTGTCTTCTTTTTAGTCCCCAACTTAATGTTTCCTCCTATATTACAGAATTTAAATAATATGTGGGTGCGAAATTAAGATGATCTTCGCAGAAACTCTTAAACTCATTAGACAATCTTGAACAAAAATTTATTTCTCAATACGTGTTTTCTTAAAAACTTAGAAATGAGTTAACATTTGAAAAATGATTTTATTCATAAATTTCTCATAAAATTGTATGTTCGTGTATGAGTTTATCATATCTTTAGCAGTTTAATAAAGACAACAAAAAAACTAAAACGAAAAAAATATGCGACGCACACTAACTTGTGAACATATGTTTTAAAGCGTTTAATAAACAAATTTGGTAAATTAATTTATTCTTTTTTTGAACGCCACACCCCGTATAAAAGTTCCACAAAGTTCTACTTAATTTGCCGGTAATTCGACTTATTTAGCAGTTTTAAACTATCAGTAATAATTAAATTATTTTGTTTGTTGATTTGTCGAATGTCGAGAATAATTAAAATTAAATAATAATTAAATGGAAGGTATGATAAATATCTGAGCAGTGAATTAATGAAATATTCTGTAAAATTACTAAAATTGTAGGTAAATTTATTTTACCTGTGAAATAATGCTCAATGAATAAAAATATTGAGTAACGCGTGTTACTAATCACTGACCCTTTCAATAATTTAACATTTGATAAATTCACTGCTATTTTATTCTCTGCTATTCACTGTTCCAATTCAAAGATAATAACGTTATTAAATTTGTTTAACATGATGAAATAAATTTAATAACGTTATTATATGGGAATTAGAATAGTAAAGTTGACATTTTGTGTTTAAAAATGCATTAAAAGTAATGCGCATGCAATAATAAAATAATATAAACATATATATTAACCAAAATGGAAAAAATATACCAACCCAAGTATCTTCATTTTAAGGCAGATAAAAAATTGAGCGCTATTTCTTATAAACACAAAAAATATTCGCATTTAATTGCAACAACTTCATATTTCTTATATAACAATCTATTTTTTCATAAACATTTCACAAAAAATATTAATTAAACTTGAAGTACCATAACTCAATACTTCGCAGCACTTCCCCAACACATCCGCTATAATCAGCTGTTTTATGTTGCCATTTCTTCTTGCCATCGATTAACTGTATAATTACTCATCTTTGATTTGCATGGTAAAAACTTCTACAGACACAGTACTACGCCTCTTTGAAAATAAAAAAAACTATTTGCGAGATAGTCAAAAATCGTCTCCGTCGACTATCTGTATAATTGCTCATCTGTGGTTCTAATGGGCTTTCATGGGGGCAGCCATTGAAATGATATGAAATGCCATTTTTTAAAGCAAGAAGTTGGGAACAATTGAAGAATTTGAGCAGATGACATCTCACAATTTGAGTGTGTAAAATAAAATTGCAAAATATGTGATGAATATGGATTTATAAAAACGTACTATTATAAATATTATAATATTGAGAATAAAGCTATTTATCCAATTTATTCTAATGTTTAATGAAAAATAATCAAAATAATATTAATTAATGTGACTAATATATAATAAGTAAGTTTTGATCATACATTTTCGGTTGACAATAATTTTAAGTATAACTTTACAAACATGGATTTCTTTCTTACAGATATTATTTTTGATACATGAAAACACTTTTTTAACAACATTTGCAATCACTTACTATTAGTAGTAGTAGTAAATTGTCATAAAAAACAATTACAAAACATTATAACTTGACAAATAAAGTCGTCTGTTGGAAAGAGTGTCTAATTAATTCAATAAATAACTACAATGTATCATAATGTGCATGCTTATTTATTAGTTGGACTCAACTACCATGCATTTTCGAAAGGAAAATGCACCCACAATATATTTATGCATTCATATTAACTTAAATCATAGATAAAATATTTCCAGAGCCGCTAAGAAAATTCAATGACTAAACGCACAAAGTTTGTAACATAAATTAATTTAAAAACGATTAAAAATAATAGTATAATAATATATAAATAATAAAACAACCAAAGAATTTAATATATACATATTTTAAAAACTATTTACTACAACTATTTTACACCCAAAAATTACTAAATTAGTAATATTTATGATATAGTATAATAAAATATACATTTTATATTATTTTATTTATCAAAATGGCAAAAATAAAACAACCCAAGTCTGTTTATTTTAATGCAGATAAAAAATATAGGACTGTTTCTTATAGCCGCAAAATATATTCGAATTAAATTGTAACAACTTCGTATTCAATGCGTAACTAATTTTTTGTTTCATCGTGAACATTTACGTTAAAATATTTAGCTATATATAAAAGTTGAATTAAGTAATCTCAAAACTTCGCAGCACTTCCTAATTCCCAGCTGTTACCAGCTGTGTTTTGTTGCGATTTGGAAATGTTGCAAGACTCCCTACACTTATTTTTGGCTGGTAATTAAGCAAATTATATCTATCTTCATGTGGCTGTCTCACATGTATTCACAGATATGGAAATTTAGAGAGGATTTTGCGGCCATTATTAAATATATTTTGCGGGTTGAAAGTGATAGAGGAATGCAAAGTTGACTATCTGGTTAATTCCTCATCGGTAACCCAGGTACTATTGCCATAGGCGCCTGCCTGACGAAAAGCACATATGTACCAACGATTTTTCCTTCCAGCGAACCAAACAAAAAAAAATGTGTTATTCTCTTAAAAAATAGTTTTATTCTCAATATTATAATATAGGGTCCGCCAAATAACTTTTTTTTTTGAAACAGGGCGCAAGACATCGTTGCCAATATCCTCGTCTTCAATTTTTGTGAACAAAAATTCGTTCAACATGGCCCGATAACGATCGCCATTGACAGTAATGGCCACTCCTTGTTGTTGTTGCTGTTGTTCGTTCTTCAAGCGTATACACAATCATATTCGTTCAGCGGAAGGATAAAACTAATTATCTGTCAAATCAGACATGAGATAAGCAGACCCTATACTTTATTATGTTATTAGTTGAAGTAAGTACGTTTTTATAAATCCAGATATTGGATTTCACCAATTTGTGAAGTGTAATTTGGTCCAAAATGACATTTCATGGCGGCGGTTGACATCTTGTAGTTTGCGAAGGCTTGACAAAGATTTAGAGTTCAAAAGCAAATTTAGCTTTATAAATAGTGAATGGGATAATTACATGCGATATAATTGAAAATGTACATAAGTAAAACGAAAATGAATTATTAATAACAAAAGCTATAACATTAACTTAGGGGCGACTTTCCTTCTCGGTAGCAAGTTTTAAAAGTTATTTTTTTTTTAAACGATAGCTTAAAACCGTTTCACCCTACTTTTTCAACCTCAAATTTTTTTTATCGCCAAAACCACAAATTTTCAATTAAGGGGCGAGTTTCCTTCTCGGTAGCAGGCTTTGAAAGTTAATTTTTTTAAAACGATAGCTTAAACCGTTTCACCCTACTTTTTCAACCTCAAATTTTTTTTTTTGCGAAAAACATACATTTTTAATTAAGGGGCGAATTTCCTTCTCGGTAACAGGCTTTGAAAAATTTTTTTTATAAAACGATAGTTAAAAACCGTGAATTCCGCGAAATTCTAATAAAAAAAAATTCCCTACAAAAATCAAAAAATAAACTTCGTTATTGGATCACTGAAACAAAGAGAAGTGTAAAAACGCCAAGCCAAACCCAAGTTTAGTAAATACAGCTGCCTTTCGATGAACGAAACCATACATCCATATTTTCCTGTCATTTCAGTGGAAGAAGTTTTAATTATAAATCAATAATGTTATTATAAATATTTGTCTGCTCACATTTAGAATTTGAATTTATTATTTTGAACAGTTCTTTTATCAAATGAATGTATTCGTATGTGCAAATTGCTGCTTCCACTTACGAAAGTTGAGCCCAAATTTCTGATACATGAAAAGAAAGTTGAGCCGAATTGAAGTTTAGAATGGATGCTATCATTAGCGCGGGCAATTTTTATAAGAATTCCAAATGGCAACAAAAAACAGCTGATTATAGCGGATGTGTTGGGGAAGTGCTGCGAAGTATTAAGTTAATGTAGTTCAAGTTTAATAGATAGAAGAATGTTTATAAAAAAAAAGTTAGGTATATAATAAATAATGAAGTTGTTGCAATGCAAATATTTTTGGTGTTTATAAGAAATAGTTTCCAATTTTGTATCTGCCTTAAAATAAACATACTTGGGTTGTTATATTTTTTCCATTTTGGTTAATAAAGTGAAATAAAATATATATATTATTTTATTATTGCATGAATACTACTAAATTAGTAATGTTTGGGTGTAAAATATTTATAGTTAATGGTTTTGGATTAGTATTTCATGTATATTAAATGCGTTGGTTGTTTTATTCTGTTTTTATTGAACATATGAAAGTTTAATATATTTACATACATATTCGGAACGTTCATATGAGAGCCAGAGAGCGAATTGACAAACTACGACGAAATAACCTTAAATGCATTTTAAACACAAAATGCAGACTTGACTATTCCATTTCCAAGATAATAACGTTATTAAATTTATTTCATCATGCCGAACAAATTTAATAACGTTATTATCTTTGAATTGGAATAGTGAATAGCGGTGAATAAAATAACAGTGAATTTATGAAATACTATCTTAAATTATTGAAATGGTCAGTTAACTAATCACGCATTACTCATTAATTTTATTCGTTAAGCTTTTATTTATTTTACCTGCTATTTTAGTAATTTTACTTGAATATACATATTCGGGTTCCGTGCATCGATAAAAAAAGTGGGAAAGAAGTATTTTTAATCCATTTTAAATTATTTTTTGTTACAAACTTTGTACGCTTAGTTAATGAAGTTTCTTCGTTGTTTGTTTTCTTAGGCGGCTTTGGAAATTGTGTATGTAAATTAATAAGCTTTATTTTAAAATTTATAGTAAGTGATAGACAGAAGAAGGAGAACAGAAGGTAGCTGGAATGCACTGCATAAATATATTGTTGGTGCAGTTTTCTATCGAAAATGCTTGGTAGTTTAGTACAACTCAAAAATAAGCATGCATATTATGTTACATATATATATTGAATTAGTAAGACACCCTTTTTAACAGACGACTTTATTTGTCAGGTTATAATGTTAAGTAATTTTTAAAATTTTTTTTTATGAAAATAAACAAAACAATTTACTACTACTAGTAAGTGATTGCAAATGTTGTTAAAAAAGTGTTTTCACGTACCAAAAATAATATTTATAAGATTTTGGATCACGTTATATTAAAAAGCGTCTTAAACCAGTGCCCATTTATGTAAAAGTACTTAACTGCTTCAATATAACCATCCATAACCTACGAGATCAAACTAGGTGTATAGTTACACTTAAATTTATTGTCAACCGAAAATGTATGCTCAACTTATTTAGTACTTATTTAGTATATAGTATTGATTATTTTTCATTACAAATTACAATAAATTGGTTAAAACATAGCTTTATTCCCAATATTATAATATTTTATTATGTTATTAGTTGTTGGGTAAGTATGTTTTTATAAATCCATATACACCGCATATTTTGCATGTTTATTTTACACATTGTGAGGTGTAATCTGCTGAAGTTCATTAACCGTTCCCAACTTCTTGCTATAAAAAATGGCATTTCATGGCTGTGGCCATTAGCCCCATATAAATTGATTCAAGTGTACGTGATTCCCATTTGATTTGCACGTAAAAGCCCATATAAGTGCAAATTATGTGGGGTTTATCAGTTCGACTTAGCTTGTAGGCAAGGTGGGAGATTCTATCTCTCGAGTTGACTATCTGGTGGTCGGAACTGTACTCTACCGATAATGCTACAGAAAGTATCGAAGTGAGAAATCAAAAAATTATGAAAATTCTTAAACACATTTCTAGAAGCTAACGTGATTTTTTCACGCAAAACTGGCAAGAAGGGGCATTTAATAGCAAAAGATTTCAGACCAATAAGTCTGTAATTTTTTAAAACCCTAGGCGATTATTTAAAATTAATATTAGGAATAGATGCAGCAATGGCTCCTTGTCTGCATGCACACATGGCAAAACAAAGGCAAAACTGTGGAAACCGCCCTGCACGAAGTGGCGGGGAAAATAGAAAAAAGTCTACGCTTCAGTGAGTTTTCGCTGGCGGCCTGTCGCGATATAGAAGAAGCCTTCAACGTGAAGTGATGTAGTGCCATTAAAATCACTCCAGTAGACGCTAAAGTAGAAAAATAAAATGTTCCATTGGACAAAGCGCAGTCAGAATGTCTGTAAACAGGGGAACCCCCCAGGGGGAAGTCATATCAACACTCCTGAAGGTGTTGGTTATTAATAACATCCTTAAAAAGCTTAGGGCAATGGGCATAAGTGGCATATATGACGTGGTTATAATAGTGCAGGAAAAATATTAAAATACCTTAGGTGAGGTAAGTGAGCACCTGGGAAAAAAGCAGTGGTCTCAATGCAAACCCTTCCAAAATGGAAATACAAGATACCTCAATTTAAGCTTCCCTTTCGGACGGTACGAAGTATAAGGCGTAATTCTGGACAAGAAACTGAATTGGAATCTTAATGCAGCGGAAAGAATAAAAAAACGCTCTTTTTATCTACAAAAGAACGGTGGGAAAAACTTGGGGTTTAAAACCGGCTATGGTGCACAGCTATATAGGGTGGTGCTCAGGCCCAAATTACATATAGCGCACTAGAATAGTGGAATTCAACATAAACGAAAACGATCTTCGGAAAATTAGAGGCGGTTCGGGGAACAGACCGTGTAGACATTACGGGTGCGCTCCGAACCACCCAAACGGCGGCTCTGGACACCTTTCTGCACCCAACACCGCTTGATTTCAGGTTAAAACACTTGCTGGAAACAGTGAGATACGACGAACTAATTTTATTCCCCTCAAGAGTAGTAGTTTCGGATATGGTATGGTCCTAGCGGAGCTACTGGCAGACAAATAACTGATAATTAGTGGCGGTTTAGGGAACAGCCAGTATAGAAATTACGGGTGCGCTCCGACAGTGTGCAACAGTGCGATACTACCAGTGTTACCAGAGACAAATATTCTAAAGTAGTACAGAAGCCAAAACAGAGTAGTATTTTGAAAAAAGTAGTAGTACAGTTATTTTTGAGCCTTTAAAAATAAATGTACAACAACTTTTTTAAAACTTTATTTAACAAAAACGAAAAATTCAGCAATAAAATACATAAATATCTAAATAAATATCTAGTTTAAAAACAAAAGTAAATATGTAACTCAATTATTTAAAAAAACAAGTTTTATGAAAAATAGATTAAGACACAATAATATCAATTTAAAATTAAGAAAAAATATAGGAATATATTGTACATATGAGTTTGTATTAATTTCACTAAAAGCGACTATTTTTGTGCAAGGTATTATGATTTTTTAATATTTTCATTGCATCGTACAAATATATGAAAATAAACAAAACTAAAACAATTTTGTCAAAAGACTTTCTGCAGGATTACATTAACTACAATCAACTCCATTTAGTAATTCTTTGAAACTCAGAACTGCGTTCAGTGTGCTAACCCCAATCTTTTCGGTTGTTTATCCTTTATAAGGAAAAGTTGAAAAAAACTCATTCTGCTGTGAGGAAGACTTAACAATGCACTAACAAAATCTTTTGTGAAAGGAAAAAGTGGTTCATTAAGAGCACTTTTTAAAATATATATCTCTGACTAATATTCTTCGATTCCTAAAGAGTGAGAAACCATAGATTGATTGAGAACTGTTCGCCACTCCATGTCAAGACATTCAATATTATTTTCATTAAAATCAGGCATAGAAGAAATAATTGAAGTTGGGCTTTCTTCTAAATTTAAGGATCAATACCTTGTAGAGATTAATCAAAATCCATTCGCTGCGAAATTTGCGCAAACAAGGTCTTTGATTTCGATTACTTGATTTATTTCAAAATTTCTGCTCGTGATAGTTGCTTGCATTAAGCACTCCACGACACAGATCTGATAGTGTTAATTAATTTTATAATTTTAAAAACAAAAAAAAACCTAAGAAAAGGCTACAGTCCGCTTTTTTTTTAAAATGCCCCCAAAATGTCGTCATGGCCAAAAACTTTGTATGGCCGATATATTGGAAAAAATATTGGCTAAACATCTTGTTAAACATTTTTTTCGGTTTCTATGAAAATTTTGGAAGACAACAGCATTTTAGTGAAAAACGCCCACAAAAAGTAGGCGTGGCAAAAAACTTTATATAACAAACTTATAAAGGAGGGCAGTACCTACACATCTTGTGAATGTTGTAATACCCTATTTCTCTAACTTTAGCTTTAAAACGGGTTTTTCTAAATTGTGGGCGTATTAAAAAAAATTTTACACTTAACCATTTTGGAGCCCTAGGGAGTATATGTTCCAAATTTCAATTTACTTTTATGGGTCTACGACGAATATTGAGGGGTGTTACAAACTATGTGTCAAAATTAATATACCCTTAGGATAGGGTATAATCATATTATACCTAATTCTTTGATTAATACTCCATCCATATAAACAAAATACTGGGGCGGTCCTCAAAATGGGGTTTTATCATTGTATTGTAGATTATTGTATATATGAATATTGCAATATGCACAATAATCTAAGGGAAAAAAATTAGTATTCAACAGGCTGTAATTTGGAGAACAAATGGTCGTATAGCAAATATTTGCAATTTGGCTTTATTTAGTTTGGCGTTATTTCACGTCACCCAGTTGTAGCTCCAAGTATCTACTTTTTGGATGTGAACTTCAACATTTTTTACCGACAGCACCTGTTTGATTAGTTTTGAGAAAACAATTGTTTTGCCAGATAGATAATCCCTATCCTCACCACAAAAAAAAAAAAAATGGTACGTAAGAAGATCATTTGATGTGGTGTGAGGTGAATGGAGTATGAATGTGGTAAGAAGGGGTCTTGTGCGAGACACACCGAGCAATAAAATAAAAAGTCCCACAGTAGTGGAAAATTTTCTAGAAAAGGGTAGTGGAAGTATATCGAATAGAATCTAGCCAGATCAGAAGGGGTAAAATATTTCTTGCATCGCTTTAGGAAGCCTAGACACTTCGCAGCGTTCGGCGACGTCGAATATTTGAACCTATGTGCCAATGAAGGTTGTCATTAACACACATACCGAGAGTGGAAAGTCTTTCGGATTCAGGGATGCGAGTGCCATTCATGGATAATAGCAGAGTATTGAGCTTTCGCTTTAATGACAGAAGATTGTGTTTTGGAAGCATTAAATTCCACAAACCAAATATGTTTATTTTAAGGCTGATAAAAAATAGAGAACTATTTATAATAACCGCGATCAATATTCGAACTAAATTGTTTCATCATAAACATTTACATTAAAATAGTTATCAGAGTTGAACTACTAAACTCAACACTTCGCAGAACTCCCTTTTACCCAACACATCCGCCGTGACCAGCTGTTTTTTGTTGCCATTTGAAAATGTTGGAAAACTCCCCACACTTATTTTTGACCAGTAATTAAGCAAATTAGATCTTACTTCATGTGTCTGGCTCACATATTCACAGACAGGAAAATTAAAAGAGAGGATTTTGTGGCCATTTTTAAATATTTTTTGCGGCTGAAAGTGATAGGAGTATGTAGAGTTACCTATCTAGCTAATTACATATATTAGTGCGGTAAGTATGTTTTTATAAACCCATATTCACCGCATATTTTGCATGTTTATTTTACACACCCAAATTGTGAGGTGTAATCTTCTCAAATTCATCAATCGTCTCAACTTCTTACTATTAAAAATGACATTCCCGCGCATGGAGCGACACCTTGGCGTGGTGTGCGGGCTTAAGCTGACGTCAAACCTTTGGCCCGGATCAACACTGCCAGGAGTAAGATGAATCTTACCACTGGCGGGGTTAAATAAAGAGGACAACCACTGGGCTAATGCGAAAGAGATTGTTCAATAAGGCCAGACACCTTTATGGCACCGCCTCACTGCCAAAGAAAGATCCTCTCTCACTCAGATATAGCTTAAGTTGCTAGAATGGGCCAGAGAGACGATTGCCAACGACGTCGCCACGAGGCCTCCGGCCAGGGCAAGGCGCAAGGTTAAAGTATCGGCCAGCAGAGGGCGTATACCTGGAAGACCAGGGTCGACGTCTCTGCTAAGACTGACCCGAAGGCCAAAAGAAGCGGCACTGTCAGAGGTGGAGGCAAAAGAATCCATGGTGCTGAGAACATACCGGGCCCAAGTGGATTACAGAGGAGGAATGCGGAGAGGCAGAGAAGAGAAAAGTTCGCCTCGAAAAAGGCGGTCTTTCGAGGACGAATTTAAAGTACCGAAAAAGACTAAATTGAGTGTGGCCACCGGAAGCCCCATGAACGAAACTGTGAGCGGGGGCGGCCGATACAGCGAGGTGACAAGGAATCCGCTAAATCCTAGCTGTAGTTGACTCTAAAAAGCCAAGCGGACAGTACACTTTGGAATGTGGGAAGAAGATAGAGCAGGCCTTAGGGGCAGACAACCTGAGGCTACTCCTCGAAAAGGAGCAGCTGTATATAGCCCTAATTCAGGAACCCTGGTTCAATAATAACAGGGTTTTAGGATTAGGGCTGAAGAACTCTTGTACTTCTTACAATAGTAACAAAGGTAAGGTGAGAACTTGTATCGTAGCGAAGAATAACATTCAAATGCTAATGTTATCTAATTTCTGAGGAGACCTGACGGTGGTGAAAATCAGCGTGATGGATGGAATTTGTGAGGTCTAGTGACAGTGCTCGAGCAAGGTAAGACAAACTTAGTCTTAAGTTGTGATGTTAACGCCCATCGTACCATATGGAGCTGCTCTGACATCAACGCTAGGGGTGAGGCTTTGTTTGACTTTGTCCTCTGCTCCAATTCTCATCTGTAATAGAGGTAACGATCCCACCTTCATAACAGCAAATAGAATGGAGGTTTTGAACGTAACTTTTGTATCCGAAAACAGTCTTGTTCAAGTAGCTAACTGGGGGTCTCTAGCAGGGCATCTCTATCAGATCATTGCTGGATAATCTTTGACCTACAGGTCGGCTATTAGACTATTCAGAAACCCAAGGAGAGCGAACTGTGAAAATATCAAAAAATAACTTCAGAGGATTGAAATCCCCTGCCCAAGCAGAGATCTCACCACCGAACAAGAAGTCGACGACACAGTCGAATCCCTTACCGGTGTGATCTCTGGCGCTTTCGATAAATCCTACCCAATTGGCAGTAAAAGATCTAGGTGGAACTTTGCGAAAGACGGTTTCATCGAATGGACGACATACAGGGAGAGCGTAAGAATCCTGAAAAAAGAGATCAAATACGCTAAGAGGAACTCGTGGAGAAGTTTCTGCGAATCGATCGAGACAACAACAGAAGTGTCGAGGCTCAGAAAAGTTCTATCCAAGGTACCAATACCGGAATCCTCGCTTAGGAAATCCGATTGTAGTTGGACCGAGACTCATGAAGAAACGCTGGAGATACCGACCCACTTCCAGGGATGCACGGAGGTCCACTCGAATCACGATACAGTAACGCAGGGCCCCCGGAGAAGAATGGACGAGGAACAGGTCAGGTCGCTGATCGGCAACAAGAGACCGACCTGGGGGATAAACTCCTTCGCTCCCCTCAAAGCACCATAAAGATAATATAAGGCCTATAGTGATTCGAAAAGCAGAGGAAATCATCATTCCATGGCTGAGGATCATTTACAACGGCTGTATAGGGCTCTGCTATGTTCCCAAAGCTTGGAGAGAAGTCCGTGTGATGATTCCGAAGCCGGGGAAAGCAAGTCACACTACAGCAAAGGACTACAGGCCGATCAGCTTATCTTCGTTCTTGTTAAAATCTTTGGAGAAGCATATTGACAGATATATTAGACATGTGATTGGCGATAATTACCTATCAAAATCACAGCATGCGTACTTGAAAGGAAGAGCCGTCGACACTGCACTGCATAACGTATATCAGTGGTAGAAAAATCCTTAGAACAAAAGGAGCTTACCCTATCATAGAAGGAGCATTTAACACCATCAAAGCAGATACAATCATGCACAGCATGAAATGTTCATCTGAATAGCAGTCTATGCGACTGGATCGGGATCATGTTAGGTGCACGTCAGATTAAGAGTAACCTAGGTGATGTGTATCTCGTACGGAAAGTCAGTAGGGGAATATCACAAGAAGGTGTTCTTTCCCCGCTCATATGGAGCCTGGTAATGGATGTGCTTCTAAAGCATCTAGAGAAGAAAGGCTTCACCGTGAATGCATATGCGGATGACATACCAATCCGACTCAGCTATGCGCTCAATATTGTCCGTAATTGGGTCGTGGACCGAGGGCTGGGAGTAAATCCATCCAAGACAGAAGTCCTGCTGTTTACTAGGAAAAGGATAATTCCAACATTCAAAGCACCAAGGATGGGAGGGAATGATCTAAAGATGTCCGGTTCAGCAATATACCTGGGTGTTATCTTAGACTCTAAACTTAACTTTAGAGAGAATGTAGACGACCGCGTTAAACGGGAGTACATGGCATTATACGCCTGTCGCAGAATATTCGGCAGCAAATGAGGTCTTAAACCACACATGGTACACTGGTTGTACACAACGGTTGTAAGACCCATCCTGACATACGGGCAGTTGTTTGGTGGAAAGCCCTGGAAAAGAAATATCTTCTGTCTAACCTCATCAAAGTCCAAAGGGTCCCTTAGGACGACACTCACTACAGCTCTGCAGATATAACTCATTTGACAGTTACTATAGCAGCAAGACCGCTAAAACGGCCGTCAGACTTAGAGAGTGCGGACTCTGGTCCCGGAGCCCTTACGGACATGTCCTTTACAGAACTCAAATGGTGCGACACAGTAAACACACCAGAAACAGACTACTTACCCTCGACATTCACCTTCACCAGGGGATTCAATATCAGAATACCGGAAAGTAGTGAATGGGATGAGAATGTAGTTATGAAAAATACGGTTCCATAATGGATATTGGTACGTGCGCAGGCATCTTCTGTGAATCCCTAGGATTAAGCAAATCCTTCAGAATAAGCGACGACTGTAGCGTTTTTCAGGCGGAGATAGCTTCCATTACCCAGGCAGTAGCCGAACTGAAAAAGCACTGTATTGCCAACAGGATTATCACCATCTACTCTGACAGTCAAGCGGCTATAAAAGCCATGAAATCAGATGTGCTGAAGTCAAGGGCTGTGAGCCAATGCAGAAAGTCGTTAGACCAGTCATGACCTGTCAACACAGTAACCCTATGCTGGGTGCCAGGGCACACTGATATCCCGGGAAACTAGGAATTGGACAAGCATGCATCACTGGCACTTGAATCAGTAAGAACACCGCTTAGCACCATCGCACGTAAAATCGTCAACGAGTCCTTGAGTAGAACTAAAACGTTGGACACAACTCCTCGATACATGCAGACACACAAAAGAGCTATGGCCAGCTTTCAACAAAATGAGAACAAAATTCATGATCGGGTTAAATCACAAGGATATCGGAGTACTTACGGGAGTCCTTACGGGTCACTCTGTTGTGGGTCTACATGCGGAACATGGTCATACTGCACAATGACTACTTGTGCGTTGAAGAGATTGAGTCTGTTCGTCACCTGCTATGCAATGCCCGCCTTGAATAGCATACGGCTTACGACCCTCGGCAGATATTTTTATGATGAGCTTGAGGATGTGGGCAAAGTCGAGCTAAAAGATCTACTCAGATTTGTGTACAAATCGGGTTGGTTCGAAGTGAGCATTTCTTTGAGCACATACCAGGGGTTTTTTCTCTTGGTCTATTTACAGGTATTTACTTAACGGGCTCCAGACCCGCAAAGAGTCTCTGCCTGAGACAGAGCAGCCTTCCATCGTCTACGGTCACGGGCACGCTGCTTCCAGACCAAGCGCTCTGGAATCCGCGATGGGTTGGTTGAGAAACATGGATTCATTTCTAATAACTCTAATGCTACTAGGTAGGTTATTGAAAAGTCTTGGCGCAGTTGACGTATAGAAATTAAAACAAAATTGCAAGCTGTGATGTGGTACTATAGCAAGATTTTAATTATTTATTTTAAGGTTATAGCTAGAAGAGCAGCGGTTCAATAAATAACCAGATTTGGCGAAAAAAAATACAAGTGCTTCAGAGGCAAGACTTTAATGCTTCTGGAATGCATAAGACTATCATGTCGACGACTTTTATTACAAATGAGACGAATAATATGTTTTTGAGAGATCAAAAGTGGATTAATTTTATTGTTGTGTGTTCCACCCCATGCAACTATGCCGTATTCAAGCTTAGAGTGCACTAAACCATAATAAATACACTTAAGAAGTTCTCGTGAACAATAACTTTTTAAGAGGTTCCCTACTTTTTTAAAGAAAAAAACACAGAAAATTCAAATTTAATGGAGAATGTTTATTATCATTTGAAAGAACATTCTTTGGCATTTATTTTTTGAAGATTATGTCTATCAAATGTTGGCCGTTGCTACGTCGCAGATAGTCCATCCGTTGAGTCCAATTTTCGATCACTCGTTCGAGCATTTCGACTGGTAACTGGCGAATGACACGCGTGATGTTTTCCTCCAAGGCCTGAATCGAAGCGGGTTTGTCGGCATAAGCTTTTGACTTTACATATCGCCACAGAAAAAAGTCTAACGGTGTGATATCACACGATCTTGGTGGCCAATCGACCGGCCCAAAACGTGAAATTATGTGCTCACCGAAATGTTCTCTCAATAAGTCCATTGATTGATGCGATGTGTGGGAAGTGGCGCCGTCTTGCTAAAACCAAATGTCGCCGAGATCACGAGCTTCAATTTCAGGCATCAAATAGTCGGTTATCATGGCACGATAACGGTCATCATTGACGGTTACGTTCGCACCGGCATAATTTTTAAAGAAATATGGACCGATGATTCCACCGGCCCACAAACCATACCAAACCGTTGTTTTTTCTGGATGAAGTGGCAGTTCTTCAATCTCTTCAGGTTGCTCTTCGTCCCAAATGCGGCAATTTTGTTTGTTTACATACCCATTGAGCCAGAAATGGGCCTCGAAAACGTCGGATCTTCTTGAAACTTTTCAAGAGCCCATGGAGCGAAGCGATGTCGCTTGGGAAGGTCGAGCGGCTTCAGTTGTTGCACAAGCTGTATTTTGTACGCTTTCAATTTAAGATCTTGACGTAAAATGCGCCAAGTCGTTCCATACGTCAGTCCGAGTTGCTGCGAACGGCGCCGCTATATTTCTTCACAGCGTGCTGGACGTGGTCTATTCGGTCGAATATTATCCAATAATGAATGCTGGGTCTCAAAATGGGTGATGGTGTTGCGAATAGTACGCTCAGTAGGCCGATTATGTTGACCATAAGTTGAGCGAAGTGCACATATTCCTCACTGAACGTGAATTTTCATAATAAAGTTGAACAATTTGTAAATCCGAGTTAAAATTTTCTTTACTATGATTAAATTTCGTACAATTTGCGCAATGAAAAGAGAATGGTCCATAGTCTACCTCCTTACCAGATACATTAAAAACATAATTTTGGTTTTGTCATTATGCATTACCATTTTATGCATTTTGAACCGATGGCTTAAGACTTCCAGGTCATGATTAATATCTGCAGAAGGTTCCAAAGCAGAGTCACTGTGAAAAGCACATGTCATGTCATCAGCGAACGCATTCACTTTGCTGCGGAACTTTTGTAGTAAAAGTTAATTAATAAAGATTAAAAAGAGTATAAGACCACGTATAGAACCTTGGGGAACTCCCACCGAGATAATACTTGTGGAGCTAAAATGTCCATTAATATTAACCTTTGTCCTGTAACAGATAAGTAGGAACGGAACCAATTACGTATTACGCCTCTAAAACAACAATTATATAGTTTTTCCAAAAGTATTTTGTGATCGACGGTATAAAAAGCTTTTGTTATATCGATAAAGAGAGCCGCAGTTAGTTTCCTGTTATTAATGCCATTGTATATATGAGTACAGAGATTCGAGAGAGCACCTTCAGTTGACATACCAGAACGGAACCCAAATTGATATTTACTAAAGAATTTGCTTTTTTCTAATAACTTGATCATTCGGTTTTTTACTGCCTTTTCAAAGATCTTCGAGAATACCGAGAGTAGGGAAATAGGTCTATAATTTTTTATAGATGTTCTATTACCCTTCTTAAACAGCGGTATTACTTCGGCTTGTTTTAAATCTTCTGGGAAAATACCATTAGAAATGCTTTTATAAAAATAAGGCATAAGATATCACAAATATTTGATTTTTCTTTGGTACAGTTTGTTCTTATAATTAATTTTTTTAATTAACATTAATCCAAGGCATCAGTTTTTTAAATTTGGACTCACTTTTTTCTCTTTTACTTGAACAAGTAATCCCTGGAAGGACCACTTTCATTTGAAATTTTTTCCAAGCATTCATAACGAAGTAGATTACTAAGCGATAGATAATCAGTTGTAACGTAAGTAGAACAGGAAGGTAAGCTTTTAGATCTGGCATCAAAGCTACGCAAATTATAACGATATCTTCAACACATATCTCACTTTTAATAAAGGCAACAAGACCGCCAGATGCATACTCATTATTGCTACATGGTATAAGTTCATACCCTTCAATACTAAAAAGGGACTCTTCTTCTTCATATATCCATGTTTCCGACAAAAAAATGCAATCAGGCTCGTTAACAAATGAATTTAAATTTACAAGAAAGGTATCAACATTTTTACGCATGCTACTAAAATTTTGGTGAATAATAAGAAAAATTTTCAAGTATTTCTGGTTGAAAACGAGATCATGAAAGTCAACTTCTACACAGTTGACAAAGGGACAATTTAGAATATTTGCTTCTGGATCTTGCATATTAATTAAGTGCTAAAAGGTCCACCTCTAAATTAATAACAATGTATTTGTCGTTATCCCTCTTGCGCATGAGTATGCTCCCGTTTTAAATCCAAACATACTTGAACATATTTTCTTTCTTAGCTTGCTGTGCAGCTTTTAAAATATATCTTGTCGTACCACTTAAAGATTCATTAATATAAATTTTACTATTTTTTTCACAATTAAAAATCTTAGAAGTGTAATTATTTTTCTTGCTGAATTTGCTTGGCATAATTACATTTTTTTTAACTTTGAAACTAATTGAATTATTTTTCTTCTTAACATTTTTTACAAAACAATTGTCAATATCAGCTTCAGATATTTCTGGGCATACAACCTTAGAAAAAACTTCCAGAGCACAACTCAAAGCGTTGCTATTGTTTACATTGGGTACACCAACTATTTCAACACATTTTTCTCTACTTTCTTGTTGCAAAAAATGCACTTCTCTTTTAAGTTCGCTGACTGTTTGCAAAAGTTTATTTTTTCTTTCTTGTAACGAGCTTATCAAAGAGAGAGCATGAGCATTTTCATGTCTAATTGTAAGAGCAACTTTTTCGTTGTAAACTGTTTCTAAAGTGATTACTTTATTGTTATGACTGGTATCACACTGTTGTGGGTGTTGCTGCTGAGGTAAAGCTGGTTCTTGAACTAGCTGGTGTTGTTGTTGTTGCTGTTGATGATGGTCTTGATATTGTGGCTGATGATTTACCTCTACATTAGTTGGCATTGAGGGCTGCGATGATAGCATTGGAGTCGATTTAGCGCTTTTTGGCAATTCAGATGAAGAGAAAGCTGGACTTTTACGAGTACCATTACTTATTTGTTGGGGTTCTCGCTCAAGTTGGTGTTTTGATGGAGGGGGAGAACGAAAGGATCCCCTGCGTATAGCTGTCCATATCGTCCGCATACTCCAACATGCAACGCGTTTTCTCCAGAGTCACACGGCACAATTGGATCAGTTTTGCCGGGATCAGAAATTCGGCCATCGCAACGAAGAGCTCATGACCATGGATGCTATCACATTGAAAGTTGTCGGGTATGGTTTCTTCCACCTATACTCGGCTAATGATTTGGTGCATGCACTCTACCAAAGCATCATCACCAGACTTGTTGTTTTTCAGCTTTTTAATAGCCATAGCAACTTCATCTAAACTGGGAGATAGAATTTCTTCTACTTTTACAGGACGTGGGTTCTCTGCTTGCCATTAAGCAGCTGCTGCTTAAACGCATCTACAATTGCCTGCGCTTCGGTGACTAGCTTTCCATCAACATTTCGAAGAGCCTGCGTTCTGGGCCTGAACATCCAGGTACTTGGCTTTTTTGTAAAACATCCGGATGTTGTTTCGATCGCTTCTCCTCTCTTCTCCTGGTTCGATACTCTTCCCTCGCTGCTCTTGTCTTGCATTGCAGCGCCTGTATATATGCACGTTCTGTCACCATTTTCCGGTGGACGATCTCATCATCATACCACGGCCTCTTCTTCTCTGGTGATTGGTAGCAGTGATCGTACATGTAGGGAAAAATCCCTACACGTAGGGATTTTCGGTTTTAAAATAGACGCGTAGGGAAAAAAGGACAGATTTTTTTAACACAGGGATTTTTATTGAAAAAAAAAATTCATTCGATTTTTCCGAAAAATCAAACCACACACCCTTAAGGCAGTAATGTATTTTCACCTTAATGTTCTTCAAGCAGCAGTTTGCTGTCAATAGGCCTTTCTCTTTTTGGCATAAATAAATTACAATAAAAACCACTGTTGAATGAACACAGTTGTTACCCTCTCTGTTACGACGTTCGATGCCAGCGAAAATACATTTATCTTTTGTATTGTTTTCCTTGTCTTTTGCGTTGTTTGACTCTTACATTGTTTTTTTTTCTATTTGTTCTTGTGATTGTGATACGTTAGTTTTCGGCATTCAAAAACGTACATACTTAATTTGCTACAACCAACTGGGAAAATATTTTCGGTAATTTTACACATTTCTTATATATATTTTAATTAAATTATGAATATATGAATTTATTTTTCCATAGACCAAAATGAGCTCCTCAGAGGAATCATTTACTTTGGGTGGAAGCAAGAAATCAAAAAAATCAAAAACCGCTACAACTGAGAAGTATAGAAAGCAAAAGTTCAACGATTCTTGGCTGCAACTAGATAGTTTCAAAGGTTGGTTGTCCAAATTAAAAGACGATGAATACAAGTGCAAGTGCGATGCATGTAATAAAATTTTAAACTGTGGAAAATCGGATCTTCTAAAACATGCAGCGACGAAGTTACACAAAAAAAATGTTTCATCGGTTAGTAACTCAAGGCAAGTTAATAAGTTTTTTAAAACAAACCAAACTGTCCCGAGCATTGAACGAGAAACTCAAAATTTTGAAATCAAACTGAGTTTGTTTTTCGCTGAGCATAATGTTGCTTTCCAAGTAGTAGAACACTTAATACCACTTCTCAAGAGCATAGTTCCAGATTCTAAAATAATTCAAAAATCGCAGCTTGGAAGAAAAAAATGTGCCAGCATTATTAAAAATGTTTTAGCAAAACAAGAGACAGAAGACTTAGTCGACAAACTTAAAAAATACAAATTTTCAGTTATGATTGACGAGAGCACTGACATCGGCATGAATAAATCAATGTGTTTGCTGGTGAGATACTTTGATGATGAAGATGGAAGGATTGTTGTAAAGTTGCTGGACTTGCTCAAAGTAGGATCTGACTGCTCCGCTGAAGCACTTTACAAAGAATTTAAGGATTTTGTTTTGAAAAATAAAATTCCATTCGAAAACATTATTGGTAATAAAAATAATAATTTTTCTCTCCAAGGCTCACTTGCAAAAACGTTTTCTGAGCCAAGTAAAGCTAGGTCAAGCAGAAGGAGAACATCAAAACTGATAGGTATATCTTATGTGTGCTATATGTTTCCTTTGGTTTGTTTCATGGAAAGTGCAAGTGGGTCTTAGATAAAAAGTTAAATTTGGATAACTTTTTTCCTATGATCTTTTCCGTCTTATAATAATTCTAGTTATCCAAGTTTTTTT
The DNA here is from genome assembly GCA_963576555.1 of Ferdinandea cuprea. Lineage (NCBI taxonomy): Eukaryota > Metazoa > Arthropoda > Insecta > Diptera > Syrphidae > Ferdinandea > Ferdinandea cuprea. The sequence continues at coordinate 82,121,020 of OY754958.1, read as the reverse complement.
TTCGACTAAACCTTAAAGATTTCTTCTTTTTACTTAAGGTATGTGTAGTGATGGAGCCAGTGTAATGGTGGGGCAAAATAATTCATTTGCTTCAAGATTGGTTGCTGACAATCAAAAGGCAATTGTTATCAAATGCATTTGCCATTCAGCGGCAATCATTGCAAATAAAGCTTGCCTTAATTTACCTAGAGCACCTGAAGAACTAATTCGACAAATTGGCAATTACGTTTCTGGAAGCTCGAAACGGTGTCTGCAGTTGGAAGAATTTCAAGAGTTACTGAATGAAAAGAAAAGGAAGCTTCTAAGAACATCCGCAACCAGATGGCTATCTCATCAAAAATGCGTTGATCGCATTTTAGAAAATTGGTTCGTGCTTCTAGAATATTTTAAACAAGCAGTAGCCTCGGATAAATTAAAATCAGCAGAACTAATTTTAAATGAGCTGACAAATGAATGCAATAAAGCATATTTACTTTTCCTGAAATATGTTCTCGGTTATTTCAACACTTTAAACGCTCTTTTTCAATCGAAAAAACCGCTGATACACGAGCTTCATAGTGAGTCAACTAAATTTTTTTTGCAAATGCGACAAAATTTTATCAAAAGGTCTGAACTAAAGGTTACTTGTAATGTAAGATCACCTCATGTAACATTACAAGTAGACGAAATATACCTTGGCCCAGAGTGCAGCGAAATATTAAATACAATTCCTAAAAGTGCTGTTAATAAAATACGCCTTGATTGCTTAAATTTTTACATTACGGCCTTAGAGGAAATCCAACAGAGATTACCAATAAAAGATACAAATATTTTTAAAGAATTTGGTTTTTTGAACCCACAAACTGTGTTAGGGCTAAGTACGAACAGATCTGATTTTAATTTCCAACGTTTATCTCAAAAGCTATTATTAGATTCAAATGCTCTTTTACAAGAGTGGAGGAGCATTGAATTTAATTTTCTTGATGCTGAAAAATCTACTTTAGCTGAGTTAGAAATTGTGCAATTTTGGTGCAAAATTAGTAAAACCCGCAATTTTAATGACGAAATTATGTTTCCGAATCTATCCAATTTAGCAAAGTATCTTTTGGCACTTCCTCATGCAAATGCTGAGGCAGAGAGAATATTTTCTGTGGTAACAGATGTCAGGACAAAAAAAAGAAACAAGCTCAGCCATGACAATTTAAATTCAATTTGCATAATTAGATCGTCATTACAAGATACAAATTTAAATTGCGTATTATTTCAAAACAAAGAAAATCATTTTAAAAAAATGAACTCAAAGACGTTATATGATCACCATATGTAATGTTATGTTATTGTTTCTAACTCAATGAAGTACAACTTTAATAAATGTATTACTTTAATTAATTTTTTCAAAGTGTTCATTTCATAATTTATATGTAATTAATAAACGAAAACATTTTAAATATAATTTCATTTCTTTGACTGTCTTATTTTAATAGATACTTATATCGGTTAATATCGGTATAGCATGCATGACCAATATTTCAACACGGTTTTATCAGTTATCATAGAAATATTCTTTTAGTTTGGACATCGCGTGGAAACAAATGTGACGTGTCTGCAGTGGTGAGTGTCAGCTTTCCATAGGGTTTTCTTATTCCATTTCAGAATTTTAAATTTCGGACAAAACATTTCATTTTAAGTCCGTATGACACTACATTTTCCTCCTATTTTTTTCTCATTTTTATCACATTAAATCATGTTGAAAAGTAAGCAGCGTGTAGCTGATGTAGTGTCATACGAACTTTAGTGAAGTAAATTGATTTGCTCAGTCAAAAAAAGTTTACTATTTTTGTTTACGTGCTTAATAATATGACATAATTTGCCGACTTAGAAACAATAAATATACCCTTTTGTGGTTGAAATTGTGTATGAGAAATTTGATTTGATTTTATTAATGTATGGAAAAAATAGTTATGTAGAGAGATTGTAGGGAAAACTGTTCGTGGGTGTAGGGAAAACGGTTCGACGGTTTAGGGAAAAGTAGGGATTTTTTGTATGTGCTGTAGGGATTTTTTGTTTTTTTATGTACTATCACTGATTGGTAGCCTACGGTGGTCGCTACTCCCGTGATGATGTTGCGATACTGTTAGATTAGATTGGCGGTTCGACCAGCTGGGAAGCGCCAGGTTCCTTTGGAAACCTAGTGATACTTATCGTCGTATTACGAGCTGCCCCAAAGTTGATAACGTAAAAGCCCATATAAGTCCAAATGATGTGGTTAAAAACAGCTGGGCTTACGCTTGGGTGTGAGAGATCCTCGCTCGAGTTGACTATCTGGTTAATTCTTCATCTGTGGCTCTTTCCCCTCCAATTCCCCTACCAGGAGGTAGGAGGGAGATGAGAGTTCACCTTCACTCACCTCTAGTGAGTTCCGTGTACGTGGATTGCCTGTTTTTAATAAAAAAATGTATTTATTTAGTTTTTTTTGTTCCATTTTACATTAATTCGATTCGCACGAGTAGCGGAGAAAGAAAGGTTCATCTGCGCAGAAATCCGCAGTATACAGAGAAAGCTAAGCTAGCTAATCAATAAATCAATAATATTTAAATGCAAATATTAGCCGATTTTTATATTATGATCATTTAGGCAATAGCTTTGCCCAGCCTAATACAGTACTAAACGACTATACTGCATTCAGTATATCTCACCGTACTCCTCTATCTACAGCTAACAGAAATATATCTGCAATTCTAGATAAGTCAATCATTAGAGTTTACATTTTTATATCTGCTGCAGCGTTATCATACTTAAAATAAAGCATAAAGCAGAAACTGGACTAAGAATCTATTTTGAGTTTCTTGAGCTCTAAGAAAGAAATAACAAATCAGGAAGAATTTGCCAACCAAAGAAATAAACATTTGTATCTAGAGTCATCTAAGCATAAGATCAGCAACTAGTAAAAGCTTGTTGGTGCAAGTGTATTAGTTTTTTTCGAACTTTCACAAATTGTATTGCTTGGAAGTTAAGGCTTAACTACATTCGGCAAAAATTGCAAAAAATTGACTTTTTCAAAGCTCACATACACACGCTGTTGCCCCCTCGTATTCAGAAACTGGACTAAGAATCTATGTTGACTTTTTAACGCTCTAAGAAAGTAAATATAAACAAAAACAAGAACCATTTTCCAACGAAAGGAAGAAACATGTAGCAGAACCAGAAACAGTGCTGTCATCTGTCAACTGAAACTGCAAGACAGCTGTTGTCAATCGACATACCTCTAAACGTGGATGGGATTAGGAAATAAGGAGAATCCTTGATACGCCACATAGGGAGAAAATATAACAGCTGCCTACGTGACCTGGAAGATACCACAACGTTGGTAGGAGGAAGATAAGGATACTCCGATCGCAACTCGCAACGCGTGCGCACTTCATATCCTCAGATCCTATTATATAGTAGAACATTTATTGATAACGGCTAATATATACTAGAATATACTAAATCTAAGTAACCGTGTGTTTAATTTAAATTGGCAGTTTATAAGAATATCTTGTGAGTGGGTTTAAAACCCACAAACATTTGCATCAGTGTCATCTAAGAGTAAGATCAGTAACTAGTGACAGCTTTTTTGTGTAAATGGATTAGTTTTTTTTCGAACTTTCACAAAGTTAGTCACTTGAAAGTCTAACTTTCAAGTAAGTCACTTTGTGAAAAGTTGAGAGAAAAATATATATTGCAAACCCTGTGAAAAGAGAAAAAACATTGTTCTTTTGCATAAGTGCATTAGAGACGTCAAATTTAAGCTCTACATTAAATATGTTATTGATACCAAGCAATATGAAGACTATTTTCCGTATTATACTACCGAAAATGATCGAAATAGATCTTTAATTTTTATAGCTTACAACAAATACACATGATCTAACTTTTTATCAAGATCGCGATTTATGATTTAGGATCTCATTTACTATCCATGCCGCTATACTTAAAATCGAAAATCATTAGCCGTTTTTTATTATCGGAAATGATCTATATGGATCAGCTGCTGATAATAAAACACTCTGGATCATTAAACACTGGAAGCATTGTAATAGATTTGCACAGCATAACCTAGCAGTGAACGACTATACTGCAGCCATTATCTCACTTTCCTTCTTTATTTTCAGCTAACAAAAATATTTCTGCAAACTTAGATAATTTTATCATTAGCTGCAGTTAAATAGCATAATATTGAATACGTGGTTAAATGTACATTTTTAGATTGGTTACAGCGTTATCATACTAAGAAAATAACATCTAAAATTAAAATTAATTGCAGGTTTTATTAACAACCAATACTGAAAAGCACATTCTAAGAACTAACTTTGACTGCGAATCTTCTTCTATTATTTCAATATAATATAAAGCCATATTAATCAATAAAAACAGAAGCTGTGTCTTTATTTATTCGGATTTAAAAATGTTTCATATCTTTTACCATTATCAATGATTTTACAATTTAAGTATGGCAATATGGATCTTAAATGTAAATTGTTCTCCTATTAATACTTGAGGAACCTGGTGGTAAATAGTAAACCAAGTTTCCAGATCACAAATCGTTATCTCGTTAAATCGTGCCTACGGGCTACACGTTCATGGGAATGATCGTCATGTCGCACGAGCCAGGAGAAAGATGCTACGTCGATACGTCGATACGTCGTGGCTACACACACAAAAAAGTCTCATACAAATGAAAGCAATTTGAATGACGGGGAACGCTGAAATCTGAAACAAAACAAAATATCTCTTGCGAAATCGAATTCATTTGTGATCTCTAGTACCTGTATTCGGGCTTTACTCCAAAGCAAATCTAAACTGAAGAATGAAAGTCATTCCCATGAACGTCGTCAGGCACTAAGATCATGTGTATTTGCTGTAGTGCATACAAATTCAAGGTCCATATAGATCATTTCTGATAATAAGAAACGGCTATTGATAATTCAAAAGGAAATGGACCATTTTTATATACGAATCAATACAGATACAGCTTCTACTTTTAGCAATAGTAATAAAAGATGATTCGCAGTTAAAGTGAGTTCTCGTTATGCATTTTTCAGAATTGGTAGTGTTAATTATAACGGAATAGCTACCAAACTAAAGGAATAAAACGCGCAACAATAATAAATTTTTAGCTATTTTTATATAAATTTAAGTTTGATTCGTATTAATCACCTACAAGTAGCTAACTGGTAGTTGAATTTACGGCGAAATGATGCTTGTTTACATTTTTGGTCCGACTTGTATGCGATTTCCAATCATATCCCATATCAAAACCATTGTTGGTGAAATTCCTTAAGTGTTACCTTTCGTTCCTACCTGTAGCGCTTTGAGTGTGGTTTTACCACCACATTAACAATTGTACTTTCATTGTAGAGTTCGCGCGTTATGTTACACATTCTTATTCGTTCTGCTTTTCAGGCAGCAGAGAATGCATTTTGTGTTATAAACTAGACTCGGTTGCAAGTCATTATATATCTCCATCCAAATACCAACATCATACTCTCCAATGACTCATTTCTCTCGCATTGTAAAACGCACATTGATTTCATATTCTACACAAATACAATTACAAAAATCGCGGTGTTTACGATTCACAATCGGTTGTTCTCTACAAAAAATCGTTTTTCTACGCCCAGAAGAACACATATTTTTCTTTTTAAGTATTTTGTTTGTTTTTCTATTAAGTTTTTATGCAACGAAATTGTTTATAAATAATTCAACGAACATTGCAATAGAAAGGCTCAACAAACGACGCATTGTAGCAGCGCGCAGCAACAACTTTTATGGGCACGTCAAAAAGTCGACGTAAAGTAACAATTTTCTGTGTTTTCTCCAGTCATATGAAAAAAATTGCAAATTTTCTCGGCCGTATTTTGAACAACGAACCCCGTGCCTCGATAGGTGGAATTAAATACAAATTGAAGTTCTAGTGGGCAAAGTTAAAACGAATATTAGGAAAAGGTATTGTTGAGGTCGAAGAAAGTGATGGTTAAAAGTGGTTATGAGTTAAAAGTGGTAATGCGTTAACAAAGTTTCGTATTGCTTGCAGAGTCATAAATCGGGAGGGGTTAATCAGTAATTAACCCAGTAAAAGGCAAAGTATTTAATTTAGTGAAAATGTTTTCTAAAAAGAAGAAAAAGCCTCAAATCTCAATGCCCAGTAACTTTGAACATCGCGTCCATACAGGATTTGATAAGAGGGAGGGACGCTATGTTGGGCTACCACTGCAATGGGCGTCCATCGTTGGAAATAATCAAATACTGAAGTCAACAAATAGACCATTGCCGCTTGTTGACCCTTCGGAGATTACTCCGACGGAGATTTTAGATTTGAAAACCATTGTGCGACCGCATCACAACAACAATAAACTTGACAGTACATCATTGAACAGCAACAGCGGATCTGTTATAACACCAGATAGTGGAGCGCCGATTACAAATGGAGGTATAAATCTGCCCAAGACGTCTCATGTCGCACGATCGAACTCACTGAGAAGTTCCAGTCCACCTCGTGTTCGGCGGGATTTACGTGGTAATGCAAATGTTCCCCCAGCCGTACCTGAGGAGCCAAATACTGGGACAATAATGCTTCCTCCACAACAACAGCAGCAGGCGTATACGGGGATACGGAGAGACGCAACAGTATATGGGACCAAATCACAACCACAGCAGCAAAATTATATTGGATCGACACCGCAATTCCAGTCCTCAGCTGATTCACATCACTCAATATACCCTCCGAAACCCCAACACAATGGTAATGGTCCCCTAGCGGTACAGATAGATTTAAATCCGTCATTGCAATATCGACAGCCACCTCCGCAACAGAATTCTCCAGCTGCGTCTATAGTTAGCACAGCTTCTCGTCCATCCCAGCAGTCGCAGCAATATCTTATACAACAACAACAGCAGCAGCAAACTAACAATAACAACAACTTTGCCGTCCACCACAATATGCCATTACATATGCCAAATCCAATAGCTCCGACACCGCAACAACAACCTCAGCCACAACCACCAAGTCGACCCCCACCCCCGGTTAGCAGCCTATCTCAAACTATTCCACCAACTAGTCTGCAAACAAGTGATCAAAATCCTCACAATTTGCATGCACCTTCCATTCATGGAAGCACTAAGACCAGCTCCCGGGCATCGAGCTCCAGCGGTGGAAATAGTTCTTTGACGCCAGGCAGTACAGGAGCAGTCGCAGGTGCACCAAAGCAAGAGCAAAGGTTGACTCATGAGCAAGTTAGTTCAAAATTTTGTATATCCGCTATAACATAAGTCTAATATTTTGTTTGCACAGTTTCGTGCGGCTTTGCAAATGGTTGTATCAGCTGGAGACCCCCGAGAGAACCTGGACAACTTTATGAAAATTGGAGAAGGTTCAACGGGCACAGTATGTATTGCAACGGACAAATCAACAGGTGAGTCTTTGTTGAAAAACCATTTATTGATTTTGTATTAAGCAAAAATATTTCGTTAATTTTGCGTAGTCGTTGGAATTTATTGTTGCTCTATTATTGGTTCAATAAATGAGGGTTTCAAATGCTAAGTAGTGTATATGTGATTAAATGCATAACTCGTTGCCAGTGTACGTGCGACCTAGATCGATACAAATTTTGAATAATAAATAAATAATGTACATACATTTAGGTATTATTTATTTCAAACAAAAGATACGGCGTTTCAGACTGCAAGCTTATTGCATTTCTTTTCTATATTTTGGACAACATATAAAATAAAAGTTTCTTTGTTGTCATTGCCTGAATCCAAACTCTTTTTTATTTTTATTTTCCATTGTTTATTCTAAGCATTTCAATGTGCTAGCATAGTTTACACATATGGGTAAAGGCACAGTCTGTAAATGTCTGCTTATAAGTAAATTAAAATCTCGCAGAACAATAGCGTCAAACTGCTAGAGAAAGCTGAAGTCCGAAACTTAATCAGAGGAATAAAAGCAGTGGCAAAGGTATTATTTTATATTCAAGAAGCCTGGAATAGTACTTACAACTCGAACAAAGTACATATGCTGGCAACGTTTGGATTGAAAGCATTTAACTTTATCAGTAGTGGAATGCTTTAACGCTTAAGGGTCGTAAGTAAATATCATTAGCTACCCTTAAGTAGCTGTTTCACATAAAACAAATATTAGCGCTTTTCATATTTAAAAATTATAGTAATATTTTTTCGTCACCGTACCTTCAAAAATATAAATGTAAATAAAATAAAATAAAATAAATATTGGGCGTAAATGGCCCATATAGGCTCACATAGGACCCATCTAGGAGCCTAGCTCCTCCAACCACTGTGTGTGCGAAGATATATTTTTTGACACGAACGGAGGGGACCTACAGTTTAATGCCGATTGCGAATGGCAATTCATTTTTGAGAAGCTTCTCATGACAGTTCTTACTCTTGGATGTTTGTCAGACGATCGCAAAAGGTGGGTCAGCGAATAAAAACTTTCAGGTGGTTCAGGTCGGGATTAGAACTAGCGACCTCTCGCGTGGTCCAACGCACTTAACCACTGAAGCACTGCACCCACTGTAATGTGAATAAACAATTAAAATAAATTTACTGAGCAGCTGTTTTGTCAACTTGAGAAGCCCCGAAAACTCTTCGCTCTTGCTATTTATAGAAAGAAAAATTTATTGCGCAGAAATCTGCGTACTTCGATTTTTGAACAAATTTTTTTTCATATATCGATTTTCTTCTCTCTAACGATTTTGGACAATTATGTAAAAAGTGTCGAATGTGCGAAATTACATCAAAACCGTTTTGATAAAAAAAATTCAAAACCTTAAAAGGGATTTAAATATATTTGGTATGTGATCAAATGCTACAATTTGTTCTGAGGAAATTTAAAAATGCACATCATGTAGCGAGCGAGTTAGTTTCGTATGATGCAGTTGTGCACTTTATTTCTACGAAAGCTTTGTCTACACATCGTTTTTTGGTCATAACTTCCTCAAAAATCGAATTTCAACTACGAAGTTTTATGGAGGTAGGCTATCAATATGAACTACCACTTATCAATATATCTTTTAAAAATATCACAATTCAATACAAACAATTCATCCTGTCTCTTCTTTGGTATTTATTAAATTCATAACGCTGAAGACTTTCTAAAATCACACCAAAAATTCCCTTTATCATTCCGATTTGCCCATGTTATTTAACTGGAAGTTATTTGTCACAACCAACTATAAACCAAAAACAACTTTACACGTGTTTTAAGGCTTTTACACGGAAATGTCCATATGTTCATTAGGCGTGAACGTCCCATTCAGAACCCAAAGCCTAGCTTCTTCAACCACTGTGTGTGCGAAGTTATATTTTTTGACACGAATGGAAGGGACCTAATGCTGATTCCGAACGGCAATTAATTTTTGAGAGGCTTCTCATGGTAATTTTTACTCTTGGATGTTTCCAGACGTTGGCATGAGGCAGCGAATAAAAACTTTCAGATGGCCGGGATTTGAACCAGCGACCTTTCGCTTAGTGGTCCAACGCACTGAGCCACTGCACCCACTGTATATATTTAACATTAAATTCCGTTGACATGGGAAAATAAAGTGAAAGCATCTAAAATGATTAAAGAATCATTATTTTATTGCTAAGTGCTAAATAAACCAATCAGAGTGATCTAAAAAACTCTCGGTTCAGGGCAGACTCGAGTTGCTCTAACGAAAGAAAAAATAGACATATTCAAATTTTTTTTCCTTTTCTTAAAAATAAGAACGAGGGAAAGGAAGAAGCGATATAACGGGTGATCCAAGTAGAGATACTTTTTTCAATAGCCTTTTTTGACAGATCACGTGTGAGTCGTGTCATGCTGTCATGTTATTTTTGTTTAGTATTGTTTGGCATTTCATAATGGAAAGACTTACGCGTGAACAACGTTTACAAATTGTTCAACTTTATTATGAAAATTCACGTTCTGTGAGGAATGTGTTTGGTGTACTTCGCTCAACTTATGGTCAACATAATCGGCCTACTGAGCGTACTATTCGCAACACCATTACCCATTTTGAGACCCAGCATTCATTATTGGATAATATTCGACCGAATAGACCACGTCCAGAACGCTGTGAAGAAAATATAGCGGCCGTAGCTGAGAGTGTACACGAAGACCGTAGAGAGTCGATTCGGCGCCGTTCGCAGCAACTCGGACTGACGTATGGAACGACTTGGCGCATTTTACGTCAAGATCTTAAATTGAAAGCGTACAAAACACAGCTTGTGCAACAACTGAAGCCGCTCGACCTTCCCAAGCGACATCGCTCTATGGGCTCTTGAAAAGTTCCAAGAAGATCCGACGTTTTCGAGGCAAATTTTGTTTAGCGATGAGGCCCATTTCTGGCTCAATGGGTATGTAAACAAACAAAATTGCCGCATTTGGGACGAAGAGCAACCTGAAGAGATTGAAGAACTGCCACTTCATCCAGAAAAAACAACGGTTTGGTGTGGTTTATGGGCCGGTGGAATCATCGGTCCATATTTATTTAAAAATTATGCCGGTGCGAACGTAACCGTCAATGGCGACCGTTATCGTGCCATGATAACCGACTATTTGATGCCTAAAATTGAAGCTCGTGATCTCGGCGACATTTGGTTTCAGCAAGACGGCGCCACTTCACACACATCGCATCAATCAATGGACTTATTGAGAGAACATTTCGGTGAGCACATAATTTCACGTTTTGAGCCGGTCGATTGGCCACCAAGATCGTGTGATATCACACCGTTAGACTTTTTCCTGTGGGGATATGTAAAGTCAAAAGCTTATGCCGACAAACCCGCTTCTTGAGCTCCAGCTCCTGATTTCTTTTTTTTTAATTTCATGATCTGCAATGCGTTCTATTTCTTTTGATTTGGATACCAAATTTGCGTATGCATCCACTTTAAAAAAAAACATGATTCCTGTATAACGTTCGATAAATTCTTGCCAGAACTTTTTATTTACAATACTAGCTATCTGAAGTCATCAAATATATTGTCATAATTAATCATTTGCGTCACACACCCCACAATCATGCATGCACAAAAATTAAAATCACATAATGCCGCATGCACAAGTCGAATCTCCCCCCCCCCTCCCTCCTCTTCCTGAGTGCCAATTGCACTCAAGTCCCTTCTTTCCAAGGTCTCATGGACACGCTGATAAATCGTCAGCTTATGAAATATGAATTATGTAGGGTTTTCGCAGCAACAGATCCACTGATGATTTCATAACATATCTAACCGAAAAGTGGAACCAATCTATTCACTGTGGTGGTCGATGATACCTTTCTTCAATAGATTAGAAATTACATTTCGGACCGTTCAATTCAAGTCGTTTTGGACGGTTTCAAGTAACAACTCACCAAATAAATGCTGGTGTAAATGCTGACTCTCTTTCTCTTTCTCATTTTATTCAATGATCTCCTATCTGTTACTTTTAATCCAATCCATTCCTTCGCTGCAGACAGTACCCCTAGCTTCACATATTTGTTGTCGGATTTACGTCCCTCATCTTCGGGCTGGAACGTCAACCTATGTTAAGCTCATTAAATTCTGACCTTGACAGCATTCTTAAGAGGGGTAGGGCCAATAGAGTAGAATTCTCTCATTAAAGCAAAACCTCGAAACTCTGCCATTATCCATGAATGGTTCTTGCATCGCTGAAACCGAAAGGCTTTCCATCCTCGTCGTTAAGAACGCTGCGAAATGTCTAGGCTTCCTCCTGCGATGCAAAAAATCTTTTACCCCTTCTGATCTGGCTAGAATTTATAAGGCGTCGCCGATGACTTAAGTACAAGTACAAAACTTAAAAATGATAATAAACATAACGCTTTGACGTTGAGAAATAAAAATATAAAATTTGTATGTCTATTTTTATTTCATTAAAACATAATAGGAAAACACTCTGCTGGTTAGTGTTACCGATCAATAGTCACCCAAGCACAATGTGAGAAAAAATCGTGTAACGTTGGTGTAGGTTTTTTATAACTATGTAGTTATAATTTTTTAGAACACCTCCTGCCACAAAAATACAATTTTCCATAAACTATCTTTAGGTTCTATAATTTGATGCCGTCTCGTTTCTTCTTAGGTCGTCAAGTTGCTGTAAAGAAGATGGATCTACGAAAGCAACAACGAAGAGAACTTCTTTTTAACGAAGTGGTAATCATGCGTGACTACCACCATCCCAACATTGTGGAAACTTACTCTAGTTTCTTGGTAAACGACGAGCTGTGGGTTGTAATGGAGTATCTTGAAGGTGGTGCTCTTACCGATATTGTGACACATTCCCGCATGGATGAGGAGCAAATTGCCACCGTTTGCAAGCAGTGTCTAAAAGCTTTAGCATATCTCCACTCACAGGTAAGTTCAAGTAATTTTGCAAAAAAATTTAAATGCTTTCATGCATAAACTATTTGCAGGGTGTAATTCATCGAGATATCAAATCGGACTCGATTTTACTAGCTGCCGATGGACGAGTAAAACTCTCAGATTTTGGGTTCTGTGCTCAAGTCTCCCAGGAGTTGCCTAAGAGAAAATCTCTTGTTGGCACCCCGTATTGGATGTCGCCTGAGGTGATTTCCCGTCTTCCCTACGGCCCGGAGGTAGATGTTTGGTCACTGGGCATAATGGTTATTGAAATGGTAGACGGAGAACCTCCTTTTTTTAACGAACCGCCATTACAGGCAATGCGACGCATACGTGATATGCAGCCTCCAAATTTAAAGAACGCCCACAAAGTATCACCTCGATTGCAGTCGTTTTTGGATCGAATGCTCGTTCGAGACCCAGCTCAACGGGCCACAGCCACTGAGTTGTTAGCCCATCCATTCCTGCGCCAAGCAGGACCTCCGTCCCTTCTGGTACCACTTATGCGAAACTCAAGGCAGCATAACTAATTCAGTAGTAGATATAAAGGCAGTAGATATAAATAATTTTTTTAACCAATGACACGAATTCATTAAGAATTTACATTAGAATTTGTTTCAACCGCGAAGCCTTAGAACAGCTTTTTACGAATACCGATTTAGATAGAATAATGATATTTAGAGTCGGTGGGAATGGTAAGAACTCCATCTTTGTGCCTTTAGATTGGACTATTCGCTAGATAGCGAGGGTATGAAATAGTTTTTTAAAAACTTTTTACCCAGTATTTTTATAAAATATGAAATTTTAGCATATTTAGCAGTATTTTATAATGTACGAGTACTCTCTCTTCATATACATATCTATTAATATTATTTTTTTTTGTTGCATTTATTTATCTTAATACATTTTAGTATTTTTAATTGGTGAGGACCCTGTAACAAAACCGATTAGAATATTTGTGTTGATTATTTTAAATTTAAAATCAATAGAAACTAGTTCTTGAAAATAACTATTTATGTTTTAAGTATTTGTATTGTAATTTGAATCTTTACAATTATTTTTTTATTTCGACAACCATTCCAACAAGTATATGTTTTTATTTCTAGGTTATACGTTCGATTATGTAAAAAGTTTAATAAATGTTAATTTTAATTATACACATTGTCAATCTTGAATTTTTTTCTTAATTTTTCATAATTATAAACATCTAAAACGTGCATACATTCCGAGTGGCAAACGTCGACTATGATCACTTTCTTGATCAATAGCTGAAGAGTTTGTAGAAGCTATTAAAAAACCTTAATAATAATGGCTCTGATGGACTTCCTGCAGATCTCCTTAAGTGATGTTTGTCTATGGCGGTGAATCTTAAATTTCCTATCAGAATCTTCCAAAATTCACAAGCACAATGCTTGGTCTGGTCCCCACTTCGAATAAAAAAAACTTTTTAAATAAAACAAAAAACCACTTGTGCGAATTGTCGTCTTACCTTATTTTATCATTTCTTTTCACCACCAGTGCTGATGAAATAGCCTGTTGCATTCCGTCCCTGCAACTTTTTACCCGCAATACTCATACTTTATCAAATACCCATGAGGTTAGTGTTAAGGTCATTTTCGGACGTGCCGTCAATTAAATAGAGTGTTTTGTGAGCCGTACCACACGCATGTAACATATCTTTCCCTATCGCTTTAAACCGCAATTGTTTAAAACCAACGTGCACTAGTATCTGTCTTCTTTTCTCACCATCTTTTTACCACTCGTACACTTGCTTTGTTATAAACATTATCAGAGTATCAAAGAATGGCGTGCGCTCATATACTTAAGACTTAAGACTATTCTTAAAAAAGCAGTGCAGGTTTGTACGGCCACCTCATCGCAAGCTACAATGTAGTCAATTGGGTATGTTTCTCTAATAAACTCGAGTGTTACGTTTTTGAGTCATTTCATCCTGTAACACCGCATCTTCATGGATTGACAATTTCCTCATTATGCTGACACGAAGGCACGTTGCGAAGGCTATGACCAACGCTAATAGCCTGATCTTTGGGGCCTACTACCCCAATGGAGAGATCGCTTTGGTCTGGTTTTGTTCCGCCAGAGGCTTTCCTCCATATTGACAAAAAAATAGCTGGTACAGACGAGAGATGTTATCCCGGTACTATACCACCGCTACCGCAGAGCGACTGATAAGCGGCTCACCTACGACGGGGACATCGCTAATGCTCCCGATCTATTTTTTTTAATACCGCGTTAGGGGGGAGGGACCATATTGATATGGACACGCAATTCACCGGATATTGATGACTTGCGGAGGGAACACTGGAAGAGGTAGGCATGTCTTTCCAGGTCGGTGCGGTACCTTAAGGTAACTCCTCTTAGTTTTAAATTGTATAAGTAGATTTGCTTGTGCTATGTATATCGGTTGCAGGGTGTGGTGTTTTTGAGAGTCGACTGACGCATTTCGGTGTCAGTGTCAGTATTTCATAGATTTTAAGTTTTTCTGTACATATATTTAGTTTTAAGTAGTTTTTAATTTTCATAATAAAATTAATAAAGTTTACAAGTTTTTTCAAAATATTTTCTTGTTGAAAATCAATTGATATTAAAATATTATATTATGGATTAATAATAACGCTGAAAGGTGGTAGAAATAAGTTATATAGTTAAGTTTAAAGCGCCCGCATAAGGGCCACTAATCTATACTCTGCCCAACGTAAATTGGCAGTACACGTCTTATGGGCAAGCTTTTTCAAAATCAGTAGCGTGCCATATTTTTCTACCATACTAAACTGAAAGAAACCCCTGACATAGATTCGCCACTTCTTATTCAGCGCACAAGTTAGTCACAGATGAGGAATTAATTAATTAAGAATTAAGAATTAAATTGTTATCTGAGGAATTAACTAATAAATTAATTATTAGGAATTAGTTAATCTGGTTATGTTAAAAATAGTTCCAAAGAAATATTGGTTAAAGAAGAAATAAGAACGCCAAGTTAATGCGAATTTTTTAAAGCAAACAATATTTTGTTAAAAACCGCCCACAAAAATTATGCGTGACAAACTTGTTAAGGAGGTCAGATTTTGTGAATATCTTAACCCTTTCCCGGTCAGCTTTAAAACTGTTTTTTTATAAATTATGTGAGTGTCAGTCTTAAAGTGTAATGTATAAGAGCGAATTAAAATGCGTACACTTAAACATTTCGGAAACTGGAGAGTATGTGCTCCGAATTTTAGTTTTCTAGCTTAAAATGTTCAGGCCTAAAGTCGAATGACGGACAGGCATTGTTAAATCGTCATAACATTTGATGCTGATCACAAATATCTAAACTTTTAGAGGTCTACGACGAATATTAAGGGGTATGACAAACTATGTGTCACATTGTCATACCTTTTATGGCATCCTAGAAATCATATTATTCCTTGGGCTAAGCTTTCGTGTTTCCTTTGCAATTCAGGTTAAAGTATTCAAAACATGTTATCGCTTGTTAACTGGATATTTCTATGAGGCAGCGTATTGTTTTTGAAAACACTTAGTGACAAATCTGGCATTGCATGTACATTATTTTTAAAATATTTAGTTTTATCATATAAAAACTAATTTTTCTTTACAAACTCAATTAATTCTTCTCCATGTTGGCAAATTGCTTTTGCTTAAATCAATACAAAAATAATGACGGATTCTTTCAAAATCTGTTATTTTTTATAAATAAAACAATTAAAATGAAAATTTCAATCTAAAAAAAGCATGGTAACCCAACAAAATATTCTTTCAGGTTTTTGCTGATTTGAAATCTTTAGTCCGGGAACCCTGTAACAGCTGTTGCTAGAATAGCACCTTACGGAAAACAAAAGAGTGCGAATGAGAGGCAAACATCCCTATCTTCCTTGTACTGCCAATTTATGTTGGACAAAGTATAGTATAAGTATCCTGTTAACTCTAAGTTAGATTTATTCACCTTTGTCTAGTATGTAAGTATAGAGATGATACTATAAACAAGAAACATAAAAGAGGGAGTCGTTGAAGGAAAGGCTACAGTCCGCTGGGGACGAACAGTATGATACCATATCAATATGCCTATATGCCCCAAAGAAAAAAGCATTAAGAAGATGATGGATAGCATTTTATTTCATACATTTTTTTTTGAAGGAACGCCTCCAAAAAGTGGGCGTATTTTGGCTAAATATCTTGTAAAACATTTTTTTCAGTTTCTTTATTTGACAAGCTGTTATGTTTTATAATTTTTTTTTTTAGATAAACAAACCAATTTACTTCTACCAGTAAGTTATTTGCAAATATTGTTACAAAAATGCTTTTCATGTACCAAAAATAATATTTGCTCGAATTTGGCCCATGTCATATCAACAAGCGTTTTAGTAGCCAATTGTCTAAAAGCACTTAACTTGTTTAATATAATAATACACTACGAAATTCGTTCAATTATGGGTAAACTATATTTGCAGTTGAAAATGTATAATTATATATGACTGACTGATATTCAAGTTAATTAATATAATTTTAATTATTTTTCGCAATTATTACATCGCAATATAATCAAAATTTTAATTTTTATTGCGTTTTTAGTAGTGTGATAAGCATGTTTTTATAAACCCATATTCACCGCATATTTTTCATGTTCATTTTACAACTTCTTGCTATTAAAAATGACATTTCATGCAGCGGCCATTAAAACCTATATATTTAATTCCCTTCATGTGCAAGGCAGCGTTACCGATGGGCAACTTTAGTAGCCATAAGTATAATTCTCTCAGGCCCCGTGGGGACGACTTTTTATAAATTCTCTGTTTGTTGCCACTTCTTACAAAATTGGCGACTTTCAGGCAACTATGATGACTAGTGCTGTCAAAACTATTTTTTTTTAATTTTATTTAATATTTTTCTTTTTTTGTTCATTAACTTTTGTATCCCTCATTTATAAATTGTTATACGATGAGCAAGTTTTATCATATAAAAACTAATTTTTCTTTACAAACTCAATTAATTCTTCTCAATGTTGGCAAATTGTTTTTGCTTAAATCAATACAAAAATAATGACGGATTCTTTCAAAAAATGTAATTATTTAAGTAATTTTTTTTGTGGTGGCTGCATTGATGCCGCGCTGCCAATTTAGAAATAGAGATATTCCATATAAAACCAATTCGCTGCACATCTGTTTAGGCATTAGACATAGTTTAGTGCTTTTAAACTCTATTTTAAAACAATTCCGTTGAAATTTTACGATGATTTCTAATGAAATGTCAAATACATATAAAATTAGTTTAGAAATCAATAACATTTTTGTATTCGCTTATTTACAGTATAGGGCGAGAATATTGATACTTAAAGTATATATTTGATCATATCGGATAAATTGTTCACGAGTCTTAACATACATCTGGTTCTGAATGCCACCTCTCTGTCACGAAAATAATTTATTCAGCTGTCATTTTTACATTTTCAGCAGTATAAGCACTTAACTTTGTCGTACATTTGTGCGTATTGTTTATCTAAAATCTGGAAAAGTAAAACTATTTAATGAAAATAACAACAAAAATCGACTTTGATGAGGATTTTTCATCAATATGTGAATCTACAGTAAGTTAAAACTGTAACAAAATATATTATCCCTTCGAAATTTGTATTGGGTATTTTATTTTTTGTTGTTAGGCTGCTCTCACGGAAGGTTGCAGACTTCCCGTTCGCATGCATAAAACGGAAGACTGGCCGTTGGCCGAAGTCGTAAGCATCAAAGAACACGAAGGAAAGCGTCAATTTTACGTTCACTATGTGGATTGTAAGTTACCAAATTTTCAAAAAAATATGTGGGCACTTTGCTAAGTCATAACAATAAAATTTACATAGTTAATAAACGCTTAGACGAATGGGTTGACGAAGAGGATCTCGACACAAGAAAAGTTCAATTTCCTAGACGGGATGGAACAACAACAGGAGCAAGTACTGGTGTTACGACACCAAAAAAGCATCACTCCCTAACTGGAACTGGTAGTGTATCGCGACCGGCTAGTCCAGTTCCCATGAACAATGAAGTGCTCAATGGGACTGCTGTGCTAGCTGCTGCATTGCAAAAGAAAATTAATCGCAAGAGAAAGGTTGGTCATCAAATCGAACAAATAATGCCTTTACTCCCTATGCAGCTAACTCCACAGGCACCACCGCCGATAGTCGAACCTGTTGAGGAAACTTCTCAGGACGGGCAAACCCCTCGACAATCAGGCAGTATGGTGATCCATCAAGACGATGTTGTAACGCGTATGAAAAATGTCGAAATGATAGAACTCGGTAGGCATCGCATTAAACCGTGGTACTTTTCACCTTACCCACAAGAGCTGTGCCAAACACCCTGTATCTATATATGTGAATTCTGTCTTAAATACCGAAAGAGCCGGAAATGTCTTGAACGTCACCTAATAAAGTGCAACCTTCGACATCCGCCGGGAAACGAGATTTACCGCAAACACACTATTTCGTTTTTCGAAATCGATGGCCGCAAGAACAAGGTTTACGCCCAAAACCTCTGCCTGCTGGCAAAACTTTTCCTGGACCATAAGACACTATACTACGACACTGATCCTTTTTTGTTCTACGTGATGACAGAGTTCGACTCAAGAGGTTTTCACATAGTTGGGTACTTTTCTAAAGAAAAAGAGAGTACCGAAGATTACAATGTGGCATGCATTCTGACAATGCCCCCGTATCAGCGAAAAGGGTATGGCAAGCTGCTTATTGAATTCAGTTATGAGCTGTCAAAATTCGAGGGGAAAACAGGATCTCCGGAAAAACCACTTTCCGATTTAGGACTGCTGTCATACCGCTCGTATTGGGCACAGACAATCCTTGAGATTTTCATAGCTCAAAAACCGTCTGCAGAAAATGAAAAGCCACATATTACCATTAAGTAAGTACCTCATCCATCACTGAAGAGACTTGGCTACTTTCTGAAATTCTGGTAAATTACTAAAGTACAATGTACCAGTTTCTGGTCCGAGTTCTTCAGCGAGTTTACAAAACTTTTAAACCAAAAAAGTATCTCATTCAAAATTTAAAATAAATTTTAATAAATAACATTTTAAGCGACATTTGCGAGGGAACTAGCATCAAGAAGGAAGATGTCATCTCCACATTACAGAACTTAAACCTCATCAACTACTACAAAGGCCAGTATATCGTTTGCATTAGTCGAGACATCATCGAACAACATCACAGTGCAATGGAAAAGCGCAAGATTCGAATTGATTCCAAATGCCTCCACTGGACACCCAAAGACTGGTCAAAACGTTCGAAATGGTAAAAAAACAATAAACAACGAACATTTTAAATTCTTTATACATTTTTCATTTTAATTATTTTCTCTCCCTTTTTTTGTCTTATTATTTCATTTTACATTTTTCCCTTTTTATTTTTTGATTCGTCACAAATAACTTTCCGTGCGCCCTGGAAAGACATTTGCCATTGTGATTTCCGTGCAATTTAACTTAAAATAAAAACATGCAACAGTTCTTCCATTGTTTTCTTTTTAATTTACTCCTCAATACGTTTTATAAATGAATCAAATCCAGATGATATAGAAGTCTCCAATTTATACTCTACCCGTGCCAGCGAGGATTCTATGAAATCGACACGGTTCTTGTTGTTAGCTGTATCGAAGTGAAGCTTTTGAAGATGTTTGAAGTCTGGCGTTTTAGCAAGAATATCCTTCGCCAGCCGCAGAATATGTGTTTGAAGAAATTCTACTTGTTGATCTATGGACGTTTTGCGGCCAATTGTTCCTACACTTTTGGTAACTCGCTCAGCGTTATTATCATCAAGAAACTGGCCAGTTTGAAGAGCCTCACGGACAGCACATAGCTTTAATACTTCGACGTATTTGGCGTATAAACTCAAATATTGGGTCTTGATTTCATTGTATTGCTTTGTTTTCTCTTCTACCATGCGACGAAGATGGCTCTCTTCTTCCTTGAAACGCTTGTAAGCCTCAAGGTTTATTAGATAGCTCATTTCTTCCATACCACCAGTGGACTCCATAATTATATATAATATAAATTATTTAAATTAAACTAATTTAATAATCTATAAACAAGTACTAAAGATTCAACGCAAAATTGCACTTTTACAACGGGATTTTTAAAAGTATGACACGGTTGTTGCTCTTTGTACACTACGAATCTAAATTCGAAAAGGTGTGTTCAACAAAACACTTTTTTTTTGTGAAATTTTTTTGACATATGGAAAAGCATTAGAACAATTATTTTTGCTCCGTCGCCATTACTTTTTTATTTGCAAAAAAAAAAATCATTTTAATTTTTGAAAAATAATTCTTTGTAAATTACCAATAATGCACTCAGACGAAATTGTACCAATAAAATGTTCTCCGGAAAAACGTTCATCGTTTCCCCTTGCGGTCATGCCTTAATAAAATGAGTGTGATATTAGGATAAAATAGACTTGTTTTTGGGGAAACGCATATAAGCGCGAATGAAAGTCATTGCCATGGCTACACACCCGAAAAGCGTTATTAGAATTTAAGTAATGTTAATAGATGGGGAACGCTGATATCTGATACAAAATATAGTTTCTCTTGGGTAACCGAAACGTTCATGCTCACACCGAGAATTAAACTTGAATGTAGATTTTCGGTGAATTCATGGTGTTATCTACCCTTTCTTTCTGACTCATATAAAATCTCCCTGTCTCGTGCGACATGACTTTCATTACCTTAAACGTGTAGTCAGGCACTTATGCCACGTTTCCACCACGCACTAAACCGAGATTAAGATGAATCTGCCCTTCATCTACTTTAAATCTCAAGATTTAAAAATTTACAAATTTTAAGCTGCTAAACACAAGAACCATGTACGGGTACTTGTACTTAAAAAATTAAAGTAAAATGTAGTTGGGACTTTAAAACCACCAAGTGCAAGTACTTTTTCAAGTACCTCTTTCAAATAAATTTAATGGGTACTGCAATATTACTCAGTACATATTTAAGTACTTTTCAAGTAAAAGTCATTTTAAACTCACAGTCACTGTATACATTAAATACGTCATCATCAATCAACCTCCATTGATATGGGCATCATGTGAAAGGATTTGACGAGTAGAATCAAAAGCGCTATGTTGCAATCAATGTATTTGCACTGGGACATCCTTGGAACATTGAAAAAGTTCGTTGAATACTTAAAAAACACATTTTTCGAAAATATCTGTAAAATCATCTGACGAATTGCTGTTGCTATGAATTTTCACTCGAAGGTCCTTGGAACATCGAATACGACGGAATTATTATTGGTAGTCTGGTGATGCAAAATATACATTTTGTTAAGTTAATCAACCAGGTAATCAAGTTTTTTGAGCAATATTTTGAAACTCATTGTTTCGAACAAAATTTTCTAATAAATATTACCAATTTTGTACGTAAAAAAATGAGCTTCCAGGACAAGTTTTCTCAAAGCACACCATGCTTGTTTTTTTAAAATAACAATAGTAAATTTTATAAAAAATAAAAATAAAAAAATCTACGGTTAAATGTACGAAAATCATACTTAAAAAGATTGACATACTTAACCATTTATAAGTTAACATTAGGTAGTGAATGTATGCTTCTGAATGGCAAAACAAATTTTGCATGAAAGTTTTTATTAAATTCGTATGTATATTTTTCCAAATTAATTGATTCTGCAAATTTATACCTATTAAAATAATTATTTTTGCATGCGTCGAATATTTTGCTGTTGTTCTTATTGATCCAGGGCTCTTGTATGAGTACGGCTGTGATGTCCTATCCGGCTATCACAATCTAACTACACAAGTGTTATGTATTTTGGAAAACCCTCCAAATTTTGTTCTCTCTTAGTCTGAGAGCGAATTTTGCATGAAAGTTTTTATTAAATTCGTATGTATATTTTTCCAAATTAATTGATTCTGCAAATTTATACCTATTAAAATAATTATTTTTGCATGCGTCGAATATTTTGCTGTGATGTCCTATCTGGCTATCACAATCTAACTACACAAGTGTTATGTATTTTGGAAAACCCTCCAAATTTTGTTCTCTCTTAGTCTGAGAGCGGTTGTAAGTTCAATAACGTTTCCAGACATAGTTGCGGTGTGGATTTAATTAAACCTGTGACAAGCAATTCTTTGCATATTATTTAGGTTTTTAAGATGGGATATGGTATTAACCGCCTCCCACCAGACAATTAAGCAGTAGGTAAGAATGGGTCAAACGACCGTGGTGTTCAGCCAATGCACAATGTTTGGCTATAAGACACATTTTTAAGCCCTTTCTTCATTAATTCTTCGGTATTCCGTTTCCAGTTTAATTTGCATGTGAATACCACCCCAGGTACTTAGCCTCGGTAGAAAGCTTGAGTCGGACACCTTTAAGCTTCGGTGGGTCCCATTTCCGGACCTTATAAATATTTCCAGAATGAGTTCGGTCTTTTTCGGATTTACAGCAAATCAAAACATAAGGGGTTAGGTGGAAGACTAACTCTGTTAACTCTCAGAGAATTTACTCCGGTAAGTCTTAACAGCTCAAGGGGATGTTCTTTGGGTAATTTAAAGTCAATGTTGAATATAATCCTGAACTGATCAGAAAAGGAGCAGTATGGAGAAACCATCCAGTCATTGACCCCGAATCTACCTATTGGAAGCGCTAATCAGTAATCAGATCAATTACCACTTCCCTAATTTTGTTGTGAAAGGGATGGCTACCCCTGTTACAAATATCTTGGTTGAAGAGTAATATAAAATCAAGTAAAGACTCACCACTTTTGTTTACGTCCTTGCTATATTATTGTGTGTGGTACGCGATAGCATCCATACTTACTACCAAGTTGGCTCTGGTGGTGCTGGCATACTGTATCAGGTCCATTAGTAGTGGTTCTGGGGGTATTCTTCCTCATAGCGCAGATGTGCGGATGCAGGATAGAGTTGAGGCTCATTTTTGCGGTCGCATATCGAAACTTATCCTTTATTATTAAATTATATTTCTGTTGTTTCTTTAATTAATAATTATAGTATATTCAATTTTTTATTATTATTAAATTTATTTGTGATTTTTAATAACTATGTATCCTTTAGCTTTTTTGTTTGATAATTTAAATTAATTATTTCTTTAGCAGAAACTAATCGTACACCTCTTAGTTTTGGTGAAGGTGAATCAGAATTAGTTTCTGGGTTTAATGTTGAATATAGAAGAGGAAGATTTGATTTAATTTTTTTGTGTGAATATGCAAGAATTTTATAAATTACCTCGATCTCGATATGATAAATTTATATATTTAGCTTGAAAGAGTTTTTTTTTTATCAATTTCTTTAAATTATTTATTATATTAAATTGGTTTACATTTTTTTTAATATATTTAGTTTAATTAATTTTTAGTTAAATTATAGTCATTATGCAATGGTTAGAATGAGTAAAGCTATTAGAATGCTGCTAGTGTTTGACGATCTATAGTGTTTAATTATCACTTCCGATAGTACAGAACAGCTAAATACAAATCCTCTAACTATTTATCTAGATCACAATTTGGGATTTGGAAACCTGATCTACTATTTGGTGGAGAGTCATCTCACTAAGACATTTTTTAATATTTCCGGGTGGCAGCGGACGAATTCTTAGGATGGTCTCAACGGTAGCGGCCACCATTTCATTTAGGTCGCACTACTGTTATCCCTACGAGCTACTTCAAAGTAAATATTTGAATAGCAGTCTATAGGGATCTCCAGCACTAAGATGAGTTATTAATAAGGGCCAACGGCAGCACTCACCGGGCTCTAGAAGTTGGAGGTTTTGCGAGGGGTTAACTACCCAATCACGTAAAACAACTATTGTTACGAGGCAACCAATAGCTTCGAATAAGGACGGATTCACTGTTGACTACCCTGCAAAACAGATTAAGGACACCGACTTTCGGGTCTGAACGTGGAATGTGCAGATGAAGAATTAGTTAATAACAAACCGTATAAAAGCTAAATTCGCCACATTAGCTGTGCTATTAAAGAAAGTTGTTACGACAGCCTCGACAAAACCTATGAGCAATGTCCAAAATATGAGTTTTAAATCGTCCTAGGCGACTTTAACGTCAAAATTGGAGGACATCTGTGGTAGCGTTATCAGAGCCATAGCTTACTCGACAACACGTCTGGAAACGGGCTTAGGCTAATCAACTTCGCTGGAGAACGTAACGTTACTATAGCAAGGACACGGTTGCCTCACCCCAATATTCACAAGGGATCGACATAAGGCACTCCTCAAGTATTTTAGATGCCTGAACATTCCGGCCAACATAGACTCCGACCACTACCTAGTTACAGCCAAGGTACGCTTACGGACATCTCAGACGCCACAACGACGGGGAAATACTATGAGGAGACTTAACGTTGAGAGGTTGCAATCGCAACAACTCGCTAGAACTTTTACCGATGGCGTTACCTTTAAGCTCTCGAGAATTCCTTCGTAGCCAAGTGCTGAGACTAGTGGATAGTCACACGTTTTAAAATGAATGTTATTATTGATAATTAACACCCATCTGACAAGTTCTCATGCATGGAAACTTCTAAAAGTGATGTCAATACTAAAAGCTGTTACATAGCGAAATAGTCTATCAGCTTTAGTTTGTGAAAGATATTAAATGAAGAAATTGTAAAGTTTGTCGAACTTCATAAAATTTACCGAAATGAACATATTGGTTCTAAGGGTCACCATATTACATCCCATCACGGTACTGCGAATATGTAACGGCATTAAATATGGCTAGACATTTAAAATGCATTTAACTATTTCTGGCATGAAGGCAGTGTTGGCAAACATAAAAAGATCAACTCTTTTTCCATTTTGTAATAACCCTATGTATAAGACCCACAATAATTGGGAAGTTAAGTGCGAGTAAATTTTGAATAATTGGTTTTTACTCATATTTTCGTGAAGTAAATAGTTTCAGAAAAATGCATTTTATATTGAAAGCTATTTAATATACTGTTTAACTTTTTCTTACACACAACGTTTCTATAATTTTATTTGCTTTATATAAGGTTTTCAAAACATACTAAGCAGTTTATCTGACCGCAACTATTCTGAAGATATAGAATTTAGAGAAGTATTACCCCAAAATAATACCATATTTTTAACATCCTCGTATACATTGGTATACTAAAGAAAAAGTTATTGCGGATGATAATACGACTATAGAGAAGTCCAAAAAAGTGGGTCCGCCAATGCCGTTCGTCGGTCTGTCTGTCTGTCCGGGCGCCGTATGGCGAAACGGTTCTGGTTGATCGGATTTGCTTCAAACTTCGTACATAAGGTTTTTGGGGTTATATCTCGGGGTATCTTTCTATTTTTTGCTTTATCGTTTGAAATAACAGTACCTGCCATACAATCTTTTTTTTTCGAAGATCACTTAAAACTATTGTTATAGAAAATGGTTCCAAGGATTTTGGTTTTTTTGTACAAAGGATACTTATGACGAGACCCAAAATGCTGCATAATCAGTTTTTGGCAAAAAATTCGATTAACGGTAATTTATAAAACCGCCAATACCTCCAATACTAACAAAGCCAACTCAAAAACTGCTGTTAGAGCTACTCTATCTTAGATTTTAGAATTTTAGGGCATGAAAGCCCCGCGAAAACATAGAGTTAACAGCAACGAAACTCCCAATTTTGTTAATAACCATATTAAAGATGCCATCAGATCCATACGAATTAGGTTTTTGTCATTTTCCAGAGAAGTTATATTTAGGAATATATCGTCCTAGGAAAAAAGTTTGAATTGAATAAACCTTCTTTTGTCTATAAAATAGGTAATTATTTACATCTGGTCAAAATTGTTTTAAATGTCTGTTTGCGCCACGTCATATATTATATATTATAACGAGTCTCTCTTTTAAAAATAATGTTTGTACCATCAAAAATTATTCTTTATGTACAAACAAATATTTGTAGCTATTTTGAGCTGAAGTCTAGAGCACAATTGTAAATAATACTGGGGATTCGCCTCCAGTTTTTCCTTTGTGTATTAAAAAAAAGAAACAAGCGAACAGTGAAAATGAACAAATCGACGAACAGCGAAAACAGAGAAAAATAAAAAGAACAAAATTTAGCTTATGAATAATGTAAATTTTATTGTTCGTTAGCGGGTCTAAAATTAATTTCTCCTCTTAATTCCCTTACTACTTTATATGGATTTTTGCATTAAGGTTTTATTTTCTGTTTTTTTTTTTTATTATTCTGCTCCACGAGCATTCAGGTCGTCTGTGAAATGCGTTGGAATTCTATGCGACTAAATTCCTGAGTGAAATATCATATCACATCCATATCCTGTGGGAACATTTTTGTTTATTTTATGCCGATTTTCATTCATCAGCGTCACATCTTCCTTACAGACGAAATTCCTCAGTGAAATGTCGTATCACATCATTTTCATTCGTTAGCATCACACCTTCCTAACACCTCCTTCCTTCAAACGAGTTAATAGGTATCTAAACCTTAAATTTGATTCGACTCGTTCCATTGTTATGGTCTCTGATGATGTCCTTGATGAACATCTGAGGGGCTCTGGTAACTCTTGTACGTACTTCTTCTTTTTGCGATAAAATATTTGTTGATTTATATCTGGTCGTTCTGCCAGATCTACAGAAGCAATTAAAAATGCTTCTGGTTCTCTCTGGAAACGAATATACCGCGGTTTCCCAAAAATGCTTCTAATTCTGTATGTCGATTGCTAGGTCATTAAGTTCTTCTACATATTTCAATTTAATTTTATTCAATGGTATCTAATTTAACATTAAGGCAACAATCTTTGAGTTCGTTTGTATTAAATCTATCTCTCAATTCAATTTCTAATGGTTTACTTATCGTTCTTATGCTAGTATCTACTAGGTAGAACTGGTTCAATTAGTTAAGTATGGTTTCTTTACCCATTATATTATAGATAACGTTAACTTTATGCTCTAGTTTTATCAAATTGTTCTTTACATTTTCATGGTACTTTTCACAATTCCTAATATGTTTTACACATTCATCGTTTATTGTTATTATTTATTATTTTATTTTCTATGTATTCGTTTAAATTTTTAACACTTATTTTGTTAACTAATGTTAAAGAAAGGTATGCTTCCTGTTTGTCTGACGTGTCATTTGAGGTTAAAATATAATCCACTATTATCCGTTAATTTCCTTATTTCGATGTTCCTTGCTGTTGTCCTGAAGGACCAGACCAGGTGAATCTGTAAAGTACGGTCGAATGTTAAATTTTTATGTTTTGTTCTTTATTTCCTAACTTAATGAATACGTGATCATGATAAGCTTTTGAGTCTTTAAAATTACTTTCTAACTTACCCTTTACTACATTTTTGACTAAAACAACAGGTTTTACTACTACTTTATACCCTAATGCCTTTCCTACGTGTTTATCATATGTAAGTTTGCCTTTTGTTTTGTGTTTAAAGTCTTGTTTCTAGCGTTTACTGCCTTATTTAAGAGGTTCACTTTTAGCTCATCTAAGTGGTCGAATGTACCTACTCGACCTACTGTACCTACGAATTCTCGTCTAACTCACTAGGTTTGTTCGCCAAATTACCATACACGAGCTCATATGCAGTGTATGCAGTTGTGGTATGCACTATAGTGTTATAACAGAAACTTCCGTAAGGCTTTCGTTCATGCAAATCCTGTATGTTATTTAGCTCATTTCCTGTAGCCTTGAAATATTCTAACAAGCGACAGTGTCCCTTAGTGACAGTGTGCTAGTGGTGATATATTGCATTTTGAAAATTTTACAAAACTTGTTATCGGTCAATATTATTTTCGGTAATCTAAAATTTAAAATCCAATCATTGGTGAATACTCTAACTACTGTTTCCATTGCTTTATCTTTTTAAGGTATAAATTTAATGAATTTTTATAAATCATCCTGTATTGTTAAGCCAAATTTATATCCATCCTTTGTTTGTTTAAGTGGGCCAATCAAATCCATAAATATTTTTTCGAGAGCTTTTCCTGCTGAGGTCACTATTTTCATTATGTTTCGTTTTATTTGCCTAGTTACTTTATCTTTTTGGCAATTTTCAAAATTTCTAATGTATTCCTCAACGTCTTTTTGCATCCCTTTCCAGTAGTATTTCGTCTTAGGTTTCGCATAGGTCGCTTTCTGCCCTGTATGTCCTCCTAATAATCCATCATGGCTTTCTTTTATTATGCGTTTCCTTTTATCTAAATCGGTTATTTCTCTACAAATATTATTTCCATTACATGCCTCTTCTCCTGGCTCACCAAGGTGTAATCTTTCTGGTCTACTCCTTCAATACTTTCTATTTCCTAGTGACATACTGAATCGGTAAATCTTTTGTACCATGTTGTTGGGATTTGGTGAAATCTCGAAGTTAAGTCGTACATCTTCCTCATCTACCTTTGGGTACCTATTCATTTTGGTAATTACCGGAGAACATTCTTCTATAGTCCTAATCTGATGCTGTGTCACATTTGTGTAATTCTGTAATTCTTTATTATACCTAATATGCTTTCTAACTCTTCTTCATTCATATCTCTGTCCTAACATTTCCTGTTACCTCTAATAATCTTAGTTTTTTTATCTCAAAGAACTCTAAATTTCTTTAGACAATTCGGATTTCACTAATGTTAAAATCTTCTTCAGTGGTATTAACAATAGTGGCCACACATTCACCATTGTTATTTTTGGTTATACATTCTGATACAATTATCCCATCTTTTACTAACTGTCTTGGCAATATGTCCTCATTTAATTCCTTACTATTTTCTATTTTAACAACTCTTAATATATCACAACTTTTCTTCGCGCAAGTACTTTAAGGCTATTTCCTCGTACCTGTTTTTCAGTAGGCCTTCTTTATAATGGAAAATGACTACCCAGAATATCATCATAGTCTCCAATCCGTTTTCCACTACTTGAATCTTTATTTCTCTGCTTATAGCTTGACCCTTATTATTTGGGAATAAACAGATATTCTTAACTACCTCTTCCATAGTTTTTTGTAATTTACTACCTAATCCTTTAAATTTAATTATTCTATTAGTGTTTACTTCACGTTCATACACACGCTTAGCGCAAATTAGCGACACTTCCGCTTCTGTATCAATTATCATTCTTTTAATTTCGTTGTCAAGTACCACGTTGACTTGAGGGTTTTCTAAATTACTCATCTCATTAAATACTATTAAATTCCTAACATAAGGATCTTTTTCGAAATCTTCCTTATTAACTTTTGAAGCGTTGGAACTAGTTCCTTGTCCACTAGAACTTGGTCCAGAGTCATTTGAATGGTTTCATTTCGAATTTTGTTTCTAGCAATATGGCCTGGCTTGCCACAGTTAAAACATTTTGTTTCTGTAGAACTACAGTTTTAAGAAATATGGCCTGGTTTGCCACAATTGAAACATTTTGTTTCCATAAAATTGATCCTAGTTAAATTCCTACTTGAATAATCTTTGCTGGTATTCGATTTAAATAGATTAAATAATGCGTTGAAATTCCTCAATGAAATAACATATCACATCATTTCCTGTGGAAACATTTTTGTTTATTGTATGCCAATTCTCATTCGTCAGAATCACACCTTCCGAACAATATATATACAGGGTGGGCAGGAAATACTCAAAACTTATACTCAAAACTTATACCCAAGTGCTGTGCTGCCAAACGGCTTCATGGCCCCACGAAAAATGGCGCCAAACCAAAAATGAAAAATGGCCCCAACAATTTATATGAAAAATAACAATACCAAAATTTCTCTTGTTTATGCATTGAGACTACTTAAATCTAATTTCACTGAATTAAAGCAAAATTAAGCAATTTTTGGTTTGGGGCCATTTTCTTTTGGGACGTGACACATTTTTGGGGCCATATTTCGTTTTGAAGAATAAATCAAATTTTGGGGCCATTTTCATTTTCTTTCGTGTACTTACGGAAAGAACAAACCAAAACAATTATATAGAAATTACCCCGTTTGCTTCTCGGAAATGGTCCCAAGTGATCAATGTTAACGCATCTAATGGAATAAGATTGGACGTATCGCCTCATTTATGGAAACCAAAAATCCTTTTTAATTCGTTCAATTGTCTTCTCTAATGCAAAGTGCCCACCATCATCATGGCATGCTCGAGTAAAAAAAAAACTCTGAGAATTCTTCCGACGTCCTTGAGTTAGTGGTCCTGCATTTGTATAGCAAAAATCCAGTCGTCGTCCAGAAATGATACCTTTAAGACACTCTCAGCCACAGGTGACATTTCCTTCCGTGGTAAAGTTGGGACTAGCCTTATTTTGTCTACATGAAGCATCCTTTCACTAGGTCGATGTATGTAGTCGAATACCGATAAGCCGATAGCGTTGTCGTCAGTATGTATTTCGTGGTATTTGTTTGTATCATGAAAAGCATGAGAACGGGTTCTTTGACGATAGCAGACTTTAGCCCCATAATTGCTACCTCCTGCTCCTCTTGCCAGTCGAAATCCGTATCTTTCTTTAATAATTTAGTAAACGGTTGGGCGATGCGACTGTAGCTCTTCTACGTACAGTGTGTTGTAAAAGAAAGTTACAAAATACAAAAGAAATTTACAGATTTATAAATTTAACGTAAAAACAAAAATAAATGTGATAATGAACTGAATATCCTGCCCCGTTGGTTCATCACAAAGACATCCTCGGTCTTGGTGGCAAAAATTGATGAATCTCATATGATGGCTGTATTGTTCTTGGGGCTGGTACAGGTGGTGGCGATCTTCGGCTGCATGCGGATAAATACCTCCAAATTAAGAATATCACTACTATGCTGCTAATAAGTATTCCAATGGAGCTTAAAATTGTGTGGTGAATGTTAGAGCTGTGGAGTTTAATTGGTAGCTCCAGTTTCATTCAACAACTTAGTTGGTCTCTTAATTGCTGTAGATCTTTATTGTATGAACTGATATTTGGTGCATCGTATCCAAATTCTTCTATCCGTATCACATCTTCATCCTTTATATCGACGCTTAGTTTGGTATATGATGCTCGAATATTGCTAAAGTTGATGTGCTGGCCTTGAAGTGTTAAGTGTTGATGCTTGACAACACAATAAGGATGAAGTTTTAAAATGCCACTTCCTGTTGTTGTGATAAATGACGTGTGTTGATTGCAAACAGCATTCAGCGATGTTTTATCCTGGACGGCATAGATCCATTGATTTAGCTGAGGCAGCTAAATAGATGTGGTGATTCATTGAATGTTTGCAATTCTATGTCCAACAAATGTTTGAAATGATTCTGCATTCGAATTTATCCAATCCAGGACAATTTGAGAGTCCGAAAATAAGAAAATGCTTGCTTTATCCGAGTTGAGATCGGTTTTAACACGTTTTGACAGTTCAGCAGCTGCACATAATTCTAAACGTGGAATGGTCATTGATTTAATTCCTGATGAGGTTTTAGCAGCTGGTGCTACTCGATTTAGAGCACAATAATCGCACTATGATTGTGCTATCCTTGTTTATTGATCTTATATATACTGCAGCGCCATACGCCTTCTCTGAACACTACCTTTACTGCTTGCGGTGAGGAGGATGACACAGCAGAACACTTTCTCTGCAGTTGTCTGGCCTATACTCGCATCAGGTGGCGAATTATCGGGGCTGACGTCTTGCAGTTCATATTTCTTAGCTCGTTCTCAACCCGACAGGAATAATTACTACTCTCTGTTTTTTCTGCTGGTGCAATAGTTGTATCCCGAGACGATGTCATCGGTATCGACGATACGTTTTTCAATGAATACAGCAGATCGTTACACGTGCTGAAGTTGAGTGCGAGCAATGTTCGAGTAAGAATGGAATCTTTTAAGCCGTTAATTATATACGAGTTAATGGAGAGGTCATCCAACTTTCCTCGTCTCCCGATAGCGAGCATGACATAATAGTACTTCGTCAATGGTTCGCTATGTTTCCGTTTGCGCCTCATCAAGTCTCTATGAACATCTGCTACTTTTACTGTGCAAGAAAAATCGTTTGCTAACTTACTGACAAACTGCGACCATGACCGAAAAACAGGTGGTGCATCTAGCCAACCACTGATCGTGGTGCACTGCGAACAAAATCACTTCGTTGCTTCATATGTAAAGATTTTGCAACTGCTCTACTTTGGCGATTAGTTGTTTTGACAAAAGGGTTCGTTTTAATGGATCAAAATCTGGCAGTGGTCCGAATAAATCTTGAGATCCATTCGGACATCGTACTTGTGCTGTATGAGATGTCGTAGTTACCATTGGATCGTCAAGGATGTTTGGGACATGAGCAGTCGTATCTGGTGCATTTGGATTCATTGGGATCATTTTTCTACGTTTAGAAAAAACTTTTCGTTGCTTCCTTGTTGAGCGTATTGTTGTCTCTTTTCGTTTGTTAATCGTTGAAGATTTGTTGTACGAAGTATTGTTGTCCTCCTTTGGTACTATTCGTAACATTTTCCTTCTTGAATCGATGACTGTATTGGTGTCACGTATGAATATATCGTTTTGTCGTTGAACCTATCTCTGAGTTTTCATTGATTGTGTCTTGTTCCTTGTTACTCGTTGTGCTGTATTGCTGTCTTTTTCTAAATCTATCTACGCAATGATTTATTTTCCAGCGTTTATATTTTCGGAACTATCCTACTTGTGGCATGTAAAAGAATGACCGAACTTGATATGAATAGAAAGATTGTTTTATTCCATTGAAAAAAAGGTTAAACAAGATTTAACAAAAAGTAATTTTCTCTTCAGAATTTATTAAAAGTTAGCAAAAGTAAGCAACCGATCCGTTCTCTTCGAATTCACAACTCACAATCTTCTTCTCTTAGTGCCTGGCTACACGTTCATGGGAATGATCGTCATGTAGCACGAGGCAGGTAGATTTTATGTGAGTCAGAAAGAAAAAGGTAGATTGCACCAAGAATCCACCGAAAATCCTCTTTCGATTTGAATTCTCGGCGTGGGCATGAACGTTTCGGTTCCAAACCATATCACTTTTGACAGAAATCCTCATTTGAGATTTGTGTTGGAAGAGTGAATAGCGAATACAGGTACTAGAGAGCACAAAAGTATTCGATTTTTAAAGAGAAATTCTGTTTTGTTTCAGATTTCAGCGTTCCCCGCCATTCAAATTGCTTTCATTCTTATGAGACTTTTTTGTGTGTGTAGCCACGATGTTCATTGGAATGACTTTCATTCCCAAGAACGTGTAGCCAGGCACTTAGCATTCCGTCAGTGTTGCCGTTGACAATATGCAAGTGATTTTCGTCAGGCAGGAGCTAATGGCAACAGTACCTGTGTGGCCTTTTCGGGATTAGGGGATCACTGAACCATTTTTCTTTAAAAATTAGGCTGGGAAAAACTTTTCGGTCAACGGAGGTCGTTACAGAGCCATGTTAACCGACTTTTTTTTGTACAGAATTGGTTCATGCAGGGTGGGGCGCCATGCAACAATACATCTTTTGCTCACTATACTCAGAAATCGGGTTATCAGCCGTCTTGGCAATGTCAATTGGCCGTTTCGGAG
This sequence comes from Ferdinandea cuprea, assembly GCA_963576555.1. Taxonomy (NCBI): domain Eukaryota; kingdom Metazoa; phylum Arthropoda; class Insecta; order Diptera; family Syrphidae; genus Ferdinandea; species Ferdinandea cuprea. The sequence continues at coordinate 82,087,078 of OY754958.1, read as the reverse complement.
CTGCGATTTGACCCCTTTGGACTTTGTGGGGAACCGTGAAGAACCGATGTTATGTCAACAATCCGGAAACGATTCAAGCACTTAAGGCCAATACCATCCAAGCAATCCTTGAACTACCGCTCGAAACCATCAACAAGGTCTTGGAAAATCTGAGTGACAGAATGCGCTACTGCGAAGCCAGCCGAGGCATCCCCTTGAACGAAGTTGTGTTCCATAATCATAAGCTCATACTTATGAAGTCATAATACGTCGAAAACAATTCATTTTGTTCATTTTATTGCATTTTTAAAAAAAAAACTTGTATTTGTCCCACCCTTTAGAACTTTAGAAGAGCTTAAGTCTTATTTACTTGCAGCACTTACTAGGGATGATGCTCCACTAGCAACTCGCTCCCGCTAGTGTAAACGCAACAACTTTTATTTTGGGATGATCTACTCAAGAGAAAAAAATTGCATATTTAAAAGTAAAAATGTGATGTGTTATTTACTGTCTCGCACAAAAATGTATGGAATATGTATGATAATAATGTATGCGTATGATAATACATTAGCTAGTAATTGAGGAATATTTGATCATGTGAAGCCGACTCTCACGTTTTATAAACAAAAATTAAATACAAAATGGTGTGCGAGAAACCATATCGGCATTAAAACCAATAAAATGTGTTAAATAGTATTGATAACGAGTAGTTAGCTAAATATATATGCACCAGTAATAATTCCAATAATGACTAATGAACGATTTCATTGTCAAATATAAATCATTAACATGTGTAAATCGACTTAACCGGATGATTGAGCCTTGTGTTCCTACTTGTGTACTTTACTATTCGTGCCAATATCAACTTTGCACATTTTTTTTGGTGTCTCAAGGATAGGCGGAAAATTTCCCGAGACCGGTCTCTCGGATGGAGTACGCACTAAGTGCGAGGTTATACATATGTATATAACTGGATACTCAATAAAAAAATAATATGTAAATAACTTTTTTACTCAAATATTTTCCAAATGTGTAAATTTGTTTTTGTATGTTTCGTATTATACCTCCTAGTTTTGAATTGAACTTGCGTTTAACCCCAACGACCCATAGGTAAGTAATAGATCTTTTTCCATTCTTTCGATTTTAAGGTTACATGACATCTAAAGAAAGTAAATTGTACTCAAAAAAAAAACATCGAATGCCTAATGCACGTACAAAAAACAAAGATAGTTCGGCATAGATGCCGAACCGCTTTGTTTTTTTTGAGGGATTGATTGATTGATTACTCATTTGAATCCGAGACCACCATTATGATGATTAAGTACTGTAGCGAAATATTCTCTCCATCTAGTGAGCTGGTCCTCATCCGAAATTAGAAGGTGATGAGTTTGGTCCACCAATGAGCTCCTTGGTGATGCCGTAAATAGTCCTACTGTCACACCTGTTTACTGACCCTCCAGCCCTTGAGGCAAATGATCGATTTATTGACGTTTGTCACGTCTAACACTGCGCTGCAATTCTGTTGAGGCCGCTGCAGCCTTAACATTAGTATGGCTTGATAGAATTGAGTAGCCACGAGCGAAGGGAAGGAACCATAAACAAGGCCACAACATCGGCGTATCCTCCACTGAAGGGTATCATAATGGGTACAAGACATTAGTGTGGCAGGTCTTATACCCATTGGGGCCCATATAACCTAAACTATCTGCAGATTCAAAATATGAAGAAACTGATATTTAGAGTCCTGCGTTTTGTTCTTAAGAGTGCTACATAGCTTATTTAATATCGGTTCTATATTCTATAGATCTCACTACTTTTTGTGGCTGACTTGTGAGTCAAAAGCGATTTTTGTATAAGAGAACTTGGCTTTTGGTGTGAGATTTGAAGAGATTTTTTTATACATAGAAATTTTGGAAAATGTTAAAATTGTAGGAATTATGACCGAAGGTGAACGCCCTTTATCGAGGAAAATACATTTTTTTTAGAATTGTTTGCTTTAAAAACAACTACCGACATGTAAAATTTCATAACTGTTGAATGAGTTCGATATATGGGCGGTTGCCACGCCTTTTTTTGAATATACACGGTTCCTCCGAGTATAATTTCATAGCTCTAAGTCTTTTGGGTGCATAGTTAAAGAAAAGAGGCGGCTAGCACGCCCCCTAAATGGAAAATAAACAATATTTTATTTGTTTCCTCTGTTTGTTCTTAAAATCCAACCCTCATGTAAAATATCATAATTGTAAGTCTTTTGGGACTAAGTTGAAGAAAAGGGACGGCTACCACGCCCCTAAATGGAAAATAAACAATATTTTATTTGTTTCCGTGTTGGTTCTTAGGAGCCCTCCTGTAAAAAAATCATAATTGTAGGTCTTTTGGAGACTGAGTTAAGAGAAGTGGCGGATGCGACGCCCCCTTAATGGAAAATCATATATGTAAGATTTTCCGCAAACCCTATTACTGTGCCAAATTTCAAGGTTCTACGATGATTGGATATGCTCCATAGTTTTGATGATCTGCCAGTTAGTCAGTGAGTTAGTGAGTCAGTGGTTACTATTTTTGCTCAGGAACCGCTCATGTAACAGTTGAAATTTGGTACAGCCCTGCTGCTGTGCGTCCCAGATTTCTGTATTTTTTGTCTCTAACTGTGCTCTAAGCTTTAGAGGGGGGGGGGGGGGGTTGTCATGAGTTGATTCGTATAAATAAGGGTGTAGTTCCAAAGTTGCTAAAGAACTTGGATGGCCACTACCGTGACCCTTAATTGAACAGCTATTTCTCGGTTCAATGCTCGTGTCGTCGACATCGTTGCCATTTTTCTACTACTATAGTTGTAAAATTGCTACTTTTTGAACCACTTAACTACCTCCTACTACCATAATGAAATCACATAATTCTATTCAATCAATCTATAATTTACTTCCAATTATAGACGGAAATGGTTTTCTATAAAAACCGCAGAGACCGCAGATTTGCAATCGAAACCGAATTTACGTAAAAATATGTCTGATACGTGACTTACCACGTGCAGCAACTGTAGGATTTTCTTGTATTAACATTTGTCAAAATAAGGGATGATATAATTTTTTTCTATTATTCTAAATAACGGGGTGATCCAAATAGAGATACTTTTTTCAATAGCGTTTTTTGACAGATCAGGTGTGAGTCGTGTCATGCTGTCATGTTATTTTTGTTTAGTATTGTTTGGCATTTCATAATGGATACACTTACGCGTGAACAACGTTTACAAATTGTTCAACTTTATTACGAAAATTCACGTTCTGTGGGGAATGTGTTTCGTGCACTTCGCTCAACTTATGGTCAATATAGTCGGCCTACTGAGCGTACTATTCGCAACACCATCACCCATTTTGAGACCCAGCATTCATTATTGGATAATATTCGACCGAATAGACCACGTCCAGCACGCTGTGAAGAAAATATAGCGGCCGTAGATGAGAGTGTACACGAAGACCGTAGAGAGTCGATTCGGCGCCGTTCGCAGCAACTCGGACTGACGTATGGAACGACTTGGCGCATTTTACGTCAAAACAACAAAATAAAGCTTGTGCAACAACTGAAGCCGCTCGACCTTCCCAAGCGACATCGCTTCGCTCTATGGGCTCTTGAAAAGTTCCAAGAAGATCCGACGTTTTCGAGGCAAATTTTGTTTAGCGATGAGGCCCATTTCTGGCTCAATGGGTATATAAACAAACAAAATTTCCGCATTTGGGACGAAGAGCAACCTGAAGAGATTGAAGAACTGCCACTTCATCCAGAAAAAACAACGGTTTGGTGTGGTTTGTAGGCCGGTGGAATCATCGGTCCATATTTCTTTAAAAATTATGCCGGTGCGAACGTAACCGTCAATGGCGACCGTTATTGTGCCATGATAACCGACTATTTGATGCCTGAAATTGAAGCTCGTGATCTCGGCGACATTTCGTTTCAGCAAGACGGCGCCACTTCCCACACATCGCATCAATCAATGGACTTATTGAGAGAACATTTCGGTGAGCATAATTTCACGTTTTGGGCCGGTCGATTGGCCACCAAGATCGTGTGATATCACACCGTTAGACTTTTTCCTGTGGGGATATGTAAAGTCAAAAGCTTATGCCGACAAACCCGCTTCGATTCAGGCCTTGGAGGAAAACATCACGCGCCAGTTACCAGTCGAAATGCTCGAACGAGTGATCGAAAATTTGACTCAACGGATGGACCATCTGCGACGTAGCAACGGCCAACATTTGATAGACATAATCTTCAAAAAATAAATGCCAAAGAATGTTCTTTCAAATGATAATAAACATTCTCCATTAAATTTGAATTTTCTGTGTTTTTTTCTTTAAAAAAGTAGGGAACCTCGAAATGGATCACACTTTATAAGAAAGTGCCAATGGATGTGTATTTGTGGTATGATCTAGCCATGGCTAGAAACTGGAAAAATAATAAAATATCACAGTAAATTCACTGAAGAAGAGAAAATAAATAGTTTAAATTGCTTCTTCAATATGTATTTACTATTGTTTTGCAACTTCAGTCTTAACGATTTGTTTTTAGTTGCGTTTTAAGTATACAACTGAATGCAGTGATTTTAAATCTCGGCAAGGTTTGAGTACGTTGAGTTGGCTTTACGAACACTCTTCGTTATGGCTCTTTTATAAGTCTTTCGAGATATCCCGGACAATATCCGTATACGACTGGTACCGTTTTAATAAGTTGTTCTGTGGCGTTAAAATAAAAATAAATTCTTAACACTGCTACTTTTATTTTAAGAATACTACTATTTATGGCGCAACATACTACTACTTGGCTATGCTCTGCTTTAGCCTTGCCAAGGAAAACCCTACTCAGAGCACATCATCCAGTCCAGTTTGCGTATATCTCAGACGTAAATAAATGAGGTAAATATAACAAAAAAAAATATTTAAGTTGAACCAATCCTCATTTTAAAATAGCACTGCGATTCCTGATAAAACATAATAATCTTCATGTTAACCCTTTAATGCCAGGTGTTAAACGTGTACAGCATGAATTTTATCTGCTCAGAAATCGAATTATTTTGGCACCAGTAAATTTAAGCTATTCGAGTTTTATTATTATACCTTTTCTAGTTAAAATAAATGTTCTGCAAATGTCTCATTGAACTGAGGTGTTGTCATGAAAGGGTTAACACAACAGGACGACAACGAAACACGGTGATTCCTGTATGTTAACAGCATAATGATTCTTATGTTAACAACAGGATGTTTCCACGAGTAATAAAGGATGGTCCTACCATAATGCACGATGTTAATTGTGAGTCACACCTTAACGTCTAGTTATTTTCCCGACTTAATTTGACATTTCTTTGTTTCAGTGTTTGACAAATTGAACCATGGAGAGGTGCACAATTGAGCAGCGCGTAAAGATTCAAATCAAATTAAAATGCATTTCATGCACTTCGTGATTTTTTTGGTGAGCATGACGAGGCACAATTTAACCTCAGCGGTTTCGTTAACAAGCAGAATTGCCGCATTTGGGGAAATACACGAGTAATTGTTGAAAGCCAATGCATCAATGAACGATATGTGCTTCCAACAGGATGATGCCACATGACACAAAGCCAACGAAGCAATGAATCTTTTGCGTGAGAAATTCAATGGCCGTGTTATCTCACGTCATGGCGATGTTAATTGGCCGCCACCATCATGTGATTTGACACAGGGGGGGACTTCTTTCTTTGGGGACAATGAAAAGAAAAAGTGTACGTCAACAAGCTAAGAACAATTCAAGAGCTAAAAGATGAGAAAATTCGGCACATTAACGACATTGAACCTCAATTATGTCATCGAAGCCGTGGCGAGCATTTGGACGATATTTTGTTGAAAACTTTTTGTTTTATTTACAATTAACATCGTGCGTTTTCGTTGGAGTACCCTTTAATACATAATCTGTCACTTTTTATAGAAATGTATAAAAACTTGTGTGCAGGCATTTCATCGATAGTAAGCTATCATGAAAATGTCGCAGAGAAAAGCACTTCGTTTTTATTCTCGCGTCGGCTTTAAAAGAATTGCAAGAACTGCAAAGTAAAACGCAGAAAAAAAAACATAATTTTTGTGTGAATCCGATTTTGGAAATAAGGGAATTACACAATTTGTAGCAACATATGTAAAAAGACAGTTTGTGGGGAATTGACGAGAATCGCAACTTTTGCAGAATGACTATTGATAATCATTTGAGGAAGTTCTCGCACTTGTGGGATTACATTTTTAGTTTGTTTGTAGTAATTACATTTTTATTTCTCTAAAGGTCGACTTCAAAATAAAAAGAAACGACATAGTGATGCTTTATGCGATCACTGCCAGCGTATGGCTGGCTTTAACTTTTAGATACATTGCTACCGGCGACTATATATATTGATATTCGAAGAAAAATAATATCGGAATTTGTACCAGATGTACTGAATGCCATTAACCAGGCAATGCAATGGCAATATTTCAAGGTACTTTATTGTCCTTTTATTGTTTTTCATTGTTTTCATTATTTTTTTTGAACCTACCAGACAAGACGAATGGTTTTCAATTGCCAAAGCTTTTGACGTATTCTGGGATTTTCCTCATACTTTAGGGGGGTTAATTACAAACACATACGTTTCAAACCACCGCCAAATTCAGGATCCGATTAATTTAATTAAAAATATTCTTTAGCGTCGCTTTATTTGATGTTGTTGATGCACATAGTAAATTTGTGTATGCCAATGTGGGCGGTAACGGAAGAGCATCCGATGCAGTGTTGGTATGTCTTTGGACTGGTGCTACACAACTACCCTTCGAAAAATAAACAGATACCAGATAGCGTCGATCAAGTTTACCACGCTATGATTTGCCTGAAACAATAACACCTTTGTCTATTTGATATAAAATATGATAAGTATAAATATGCATGCGAAGTAAGAGACAACATAAGAAAATATTGTGTAATGGATGGTGATGTTCCATATCAATGGGCTTAAATTAAAAAAAAAACATATTCAAAAACATATTCTAATTTCTACTAATTTGATTTTTTTATACCACATTATAATTGGGTTTGTTCTCCTCAAAACAATCACCGAATCCAAGGAGTTAATTTCATCGTAATAAAACAATTGCGGCTGTTGAACAGTCTGTTCCGATGTGCCAGATTTTTTGGATTTATCCTCTATTTTTTATAGGACAGGTTGGAAGGTTTTTAATTATAAACTATCCTAAGGGTATATTAATTTTGACACATAGTTTGTAACATCCCTTAATATTCATCGTAGACCCCTAAAAGTACATATATTTATGATCAGGACCAAAACCTAAGACTATTTAGCAATGTCCGTCCGTCCGTAAATTTTTAGGCCTTTAAAATTAAGCTAGGAAGCTGAAATTTGGACCACATATTCCCTAGGGCTCCGAAATGGTTAAGTGTAAATAGAATGCTATCCATCATCTTCTTAATGCCCTTTTCTTTGAGGCATACAGGGATATGGATATTGTATCATACTTCTCCCCCAAGCGGACTGTAGCCTTTCCTTATGTTTTTTTCTTAAGTTCTGCAACTTCTTTTGTACTTAATCCAACAACTGTGAAAAATGGTTAAATCAATCAATATTAAAGTATAAACAGAAACTTTGTTTATGTTATAATTAAAATAATTGACCAGCGTGTTTCTTTTTAAATTTTAAATGGCTATTACAAATTTACAATCAAAAATTTTGTACTGAGCAAGCAAATATATAAAGACTTAGTAAACAGCGTCAGTAAACTTACTATTTTGTGAGCTCTCATTGGAATACAGTGGCCAGTTACTCAGGAACTCATAAATTGTTAGGAACGGTTTACCTTGGTATTTGGCTAGCATATCTATACCAAAGTTTACCACCTCGGTTCTTCTTCCTACCACGCGGAGTAAAATAGCATTCCTGGAATTAAAAATAAAGAAATTAATATTGGTAAATGAAGCACTTAAAAAAAATATTTACTCATTTTTTTTTCTCGCTCGAGACTATCTATAATTATTGGTGGAACATTTTTTGTTAATAGGAATACAATTTTTTGTTTGTACCTTTGATAGCTGAAAACCTCCAAATAATGGGTGACTTGAAATATAGCCAAACGAAATAAAGAAAAATTCTAAAAATTTAGCATTATTTCTGTTCCAAAATGGAACCGCCTGTGGAAAGAGGTTTGAAGTCTCTTAATAGCGCCAAGCGGGCCACTCAGGTACTGTAGTCGTAAGCGCCTGCCTGACGAAAAGCACATACCCCGAGCGGAGCAACGAAGTTTCGTGAGTAGTACCTGCCGCCTGCAGAAAGAGGGTTGAAATCCCTTAATCCGGCGTAGCGGGTCACCTAGATACTGTTGCCAAAGGCGCCTTATTAAAAATTCGACATTATTTCGTTTGGCGTTATTTCTCGCCACCCAAATAATGCTGTCGAAAAAGATGTTGGCATAGATATTGTTAAAAAAATAGTTTGACTTTGCAGCCACAAAAGAATTTAATTAAAGTTTTTGTAGACAATAAATAAAAACTCACAAAGTTTTTTGCACTCTATTACTACTTTATGTTATCACCACTTAATAATTAGAGTTTACTTGTCTTAAACTTCTTTATTTTTCGGGTGCTTAAAATTACAGTGTTTTCTTTTCTATGTTTTATTCTATAATAAATTTCAACACTTTTTCTCGCTTGTAGAGCTTGGTAGAGTAACGGTGCCAATAGTCGAAGTAGGATAAATAAAAGACGCTTTCGAACCAACAAGGGGAGTATCAAACTTGGGAATCACGGATTCCGATAATTTTTATATATGTTGTAGGCCAGCTTCCCCTCACTTACAGGGTAAAAGGGTAAGACGCACTTCTCCCCCCTTTTTTAAATAATTTTTGTAATTGCAGTAACACCAGATTTATTAAATGTGCAGTGTGTGACAAAACGTTATGTCTTCATGCTTCTACGATAAATATCATCCGGATGAATGTGTATGTGAGATGGAATTTGATACGGAAAGTGAATAAAGCGAAAAATAATCGAAGTTGCCTGCGCGCTACTTTTTGCCCTAATTTATATCTGGCATTAAGAAGTTATTGGCAGAATTTGAAAAACTCTAAATAAAAATAAAAAAAAAAATAAAAAAGTGATCATGCGATCAGCTGATTGGGTACACTTCCACTGATCTACGCCGCTTCTGTTACAAGTAGTAAAACTTATTTATATTTACTTATTACCAAAACTTAAAAGCGATTTTTCTCGAGAATGGAGGAGAAGTGCGTCTTACCCTTCTACCCTGTTAGTAAGGGGAAGCTGGCCTACAACATATATAAAAATTATCGGAATCCGTGATTCCCAAGTTTGATACTGCCCTTGTAAGATAAAAAATGGCTTCAAAGTAAAATGCAGCTCCTAGGGGGAGAAACTGAGTTTTTGGTCACAGGACAATTTTTATTTAATGTTGACAATTTAAGTTATTCTCGATATTCTCCCCCTCGTACATCGGTCTTGAGCTTTACACAAATGTCCAACTTTGCCATTTAGACAACCAGTTTGACAACTGGTCTTTCATGAATGCCGTCCGCAGTTTTGACTGTTGCGAGTCGGACTTGGCCATCCTTCGACATGTTAACTTTAACGATTCTTCCTTTTAGCCAGCGATGGCGTAAATATCTCTTATCGATGATTAAGACAATATCTCCGACCTCTAAATGTTTTGCTTTTTGGTTTAATTTTTTCCATCGTTTCCAGTAGTGCTTTGCCTACTGCTGGGACATAAGTGCGTTGGCTTTGTACAGTTAAACGTCCTTCTTAATATTTTCTAAAGGTGTATGTGAAGATTTTCCTACTATTTGACCCGAAAATATGATTAGGTGTTACTCCTCGCTGTCCAGTATGTTAATGGTAATGGTCTCGAGTTTACCATATCTTGAACTTCCATCCCAATCAGCTTATCATTCGGTTTCTAGGTAACTTTCTAACTTCTTTCTTTAAAGATATTTTTAATCGTGCGACAACAGCCGTTCATATGAGGTGATTCATCACCTATCGAAATTTGACCTGACGAATTTTGCATCTATTGAACGCGAATCCACTTGTTTCAAATCTTCTTTTAACTTTTTTCCAGCTGCGATGAAATTTGTACCTCGATAAAGAAACATTTTCTTTACAGGTCTTCTTCAGGTTGTAGAATTGCGATAACATATTTAGTAGTGAATCGGAGCTGCAACTGTAAGCAATTTCAATGTCAATAGCTCGCAGTACTAAACACTATTTCGAATGGCCCTCCACCAGAGTATATCTACTTACAGCAGAGTATATATACTTACAGTGAATAGGACACTCTCCATACATGGAACTCGTTCTACTACAAATAAAACACTAGTAGAACACTGACTAGAACAGGTGAGACCGACTGATTTTAACCCTTATGCGGAATCACTTATAATAAAAACAGTACACAACACATTTTACTACTTCTATTGCAGCCGGCTATAGTGCTTAAGGCACATAAATACAATTTTCCCATAATGTTTTTTTAACGCGGGCCAGAGTTGTTGTCAGTGTAGTTGTATTTCTCTTCAGCTATTATTCGAGGATGACTTTAAATGATCATAAAGTTTGTTTTATATGTGTTTTTTTTTCATATGAAAAAAACTTAGTTATGGTTCTTCAATATAAATTTTTCGTTCCAGAATATATCATATTGGACGATTTTAAGTTTTATTGTACAAATTGTACAGTAGAGGTCACACTAATTAGTTGGGTAAATTGTTTAAATTTTGTTTACCCGTATTTTTAAAAGCGGGCTGAAGTTGAATTATCGAAAGCTTTTCAATCCCAAACGAAGCAGAAACTTTTGCTATTAATGAAGATACAAGAGCTGTAGAACACCATATGTATTCGTTACTGAGTAACGAGGGTTACATTTATAAGTTTTCTTTACTCCCAAACTAAACTTTACGCAACCGAAGGGGAAATAAGAAGTTGTTTACTCCATTTCAATTCATTTGTTCTCTTGAAAGATCTTTTTCCGCTAAGTACATGGAGGATATTACCCGTTGAAATAGTGAGCCACCTGCAAACTTGGAACTTCAAGAAATTGAAGTGCAGATGGAACCACTAGAACAAAAAAACGACAATGTGATTTACGCTTTCAAAACCGAACCTCATTACAAAACTGTCGACCTCGGTATTGAAAATGGATTTTACTACTTCGCAGGTTATATTTTGAAAAAATACCGCTTAAACCCCCAGTGTGAGTTGAAATTGAGTCGGCTTTCCTCTGTGTTTACGGAATATGAGAGTGCGAAATTAACACGACGACGAATTCTTAAACTTGTTAGAAAATCTTGAAAACAAATTTATATGTTGTTTTTCCAACATGTATTTTCTTAAAAACTTTGAGATGAATAGTTTTAACATTTTGAAAAATGAATTTATTTACAATTGTTGTAAAAATGGAATTAATCATAAAATTTAATGTTCGTGTACTAGTTAAACAGTTTAATAAGGATAACAAAAAAACTAGCCACAAACAAAAAATTTTAAGCGTAGCAAACTTGTGAACATAATATTATAAAATGTTTAAAAAAAAATAACGACAAATTGATTTTTGCTCTTTTTTTATGTCACTATTCGAAAAAGTTGTACTCCTCTTCTATGTCTCTTTCACTACAAGACCTTCTTACTGCCGTCTATTTCTCGTGTATGTGAGACTTCAAATTATTAAATTGCCGAGAGTGTCCCTAATCGCTGTAAGTAGATATACTCTGCCCACCACTGCTGTATACGTAAAGAGAGGTGTATATGAGGTAATATATACAGCTGGTAACTCCATCACTTTTGGATTGGATGCTGTGGCCCTTAATATCTTCGCAATCACTACGAATACGCTTCAACATTTGTCACAACCTTGGAATATAAAACCTTTTCTCTTTTGGATTCAGTATCCTTGTTGCGTTGCAATGAGATATTTTCTGGCCAGTCAACTTGATCATTATAAACAAAAGTCGATGCTGTAAATAAGCGATAAACAGCCCCTTGGTTGTCTTTGCATCTGATCTCAACCATCTGAGAACAGTCACCGAATCAGACCAGTAATATACTTTTTTTTATTGAGTTGGTCTATGAACCCTTAAAATATGTCAATCAGTGAAAAAATTATAAAATTTTATTATTTAAATAGGTAGGTAGGTCTCCATTAAAATTCAACTCAGGTAAAACAAAAAAATCCTTAAAAACGCACAAGATGTTTGATTTTAATTTAAATTGTTTTTTTTTTGTCACTTGCTTGTCAAAAGAGCTTTTGCTTGAGAAACCGGCTGCAATTATGTGATTTGGCGGTGAGTCTGTAAAGTTTTTTTTAAGTTTTTTTTAACCTTATTGGTTTAAAGAGCTTTGTGCAAATTGAAAGCTGAAGCATGTTCGAGCTATGTTCAGCCAAACACGTAAATTGGAAAAAATATAAAAATATTCAGGCTTTATGTGAACTCCTTTCTTACCTCTAGAAAAGGCGAAACTAGTAAATCTTTAACAATGTTCCATAATGATATTGTGACAAAATTACAAAACGCCCTGATGTTATATTAAGGCAGTAAAATTAAAAGAAAATAAAACTTTAAAGTACCTCAGGTTTCTCGCTTCCTCCATCAATTAAATATGGTTAAGTATTATTCTCTAGAATATAAATATGTATATGCTTTCTAACTATTTATGTTCACATTTAATATTTTAATTTTATTTTGTTATATGTATTAAAGACCGATGTTACAACATTACAAACACAGAACATCAACTTCTTAATCGCAATTAGCGAGAGGTAATGTACTGTACAACAAAGAGCAAGTAGCTCCCAGTACCTCTAAGCGTAACCTGTTTGTTATATGACTAATTTTCTTAACAACCACCCGATAACCCTCATAACAGTGAGGCTTAAGGTCTTTTACGCTTCAAGCACCTTTTTCGTTACTGTTCCCGTTTTCCAGCGTATAAATCCATGCTGAGCTGAGACCCTCTTTTTAATTTGGAAAGGTCCAATGCATTTTTATGACTACTTGTCTATGCAGAAGTTTGAGGCGTGCTTCTACTGGAATCCTCTCACCCCTTGCTCGCTTGGTTGTAAAGGCATATACATATGTACTCGTATGAGTAATTTTCTCAAATCCAACAAAATTTTGTGACTATAAATGTTATCACTACTTAATAATTAAAGATTACCTTTTAATTTAAATTGGCTATAAGTATTTTAAATTTTTATATTGAACCCAATTTCGAGTGCCTAAACTTACAAAGCCGTATTCATAAGATTTCATTTCAAAAGAAAAATATTAAACTATACACACGGAAAACGCACATACACATATATAGAAAAGTATCGAAATGAAATGACGATTTGTTTTATTAGGTATTCTATTCAAACATGGTTAGTATTTAAATAAGAAAGATGGAATCAATCACGTATTTCTCAATACAAATATTCAATAATAACTGCTCTAGTTATTTAATACTTAATATTTCTTTAAAAAAACGGAAAAAATAAAGTGCACGACTGCGTCATACGAAACTTTCTCGGTACATAAAATGCGTTTTTAAGCAGCAAAATGAATCGAAAATGTATTTAAATCACTTTTTAGGTTTTGGAAAGTTAGATTTTCTCAAAAACGGCACCTACAATTTTGATATAATTTCTCACAAATTTAACACTTTTAACATAATTGTTCGAAATAAAATTATCAAAATCTTTAGAGCCGTTTTAGAGAAAACGAATTTAATTTAAATTTAACAAAATCGTTATATGAAAAAAAAGTTAAACGAAATTATTTAAAAAATCTAAGTATGCAGATTTGTTTGAGTTTATGTATAAAAAAAATGTAAATTTTTTCAAAGTTCCCTTTATTAGTTTTCGAGATACTGCCAGTTTTATAAATTAGCGTTAATCGATTTTTTTTTCAAAAAACTGAGTAAGTAGAATTTTTGACCCCATCCTAAACATCCTTAGTACAAAAACATAAGGAAAGGCTACAGTCCGCTTGGGGCGAACAGTATGATACCCTATCCTTATCCCTATGTACCCCAAAGAAAAAAAGCATTAGGAAGATGATGGATAGCATTTTATTTCATTCTATGAAATTTATAGAAAAAAACTTATATTTTTCAAAAAACGCCCCTAAAAGTGGGCGTGGCCAAAAACTTCGTATGGGCGATATATTGAGAAAACATTGTTAAACATTTTTTTTCGATTTCTATGAAAATTTTCGAAGAAAACAGCATTTTAGTGAAAAACGCCCACAAAAAGTAGGCGTGGCAAAAAACTTCATATGACAAATTAATAAAGGTGGGCAGTATCTACATATCTAGGAAGGTTGTACAACTTTATCTCTCTAACTTAAGCCTTAAAACGGTTTTTTCTAAATTGTGGGCGTGGCAGTGGGCGTATTTTGAAAATTTTAACACTTTACCATTTCGGAACCCTAGGGAGTATATGTTCCAAATTTCAGCTTCCTAGCATAATTTTGAAGGCCTCAAAAGTTGATACGGACGGACAGACGGACGGACGGACTGACATTGCTAAATAGTCTTAGATTTTGGTCCTGATCATAAATATATATACTTTTAGGGGTCTGCGACGAATATTAAGGGGTGTTACAAACTATGTGTCAAAATTAATATACCCTTAGGATAGGGTATAAAAAGACCGAAATCCTTGGAATCTCTTCTGAGAAAAATAGTAATAAGTGATTTTCACAAAAAAAATTGTATGGCAGGTACCGTTATTTAAAAAGATTAAGCAAAAAATAAAAAGATGCCCCGAGATGTAACCCCAAGAACCTTATATACGAACTTTGAAGCAAATCCGTCGAACCGTTTCGCAGACAGACAGACAGATGGATGGCATTGGCGGACCCACTTTTTTGGACTTCTCTATAGTCGTAATATCATCCCTCATACTCAGTTTGAGTTCGAAATTTCCGCACAATCGAAATAACTTCCTCTTTAGTATACTAATGTATACGAGAAAGTTAAAAATTGACATTTTGCCGACGAAAAATATTTAATCACACTTTGATTATGCTTTGAATGCCGATTTAAAGTTAATGAAGTATTGATCAACGTTGATTAGTGAAAAAAAATCTAATGAATAAGAAATAGTGTACTAAAGGATAATTAAAGGCAAATCAGAGTTAATTCGTCGTTGATTATGTTTTATGAATAATGCTGACAATATTTCCTATTCTACGTTTTATATTATAAGGAATTTTAAACATACTCGCTTGTACGGTAAAGTAACGGTGCCAATATTCGAAGTAAGATAAGAAATAGACGCTTTCGAAGTATGATAAAAATAGTTTTGAAGCACCCAGGCGGAGAAACTGAGTTTTTAGTTTTAATGAGTGCATTCATGGGACAATTGTGGGCGTTTATTTAATGCTGGCAATTTGAGTTACCCTCAACGTAGACTCATACCTCACTTTTTCTCCAACAAAATATCTTGCTTTTACGAAATGTGTAAAAATGGTTTGTACCTACTTGTTAAATAAAATTTAGCTTCCATTAAATTAAACTTTTGCAAAAATTCGTCTAACTCGCTGTCATTAATATTTTTATTGCTTTCAATAACATGCCGTCGTTCTCAAAATTTACACTGTCATTTGCACTGCTCTATAGAAATTAGGGTTGTAATCGTTTTGCTCAACCATTGTATAAAAAAAATATAATTTAAGATAAACTAATACATACTTTTTGCGATTTAGTTTATCTCGTATGTATCTACCGATCTTGACTGCGACGAAATTAATATATATAATATAAATATATTATATTAATATATAATATTCATAGAAGTAGTAATACCCGGTTTTAGGTAAAACACACAGACTACAGATGAGGAATTAACCAGATAGTCCACTCTGCATACCCATGGAACCCGCAAAATCTCTTTCTCAAATTTCCTATCTCCGTATACCGAGTTGAAGCGTGTACAAAATATGCAATGGACAAACCAAAATGATCAAGTACCCCAGGTGGCAGACCAGTTCTGCTGGAAAATCTACACTCTTCGGAGGCAGGCTCTACGGATTCTGGGAAGAGCCATTTACTGCAATTAATTGAACCTTTTAGAACTAGATCACCACCAAAGGGATCTGTGCCAAAATCAAACCCTTAAATAAAGACCTACGGAGCCAAAAGACTCTGCGCGCGTAACCCGAGAGTCAAAGAAAAGTAAAAGCTTCGAGGAAGAAAACAATGAACTCTGCCTTAAGATCAGTTAAATCGAACAGCTCTACCAAGAGCTTAAAATCGAAATCAATCAAAGCCGAGAACAAAGCGTTAAAGGAATCTCAGCTCAAAAAAGAGTCCGGAGTTAAAACAATTAGCCTGGTTCGTCGCAATTACTTCACTGACAAGAAGATTTAACGCTCGAAGCCGATCCAAATACAAAGAATCGACCAAACAATAAACGAAAAGTTGGTTCCTCACTAGGAATCGAGATCATTGAAGATGTAAAGCTTAAAAAGACTATAACAAAACAAAATGAAATGCCCGAGAAAACGCAACATGGTAGGGCATACCTTCCGCTTCCAATAAACGTTGTCGGAGTCACGGATTATTAAAAGTTATACAGCTTTTTGAAGGAAATTCCAAAAGCTATATTTAAAGTAACATCGATGAATAATAATGTTTCGAAAATCCCGAAAGCTACCGCTAAGATTCTCAAAAGGTACGAAAATAAGTCAGAAAGGCCACCTCGAGTTTTAGCCCGGGGCTTCAAGACCTTAAAATAAAAGGCTTCAAGATTATAGATGCAGTTAAACTTCTCAAAAAAGAAAGGCAAAAAAAAACGATCGAAATGAGGATATCATAGTTAAGCGTGGAATTCTGCTGTTCATGGTAAGCAATAAAAAATCGGAAGATATTGAAAAAATCTACAATATCAAAAATATACTAAATATCAGTGGCGACGCGTTCCTAAAAAATGCTGTCGTTCAGCAAATTTTCATTTGCGATTTAGTTGCATAAGTACCTACTATATACATACATATAAGTTAACTTTTGCATATGTGAATGGATTTAAGAAAAAACTCTCATGGTTTTTGTACACATAACTAAGTAGTTAAAATTATTATCCTCACATCTCTCCACTAAAAAAAAGTCAGTGCAATTTACACATTTCGCTACCAATTTCATATGGAAACTAAATCAAAAAATCAAAATGTAATGTCCATCTGTCTTGCCATTGGTCTTTAATATGTCATATGCATTACAAACCTAACCCTTTCACAAAATGTTCCCACATATTTTTCGATTAAACAAAGTTTTACAATGTTTTTTAAACAAATAATTACTAGTTTATTAAAAAGTGCTATTAGCGTTCGCCAAAATTCACATATTGCTCAACTTGCCTGATTTTCGAAGACACGAAAGATCATATTCGTTTGGCCATTAAATCGAAATTTTCAATATTTTTCAAATCGTTTTATTTGCGTCAATTGCTTGTATGAGAAAGTAAAGATAAAAAAGATACAAACTTAATGGAAATTGTGTAGCTTCTTTGCACCGTGTTATACGTTTTATAAAAAAAAACATTAACTAATTGTCAAAATAAAGCTTTATATGAGGCAATGTAGATGTACATCCTGAATAATCTCTATAATCTATATAATCTAATAATAAAGAAAATTTAGATTTGAGGTCCATTGCCAGTTGGCCCAGCGCCAAGGGCCAAACACACAAAACAGTGCCAAATGGCACTTTTCATAATCGCTGTAAGTAGATATACTCTGCCCACCACTGCTGTATACGTAAAGAGAGGTGTATATGAGGTAATATATACAGCTGGTAACTCCAGCACTTTTGGATTGGATGCTGTGGCCCTTAATATCTTCGCAATCACTACGAATACGCTTCAACATTTGTCACAACCTTGGAATATAAAACCTTTTCTCTTTTGGATTCAGTATCCTTGTTGCGTTGCAATGAGATATTTTCTGGCCAGTCAACTTGATCATTATAAACAAAAGTCGATGCTGTAAATAAGCGATAAACAGCCCCTTGGTTGTCTTTGCATCTGATCTCAACCATCTGAGAACAGTCACCGAATCAGACCAGTAATATACTTTTTTTTATTGAGTTGGTCTATGAACCCTTAAAATATGTCAATCAGTGAAAAAATTATAAAATTTTATTATTTAAATAGGTAGGTAGGTCTCCATTAAAATTCAACTCAGGTAAAACAAAAAAATCCTTAAAAACGCACAAGATGTTTGATTTTAATTTAAATTGTTTTTTTTTTGTCACTTGCTTGTCAAAAGAGCTTTTGCTTGAGAAACCGGCTGCAATTATGTGATTTGGCGGTGAGTCTGTAAAGTTTTTTTTAAGTTTTTTTTAACCTTATTGGTTTAAAGAGCTTTGTGCAAATTGAAAGCTGAAGCATGTTCGAGCTATGTTCAGCCAAACACGTAAATTGGAAAAAATATAAAAATATTCAGGCTTTATGTGAACTCCTTTCTTACCTCTAGAAAAGGCGAAACTAGTAAATCTTTAACAATGTTCCATAATGATATTGTGACAAAATTACAAAACGCCCTGATGTTATATTAAGGCAGTAAAATTAAAAGAAAATAAAACTTTAAAGTACCTCAGGTTTCTCGCTTCCTCCATCAATTAAATATGGTTAAGTATTATTCTCTAGAATATAAATATGTATATGCTTTCTAACTATTTATGTTCACATTTAATATTTTAATTTTATTTTGTTATATGTATTAAAGACCGATGTTACAACATTACAAACACAGAACATCAACTTCTTAATCGCAATTAGCGAGAGGTAATGTACTGTACAACAAAGAGCAAGTAGCTCCCAGTACCTCTAAGCGTAACCTGTTTGTTATATGACTAATTTTCTTAACAACCACCCGATAACCCTCATAACAGTGAGGCTTAAGGTCTTTTACGCTTCAAGCACCTTTTTCGTTACTGTTCCCGTTTTCCAGCGTATAAATCCATGCTGAGCTGAGACCCTCTTTTTAATTTGGAAAGGTCCAATGCATTTTTATGACTACTTGTCTATGCAGAAGTTTGAGGCGTGCTTCTACTGGAATCCTCTCACCCCTTGCTCGCTTGGTTGTAAAGGCATATACATATGTACTCGTATGAGTAATTTTCTCAAATCCAACAAAATTTTGTGACTATAAATGTTATCACTACTTAATAATTAAAGATTACCTTTTAATTTAAATTGGCTATAAGTATTTTAAATTTTTATATTGAACCCAATTTCGAGTGCCTAAACTTACAAAGCCGTATTCATAAGATTTCATTTCAAAAGAAAAATATTAAACTATACACACGGAAAACGCACATACACATATATAGAAAAGTATCGAAATGAAATGACGATTTGTTTTATTAGGTATTCTATTCAAACATGGTTAGTATTTAAATAAGAAAGATGGAATCAATCATGTATTTCTCAATACAAATATTCAATAATAACTGCTCTAGTTATTTAATACTTAATATTTCTTTAAAAAAACGGAAAAAATAAAGTGCACGACTGCGTCATACGAAACTTTCTCGGTACATAAAATGCGTTTTTAAGCAGCAAAATGAATCGAAAATGTATTTAAATCACTTTTTAGGTTTTGGAAAGTTAGATTTTCTCAAAAACGGCACCTACAATTTTGATATAATTTCTCACAAATTTAACACTTTTAACATAATTGTTCGAAATAAAATTATCAAAATCTTTAGAGCCGTTTTAGAGAAAACGAATTTAATTTAAATTTAACAAAATCGTTAATGAAAAAAAAGTTAAACGAAATTATTTAAAAAATCTAAGTATGCAGATTTGTTTGAGTTTATGTATAAAAAAAATGTAAATTTTTTCAAAGTTCCCTTTATTAGTTTTCGAGATACTGCCAGTTTTATAAATTAGCGTTAATCGATTTTTTTTTCAAAAAACTGAGTAAGTAGAATTTTTGACCCCATCCTAAACATCCTTAGTACAAAAACATAAGGAAAGGCTACAGTCCGCTTGGGGCGAACAGTATGATACCCTATCCTTATCCCTATGTACCCCAAAGAAAAAAAGCATTAGGAAGATGATGGATAGCATTTTATTTCATTCTATGAAATTTATAGAAAAAAACTTATATTTTTCAAAAAACGCCCCTAAAAGTGGGCGTGGCCAAAAACTTCGTATGGGCGATATATTGAGAAAACATTGTTAAACATTTTTTTTCGATTTCTATGAAAATTTTCGAAGAAAACAGCATTTTAGTGAAAAACGCCCACAAAAAGTAGGCGTGGCAAAAAACTTCATATGACAAATTAATAAAGGTGGGCAGTATCTACATATCTAGGAAGGTTGTACAACTTTATCTCTCTAACTTAAGCC